>JASAOG010000072.1:0-1200000 GCA_030265305.1 Biomphalaria pfeifferi
AGAGGGGAGGGGAGAAAAACAAAGTCCAGGCTGAGAGATTCGACTCGTACAAACACAATGACAAAAAATAAAGTAAATATATAACAAAAGAGTTTCGTATCTGTTCATCAGTAGTTGCATGGTTTGTATGGTGTTTTTTTTTTATCTTGCGATGGTTTCACATTGACTTTTCTAGTGATCACTCAGACTTCCGTGATAGCCTGCTCCTTTCGTATATAATTGTTTGTGTCAACTATTTCAATGCAGCAGGCATGTGAACGCTCGATGGTAAGATAGAATTTTAAAAAATCAATAAATTATAGTTTAAAGAAAGCTTTTTATTATTAAATCACTTTGTTTTATTAATTATATGAGAACGTCGACACATGATGATTATTACTATAATTATAATAATAATAATAATTATTATTATTATTATACAGTCACATTTCTTATTCCATTTGCTAGAACAAATTCGTACAAGTGCTCCTTCTTCCCTATTACCTTTAGAAAATGAAATGAGTCGCCTATTCATTCATGAAAATCAACGACTTAGCAGAGTCTAAGTCATTGATTAACATGTATGACTAGATTGACCCATGAAATGCGTAGGACGTAGTTATCTTCTTTTTTGAAGTAACGTCTGTAATATATAAGATAAGATATTATTACACGAACTGTTGATAAAAATCATCATTAAATTAACTTCAATCTAATTTTCACTTCAATGTTAAATAACAATATGATAATTGCTCTCTGATTATCTCTTTGTGTCTCTTTCTCTTTCTGTTTATTTTTTTCTCTTTTTCTTTTTCTCTTTCTCTTTCTTGCTATCCTTCTCCATTTCTCTCTTCCCTCACTCTTTGTTGTTCTCTCTGTCTCTTTTTTTTTTCTGTCTCTCTTTTTCTCTGACTCTTTGTACTTTGAATGTGATGTTTGTTTTGGTCTTTATGTAAAACTTTAACTCTTTTCTTTTGTAGTGGTCCTTGTATACCGCAAATATCTGGTTCGCCATTGCTGCTAACTATTGAACGGGGTTAATATTGAAACGTTTAGAATGAGGCGAATTACTTCCAGTCCAAATATGTAGAACAAGTGAAACAACTCATTTGTTAATACAGTTTGTTCAGGGAATCTTGAATTCGTAAAATTCGTAAAACGACTATGGTTCATCTCGAACACTTTTTCATATGGCTGTGAAGCCCTATTATGGAGAGACTCTCCCTCCCACAAATATGGCAGGTTAAGGTGGCTTTCGCTTTGGTGGTAGAGAAGCCGGCCATTTTTCGCATGGCACGCTTTTCTTCCAGAGCTGAGGCCCATGTTTTTTTCGCTGTTCATAGCTTTCTTGGTCACTGTCTCTCTCCATCTAGTGCGGTCTAGGTCTATGTCTACCCAATGGTCAGTAAACCTTCAGTATCAATGTTCACCGATCTAACGTCCCGTTTTATTACATCCATGAGTATTTGTTATTTCTTTTAAAGCAAACTATGGTGGTGAACATTGTCAAATGCCTTCTTAAGTTTAATAAAATGTTAAACACAAATGGAATAATTATTCCCAGGAAACCCTCCCGACAAGATAAAGATTTTTTGGAGTAGTACTATTCCTTGTTTTGAGCGAGGATATTTTGAGTTTCCTAATGAGACTTTGCCTCTTGCAGCACGATTCTTGAAGTAGACACTTATTCAGTGCTGCACAGTCTCTGTACAGGGAGAGGCCACTTCTACTTCACGGCCAAGCCTATTACCAAGAGTCGTTTTATTATGTTCATGTATCTAGCATTCGTAGATATACTGTGTTCGATATTTTTCTTCCATGCAATGCAGTCATATGGGAGTAACCTCTACCTAGACATTGCTTAGTCTTAATGAAGACCTAGTTTGACTTTTTGTTTCGTACATATACTTTAAGACACCACAACAGTGCTGAACAATTGAAGAAAACACACTATTGTTCCTTGGCACAGTCCTCAAAAGAGCTGACAGCTAAGCAGCAAAAAGCTGGCTAGAAGAAGAAGAAGTGTAGAGCACCAAGGGTTAAACAGACTAAGGCACTGTTTCCCAAAGTTTTTTCCTTAACGGAGCACTTTGCAAATTCTAAGTATTTTGCGGAACACTTTGCTTATTTTTAGAGAGATTAATTTACGTGATGGCCTACTAGTTAATTGTTCCGGTAGTTCAGGGAACACCTTTTTAGGCCTCGAGGAACACAGTTTGAGAAACACTGGACTAAGGGATAGGTGAAGGTGATACTTATGTTCAAATATATAAAATATTGGTATGCAAATAGCAGAAGTGAAGATATTTGTTTCAAAGTACAAAATCTGAGACTCAACGTGTGCCAACACTCAATGAAAGTAAACAAGGAAGTCATCTATTGAGCAAGAAAGTTGGCAGTAGCAGAAATCTACATCAACAACAACAGATGATCTCTAAACAGATGCATGGCCTCTGCTGCTGTTGTTTAGTATTTAAAAAAAATAATTGTAGAGTTCAAGACATTGTTATATTTTGGTGTTTCAACCAGTGAATAATTCTATGCATCGATAGTCTCGACTCTTAAAAAGTATAATAAATATAAAATTTAATAGAATAAAAATTCAAACCATAGGTGGAAATAGAGGCTTACACTTTGTTTTGTGTTTTTTTTAAAATAAAGCTATGTTTATCCCTGTATAAGTTCAGACCACAGACCTATATATATTATACCTAGACTGGAAAATGGAAACAAATTATTATCAGATAATAATCAGATCACAGACCTCTATCTATATAGATTCGTATGTACGTAACTCTTTTTCAAGCTGTAAGGAAAATCGATCTTTTCTGTCATAGAAAAGTAATGATTTTTAGTTTTCAAAGAAATAATGCAATTCCATTTTGCGGATTTTAAATAAAATGGGCTATTAATCACAGAACTATATACTCACCCAAATCTATGAAATAAAGCCAGATATGTTTTGATCGAAATAATTCAAGCCTTTTGATTTTAATCATCTTGTGTACATTTAATTAGATTGATTATCTAGATCTTTCTATATTTTGTATCTAGAAATTGCTAAATAATTTTTGTGAGACGAGAGCACTCTTTTTTTTTAAAATCATCATTTACTAGATCTAGATCTAAACATTAAATTATATGTTGCATAAGTTAGTATTGAAAAAAAAAAATTCAACATATACTTACTTTTCAAAACAACGCCATGTTTCAGCTTTTAAATTTTTTTTTCACGACATTTATATGTAGTTTTAGAGATTTCAATGTCCAGTCTAGGTAATATATGTCTGAGATACTGGGTATATATATATATATATATATGAATAAATGTGAAAAAATGAGAATATGATTTGAGCTCATGCAAAGGAAACAAATATTGAAATTTTAATGACATAATAGTGAAACATAACAACCTACAATGTCAGAGGCTTTTCATATTGTATAAAAAGAGAAAAATCCGCCCCCCCCCCCCCGTTTCGTTACACAATACACAATGGAGCAACATATCGACTTTACTAGAACATAGAGAAAAAAAAGTTTTTTTTTAGGGTAGAGAGTCTTTTTCTGTTGGTTTTATTACTATTAATAAAAATGAAAAAGAATTTGGACATGACAAAGGACAGCCCACAGAATTATGTTCTCTCGACGTCGTGTAAGTCCTGGTCAGTCTGGTTCCAGTTAGCCTCCTGTGTGTTGTGTGTTATTAGACTCTTATCGTGTCTCTGTATGTGTGTCACGTGTAGGTCAATTTCGTGCAGACTTCGCCATGTTCTGGTGTTTAATTTAGTCAAGTTTCCTACTTGGTATTTGTGGTTAATTTGAATTTAAAGAAAAAGAGAAATAAGTCGTAAGTGACTATTGGACATGATGGAAAGATGTTTATAACGATACGTAATGCCTTCATCGAAGTGTCTGAGTATTTAATTAGTTTGTGTGTTTTTTACTTTTTTATTTGTATTGAAAGTTATGGTTTAGTGTTTTGTGTATTACAAGCCGACCTGCGGCGTAGCTTACGTCCACAGCACCCCTCTTTTTTTTTCTGAGCCTCGCAATCTGTCACCGCGAAAGTTACGTGGGGCAACTCTAGTCCGACTTGCAGAAATAAAAGAATTATCTTTCCACGACTTTTTCATCGTGGTGTCCCGCATGGTTGTACAACGAAGAGAATTATATATATTTATATATTTCATCGTGGTGTCCCTCATGGTTGTACAACGAAGAGAATTATATATATTATTTTAGTCTCCTGTTCTGAAGGGTCTCTACGTTCAGTGATTTTTCTTATGGTGTTCCTCTAGTCAAATGTAAACTCTCACGATCTACTTTCCTTTGTTCTAATTGTTTGTTAATGTTGTTTTCTTGAGTTGTATAAATGTATTGTAATTTACTCTAATGCTTCGTTTTAACTTTTTTCCCTCCAATATGGGGACTATATGATAACTTTTAATTCACTATAACATCTATAGGTATATTGAGTTTTTACTTTTTAGTCTGTGTGGCTAGTAAATAAAGTTTGTAGGTTTGTTAAAATTCTTTTAGTTTTGCTTTTTTTTTTTTTAGTTTCTCTTAATAATCCAAATTTTTTTTGGGGGGGCACAAAGAAATGCTCTATTTTCTAAAATTTCAGCATCTTGCGTTATTTTTTATTGTTCTATATATTTGCAATCTGCAAATAGTCCAACTTTTGATCATGAATTTATGCAATTATGAATGAATTATTATATTATTTATGTTACATAAAAAGATTTGGACCAAAGACTGCTCCCAAGATCTTAATTGCAATGTATTTTATTCCAAAAATTAATGATGAGTGCAGTGACTATGCAAACCCAGTTGCGACCTAGATATTTGGTCACAACTAATGCAGACAAAGTGTTTGCCCTCCATGATCTGTCTCTTTTTGTTTTCTGACCCTGTTTTTGGCAAGGACATTTCCTTCTGTCTGAACATCCTGAATTCGTTGAAGTAACGGACCAGGAGGGCCACGACATTTTAATGTTTTTATAATTTTAGCAAGCTGTAGGGATGCACTTTATCAAATGCTTTAGAGAAGTTTAATAAAAGGACATAGGAGGAGCAGTGGCTGAGCACTAAAGTGCTTGGCTTCCGAACCGGGGGTTCCAAGATTTTTTATTTCGGGATCTTTGGGCAGCTCTTAGTCCATCCAGCTCTAAAGGGTACCTGACATTAGTCCGGGAAAAGTAAAGACGGTTTTTCGATGTGCTGGCCACATGTCACCTTTGTTAACCTTTTGCCACAGAAACAGATGACCTTTACATCATCTGCCCTATAGACCACAAGGTCTGAAAGGTGAATTTTACTTCATTAATAGAATGACATCTATCAGTTCATTATTATCTTAGCCTAATATGTTTGGTTCATTGGTATGTGATATTGCTAAATTAAAATAATATGATTTCTAGTATTTTACATGTGATGCTGGTGTAATACTAGTCACTAGTTTCCTTGATCAGATTTATCTATTTTTCAAATAACTTTATTATTAACCACTCTTTACTCTACCTTGATATATAGCGGAAGTATTTTGAACAGTAGTGCTAGCTTGATGCTGGGTTCTTTGAGTAAATAAGCTTAGATCTTACAACTTGATACTTATTTTAATATTAATTTATCTAATGATAGCTCTCTTTGATAATTCAAACTTTTGGGCTAAACAATGTCTCGCTCATAATCTATCTTATGTAGCTCGGAGTGTCTGCTATCGAAGATAACATCACCCAACTTGAGGTCCAGCAGTTGCTGTGTCCATCGCCACAACGCCATGAGAACCTTTTGCCCCAGCGTTTCCATAGAGACAGATAATGCATGGCGCCAGATGTGGAATGCGTCATAATTTGAATGTTGAGAACTCGATTAACTTGAGCAGCCTTCAATCTACCCTTCATTCCCCCCCCCCCCTTTTTAAAGTCATGTCAGGGTGAGCCTTTCTCTCCCCTTCCCGCCCCCCCCCCCCACCAGCCCACCCATACTCACAGATTAAAACAACGCCCATTCGAACATGACCACTGTCAAAGCTAAAAATAATAAAAGCGGAATGTATTAGCCTTAGACGTAAATGATTTCGCCTGCTTGTCACGTGGTCTGATGAATTATTAAACATCTTTTTTTTTCTGATTTTATGTTTGTCTTCTATCCTCTTTCCCAGACTCCCAGCGGGTCCAGTCGGAGGAGGGCTCGTGGTAGGATGTATGGCATGCTGTTTGAGAGTATCCAGTTCTTCATCAAGCAAGATTATGGCACAGACATTTGGTCCACCGTCTTGGAAGCAGCGGGAATCCCCAATGTTATATTTATTCCACACAAGGTACGTCCGTTTTATTGACATTTGTAATACAATTGTAATCAATTTTCAGGACTAAAACTGTAGAACTTTGTTTATTTGTTCAACATGCTTCGGATGTGCCTTCAGAGTTGAAGAAAATCTGCATCTTTGCCCAAAACTTCCACAAGACGAGTAGGGGTGGCTGCGGGCAGGGTATGAACCTGTATTTACCTCTCTAGGCAACACAAGCTTCAGATAAGTGTCCCTAGAAATATTTAACACAGACATGTACTATATGGAATTATATAGGGTCCTTAAATTGCCGCTTATTTCAAAAAGCGGAAGGCCTTGTTCTAAATAAAGCGCCTGCAGCGAGATCAAACACTTGATGTACATTAAAAATCGTAATCGATCGTAGGCCAATTATGAACAACCATCAAACAAACAACCATCAAACAAACAACCATCAAACAAACAACCATCAAACAAACAACCATCAAACAAACAACCATCAAACAAACAACCATCAAACAAACAACCATCAAACAAACAACCATCAAACAAACAACCATCAAACAAACAATCATCAAACAAACAACCATCAAACAAACAACCATCAAACAAACAACCATCAAACAAACAACCATCAAACAAACAACCATCAAACAAACAACCATCAAACATTATTTGCTAAAAAAAAAAACATTACAAGTTGAGTTTTATGTGGTGCTTATATCTTATTTATACCATGTGCATATAAATGAAGTTGTCAATGCTATATCTCTAGGCCTGGGTCCGTAAGGACAGAGATCCTCGCGAGCATCTCTACAGTCCTCAGGCAACGCCGCCTGCGCTGGTTCGGACATGTTCGCCGGATGGAGGACAATCGCATCCCGAAAATCATTCTGTACTGGAAACTTTCGTCTGATTCAAGAAAAACTGGTCGCCCCCACTTCCGTTACGCGGATGTGATGAAACTGGATTTAAAATCAGTGAACATTGATACTGATCATTGGGAAGACATAGCTTTAGACTGCACTATTTGGAGAGAGACGGTGACCAAGAAAGCTATAGACAGCGAGAATACATGGGCCTCATCTCTTTAAGAAAAGCGTGTCAGACTGAAAATGACCAGCTCCTCCCTCTACCACCAAAGCGAAAGCCACCTTGACCTGCAATATATGTCAACGGGAGTGTCTCTCCAAAATAGGGCTCCACAGTCATATGTGAAATTTGTTCGAGATGAACCATAGTCGTTGTACTACCGGATGAGGCCAATATCTCTCCAGGCCATGGTTTTTGGTAAACGTGTGAAGTGTGGAATCGCTGTAAAATAAAAAGTTAGGACACATTTCGTGAAGGTGGTAAGTGGCCCATTGTGAAGTGGCGAGAGAGAGACACCTATGATCCAAGCACCTGGGATAATAAGTCAGACTTCAGACTCCGAATCTGCTTGACTTGCCTAAAGGGACATAACTTATGTAGTTTTAAATAAAAAAAACGATTATTTTGTTTGTTATTTTTGGATAGTATAAAGTAAGTTGTTTCCCTTTCAGACCATGCGATCTATGAGGTAGATGATGTAAAGATCATCTGTTTTTTGTGGCCCACGGCTAATGAGTGTGTCATGTGGTGTTTACAACGACCTTTACTCTTCCCAGACTTATGTCATGTTCCCATTAGAGCTGGGTGGACTCAAGAGTCGCCCTAAAGTTATCGAAAATAAAAATCACAGTCTTCACTAGGATTCGAATGCCGGACCCCTCTTTAGGATAAGCCTTATTTAATTTTGATCTCTGCATATTATCCTGAGTTGTGTATTTGGATAATTCTAAAATTGCCAAACCAGAAGTCTGAGCTGTACAAATGTTGAAACTCACTGAACCCTATAGATACGCGGGCACCCTGCTATGAGCACACAAACCACCGTCACTAAACAAAAATTGCAAGATCACGTCATTTATTCAGGACAAGATATTAGTACATGGGATGTAACGTCTGACTCATACGCACGTGCAGAGGCTTGTCTAGTAAGTCTGGAAGAAATGGGAACTTAACACGTTTTTTTTTTTACAATGTCTTTACTTCCATATGGGATATGAGCTTGTCTCCCTTTTATAAGTATGACCAAATACATTTAATGGTCTATTTTTGGTCGTCAACACTCTCAATAAAGAATTCTTTTATGTTATTTTTTTTTTACAATTCTTTCTCTCTCTCTCTCTCTCTCTCTCTCTCTCTAGCGTTCACTTTCTCTCTCCTTCTTTATCGCTATCCCTCACTCACTCTCTCTCTCTTTCTCTGTCTATCCCTTTTTTTTTTTTTTATCTTTTTAACAACACGGTGTCTTTCGTGTTCTCCAACCTTTTCGTTTAAACACTCCTCTATCTCCCTCTTTCTCTCCCTGTCTCTCTCCCTCCTCTATTTCCCTCTTTCTCTCCCTGTCTCTCTCCCTCCTCTATCTCTCTCTTCCTTGTTCTCTTGTATTTCAAATCTTCTTTCGATATCACACCTTTTCTGAAACGTTCAGCTTTCTTTTAATAGTCTCTGTATTTCTAGAACTTTCACTACTTCACATCACTCTCTCAATCTCTCTCTCTCTCTCTCTCTCACACACACACACATTTTCTCCCTATTTCATATGTGTATATAACTGTTTAAATACCTCTCATTGCTAAAGTTCCTCTTATATTTGACATATATACCATTCATCATTAAAATCTAATCACTCAAGCATTAGTTAAATCTATCTCTGGGCGTAGACTTCGGGTTAAAGAGTCTTTAATATCTCATCAAATGTGTTGAGAACCACTGACCAACATCCATATTTTTTCCCATGCTGACCAGCAGCACCAGAGTGACCTTGATGATAAATGATCATGTACAATAAGCTCTCGAAAGACAGATGGCATGAATATAGACCTCAACATTCGCGGCCAATAACTCTTTTTAAACTGATTTGACTTCTGAGCGATTACTTCCCCTGTGGCATGTAGAGACAACCCTGAAATTGATTGCTTACTTCTCTCTTTTGTCCCCTAAACTCGATATTGATTGTATCCCCTTCATTCGGATTGATTATAAGCATAGTGTCTTGGTTAGGAATGTAATTTTTACTATGCGAAAATAAAATCGGAATGTATAAACGGTTAGTATATAAAGTGAAGTTCCCCTTTCAGTTCCCTTGCGGTCTATAGGGCAGATAGATGTTTGTTTGGCAAACGGTTAACGAGCAGGGTGTCAGGTGGCCAGCGCAACGACCAACCGTCAGCTACCCATTAGATATTGGTGAACTCAGGGACGCCCAAAAAATCGCAGTCTTTACCTCAGGTTCGGTAATCAAGCGCTTAACCGCTCAGCCACCACGACCTCGCTTTGTATTGCGCACATTCTGTTTATGTAACCTCTGTGATGAAATATGCAATCAAATTTCTACACTATTTTTGGTTGCAACCAGTATGCATAACTATATAATTGTTAAGGCCGATCCAATATACTTCAAACAGCTTTTGTAACCGAAACATGTCTAACAGTAGCTCCGAACCCGCGACGTATTTGTCGCTTCCCACTATGATAGAGCTCTTCCTATTTGCCGACTAACGTGTAGACGTACAGTGAGGTACACTTGTTTGATTTGGGATCACAATAAATAGTTCATAGATAACAGGTTCAAACTTCAAAGACTATTCTAGACAATGTCGGTGAAGTTCAAGCCTGTGACCCACTTTTAGTGTGAACCATACCTGGTGAGCCGGGTAAGGTAAATCATTTGTCTTAGAACCATTTGTCGGGGAACAAATTGTCTAGGGAAAGAATTGTCTATTAGGAAAGAATTGTCTGTAGGGAAAAAATGCTCATTAATCTAGTTGTCTGCAAAAAGTTTGTCGAAGAACCTAATATCGATAATGACATTTCTTACTTATAGTTCATACAATTTTCTTGTCTAATAAATAATGAATTAATGTAATAGATATAATAACCGTCTTGCAGATCGGTTTCACAGACTTGCCCTTCTGTTTGCTTAGTCTTTATGTCCTAATGACAGTTCCATAACTAAACAGAACATTAGCATCAATTACAGCTTGTAAGCTTATGATAAACTTCATAACAGTAAATAACGCCAACGCTAAACTACCAGACACATGCTTGTTTCATCTCCATGTTTACGACGTTCCTTCAGATTCTGAAGACAATCAACTTCCTAGTCCAAACGTCGCGCAGGACGACAGGGGATGGTACGTGACAGGATATGAACCCGGGACCATCAGGACGACCGCACGACCAGCAGCCATCCACAGATTCACACTGACCTAACACATGTTAGACACATAATAATATGAACTCCTACCAAGTGGATTAATTGTAGGTACCAGCAACAGCACCTCTTCACAGTGTAAACCCCTTGACTTTTTTTATGATTCAAAGTTTTTGGAGAAATTCGTCGAAGAAGAAACAGCGCTTCAAGTTTGTCAATATTGTTTCATATTTTTAAGTGGGTTTGTGCTGATTTAATACCATTTCACTAAGCTTTGGTTGGATTCACTAGATTTACATGTGCTATTATATGTTTATGTTAACCACATATTAACGGCACCACAGTATTAAAATATCAACGCGAAGAGATTGTAGTAGTAGTATATGAAATGTATGTAGAAAATTAATTTTTAGTATGGCCAACCGTTTTTAATTTGTGTAGTAACTTTAGTGAAAGGTTTAGTTTCGGCACCACTATCTGAGATGAACATCGCAGCGGTTTCCAAATCAGGCAGCTCTCCATATAGTTTGTCTTCTATTTGGATGTAATGGGGCCAGTGTCTTATTCGAGCCTATTGATAAAGAATGCATTTTTGTAGGACAAGGTCGGCCTTCTCTGGTGATATTGGTATAGTAATTTGAACCCCACCCCCCACCCCCAACATAATAACGTAAACGAAAAAGAAAACATAATCAAGTGATTGAAATGTTTACTTCTGGATACAAATCCCTTGGCAAAAAAACATTTTCTTTGACCGACCAGAGCTCATTACAATTACTGTCTCAAACAAAAAATGCATTTCTTTCAAGAGTTAATTTGTTTGTTCAAGAAGGCTCCTAAATTCAGTCCGTATTGAGGCGCTTGCTATAAATCAAAGAGCCGCATCACGAAACAAGGAACTGAAGTGTATTAATTGTAGGGAAATCTTCAAAACTTGCAGAGGAAAGAAAACAAAAATGAGTTAGCAACACGCCTCCCCCCACTCACTACATCCTGATGAGGTGGCAAATTGATTTTACTTTTTGTTTACAGACCTACCCTGATGAGTGGATGGTCAATCTGGCCAAGGCCACCTGTCAGACATTGTCCAATCAAAACTTAAATGAGGTCATGCTGTACTTCGGCACGTGCTTTGTCAACTTCTGCTGCAAGTTTTCATACGACAAGATTCTAAGGTATGCGCGCCCCAACTGTATCATTTCGAAGTAAGGCATTTGTGACGTAGTGCCATCTTTTAATTCCATATTTTTCTGTATTTAAAATATTCTTCCCGTATCTATTGTCGGTATTGAGACCACAATGACCAAACATGAACTGTTCTGTTTTATTGAATCTATTCAATTTAAAATTGCTACATCCCCCAATATAAAAATTGAAAAATATCTGATTCTGGTACTTTGTAAGATATGGTGACAAAAAAAAAGGGGGGGGGGGCGGTATATTCTCTAAAAAATCTTATTTAAAAAATGGGCGTAACTATCAATCAGACCCTTCGCTATTATAATGATAAAAACTAAGCTTCATAAGTACAGCTTGTTAAAACAGATTGCGGTGACTATAAAGAAAATGTTAAAAATATTAACACATTTTTTCCCTCAACCACAGGCTGGCAGGAAGGAACTACAGAGATTTCTTGAATGAAATCGACAATGTTCATGAGACTATACGATTTTCACATCCCAAGATGCAAGTGAGTAGATTACATGAGCATGGCCGAGTTCTTAAAGATAATTGTTTGTATACAAAAAACACGTCACAACATTCAAAGAACTTTATTTCTCATGTACAATTCTAATGAATTTGGCTCATAAAAGATGTTTGCACGAGACTCACAGCCAATGCTTGTTCTAGTAAAGACATATTTACAAAAAATGGCTGTAGATTACAACTAATTGGCCTGAAATTTTCTTGAGATAATAAAATAAAATCCAATTAGTAATAGAATTTTGAATTTCTTCTTTTTTAGTGGCAGCCGTAGGGGAAAGCTGCTTTTATTTTTAACTGTAGCCAAAGTTTGTCATTTGTGTGTAGAGCTTTTTTAAAAATCCATTTACATTGTATTTCAGTTAGATGCAGTCTTATTTTGGTCTTCTGGATGAGCATACTGTCTTTTTATAAGGCAATTAGTGTTATTTAGTAATTCCATGAGATTTACACTATCAACACTTCAATTAAGCTACAAAATGAAATATAAAAAAAAAAAGAAATTTAAAAAATACAATACAACGTAAATCTCGTATGGGTGCCATGTTTACTAATGTATAGGTCTGAGATTTATGTAACGTAAGGCATGAGTACACTATACAACCAACCTGCAGAGACCGCCAACAAATCACCTTACTTTTTGTTGTTTTCTTGTCATCTAATATATAAAGCACAACGTAAAGAATATGTATGTATGTCCTGCATAGAAATCAAAACCATTTGACCAATCTTGATCAAACTTGGCATGAATGTTCCTTAGACCATGGCGGAGAACGTAGCGTAGAAGTAATGTCCCTCCTAAAACCGAGGGCACCTAAAATACAAAAATACCTAAATTTATCTCTATTAAAATATTACGGAAGGAAACTTTTTAAACCATCGGGTAAACCCGTTTTCACTTATGTAAATCCAATCCACTAAATCAGTAATACGCAAACTAAGGCCCGCAGGCCGTGGGCTATATCCTACTAGTCTAATATTTAACGTAAAAAAATGTAAGCTTTATGTCTTTCATAGGATTCGAAGTATATTTGAACAATGTTAATATAATTTAATGATTCATAGATAAAAGTGGCGATCTTAGGATAGGTAAAAGTTGACTACTACAGCCGTAAAAAAAAATAAATAAATAGGCCCGTTGATCTTTTTCTAAGCTTGAAAATGTTTTAATGGCCGGAATTTCCAATCATTTTTTTTTTCACTAAACGGGCCACATTTAAACGACCCCCCCCCCCCCCCAACATTCCTTTTAGCCCGTGAATGAGTTTATCTGTTACAATGAAATTTAATTTTACGTCCCGCTTTCTTTCCTTCTCTCTCTCTGTTCCTCTTCCTACTAGATGATATAAGAGTATCCTTACGTCTATCTTCAGAGTCCGTCCTTCATCGTCCAATCAGAAGACAGGAATGGTTGTATTCTCATCTACCGCTCTATGAGGACTGGCTTCACGTACTACGTCATTGGACAGCTGATGCAGTGTGCAAAGATGTTCTTTAAGGTGAGCCGTCATTCGCAATCCGCATCGTTTTAGTAGTTGACTGCTTGTGCGGCACAGTAAGGCCACATTCGCACCGTTAAAGTCCATGGACAAGACTCCCCCCCCCCCCCCCCCCAAAAAAAAAAAAAAAGTTTTGCATTACGTTTAATTAATGATATGATAAATTGATCAAAGGATTAAAGACGATCGATTCTCTCTGCATCATAATGTAGTCAACCCTGTTGAATCCTTTTCTTGTGAGATCTTATGCTTCAAAAATGCTTCAAAAATGTATTCCAGCGTTCTTGAATGTATTGCAATTGTTTTCTTGTTAAAAGCATGTTTTGTTTTAAACAGGCAATTTTATTTTCAAAGTGAAACTTGAGACTTTATTTAGTTATGAAGTCCTATAGATAGACTGTAGTGTTACTGTTGAAAACTGTCTCATATCTCTTCTCTTTGTTCTCGTTTACTGTATTGTATTGCTGAAATATTGTGACATACAAACCGGATTTCAATATACGAACGTAAACAGATGTCTGTGATAAATTTATCTTCGAAAACCACATATGCACAAGAATTAAAATTCAGGCTTATAGAATTCCTTTAAAAAAATCCAGACAAAAGTCCTGTCAGAAACCCAGTCACAAGTCCTTTCAGAAACTCGGACTAAGTATTTCAAAAAACCTAGACAGAAGACTTGTCTGACTCATGGACTAAAAGCATGTCAGAGACCGATAAAATGAAATAGAACTTACAACTAACTCACCAGAATGACACAAAAAAAAAAAAAAAGACATTTTTTTCCAACTCGGGTAGTAGAAACGTGTACAAACATGGGCGATGTATTCAGTGCAATAAAATCATAGGGCCATACTAGCCCACTGCATGTTTCTTCTCGCTGTTAGCGTGTGTGTGTGTGTGCGTGTTCGGAGAGAGAGAGAGTTACAAAGTCTTCATTAATACTCTAATAAAAAAAGTAAAAAGCAGTTAACCCGAGAAATATGATTCCAAAGCAACTTTCTAACTGGAGATTATCTCCCTTGATTAAGCGTGGGTTTGAATTATTCGGAGTACAAGAGATTTGTCTGCTCTTTAGAGCCGGTAGCGATTTATTTCCCCCTGATATTCGAACTCAAGGTCATTGACATAATTGTCCTGGTCCCATTTATCTTCTGATTTACGCAGACGAACAAGAGATGAATAAGTTCCACGAATATTCCTCTGATTTTTTAACGTAGTACACAAGTATTAACTTCAGACTAACATCCGAAACGAAATCAAAGTCTGTGCTGCTAAGATTTTCATTTTACATTTCATGTCTGTCCGTCTGTCTGTCTTCAGGTTGACGTTGAGATTAAGGTCTTGGAAGAAATCGTGACAGACAAAGGCTGCCACGTGACGTTCAGGCTAGACTACGACAACATTGGGTACACCCCCCCTGTGGGCAAGGGAGACTCGGGGGTGTACCTCAGCTCTTACCCAGAGATTAAAAGCTCCACTTTCTTTAAGGTGAGTCACTAAGGCAAAACACATTTTTTCTACACGGAAACGGAAGCATCCATGTCAAGCTTTGTATCCCAGAATACCTTGAATGATTACCTTCCCCACTTGGGTGTCACTGTGACACACTAAAGAGTCATCCCAGCTAAATTTTCTCTGCCTAATAATATAAAAGTAAAGTAAAGTAACCTTTTTCAGACCTTGTGATCTATTGGGCAGATGATGTAAATGTCATCTGTTTCTATGGCCAACGGTTAGCTAAGCAAGATGTCATGTGGCCTGCTCAACTACCAACCGCCTTTACGTTCCCCAACTAGTGTCATGTACCATCTGGATTTGGGTGATCTCAGGAGCTGACTTTCCAAATCATAAGGCTTGCCTACAAAGCTTATATCAACTCTTTCTGTCTGTATGGTAAAAGGTGTTTACACGTTATTTCTCCCTCTCTCATTCTCGGATCAAGCTGAAACTTCGAATAATTAACATAGGCAAGACATGAATCAATTTTTAAAAAAAACCAACCCATCGCATAGTTAGTTACTGGTAATTCATTATTGTGTTAAATAGCAAGAACAGAAACTAATATTTCAGTATACACATATATGGCTAAATTTGTTGGGTTTAGTCCCCTTAAATAATTGTTAAAGCTATTTTCCGATCAAGTTGATACTTAAAACATTTATTTATTGCACATAACAAAACATGAATCAATAAAAAAAAAATACTCAATTAGTCATTTAATTATTGGTAATTATTTTTTTGGTTGTAATCAAATAAGGGAAATAGCTTGTATATTATGGCATGATATGGTATTAAGGACGGAGGTCTTCCCTTTTAGATAAAATTTATTCAAAGGATTTTAAAAAATATTTTGCTCATTTTTACGTTACAGACGTTCAAAAATGGAAATTATTACATCCTAGCCTAGGCCAGTAGCTCGCGAGCCACATGCTGCTCTTTGTATGCTAAGCTGCGGCTCTTTAGTTCCATGCTCTAAAATATTTATGTTCTCGAAAAAAAAACCTATTTAAAAATCGTGCTAATTCGATTCTATCTCTCAGCCACTTGTACTCGCTTTTCAGCGCACCCCTCCTCCATGTCTTGAAATGTAGCATATTTGCAGGTAGAAGATATTCAACTTTCTTCTGCCTTATCACTTGAAATATATGAGTCTTGCGACATAAAAGACACGGCACAAGTTGACCTTTTTGTCAGATATTTGTCTTCCCAAGGTCCAAAAGAAGAACTTCTAGGATTGCTACCGCTCTCGTGACCTACTTGAGGAGAAGATACAGCTAATGTGGTGCAAAAATACATTGAAGACAATATAATCGATATAAATAAAATTGTTCCAACAGCAACTGTTGGAGCCAGAAGTATGGCAGGAAAAAATAAAGGGGCAAATACGATTTTTTTGGCGCAAAATAGACCACGAAATTCTTACGTTTCACTGCATAATACACCAGGAAGCGATTTGTGTCCAAATATTTTATGCCGAAATAGTTGATTTCTAACAGCATCTTGTCAAAAGTACATCGTCAGTTTAAAGAATTCTTAACGAAATGGAGACTCAGTATTGCGAGCTCCTTCTTTATAATAAAGTGCGATGGCTTCCCAAAGGTGTTGGAAACGTTTTGCTTTTAATACATTAAATACATTCCTAATTGATAAAGTCATTAACCACCCTGAATTAGAGAACGACAAATGGTTGCAATCATTTTACTTTATGGTGTATATAAAAGCGAAATTAAATGAGCTAAATCTAAACCTGCAAGGAAAGGGAAACCCAGTCTAGGTTTTGGTAGAATAATTCGTTTGTTTTCAAGAAAAAAAATTAATCTTTTTGCAGAAATTATTCAGAGCGGTCACTTACTTCATTTTCAATTAGTAAAGCAATATTGCGATAAAACCAGTGCAACTGTTGACACGAGTTAATTCAGCACAGTTAGAATGAAAAATTAAAGATGAATTTATTGACAGATTTGAGCTATTCAAAACAAAACAAAATGATAGTAGCATTTTAAAAAATCTTCTCAACACTAATAGTACCGACATCCACATTGATCCATTAGGAACTGATACTGGATCTCTAGAAATTCAATAGATCGATTTAAAAAGTTTGTGGAGTGAAAAATTTACAGAGCTGAAAATCAGGTTGGAAGAGTTGAAGGCCCAGAAATGTAACGCAACAAAAGTGGACAGCTTTAAAAGAAATGCCTCGAGATTAGGCACTTATATTCGACTTATGGAAATGTCTTCCAGATTGCTACAGTCAGGTGAAAAAGTTGGCATTTGGAAGGCTGACTATTGTCGGATTTACATATTCGTGCAAGCAAGTGTTCTCTTGGATGAATATAATTAAAAGTAAAGTAATAGCCAACAAACAAATGAAAATTTAGTGTCGCGTTTGAAACTAAAAACAAGTTATGAGTCAAATTTATCTAAACTTTCTAAAACCATGCAAATAGCCACAGTTACCACTGAATTCGTTTGCTCAATTGTTTGTTATTGAATTACAAGTTAGTGTTGTATATGTAAATGTTTAATTGTTTAAATTTTATACCTAAATAACAAGTAATAATCTAATAATACTATATATAGGGCCTATCTATAATCTAATTTGTTGTGTAAAACACGATTTATATAAAGATAAATTAAGATTTTTTTCTTATGAATAAATAGATTAGTTTTTTTTAATCAAAAAACTTTATAAGTGCGAGTACTATTAATTTTTTGGAGGATAAAAAATCTTGTGGCTCTTCAAAAACGTTGAAATTTGTAAATTGTCATTTTTGGCTCTTCCGACTCAAAAGGTTGCCTACCCCTGGCCTAGGCTAGGCTAGCAGGGGATGACAGAAGGGCAGGGTTCGAACCCGCGACCATGAAGACAACAGTTTAGAACGCATACCACACGACCTCGGGGCGTGGTGGCTAGATATTAAGCCACTTGGGTCCCGAACCGATGGATCTCGGTTTCGAATCTCGGTGAGGACTGGAATTCGGAATTTCGGGAAGTTCTACCGTATAAAGGGGAACCTAAAAGCAGTTGGGCGTTGTGCTGGCAGGGAGACACCCTTGTTAAGTGTTTGTCATAGAAACCTGAAGATCAAGATAGATTAAGGATGTTGAATATTTTCCAATACGTTTGAAGGTCATCAGCTATGTTTATCTGCTTAATTTAATATGACCTGTTTCCTGAGGTTATTATTTTTATTTATTTTTTTTTTAAAAAAGGAAACCTCAGAATTTGCGCTATTCAATTTTAGCTTTATCATCATAGGAATCTTTGGCCTCTTTTCTTTGCCTCTTTTTGGGGCTTAATGTGCCTCTTTTGTGGGCTTTTTTTAAAAATGTTTTTATTTGTAAGTTATCATAATTCACAAGTATTACATTACAATGGTGGTGGTTGTGTTTTAAAGAATAAACTAGTCTTAATTATTTCCAGAAAACAAAGTTCTAAAAGTGGTATACGCATTTTAGAATATTTTTTTGTAGGATGAAGCAGGCAATCTAATCCTCATCCCACGTGCTTCCTGTTTCTAATCTCCGCCGATTATGTTACAAAATATTACATCGTTTCTGGAAAACACCTAGATCTACATTGCATGGTTGAATTTTCACACAATAAAAACGTGTCAGTTTAGCTTATTCACATAGGGCATTAAAGGATACTAGTTGACCCACGACGTAGCATACACCGCTTATTTACCGGAAGTATTCATGTAGACAGAGTACTTTCAAGCAGTCTATAACTGTGCTTCCATGAGTAAGAACAACGTACAGGGTTTCGAGATAGTTATCCCAATGTTCGCAAACAAAGCGTACAGCCATCTTGCGAAGTTCGAGAGCAACAGTTTCGTCGAAGACATTTTTTCAGATATAAAGAGTTACCTGATGCAAGTTTCGACTACATTGAAAGACCTGTTGACTCTTTGAAATATATGTGAAGCGGTGGCCATGGTTAGGAAACGAAGGGCAATACGAAGGGGTCAAAATCAAAACAAAGCTACAGAAAAATACATTCAACTATTTTAAATGGCACCAGATATTGACGTGTATAAAGCATGCACACATAAATGTAGTCAAATATAGAATGTATAAAGAGAAATATTACTTGTTGCCCCCCCCCCCCCCCCCACCCCCTGTTTTTTTTTCTGAGCCGTGCTCTTGGTTGCCTTGGAAGTTGTGTGATTCAACTCTAGTCCGACTTGAATAGAAATAAAAAACATGACTTTATCATGGTGTACAACATGGTTGGGCCATGAAGAGAATTATACATATAATAGACAATGACCAATCTTTAAAACCCTTTTTATTACTATATAGATAAGCATCGGCTTGAGCTTTCATTTTATTTTCCAGCTCACGGAATAATTCATTAGAATGTTAATATTTTTTTTATTTATCGCACGTGCCATTGTTTCTATTCTCACATCCAATCAGCTAGTGATAATCCCCGCCAACACGATGGCTTCGTTTGTAAATCAATTGTTTAATATTAAATGTATGTAAATGTTTTTTTTATATCACTCATAATGATAATAGTGAAACGATTGGGTGAGTAACTAATGGATGTCCAGCTTTGTTAGAACCTGCTTACAGTGGTCTCTAAAACCAGGTTTTAAAACTAAGTTACCTGCACTTGGCTTTGATAGGATCTCATTCAGAGAATTAAAAGTATTTCTTCCTGATATATATATATATATATATATAGTTTCCACAAACAGGGTAGCAATTATATTTTATTTTTCTGAATAATTGTGTCAATTGATTACTTTTTTTTATAAAGGTTTGCTTGTGGCTAGCACGAGAAAAAAGAATTGGTTGTTTGCTAACCCATTTCAATGTCACCTTCACATTCACCCACTTTTTTGTTGAACCGTTGGGGGTACTACACAGCATCTGTCACCGGCTTTCTGCATTCCTCTTTCGCCTTGATCAGAATTTATTTTAATGATACGCCCGTCCATTTTTTTTATATAGGGCTATTTTTAACATTTTTTGAATCAAGAAGAGTAGCCATATTTCATTTGAAATGGCCAGGTTAGATTGTATGGATAAAGCTTTGGTAAGCAGTGGCGGAGCACTCTAATGTGGCTGCAACTTGGGGGGAGTAAAGAGCGACATCTTACTCCTTACGAGTCAATTGACTTGTGGCTACAATTAAACCTTATAGGCGCATATACATTTTCTATGACCGACATAAATTGTACGTGGTATATCACTTTGTAATAAACTACTGTTTTAATTACTTAGTTATTACTATTGATAGTTATATCTTAGTCACATTGGACAAATATTAACGACTTCACAAAGGAGTTTGTTGTTTTTTGGTGGGTTTTTTTTTTTTTGGTGTTGCCATTTTGCAAAATATGGAAGTATTGAGAAGCTATGCATTTTTAACAAGTTTATAATAATATTTTTCTGCACTTTTTGCTTTACAAACTGTAATTTGTAAGCTACTATCCTTGTAGCACTATGTCATAACTGTTATGCAGTGCACTTCTACTCTGCAACAGTGATCTTTACATATAACATCTTTTGGATGTTGTTTTTTTTGGTCTATGTATCTATAATTAATCGTCTTTTTTTACTATTTGTACGAAGATAATATCAACTTACTCTGTCTGTCTGTCTGTCTGGAAAAAGTTTGTACACGTTATTTCTCCGTTACCTAATCTCGGATCAAGCTGAAATTGTGCGTAAGTATTTCTTGTACCTGACACAACACAAGAATCCATTTTTAAAAATGTATTCTCTTTTTTTTTCTCTCTTTATTGCTTAGCTTATTCTGTTGCTTAAAGAAAGTAAACTGGATTCTAAAAATCAAAATGTACAGAAATAGTAGCCTATACTATTGTGGTAAACCTTACGTTGTTTAGTCAGTTGGCAGTTGTTGTTTTTTAGTTGCTAATAACGACCTTTTAGAGAGTAATGGGGAGAATTCTTGAAACTTGATTTGTAAGTAAATGTGGATAAGTAAATGATCGATTGGTAAGTACTGTAAACTTTTATAATGTAATGTTTTAGTCCTGGTTTCGAGTTCTCAAAAAATTTAAAGATATTATTCAGAGATTCTGACTTCAATTCCCACTCCCTCCGCACACAATAGATAGTTTAAATACGTCATTGGAAAGTTGTTCAGGTGACTATACAAATGGACTGTCGATCACCCTCGTGCATTGTTGAAAACACTCGCGGACTGTTGAAAACACTCGTAAACTGTTGAATACACTCAGGACTGTCGACCACATTCGTGGACTATCAATCACACTCGTGTACCATTGGACAGTTGCCCACACTCGTGGACTGTTGCCCACACTCGTGGACTGTTGCCCACACTCGTGGACTGTTGCCCACACTCGTGGACTGTTGACCACACTTGTGGACTGTTGACCACATTCAAGGACTGTTGCCCACTCTCGTGGACTGTTGATTACACTCATGGACTGTTGACCACAGAATCTGTTGATTGACAGGTGTTTTATGCTGTTAAATATCCTGGATATTGAAGAGAAAACCCCAACCATAATGACCCATGATGTGTGATTTCTTTCTCCCCATATAGTGAAAGTAATAACAAAAGTTCATATTTATCATTGACATGCTTCTGGTGCGCTTAAAACATTCATTATCTGCTCAAAATGCTCGTGGAGGCGACATAAATCTAAATACTTTGTGTATGTATAATTGCAATTTCCCTTTGTTTAAGTAACCCCCTACATCAAGCGAACTTTATCAGGTAGCGAGTTTACACTTGGCTGATTTTGCATTTTATGTTTGTAGATTACATGGCCGTCATAAAATGACTACGTCATTCCATTAGAAGCAATAAACCTGGAGAGAACTTTTTCTTGTATTCAGACTAGACCTCCTTTCGGTCTGAGGACTTTAAAAGTATTTTTATGGACTTGACTAAATGTTACAGCTGCAAACGACTTGAGTGGATGCACTTACAGTGGTGATGAGATGAGGAAAGAAAACGTTTAATGGGCTTGTTTTTCGTTAGTTTTTTTATTTGTCCAATCAGCTGTTAAGATCAAGAATGCAACCCATCTCCCAGGATATTTTTTAAAATTTTATAACAAATACTTTGTTTTTAAGCCCCAAATTGTCAACTTTCAAAATACTTTACGTGCCATTAGATTTCTTGGTAGACCTCGAAAAATAAAAATAGATCATTTGATATGTTTGACATTTTAGTTCATTATTAAATACATTTAGGTGTAAACACTACCCTGTAAAAGCAAATGTCTGTGAGTTGATTTTTTCAATAACAAGGTATTTATTTCGAGACATCACTTAAGGAATTTCTTTTTTCTTCTTTGTTACGCATTTGCTAAGTTGTTAACAGGTTTAAGGCCACATCAGATTGTCAGTTCATGTAGCACTTAAGTTTCCAGAGTGCTAATTTGGATATAGAAAGTCTCAAGTTTTTAGAATTCCAAGGCTTTTCTGTGACCACAGAAGGTATCGTCTGGCCAGCTACCAATAAAATTTACTTGCCATCCTTGGCATTTAAAATTAAGCTATAATGATCTTGTTTGATCAAGTTCTCTAAAGATTTAAACTGGTCCTTTTCATGGTACTACAACCGAGCATTTCTGTACATTGATATGTTTCTATTTTTTCTCATTGCGAAACGCTCCTCAGCGAAGCGGTTGAGTATGAGATTTCAGACCAACTGTAGACTTAGATAATATTAAGCCAAGTGAAGTGCGGTAACAAAAATATATTAATGAAGGCTTTTTTGAAACATATATAAACAGCATGACCAACAGAATGCTTAAGTCCAACTCCAACCTTCAAATATACACGCATAATCACAATTCAAATCACAGTAGGAGTTCAACAATTGGTCTGTTCTCTACAGCAGTTGAACAATTGTCTATTCTATACAGGAGTTCAAAAATTTGTCTATTCTATACATGAGCTCAACAATTTGTCTGTTCTATACAGGAGTTCAACAATTTGTCTGTTCTATATAGGGGTTTAGGTTAGGGTTAGGGTTCAACAATTTCTCTGTTCTATACCGGAGTTTAGCAGTCTAAAAAGTTTTCTTAGGTCTATTACTTTCTAGATATTTCTTTCACAAACAATGATTGTGAGGTAAAATAACAGAGCTACTTTGTGTAAATTTGTAAATTTCTTTCTGTTCATGCATGCTGGTAAAGTTGAACCGACTTTTTTCTCGTTATTTTATTCTGACAAGTTTTTTTTTCAAACCAATTATCTTAAGTAAGATACAAGTGGGCCTTGCTAATAGACATCTGCAAAACATTCACTTATGTCAACAGAAGAACCCCCAACTCAATTTAAAGTCTTGAAAAAAAAAATAATAAGAACGCTTAGCACAAGTAAAAAAAATAATTAAAAAAAAGAAGCAATTTTGTTTTTAAAAAATGTTTTGATGAGAAAGAGATTATGTGTAAAACTATTGGAGGTATGCATCTATGAGGGATAACTCTAAATAGCTACGTAGGATAACTCTTAACAGGTAGCTATGATGGTGTTTCTGGTGTACAGAATATAAGAAGCGTTAAGACGTTATGTCATTTCAAATTCACACACTACAAATTTCTAATCTCTTTCGCGTTTAGCATCATGTCATTGTTTTTATTTAGCTGTCAACAGTGATCTTTTAATTTAACGTCTTACGCATTATTTCTTGAACTCTTTTTTTCTTACACAGTGACACCTTAGAATCCCAGTAAAGAAGTTATGCGAAGTTACAAAATATTAAAAACAATAGTTTAACATAAGAACAAACTTTAGAATAATATATAATTCTAATTATATAATTCTTCTTCTTCTTCTTAAACTGTCAGGTAGAGTTGAGCCTTCGGCTCTTGGAACTCTAGGCCAGCAAAAGTGAACAAGAGCTCCCTCTCACCGGCCTGTATGAAAACAGTTTACACTGCTTTGTTTGGCGGGTGGGTCAGACTCGCGGCAAGAGGCCGCGTATAGATTTACTAAGACCCCCTCAATTTTTCTTTTCTATACCAGGCTAACCGTGCGGAACACGCCATTTATTATGTAACGGCCCCTTGAGGAACAGCGCCTGGATTGTGACAAGGTTGTAGGAGCTTTTTTACAACTCCGCGCAGTGCAATGAGGATGCTCTCGCACCGTCTTAGGCACCCCCACGGGAGTCTTGTTTTGCTACCCGTTTCCTCCTACGATCGTTTCCACCCGTACGCCCCTATGAGGCCAGGGTAGCATGCCCGGGACATTATCAAATTTAAACAAGAGAAAACAAAACATAACAACTTACATTAAATGTAATTGTATCCATTC
This sequence comes from Biomphalaria pfeifferi, assembly GCA_030265305.1. Taxonomy (NCBI): domain Eukaryota; kingdom Metazoa; phylum Mollusca; class Gastropoda; family Planorbidae; genus Biomphalaria; species Biomphalaria pfeifferi. Next base: position 24,500 of record JASAOG010000072.1, read on the forward strand.
GTTTGGATCAGTCATTTCATTTAAGGTGTGATTAACCTAGACATATAAATCTGTGCGATAGAAACATTTTTTACGAATTCTTTTTGTTTAGCTTTTTGCTTTCTTAATGTGCTATGATCCTATCGCTTGTCTAGACCAGTTGTGAAAGGGTTAGGGAAGAAGAGGGTTTCTCTGTGAATGTTGACGTGATCGTTTTTTTTAATGCATACAAAAAATGTTCACTCAAAAGGACTAATTTAACTTATACCACCATGTCTGTCAAGAATGATTTCTTTTCCTTGTTCAAGATACCAATCCAAATAATTAATAATAAGAGTTAATTTGCTAATTTGTTAATTTTTTATATGGATTCTTGTGTTGTCAAGTAAAAGAAATAATTGTGCAAAATTTCAGCTTAATCCGATATTGGGTGTGGGAGAAGTGATGTGTACACACTTTGTGCCGTAGAGACACAGTGAGTTGATAGAAGCTTTTTTTTTTAAAAAAAAAAATTAGAATATTGAAAGGCAAGTGTACTTACCCTCAATTTTTAGATTTTTTTAAAAAATTTATGACAGACTATTTCAAAAATTGTATTCCCGTGTCCTCTTCAGTTATTTCCCTTCTGCCTTGTCTTCAACTCCAAAATGAAAATTATCGGCGCCGGTGGCAACTTGGCTAGTCTGTTGAGAAGTCAGGACCTTCTGGGCGCCACTGTCACAGACATGTTCAGTTTGCGGCGCCCCCTGGTGGACTTCACCTGGACCAATGTGAGTGTTTGCATGTGGCTAATTAACAATTAATAACGAAGTTTGCTTAAATAATTTACCTTTTGCAGTCTTTGGCTTATGGTTTTATTGTTTTAAAAATATGCCTTTAAAAGCTTCTATTGCAAATTTCGACAGTATGTCTTCTGAGAGTAATATTTGAATAATATTAGACGTTTTAATTGTTTAGAAAATTAATATTTAATGTTTTGATTGTTCAGACAATGTCTCCATAAATTGATATTTGATGTTTTGATTGTTTAGACAATGTGCCTTCAGAAAGTGATATTTGATGTTTTGATTGTTTAGACCATGTCTCCACAAATTAGCTTTTGATGTTTTGATTGTTTAGACAATGTCTCCATAAATTGATATTTGATGTTTGATTGTTTAGACAATGTCTCCATAAATTGATATTTGATGTTTGATTGTTTAGACAATGTCTCCATAAATTGATATTTGATGTTTGATTGTTTAGACAATGTGCCTTCAGAAAGTGATATTTGAAGTGGAGTGGAGAAAGGAAGAGATTCAGAAAGACAACTCTACCCTGAAACGTAAGCAGAAGATTGCATTTAATGCCCTTTGTTGAATTTATCTTTTTTTTGGGGGGGGGGGGGGGGGGGGGGGTAAATATTTAATGAAATTCTCAAAGTGCTTTTTTTTCACATCGCACTGTCAGCGTAAACTTGCTGTACATATCAACGATTTTTTTTAATGAGCTGTATATTTGTATATATATATTTAAAAGTTATACGATAAGGCAGTTCTTAAAATGCATAAGATTTAGTAGAAATACTATTCTAGCTCTTTTGTTATCTTAAAGACCTTTAAATTAAGAACAAAATATTTTGCCATTTATTTTCTATTCTATATGTAGTTTTATTTTATCGTTCTCTTTTATTGTATTGCTTATACTATTTAATTGTGACGTCTTCAGCACGTCGCCTTGGAGACGAGAAACCACACTCGAAAAGATTGTTACTCAGAGGTCAAATGAAGTACATCAAAGATTGGGACGCCATCGCCTTTCTCTGTACTCCTTTGTAAGTCATCGCCTTTCTCTGTACTCCTTTGTAAGCCATCGCCTTTCTCTGTACTCCTTTGTAAGTCATCGCCTCAAAGTAAATGATTCATTAAGTGTAAAACAAAAAACTATCATATAAATGAGCATATTTACATGTTTACTCTCAGTTTAATTTAATCACTATCTTCTCCACAAAATATTGTACTTACAGCCAACTCGATGAAACATTTATCGCTCTTCAAGTTCATAATAGATTAATATTATCTTTTTACCATTACTTATCCCTTGGTCTGTTGGACCGTTTCCACCTTGTAAGATTTGTCGACGATCTTTCTCCATACCTCTCTGTTGTTTTGTTTGTTTTTTTTTGCCTTACTTAGAGCCTCTTTCAATGGCAGGCCAGTCCATTCTCTTATGTTGTCCTCCCATCGCTTTCTCTGTCTGCCTCTTCTTCTTTTTCCTGGTACTGTTCCCTGAATGAGGTCTTTGCGAGCCTCGAAAACCTTTTAATGTGGCCATAGATTTTTAGCTTACTTAACAGGTTTTTATAGAGTCCAATCGCTGCAGTAACCCTGATTAAATATATTGGAATTTTATGCGAAACTAAACTATGTCAATGACGCCAAAACAAATTTCAATGTTGCCAAAAACATTTACTAAAGAATAAACCTGCAAACAGAAGTGCTTAGAATATTTGACTCAGTGGAACAAAAAAAGAAAAAAAATAATCTTTTAAATCTATAGTTTTTCAACACTTATTTTATTATGTACACCGGATACACCAAAATGCTGGCTATTGACAGTTTTATTTGAGAATATTGAATAAGTACATTCGTTTTATTAACTTTCTCAAGCGTTTTATTCCATTTGAAGTAGCCATATGGATTGGAATGCAGGGGCATGAAATACGTGTGTGTTTGTGTGTGTGTGTGGTTGTGGCATGTATTTGTGTATGTTTCGGTGTTCACTAAATATTCCAAAAGTTTGTAACTCAAGAAACACATGAAAATAAAAATATTACTTGTTGAGTTATTCCTAGCTGTTGAGACAGGTCAAAACATGGTGGACGAGTGGTTAGGCTCATGGCTTTTGAACCAGAGGTCTTGGGATTGAATCTCGGTGAAGAATATTGTTGTTTTTTTTTAACTTTCTGGTTTGCAGGACTCCCCTGTGCCCACTCAACTCTAATGGGATGTATATGTCTCCTGTGTCCACTCAACTCTAATGGAATGTATGTGTCTCCTGTGTCTACTCAACTCTAATGGGATGTATGTGTCTCCTGTGTCCACTCAACTCTAATGGAATGTATGTGTCTCCTGTGTCCACTCAAGAATTCTCAGTGCTGTCTTTGAGAGATCACAACGCTTCTAGTTTGTTCTTTCTTCTATACGTACACTTTATAACTGGCAGGATAACTCGTGTTTCGCAAAATTATTATTAAGGAAGAAAAAGGCGCTAATCGGGATTTGCCTGCAAACACATGATCCACATTTATATAACATTGGAAGATAATTTTTATTTTTTAAATGGGAAAAAAATTACAATGTCAAGTTTGAAAAGTTAAAATTCACAAAATAAGTCAATATTTTTTAATGGTCTTAGGCGACCCCTGGCAAATCGTCATTCGACCCACCAAGGGGGTCGCTATCCACGGGTTGAGAACCCCTGCTCTACAGGTATCCAAGTGTTAATTGAGTGTATGTTAATTAAATCTTCAACTCTGCTACCTCATTAGCTGTGCTGACCGATTCCATTTTTTTTCGGTGGGACTAGACTAAGTCTTATTGATTTTGTGCATGTGTAAATATCTCCGAAAGATACGTTTTCAGTGCGTGTAATTTACTTACTGATAGTTGACTTCAAACTTGTCCTTGACCTAACAACGGAGAAATCCACTGATATATATAATAATAAGACAATGTCCTCGATTCCGAAGATTAAGGATTGAGTGCAGCTTTTCACAAGACCAATTCGCGACCTGAATATTTTGCCACCTCAGATGCAAAGCCGTTGTGGGGGTATTGTTAAGTTGTCTTTTCGTTTTTTGCACATATCTTTGGCAAGGGCGCTTCTTTGAGACTCAAATGTGTATCCCGTGAACTTTGTAAGGGGTCTCCAGCTAACTCATTCAGAGGCCATTCGCTGCCTAACTGTCATCCTTTATACAAGCGACATTTAAATACTTTATTAAAGATAAAACAAAATAATATTAGCACAGCTCATTGCATATTATAAGATATAATCATTTTGTTCTTCTTCTTCGTTCTCATTTGACATGTCGGAGGGTTCAGATCAGTAACTCTATATCTGAGATGAACTGCGCAGTGGTTTCCAGATCAGGCAGTTCTCCGTATAGTTTTATCTTCTAAAGGAGGGTTTGGGGCCCGAGTTTTATTCGGCCTCTTGATATAATATGCAACTTTGAAGAACACTGTCAGCATTCTCTGGTGATGCTCCACAAGGGCAAGTTTCTCACGTTCCGACTTTTATCTTCCGGAAGTTGTCCGGAACATATGTTGTCTCATTCTGTTGTGTCCGATTCTAAGTTGAAAAATTATGCGTTGCTCATGTCGAGATAGATTATTATAGGCGTCCTTTTTCTTGTAATTGGGATGTAAGCTAGTCCAATTCTCATTTATTCTACACATATAATAATTGAATACTTGATTTACAATACTTTATATCCAACTTGTGAACATGAAACATTATCCTGGACATTTCATGAAGTACTTAATTATTTAAGGTTCACAATTCCTATTAATAAATAACTTTATCAAGGTTTTGATTACACTTGTATATCACTCCCACTGTGTCACTGCACGTTTCAAGTTCCATCTGCCTCATATGTGTGTAACTGATGGCTTTGTAGGTTTTGTACTTCATGTATTCCCTTTAAAACTACGAACACACACTCAAGTTATTTCATGTGAACAGAGTGCATACTATTGGAATCATTTACAAATACAATTTGAATATTTATTTGACCCTCTTCAATGTTACCTATAGCACGAAAGCTAAGAACTTAATGGCATGCCGCCCGTTGCTATTCTGCTGCCCATCAGAACCTTCTGACTCCTAATATAAATGTTACTTTCAGACGGAACGACTGTTGCTTATTACATTCTGTATCTTCAGGCTGGGTAACTTGGATGACATGTTAAAGACGGGCATCTATCTCCATGATCTAAACATGTTCGACAACAGCCGTGACCTAGTTTTGGCAGGTCAACAGTGTGCCTCTGACCTGGAGTACAGTATGGAAAAGGCAAGTGGCTCTGATACAATGTTCGAGCGTCTAATATGTCGCTCTAATAGCATTGAATAAAAGGTTGTCTATATTGAAACATCTATCAATGTAGAGATTAAATGTAATTAAATAATATTATAAACTATGGAACAGAAACTATATATTTAATAAACAATACTTACTGATCATATGGGCAGTACAAAAAAACAGCTTATAGTCGTGCCACAATTACTTGAGGTCTCCACCTGGTCGAGAGGCTAAGCACGCTTGAACTTGGCTGGTTTGGCTACATATAAAGGGGGCTCGAGGTTTGACAACCGACTCGGGCAGGGTTGTCTTAACTGAACGCTTAAAGGCAGCACGGAAAACCTTCTCCAAAATACCACCTCCCCCCACTGGTACACAAATTGGACCATAGCGCTCTGAGCATGCTATGATTGTATTTGCCGCTCTATATAAAAGCTATAATTTATTTAATATTTTGTGCTGTTTTTTACGTTTTGACCCGCTCCCATTATTTCTTTTTAAAACCACATATTCGTTTCCTACCCCATATTATAAGGTCTAATGATGGCTTTTCTTGGTAGCAACTAGTCCATCACCATATTATCACAATATGGCTTTTATTTATTATGTGACAAATATGCTTAAAGAAAGGCAAATCATATTCCCAAAATGTCAAGTTTGTTAACCCTAAAAGTTACTCCTCCTGTCACCTCAGTTTCTAATTATATATTTTTATACTGAATCGATGAAGTCTAAAATAAAAACAGTGTCTCTGCGTTGTGTTACTAACATTGGACCTTCAGCTTGTGAAAAGAAAAATTGAAGTTCATTAGCAAAATTAGATTTTAAGTTAAAAATACTACTGGGGATCACTGCTTAGAATAACTTTTCTTACAGCCTAAGGCCTTTCCTAAATAACCCAGATGAAACATATGTGTTCAACTTGACTTGATAATTTGAAATATTCCATCAACACGAGTTTTGTGAAGTTAACTTCAACAATATCATGTTCATGTTTGCTCCCTTTGAAGATTTTTAAAATTATTTTAATTCTGCTGCATGAATGACCCACCCCTCCATCATAATTAACTCGCCAGTAGATTATTTTACGTAATGTCTTATTTTGTATAACATTGTAAAGTTATTTGCTATTGTTATATTTTGAGATGGATGTTTTTAGGTATTGTACTTTAAATCAATCGGGTTGGTCCAAGTGGTAGTGTTAACCTAGTTCAGAAGTTTGTATTAAATCATCAACAAAATGTTTTGCTGCACAGTCTAGTTATATTTTCTTGAGTGGGACAAACAATTTAATTTGTTTTTAAAGTGTCGTTCCGCAAACAAACAGCAATATTTGTGAGATACTATAGATCATGGGCGTAGCCATGGGGGGTTGAGGTTCAACCTTCCCCCTCCGAAATGAGATCCGCCTTCAGCGGGTTTGAAACTAAAAAAAAATAAAAAAATTTAATTACACACTCAAAATTCTATGAGTGCCAAGGGGGGGGGGGGGGTAAGTTTAAACCCCCTCCTCCAGATGACTTTTTTTTAAAGTTTAAAACCCCACCTGATGGTTTTGAGTTTAAATACCCTCATACAGAGAGTTTTAATGTTGAAAACCTCTCTCTTCCACACTTACATGGAGGTCCTCGGAGCAGGTGGAAAGAGGCTTCAGATATTGCCAGTGACAGATTTTTGTGGAAGCAGCTTGCTGCCCAATGCGCCGAACGACGCGGGAGGATCTAAGTTAGTAAGAATAGCACATAAGGTTTTTGAAATAAAACTTTTTAATAGCAGGATAGTGCACTGTAGATACCTCAGAATATGCATTTTGTTGGCTCTCAATACCGGAAATAGTACTTGGCAGCGAAGCTCCCCCCCCTCCGAGCTGGGGGAACTGAAAGCTCAACCGGTTACTGGCAATGGCGGCAGTCTATGTTTTTACACTAACTCCTGGAAGAACCTATTCTAGGGTACATTAAACGTCTTCCGAAAGAATGAAAGGTCTGAATGTAATAAAGATTAATTATGTATGTACTCCCGCACACACTTATATAAAATGAAAGAAAAAAATCCCCCCCCTCGAAAAAAAATCCTGGCTACGCCCATGCTATAGATATCATAATATAACATAGATATCAAGTTACAAGCATAGATTATTAAACGCATTGTAGATGACAAGTTACAAACATAGATCATAGATTACAAAACCCATAGATGACTAGAAAATATATATTGTTCGTCCATCGTGGTTCGATGATGACCACTTTGTCATCCAGGAGGCTGAGGGCTTTGTACTGGGGTTCTATGCCTCCTCATGTGACTGGTGAGACCTATGTGAGCCTGGAATGTTCGGCTGCACACTGGGCAGGTTATTCCAGCTGGAGCTAGTGTCCTGGGCCTTGCTTTTCTTCTCTGGCGTTTTTCTTCTGCCAGAGTGGTTCTCTTTTCCTCAGCAAACTGAATATAATATAAATGACAAGTTACAAACTTTTAGTTGAGTAATAATGCAAATACCAAAATATTGTTCCAACATCCCTAAGCGACTAAATCATTGATATTAACGCATATTTTTATTAGAAAAAAACAGAATTTTTCCCACGAATGTAATTTCCTTTTCCGAAATGAAGTGAAATAAGTTTAAATGCGTGCAACAAAAAATTAGCTTTAAAACTTTTCACCGCAATCTGACATTCTTTGATTTGATTTGTTGAGTGTTTGTGTTATTTTGACTGGCGGAGTGCAGCAAGCCTTTTTTTCAGTGCACTACAGACAAGAGGTGTTTAGTCTGAAGTACATGCTTTTTTTTTGTCCTGGAGTCTGCGAACCCAGTTTGAACTCTTGTGCTATTAAGGTGATATCCAACCTTCGGCCCACTGGCCCTATCCGGCCCTCTCAAAACTTCTCTTAGAACAAAACGAAGCCGGCAAGGTTCACTTGGACCAGACAACTGTTTTCAATGAAGCGGGCCGTGAAATGCGTTTCAAAAATATATTTGGTCGTAGGACCGGAAAAAAATACGGACACCAATTGACTAGTTAATAAGCTATATTGTATAATCCTACCCTCGTACGTATGACGTCAGTACTATGTTCGATGCATATCAATTATGTCAATATTTAACGGAAACCCTAACTTTCTTAACATATTCTGTATTACTTTTTTCCAAGATTAAACACACACTACCGTATTTTCACTCATATACCCAGCACACATGTATAACCCGTACACGCTAATACCCCGCACAAATTACAAAATAAGTAATAAAAAAAGAAAACTGATTCGTACAACCCGCACCCCGCTTACGGCAAACCGTGACTTGCTGCAAACTACCGGTACATAAAGTACTATCATCGATGCTATTGGTTTTCTTGAAGTTTTTATGAGATGTTCATAAAGCTTCGTAAGGTACAGCTCACAACCCCACAGCAAACTATAGGAAGTATAAAGACCCACCGGTATGCCCATAATTTCGTTATGTTATGTTTATGGGTAGAAATACATTTTGCGAATGCCGCACCTTGGTATACCCCACACTGTTGACATTCGTTTGGTAAAATGTGTATAACCCGCGGGTTATATGTGAAACCATAAGGTAAACCCATAGTTAAACCTAGAGAGTTTACGAGATGAAAAACAAACTGCAAGAGAAATAGATCGATAGAGAGTAAGAGAAATTGTTCACTTCTAGTCCTAGACAAGGGGAAGTAGATCATTGTTAGACTTGCCATTATTATTTATTTATTCTTATCTCCCCTTTCTATCTTTGCAATACAGCAAACTGCCTGGTCCAAGCAAATAGAAGAAACTCTACAGAAACTGGACAAAGCCAGACAACAGAGCGAGAACTTGATCAACTCAATGTTAACCAAGAGCATTGCTGATCGCTTGAAACAGGGGGATAATGCGGTGTCCACATGTGAGGTGGTTAAGATTTGTCGACATTTTTAGAGTTTTTTTCTCACAGATTTTATTGTAACATGAAGATGAAAAAAAAAAAATTAGTAACTATTTTATTCATTTAATTTTATTTTTTTATTTTACGATTGAAGCAACGATTTATCAATGTATCCTTTGAAATATCATAAATTAAGGAACAGGGTTACCAGACACAAAACGCTCAGAGGAGGACAAACCCTCCAATAGACAAAACATTAGTTTAGTACATCTTACATATGTCTGTGAAAGCATGTCAGTAAATCAAAGGCAGAAAACTACTTTATTAAATAGACTACTTTATTAAATATCACATTTCTCAAACAAAGAGACTTTTTACAGTCGTGCATTAATCTTTCATGCATAGATTTTATGTGGGACTCCATTAACGACATTTTCTACACATTGGGCTTTACTTGACCCAAGAAAAATGACTTTGGGACCTTCCTATCGGAAGTTTCATCCCAAGCAAAAGAAAAAAAAATCTCATTTAACAGATTTTCAAAAAAAAAAGGTTTCATTTTCCTTCAATGTATAAGTGCTATTGTGTGTTCAAACCAGAAGAAATGAAACAATTTCTAAATAATATGCGATTGCTGTAAATAACTGGGTAAAAGCCGTTCATTTCATAATTCAGGCCTATGCCTGCTGAAAGAGGACTCGAACCATTCCTTTTGCTGGACTCTGGTAACCCAATATAGGTGAGGCAAAGAGAGACATTGCAAACGACAAAGTACCTGTTTAATGATTCCTTGGGCCAGTTCACTTTCTAAGCCATCCATCCATCCATCCCAGTGGCGCTACTGCCCATCCCTCCATTAAGATCTCTCCTGGGCCTTTCGTCTCCACGCCCAAACCCCAAGCTATTACAGATCTGCCTCCACATCATCAATCCATCGCATTCGCATTTGCCTGTATATAAGTTTTGCTCCTCTGTTTTCTGACATTCTTTCAAGATGACCTGACCAACGTAGTCTGTTCTTTTCTAACCCTCCTTCTTTGAATGTAACAGTTAATTAACATGTAGTTTTAAATTTTCAAATGTAGTCCAACTAGGTAAAATACTTTCTTAGTTAATATATTTAGTATCAGAAACATGATAGAGCAATGTGTGTGTCTGCTTGTTAGTTAATATATTTAGTATCAGAAACATAATAGAGCAATGTGTGTGTCTGCTTCTTAGTTAATATATTTAGCATCAGAAACATAATAGAGTAATGTGTGTGTCTGCTATTTAATTCTAAGAATTTTATTTTTTTTTCCCTTCAAGTCGTTTTCTCAAGTGACCATTTTGTTCAGTTACTTGGTGCGCTTCTCAGACATCTGTACGGAGGGGACGCCTATGCAAGTTGTAGAGTGCATCCAGAACGTGACGGAGGTGTTCGATAAAATTGTGGACAGATATAAATTGTTTAAGGTAAAACTTCACACACTGGGTGTGTGTTTTTTTTTTTTTACAAAGCTTATATCAACTCTGTCCGTCTGTCTGTCAGGGTGAAATATTGTACACGTTTTTTCTTCTCCGTATTGACATTCTCTGATCAAGTTGAAACTTTGCAAAATTATTCATTATTCACGAATCAATAAATAAACTAACAAATAGTAATCATTTTTTTAAAAATAGCTTTTTTATACCGCTACACTCGGGTTTATGCATGCTCAGCTCGCTAGGTTCTAATCTCATTTGTGGACCAGTAGGAGGTTTTCTGTGCTGCCTTTAAGTCGTCAGTCAACACGTGTCGGGTGTCAAACATCGAACCCCCTTCATAGGTAACCAAGCCAATCCAAATTAAGGCTTACTTAGCATCTCGACCCCGCTTCCCAGTCTTAATTAGTTTTGTTCTATATTATATAGATATATTCTAAGTTAAGGGGAGAAAAGCATTATATAGAGAATTAGTTCGCTTGTTAAAATCTTTTAACCTTGACTTTTTTTTTTTTTTTTTTAGACAATACCTTCTATTTTTATAAGTACTTGTATAAACAGCACACTTTTTTTCCTTGGCACAGTCTGCATAAGAGTCACAGCTCAGCAGCAATAAAGCTGGCTAGAAGAAGAAGAAGAAGAAGTACTTGTATAGCTCAGGGGCTTACGTGCTGGCCTTCCATCATGGAGACTCGAATTCAGACTCAGCAACGTTTTAAAAAATAGGCATTGATACCTTCTCTCAGATTGGACTATAGCGCACTGAGCATTCCAACAAACAAGAAAGTTGGGCTAAAGAGATTTTTTTTTCAGCAGCACAAATTTAATGTAAATCTATATCTATAAAAAAAAATAATTACATTATTGATTTAAAATAATTAATGCAACTTTATTGTTTTTTTAAACAAAAAAATATTTTTTTTATTTTTTACCTTTTTAAAATCGTTTCTGTGGACATCAGGCTAAAATACTTACCAATTCAGCATTGAAAACTAATGGCATTTAAGAAAATTAAATAAAAAATATAGTAAGAAGGTATAAAAGATTTGACCCTTCATGTCACTGTGAAATATTATGTCATTGTGACCCATTTATTTGAGTGATGTGTTATAAGTCATACAGAGAAACTTTATATCCCCTTTGTTAGCTCTTTTGTTTTCTTAAAATAAAAGCAATGACTTTGTCCAACAGAGAAATTTACTTCATACAGTTAAAACTCTACTGCAATACAAAATGGAGAATGTGCATCTAGATTTATTACTTTATGGTTGCAGGTGGAGACACTGGGTGATGGGGTGTACATGGTTGCTGGTGGGGTGCCAGACAAATGTCCAGAGCATGCCCAGAAAGTGGCGGGACTAGCCATAGAACTGGTAGAGAATGCCATGTACGTCAAAAACCCAATCACAGGTGCTGGGATGCAGGTCAGAATAGGTAGGATATTCTTTAAGTGTTTTCTAGTCAAAAGGATATACTATAATAGTAATTTTAATTGCAATGTCTAATGTCAATAATCATTGAATTCAAAATAATTTTTATTTTTTAATACTAAATGTCTCCTTATTTAAATCAAGATAACTAATTGCAATAGTGTTGTTGTTTTGTTAATTCTCTAAGAGATGCAGGAAAAAAAAGCTGTTCACCTGGGCCACACCCTGTTCACCTGGGCCACACCCTGTTTACCTGGGCCACACCCTGTTCACCTGGGCCACACCCTGTTCACCTGGGCCACATCTGTTGTTTTCCTTCACACCTTCTAGTCTCTGGATGTCTAAGTCACAACAGTCCATCATATAGTACTTGGCTTACCTCTACTAAAGGCTACTATGTCACTTTACCAGCTGACAATGACCAATATTTCAACATGATAAAGCATGTTATTCATACTTTGGTACAACAGACTTGATTGGATCCTGAAAATTGTCAGACTCATTTGCTACATTTTTAGAACAACTTTTTATTGTTGTACTTTCCACCCCAAGCTGTCTCCATCCCTCCCAAGTTTCAGATTTAAGTTAGTGGATATCCTGTGCAGTATGTTTTTGAAGACTTTAATGAAAATAATCTCAATGCGAGGAGTACATGTACACATGTAAACATTTAATTAAAGTTTACTTCTTTTTGTTCATATTTAGCATATGCATATTTTGATGTTTTCATTTTTACTATGTTTGGTTACAATTTGGATTTATTTATATCTCCCACTTTCCATTCTCTGATGAACTTTGCACAATTATTCACCATTATTCCTATTTCGTAACAAAACATGAATCAATCAGAAACATTTAGTTAATGAAGTAGTGGTGATTTATTTTATTTTATATCAAAAAGGAGAAATAAATCTTACAGTACTGAGAGATGTAGAAATCTTCCCTTTTGAGATTTTTATAGAAGTATTTATATATATATATATTGCTTGTTTTAGCTTGTTTGAGGTCTAGTGAAGCACTCTTGTCTACACTGCCGTAACTCCGGCCCTGATCTTAACCCTGCGATGTGTTTTTGTCCCCTTTATTGATCGTTTGATTAGACGTAGACATTCAGAGTTACTTGGTGTTTGATCTTATAATTTATCACTGTTTACAGACAGATACCACTCAAATATCTTTCAGTTCCCGAAATAACGATTGAATATCAGCTTCAATGTCTGAAGAGCGACACTGCCTTCTTTCACATTTTCCAGCCTTGATTAATGTTGTCCAGGATTCTTGAAATGTGTCATATGATTTTGAAATCTCTTGTTCTGATTATGTCCCATCAATCTCAGTCAGTCTAAGCCAGCTGTCACGATAGCTGTTGATAATTAAAGGGACGTAACTTGTTTTTTTTTCACACTGGTCAACTTTGTTCTCTAGTGCTCGATTACCTGCTTTTAATGTTGTTATTTAGCGTAATCTGTTTTTGATTATCTTTTCTTAAATACGTTATCACCAGGCATGCACACTGGCAGTGTGGTGGCAGGAATTGTGGGTAAAAGAACTCCCCAGTATTGCCTGTTTGGAGACACAGTGAACACAGCAGCCAGGATGCAGACAAACAGTGAGGTTTGTTTCGACCCACATTTGCCAAATATTACTTGACAGAAAATAAATGAAGCGCTCATTTACTCGCCTTGTATTGCACACAAAGTGCAATCTCAACTTATTCTTACTATTACTTAGAATGTATTATGTTTTGGCTTGTTTCAAAAAAAAGCTTAAACTATAAAATTGTATTTAATGTTAGAAGAAGCTATCATCTTATAATTTAGCTAATGGGAGCTACTGTTGTCCAGCGTTGTTTGTTTTTTCTTATTTGTTTGTTGTTTTTTTTTAAATATATTTTTTTTAAATAAAAGAATGATGTGTCTAGTTTTTATAACTAATTCTTTCAACGCTTAAAATAATTAGTCAATCAAACCTCACAATGCAGGGATTAAATATAAATCTATTAATTTGCTATGGGCATGATTTACTAGTTGTCCTGACCTTTGAGACTATTGTAAGAGTTGAATTGAAGACACTAGGAACTCATGGCTCATGTCTCAAGATGCTCGAGCTAAAGGCGAGGCCTAAGGCCCGAGACTAGCCCCGTACTCATACTTCTGTTCTGTAACACATCAGCCGTGCAGGTGTTCACTATAACACACCCATAAAACAGTGTGTGGACCTAGACCAGTGCAAGGTACTTGGTCTATGGAGAGTTCTGTTTTGCTTCTCTATTGGCCAAATAGTCTCCTCTAACAATCGTTTCCACCCAAACACCATGTTGCTCTGGTGCCCTCATCTAGATTGAACTCACCTACACAACTTATTGTTTAGGTTTTTGTAATTACAACTTTTTTAAATGGTGGAACCAAATGATAAAAAAAAATAATTTGAATCAATAAAGAATAACTTAAATGGTTTTTTAAAGAAACAATATTAATTTTATTGTTTTTTTCTTTAGTTTAATTTTGTTTCCATTTCTTTCTATGTAAATGTTTTTATGTTTTCTTTTCAAAGCCAGGTAGAATACATCTAACACAGCCCTGTCACGATTGTCTTAAAGGTTCAGACTACACCACAGTTTACAGGGGTAGGATTAATGTCAAGGTAATCAATAACAAGACATGCATAGATCTAATGTCTGCCATTTGTTTGATATGATAACAAAACACAATGAAAAAACATTTAATATCAGGTAAAGCATCATATCACGTGTCAAGTAAAGATCTAGAGTTTTCAATGATGATCTTGGCCATCCATTTGAACTATCCTGAAGTCACATCTTCTTTAAACTGTGTCATCAGGCCTCACTTTTCTTTACCACATCTGACTCCACATCTCCACAGAGATAACCTGGAGTGGGCTAGGTTTGCTATCGGTTGTTAGCCTATCTGATTCCAGTAACATTTCCCCAAGGCGCTACGTTAAGGCCACAAAGCTATGACAACTAGAATTCCTGTGATCATGTCTCTGAGATGTTGGACTCTTGCTTTCTGAAATTTCTCATTCATGAACTAGAACAATGGTTCTCAACCTTTCTTGGCCATTAGACTTTATAACTTTTTAAGGCATCAATACAAAAGTTAAACAAATCTAATGGAACCAAGCCTCTGAGGCTTAATCATTTAATGTTGGTGGAAGCTTTGAGGGACCAGCTAGTAATGCTTTGCGGGTTGGATATGACCCTAACCTTAAGGCAACAATAACAAATGCATGGAGGTCATAGGTTACCTACGAGATACCAGCTGAAGATTTCAGCAGCTTACAGTTTGTACCTAACTAGACTTGATGACAGCAGGAGCCTGCCTGAGATCTTATGAGAGCATTTTACATTACAGCCCTACACAATCTTATCCACACAATCTTATACAATTCACACAATCCTATATAATCTTCGAAAATCTTTAGCTTTATCGAATTTTGTCTTTGCTCTAATGTTTGCATCTAATTAGTGGTTATTATTACTACTCACTACTCAATGTTATATATTTACTATCATCTACTTATAATTCTTTAGTTTCTACATTCTACAGTCTATTGTGTATCGTGCAAATCTCTCCCCAGGGTAAAGGTGAAATGAAGACCTACTGGCTAGCGGGAAAGAAAGGAGAAGAGTCCACCAGGACAATGTGCAGGATATTCAGAGCAGAACATCTGAAGAGAAGACAAGGGTAGGGCCTACTTACATTTGTTGTGTTCATTGTTGGGGCATAATTTCTTTACTAATTTAACTTTTCAGAGCTCTTGTTTCGTCTGCTTGCTTGCATTAAAAGGAAATAATTCTGGTTATATTTTTTTTTCTTAGCCAGATATGACCCACGGCCTGCGGGCCTTAGTTTGGGTATTACTGATCTACTGGATTGAATTTAGATCTATGTCAGATTGGAGAATATTTCTTTCACATTTGTTTTTATCTTGCCACGAAAATAAAAGTAGAGTGTTAAAATGGGTTTACCCGTTCAGCAGACATATTCATATCTATTATAACATACTGTGAAAATGAATTTACCCGATTTCTCAAAAAGTTTCATTCTTTAAAAGAGATACAATTAGGTACTTTTTGTGTACTTTTAGGGCACTCCAATTGTGGGAGTACAGTGAGAGGGACATTTAACATACACTAAGGTCTCCACCATGCTGTAAGGAAAAGTTATATCAAGATTGATCAAACTGTTTTGATTTTTAGCCTATTTGGGGCATATAAACATACATACATACATACAAATGCCTTACTTTCTTCTTTTAACTATAGATATATATCAGATAAGTAAGACAATTATGTTGTTCTTAAATACAATGATATATAGTATAGTTGTGTGTTTTTATTATTATTATTATATTTTTTTATTTAAATTTACATTATGTTGAGGTTGTGTTATCAAAAGTAATATTCATCAGATTTATGAGTGAAAATTATTTGATCAGGTTTGATTGTTTTTGATTGGTTAAGTTCTGAACATAATATCTAGGTTTGGACTCCATATTTAACTATTTGCAAATTAAAACCATTGGCAAATGCTTGTATGTTTGTGAGTTCATCTTTATGCAGTGCTGAGTGTTTTATGTTAGAGCTCTATTGCTTTAGGCCAGAGAAATGTGTTCAAGAGGGCCAAATGCATGTATCATCCTATTATGAATAGTTTAACTCTGAAAAGAAGAGTTTAACATAAAAAGAAGAGTTTAACAATGAAAAAAAAATGATGGCTTCTTCCTTCATTTCAGATCTACAGAAAATCCTTACGACTTGCATGGTCTCCATAACTCTACATCAGCCTCAAATTTTATCACAATCTCAGACTTGAATGATGAGGATGAGAGAGAGTTGGAGCTGACTTTAAGCTCAGTTTTTGATGACGGTGAGTTTACATGTAAAAAATAAAATGAACATACCTGACTTTGGAAATATCTGTTGCCTCTCAGTCCTGCTTCTAAATTTCATTTTCTGACTTGAGAATTTACATAAAGAATTTACATGCACTTTTGTCTTGCTGAGCTAATGATTCCAAAAAGATGCTTGCAATAGAGCTCTCCCATTTAAACTATATAAAGCAAAATGATAAAAGTGTTATCGTGAACCAGCTATATTGAACAGACTCTTTTTCTGATTACTTTAATGTGAAATCATTTACTTTTATAAGAAAAAATAATAATTCTTGTATGTGGCAACCACAAACAGAAGTAGACTGAGCTAGAGCAATAGTGTTGTTTTATTTTTATTGATTGTCCATATAATGTGTCTAATACTTTTGTTCTACAGAGGATGAAAGAATATCTGCCAGCATGGCCAAAAGTAATTTTGATCCCAACATGGCCAGAGGTTTTGTTGAGCTAATCAAATCTCCAGACATTACCAGAGGTGTTGTTGAGCCAATCAAGTCTCCAGACATGACCAGAAGTCTTGCTGAGCCTATAAAGTCTCCAGAGCTGACCAGAGGTCTTGCTGAGCCTATCAAGTCTCCAGAGTTGACCAGAGGCCTTGTTGAGCCCATCAAGCCTACAGAGTTACCAGAACCTTCAAAACTTACAAACTGAAAAAACCTGAATAAATACACATGTTATAAAATCAACACGTTTTGACATTAACACAGCATTGGCAGACATCATTAATAATCTGTATACAACACATTATTAAAATAGTTGACACACTGACACATCACTGGAGGCACTAGCTTAATTGATGACATCTAAAACACATGCTGACAAATTATCCTTATAGCTGACAATCTGACACACAAATAGTGAACACATTACACATTCATTGGCATTCTCGTATGCAAACTGCAATAACTGTTGTTACTAACTTGATACGTGTGTCACAAAAGCCTAAACAATGACATACTGACACAAGACCGACACACTGATGACAAACCGTTGACAAAACTAAAAGATTGTTGAACTCAATTTGATTTTTACTTCACAAAAAAAGGTCCAGCAAAATCTGTTATTAATTTTAAAATATATTCCATTTGAAAGATAAGTTTTCATTGGTCCACTTATTTTTATGAGCTCTTTCATCACAAATAGATTCTCCAGTTACCGCGAGATTAGTTGAATCAAAATTTTAGTGAAGGCCTACAGCACTGAACTGGTTAATATTTAAACATTGTTTTGTTTTTATATTGAGACAAAGGTGATCATAATGTGCCTGGTTGGCTTGAAGAAAATGGGTACATTTAATTATTTTCTTTATAAGGTCAATGATTGTAAGCAGCTTTTTTAGTTTTGTTTAAAACTGATAGCGTTTACAAGAGAAGATTTTTTTGTACAAGGTTATGAAGTTATGATTGAGACCTTAACAATTAAATTTGTCAAAATTGAAAATGTTTTTCATTTTGTTTTATTTCGCATACGCGTTTATTCTGATAGTCAAAACTTTTTCACCCAATTAGACTATAAAATCAGAGAAAATAGTGAATCTGCAACTATTGGTCCAGCAATAACTTTCGTTACCCTAGCTTTGGATAATCATTAATAAAAAGAAACTATTTAAAAAAAACAAATAACTGAAAGCATTATTTTTAATGTAGGAGCTTAACAACTAGAGAAAAATCTATTCTAATAAAAGAAAATCTCAAATGTGACATAAACTTTGATCTCTAACCTATTAACTATTTTATTTATCCTATTTCTTGTATCGCAACCATAAACATAAATATATTTATGTCTATGATCGCAACGCTCAGTATCTTGGATTGGAATGTTCTGTAGCTAAATATGAACAATTAGATTATGTGTTTATTTTTTAAATATTAAAATGATTAGTAATAAAGCTTGTCTTTGAGCCTGAAGATTAAAAAGGAGTATAGTATTATTTCAAGTATAATGTTTTTTCTACGTTCCCATCTATTGTTTATTGCTTTTATTTAAAATTAGCTCAAAGTCTCCATGAGCCATGGTAAATGTAACTAACCCATACATTTATTAGACTCTAAAATTACTGTAATTATTTTGGGACATCGCTCAGTGGGAAAAAAGTTGTTGTTTTTTCTCATGTAATATTTTAGTATTTATTATTGACTTGTTTAAAAAATGCAGCTTGTATACTATTTGTGTTAAATCATGTTTAATCGCTGCCTTAATATAACATTTGCTTTTGCTTTCATCTTCAATGTCTTTTTATTTCGTTTCGTTAATTAGTTGATATACAATGAGATGTTTCTCTATGTCTGACATATGTAAAAGTAATTGGCCAGTATTACAATGTTATCTCGTCTCAAGAATGTGATTAAAGAATGAATGCTTCGATAAAGATTTCTATTTTGTTGTCTAATTTTTTTTCTAATTAGGAGCTTGCATTATTCATTTCAAAATCGTTGATTGTGGTTCAATAAAATTAGTTGTGATTTAGTTTTAGTCTGAAAAGTATTTGGTTCCCTCTTTGGTTTATACAAATGTGAATATAAGTTCTAAGCCAGCGGTTCTAAACCTTTTTAGCTCGGCAACCCTAATATGATTCCCCACTAGGCGGCGACCCCTAATATGATTCCCCACTAGGCGGCGACCCCTAATATGATTCCCCACTAGGCGGCGACCCCCAACCGTAAAATTTATTTCATTCATAAGCGTAGGTAGACCCTATATATGAATTTGCTAATGTTATAAATCAAAATTAAATTTTAAATGTATATATTTGACATCCAGGATGTATTTATATAGCAAAATTTGTATGTACTTTTATTTAGTGTAAAATAAATTTGTGCTTAAATTACAAAAAAAAAAAGTTAATCTTTAATGTATACCAACTATGGTACAAATGTGTTTATTACAACACTTAAGAAATCGTATGACGAGTCTACTTTCAAAATCATTATATAAGCACTTTAATGACCGTTGTTAAACAAACTGCAAGTTAGTCAGAGCATAAGATAATCAAAGTCTCTCTTCCAAAAGAACTGGATTTTAAAAAAACCTGCGGCTTAAGTGCATGTTGCTACCAGATTTGGTATATCTGGGATAGTCCAAAATAATATGATACACGATCTCCTTTTTACCTCTTCTTTTAATTCGGCACGGAAACCTTCCCCACAGATACCGCCTCACACACACTCACACAGGTCCACATAAGAGATTGAAGGATAATGCACTGAGCAGCTCTGAGCACACTACAAAGGGGGGGGGGGGGGGGGGGTGACACCGTGAGTGGAGGTTTGGAATGAAGTGTGCGAAATATGAACCAACGCAACAATGGATTGTACTCCTCTGAGCTACAATAGTTAGGCTGAGAGGTTCTCAAACAAGGAGAAGCATGGTCAGGGTGCTTAGCTAGATGATAAACTAGAGATGAGAAAATGTTTCATAAGAGTCGAGAGATTTGAGTAATAAAAAAAAACAACAAGTGTTTCATTGATACATTTTTCTGACAAGAACTATACAAGTAATACAACACATCTTCTTTGAACACACTTTAATATAAATCAAATGCAGTTGCTAAGATTGACAATCAGAACAGTTCAATATATACATAATATTAATATAAATTAATTGTCATTTGCAGAAAAAAAAAATTTTCCTGAGTATGGTCGATCACTTAAAATTATTGAATATGAGTCTGAATGGTTATCCTTTGCCAGTTTCCGGTGTCTAACCATGCCTGGATCTGCTACCACAGTCTAATTCTGTCGGGTAGTGACCATGAGCTACACAGGTGCACGTACGACCATCATTTAGCGTGGTGGATTGACCAGAGGCTAGTATTCCTTTGTCAGGGAGAAGGCAGTTCGGACCTAAGAGAAAAGAAGATAATATGATGATTTAATTTCTCTAACTAAAGACTACAGTAGAGCCTACAGGAGAGACTACACGAGAGGCTACAGGAGAGCCTACAGGAGAGACTACATGAGAGACTACAGGAGAGCCTAAAGCCATTTTTACTATTTTCAACGATTAAGTAAGGTTCCATTTTTAGACTTTTCGATCTATAGGACAGATGATGTAAAGGTCACCTGTTTCTGTGACCCACAGTTTACGAGAATGTCATGTGGCCAGCACAATGACCAGCCGTCTTTACTTTTCCCCAACTAATGTTAGGTTCCCATTAGAGCTGGGTGGACTCAGAGGCACCCAAAGATCCCGAAATTAAAAGTCCCAGTCTACACCAGGGTTCGAACCCGGGACCCCCGGTTCAGAAGCCAAACGCTTTGAACGGTTAAAAGTAAATAAAGTTAAATAACACAATTATTACTTCGACTGGCGAAGATAAGAAAATAGAAATGTATCTCATAATTTTTATCCTTTTGTTATGATGGAATCGGGTAGTTAAAACGTTATTGTGTTCTCAGAATGGTTAATGACTCTATCGTCATTGGATGCCAGAGACATTTGTTCAAGTAAAGTAATAACGAAATTACCCATTTATGAATCTAGAAATCAAGAAGAGAATGAACACAAACAATATAATTTCAAATAAAGTTTCACAAGAGTATTTGCTTAACGAGAAGCTTGAACCACTTTTTACTGATAGACGGCTCTTATTGCTTTCCTTTGTGTTTATATGATACATGTATTGTTATAATGCTTTGTTTGGTATAATGCACAAATTGTAAGACAAATTTCCTTATGGATAATAAAGATTATTATTATTATTATTATGTTAAAAAAGAACGAGTATTCATTCTCTGGCGAAGCCAGGGTTGAGTTTCGTTAAAGGGAAAGCAAATTCATCGTAGTCCCTTTATCAGTTTCCAATGAGGAATTTTCTGGTGATGTGGCAGGTCTGCAGAAGTACTGCCCTCTGACAGGCAACGAGAATGTTCCTAGGAATGCTAAGGGCCTTGAAGGTATCTGTGAGGTCAGTGATATAACAATGGGGTATATTGTTATTTTAGATAATTTCCATAAACGCTTAATCTCCAACCCAAGGTTCCCATATTTTCGTTGTTTTTCCAGCTCAGTTTTTTTTTTTAATTATGAGATAGTGGTACGGCGATGTCAATAATTGTAGTGGCTTTTTCTTTTTTATTGATGAGCAGCAAATTAAAATCTACCATTTTGTCAGTCAAAATAGGCCTATCCCAGTACAGTAGATGATCCATGACTGACTTAGGAAGAATTATATAGAAACTTGTATTAACTTGAATATATTAAGACATCGTTAAGTAATGTATCAAGTATAATAATAATAATAATAATCTTTATTGCTCGTAAGAAAATTTGTCTTACAATTTGTGTATTACATCAAAGAAAACATTATAACTATTAAGAAAAAATGTAGGCCTACATTCACAGAAGACTCACTCATAATTTACATGTGAAAAGTTTATATCAGATTGGGTTACGGGGACTTCAGATCCTAAAATGGATTGATTTCAAGCCCTTTAGTTTAAATTAATGACTGGAGAAAAGGTTTGGCCAAATGCCTGAAATGATGGATTCACTGATGACCCTGCAAGATGCCCACTATGTCAGATAAATTTATTGTTGAAGGAATAGATGGCGTTACAGTTTCTATTATTTCTGAGTAGCGATGGTGATTTGCCTTTATGCTGTGTCTTCTGAAGTCATAGACATAAGGATGATAAGCGGTGTTGTCCCCATCAATGACGTCATTATACTTGTTATCTTCGGAATCGAATACAATGCCTTAATCACATTAATTTCATATTATTTATGTATTGTACTTTTTAATGCAGGTTTATATACTGACCGTTTGGACAACTTGGACAGCATTCACCAGGCAAGATGTCGTAGTCCACACAAGGAGTAGACTGACACTGTACAGTCGCGCATACAAGACTCCCACGATAACAGAAACATGGTAAACAATCACCATCCGTGATCTCCCCTTCCTGACAAGAACAAAACAAAAAGTTGTCATTTATGGAAGAAAGAAACAAAACAAAACAAAAAAGCATTAATGTCCACTGTTATGAACTCCTTTTGATTAGACCAGCAAGCTAGAGATTGGGTCCATGACACAAGAGTAACTTCTTAGTTATTAATTACTGTATATGCAGGTTTCGAGACGTGGCGTTGATATAGTGTGACTATAGAGGGACTGGTCACTACTTCTGTGTCGCGAATGCGTAGAATGCTGGGTTCGTGCTTCCTGGAGTACTCTTGACACGTGACAAACATAGACACTACAGATTGACTTAAGTCCGTTTCAGCAGACAAATATAAAGTTTATTTGATAACAATAATAATAATACTGCACTCCTTGTCAGTTACACAAGTCTATAATAAACAATCATATCATATCCGCATAACAGCGGTATCAAATATATCCAATACGTTAAACTCTTCAGAGTAGATTACAAATCACGTCCGCATCTCAGCGGGTAACACTGTACAGAATAATACAGATTAACTACTAGAAATACATGTCTCAAAAAGACCACTGGCATCAACTGCCCAAAAGTTACTACCTAACTGAAATTACTACTCAACATTTCTAAGTCGCTACTGTCCGTCCCGGACCAAAATATAGTACTTCACCGCCCGGTCCAAAGGATACCACTTGACTGCCTTGACTGAACTCAAAGTCAATTTTATTCATTCCACTTCCTGTTTTCTACATCAGGAATTCCAAGTGTCTGTTAACCTCTTAACATGACGTGAACATTAAATCAGGTAGTGTCAACTGAGACTGTGACAATTACAGAGTCCAAAAGTAATCTTTAATGGAGAAAACTATAGGCTTTTGTGTACATAGGTAGATGTATGTCAAATAATCCATCAATCCATTTTAAAGTTGGAATGAAATAAAACTCTGAAATATTTTTCCACTTTCTTCAAGAAGTCTCAAACCTCCCTAATGACGTCAGGGAATGGTGGTGGCCAGAGTTCGAACCCATTTCCATCGGGACGTCAGTCCGGAAACTAACCACACTACCAGGAAGCAATTAGGCCTACAACATGGATTAATCCCTGAATGTATATATCAATGCATAAAAACTATGAACGATCTAAAGATGTATGACTAAATTCACTCACCCTTAGTATCTGTCCAGTAGGCAGTACACAGTTTCTCTCATTTTGAGCCAGGCAAAAAGTGGCCGCCAAAAGTATTAAACAAACAATACCAGCAGACGACATGACAAAAGCTGTTATCCCTTTTTAAATGTCTAGCGTATTGACAGAATGTACCGTAGTATTTATACTACACAGAAGTAATTCTGAACTGAAATAAACTAGATCTACATTCTAGAATATAAGTGTACATAGCATTAATCATCCTCCATGGTAGCATTGTTAGTACATAAGGGAGATAATAGCTGTAATTATTTATTTATCCCATATTGTTTTCGTGGTACCTGCCCTTGTGAAAACCATAATTATCAAGTAGTCAAAATAGTTAATCATTTAAAGCTGGTGTTAGAGGTACGACGAGCGCCGACCACGCGAGCCTCGGTGGAGTTTACGCGTTGACCAAAAAAATAATTAGATGACTAGTATAATATTTTGTTGTTCCTTGACGTCTTGACAAACCTCGCAATTGTTGGCTTTTTTCCTAAATGTCGCAGTCCAGAGTTAATAGGCCTAAATGATTAGAAACAACGCTTTTTAAATGAGCACCCATGTCAGTGTATCGAGGTTAGCGGCGTACCGAGAGCGCCTGAGCCTAACGGTGCTCACTCCCCGTCTACCAAGAAAAAATGTTACTCATATTTGTATATTAACAGTCAGTTACATTCACCAGTAATACAAAACTTACATATAATGTAAATGAAGTTAACGAATGTAATGGCAGAAATATGTGATATTTATGTAATTTTTGATACCTATTTGGCGCTGCCTATGCTCAGTATACTAGTGTGGCCTCCCAACCCGCACTCTCCACGGTATGCCACTGATCGGGGTTAAAGATGACGAGAGTTCGTGTCTGTTATGTTTCAAAAAGGAGGTGCGGTGGCTGAGCGGTAAAGCGCTTGGCTTCCGAACCGGGGGTCCGGGGTTCGAAGCCTGGTGAAGACTAGGATTTTTAATTTCGGGATTTTTGGGCGCCTCTGAGCCTCTGCTGGCCACATGACACCCTCGTTAACCGTAGGCCACATAAACAGATGGCCTTCACATCATCTGCCCTATAGACCACACGGTCTGAACGGGGAACTATGTTATAAAAAATAATCTACAGCACCGTCACAAGCACGTACTCTAGTAAATGAGACTCTGTTTCACTGAGCGCATTCAGCTTACTCGCTTAGGTTGCCATCAGTTTAAGGGTGAAGGGCACCATGTGGTGCCATGTTGTGAACATAAACAGTGGCAACGTAAAGGTCACTAATGGTCACTAATGCTGCCTGGTCGTGCGGTGTGCGCGATGGACGCTCGGTCGTCTCAATGATCTCGGGTTCATACCCTGTCCGCTGTGGGAGGTTTGGATTCGGACTGGATTGTCTTCAACATAGACGTAGCCGGGAGGTTGGGGCTCAACCCCTTTCCCCGGAAATTCCCCCTCGAGGGGGGGGGGAGAATTTTGTGACTGATTTTTTTTTCGATTTTGTTTATTTTAGGTGAGATTTTAATGTTAAATCAGCGCAGCCGAATGGGGAGGCGGTGGGTGAGTTAAAAATCCCCCTCAATTGGATTATGAGGTTAACCACCCCCCTTTTCTATTAAACAAAATAAAGCTTTCAAAAATATGTAGGGGCCTGCACGACAATGTTGACCCGGGGCCACAGGCTTAAATAAGCTCATTAGGTCCTTACAAAATAAATAGAAAAGTTAAAATTAACAAATATTAACAAAATGTCTTACTTAGAAAGCTTATATCAACTCACTGTGTTTGTACACTTTATTTCTCTCACACCCATTCTCTGTTCAAGTTGAGGCTTTGCACCAATATTTATTGTCGTAGGCTAATGGTAATTAATTATTTTGTTTGATACCAACAAAGACAAAGGAATAAAAAACAACTTTCTTAATAATTCATTTTAAAGGATAATATTATAGTATTATTAGTATGCTAGGATTTCTGCTAGTCTCTGTCTATGACGTACCATGGCAAGCGTAGATACCAGTCATTGTAGTCAACAAGATTGTCAAGTCTCCTTAGAAAAGGAGAGCTGTCCGTAGAAGGCCCTCTCAACAAAAGACCACTGAGAAAGGGATTTCAATCTTGTTTACTTCATAGGTTTCCATTTCTGAGCCTCGTTGGCCATGTCTTCGGATGTTATCGCCAGTTAGTTTTGTCGCGGAGTATATTTGTAAAAATGTACACAATCAAATAGCGCCGCTTTCTGACGTCATTTGGGATATTTTATTTTGTGTAGTATTTTTCCCTTGTCGCGTTGTCGTGATGTAGATGTGACGTCATATTTTGTAGAAAAAACTTTTGGTGTTTTGCGCCATCTTTAACTTGATAGACAAGCTGTACTTTTTGTGGTCCTGAAAATTCTTTGGTCTTATCTTATATAATACAGAAGTTACTTCAAAAAAGAAGATGATTACATCCTATGCGTCATGCATTTAGTCATGCATATTAACCAATGACCTAAATTCTGCTAAGTTACTGGCTTTCCTGGCTAGCTCAGGCAACCCATTGCAAGCTCTAATAGCAATCTTAATTGTTAGTCTATCGGTTTTCGCAACTCAGCCAGACATCTAAAAAAAATATATTGTCGCTATCAAGAGAAAACTTTTAACACCGAAAATTATCATTGAGGCTAAGCAAATAAATTGCATCTTGTAAAAGTAGACAATGTATATCAAGATCTCATCTTCTCTTTTATATTACAGACGTGACTTCAAACGTAGAAGATAATTACGTCCTACGCATTTCATGTGTCAATCTAGTCATGCATGTTAAACAATGGCTTAAAGTCTGCTAAGTCGCTGTTTTCCTGGCTGATTCAGGCAGCCCATTCCATTCTCTAATGGCACTAGGAAAGAAGGTTTTATTTCATATTCATATATAATTGTTAACATTTTGTCCGTATATTCTATAAGCTAGAGACACTTAAATGCCTATAATTCGTAATTTTCCTTTGCAGTGATTATTTCCCCTGACTCTCCCATTAGTTATATATAAATGTGGACAATATCAATTGTAACAAAATCATAACTCATATAATCTCATATCCTTTAATAGCATATCTGACCTATATTGAAATACTGTAATCATTTTCCATTGAAAGAAAAAAATTCTAACCTAATATTCCTTAATGTTTAATTTTAGAATTGTTTAAATAATACGGCTTTGACATTGTTTATTGGAAATTTTCCTACATAGCGGAAAAAAAATTAAATAGCAAACTTTCTGGTGTATCCGGTGTACAAAACAAAGGACGTGTTGATAAACTAGGCTATTTTCAAAGGCTAAACAATGCAATATGTCTACGTTTCCGTTTGATTGTCAAAAGCGTTGAGGCGAAGGCTCTTCGAGCTCTAGGTGTGTAAGCCTGCTTGAACAAACAGTTCCTTATGGAAGAAGTCCAAGTCAATGACTATGTAAAGCATTGCTATTTTCGATGTATCTGGCACTCCGGGAGCACGGACAAGAATGCATGGCCGGAGGTCGAGTACACCAGGAACCTCCGCAATTTTCCTAACCGTGCAGGACTAGCCATTAGCGTAACGGTCCCTTGAGGAACGGCGCATAGATTATCGACAGGGAAGTGGAAGCTCTCATTCGACTCCGCATTGTGCAATGGGAAAGCTGTCGCATTTCCTTGGACTCTCCCACAGTAGTTTTGTTTTGCTATTCATTTAACCTAATTACTTCCTCAATGTCTACAAATGAAAACACTTTAGAATACGCTTTCTTAATCTCTTCCGTTTGTGACTTGTTCTAGTTTAGTTAACCCTTAAAATGCGTGTGAACATTGTAATTTCATTTTGTATGTCTTCATTGTAAAACAACGCATCACTTTAAGGGTTAATGAATAATTGGAGACATCAAACAGTCACCAAACACGTTTCATCTTCATTGCCAACTAATTTCTGAAGCTTCTTTAAGTTATCATCCTTATTTTCTTTTGTTCTGATAGCGATTAGAATAATAGTGACAGACTGTGTAATGCAAAGTTTCATGCCTTTATATTTGTGTCGGCTCTGTAAAAAAAATTAATGGCGAAAGCGTTAATTATTTTGCCTTATTGTATGAAAAACAACTGTACCAAAGGCAGCCCTTCTCAAGGCCTATGTAACATAAATGCTTGATCAACAACAAGCGTCAAGGTTTATACAAAATCAAATGGTTTGGATCTATCATAGAAAAATACAGCAAATGTTTCATGAGTCTTTGGTGTTTAGAAAAACCATAATAACAACACAATGTGAAATAGCACTTCTTTAATATATTGAATGTAGCTGCAAATCTAGAACAAAAATGCAAAATATTTCTTTAATAGAAAGAAACATTAAAACACAAATCTGAAGGCATTGTTGATCTCTCAGAATTAATGATATCGTTGATTATGCCTTGTTCGTATCCAGCTAAGTTAACCTTGTCTGGGAAAGCGACAGTTCGCTAGAGTCAGACCGTAAGGTCGCACTGAACATCTGCATATTAGACCATCACTGAGTGTGGTGGATCGACCAGCGGCTAAAATTCCTCCGCCAGGGAGAGCGCAGTTTGGACCTAAGAGAAAAAGAATGATCAGTTAGGTTCTCTTTCATAATAATAAAGCGTCAGCCTCTTTATTGAACAGTTTAATTTTAAGTTAAAAATAATTATCCTTCAACCAACTACCCATGTATAAAAAACATACATTTATTATGAAAATAAGTATATACAGGGTTACAAAGACAGTTTGTGTGGAAACACAAACTCAAAATTGGCCCACGAAGTGGTCCACCCAGGCAGGTAAAAAGGCAGGTTTCAATATTTTCAAAAAGAATATCAAAATGAAATTCTTTCAAAAGCAAATGACAGAGAAGAATGGAGAAAGAATGTTGACCGATCTTGTGTGGTGCCCCAACGGTCAAGCAGACCAAAGCATAGGGGAAAGTGAAGGTGAAGATAGATGTGAACCTGGCTTAACGGGTGTCATATAATGATTATCTAAATGATGTTATTGCTTTGTATATGGTTAATTATAAGTTGTGGAAATCCTGAAAAATTTTCTTAAAAATAAATAAACATTACTTTACTTAAGTGTTTTGTGGGTGTGTCCTGCGTACAGCAGTTTACGCGATAATATGAAAAACTACTTATTAATTGTTGTTTTAAATTATGTTCCACTTATATGTATTGTTGCAACTCTCTAGGTTAGGCACTCAACGAAAAGGCATGCAACTCAACACAGTTTAACAGGAAATAAATAGTTGTGTTTATTCACTAGGGTAAACACATAACATCCTTCAGCTTCCTCAAAGTCTTACTACTAAGTATACCAGTCCTTTGCTACTTAACCGAATGTGGACCAACGACAGCCTTTCCCGCTTCGCTCCAGGTCCCTACTACAACCTTCAGGCAGCACAAAAGGTGGCCTCTTAGTTTCCCAAACATTCAGACTCTTCACAATCCCTGATGCACTGTTTGTGCAGCCACAGTCCTGACCAGGTAACTGCTCCTTCCCTAACGAGTTTATTCCTCCTTTTGCTTGCGACACAATTTTATCACTTTGGTCTATTTAGCCTTCTACTTGCAACACACTTTCATCTACTTTGTTCCACATCATTCTCCTCATCATATTACAGATCATGTTCAATTGTTCATTAAATGCATTCCTAAAGTCCTGATACTCGCCAATGACCTCAACAATCCCAGATTCAATTTTAAACCTCGGTACTGAAGCTCTTGTCTTAGCTCTTTAATTGAGAGCTGATGTAATAGCTTCAAACATGTCATAGTAATCATGTAATAGTAAGCCTACCTCCTCTCGTTGAGTTGCCTTCTGACACCAATTGTAATAACTTAAGTGAGGCAACTCAACGAGACATAGACGTTTATTCACACGACATCACAGGTACACAAAACAACATCTATCTTAGGCACAATCTCTCCATATTAGCTCTTTACTTGGGCGGAAATCGTTCTCCTCTTCTAATGTTGACATCCTTTCCAGTCTAGTTTATCACAGTGCGCACCTTCTAGCTTAGATCGCGAAGCGGATAGCAGAGTTATAACAGTATATTAGATAGATTTTTTCTCGTTAAAAAAAAATTAACATTTTTTGTAAATGTAGTAGTTAGTATAGTAGAACTGCTCTAATAGTGTAGAACATTTTGTACTAATAAGCCTCCTGTGTTTGTTACTATTAATAGTTGTAAAAAAAAAAGTGTGTATTTTTATGAAAAAAAATGGTTGCATAGTTGATTTTAAAAATTACATTTTCACTTTCAGAAAAGAAAAAAGTAGCCGTTGCATCAGAACTTTGAAAGGTCTAAAATATCATGATGTCGGATTTTAAATATATTTTTAGATCTAAACGGGACGGACCTTATGTTGAGATTGTTTATATGAATAGCTCGAATGATTCCCCTTAACTAAGGGAGTGTTGTGATGTTATGTGTCATGTGTGTTAACACAGTGTGTAAATAAATTCACTCATGAATCTGGCGTTATAGTGTCGGCGCTGTTTATGGTTATCAAGTGTAGCGTTTATAGTTTAACACCTTAATCTTGTTTTGTTTATTTGTAAGCGTTTTTTTTTTAAATACTGACCATTTGGACAAGTTGGACAGCACTGGCCAGGCAGGATGGCAGAGTCTATACACGGAGGCTGCACACATCTTATGCTCACGCACTGCAGGAACCCGTGCACACAACGGCAAGGTGCACAACCATTACCAGATCTCTCCCCATCCTGGGAACAAAAACAGAAAGGTTGTCGCGCGTGAAATTCAGATGCATGAGGATAGAATTATTTGACAATCTGTGACAGAAACTGAATGCAATATTGAAGCGAAATAAATGTTTTCTATTTTAAAATGTAATTATAAGATTTACAAGTGTAAGTTAGGAGTAGTTGCGTCCTTGAGAAGAAATACATTGTATGACGTGAAACTATAAAAAGTTAAGTTTAGATACATACTTAAATAAATGTATGCACATTGAAACTTTTAGTAGATAGATGATAAATCTATATATTTTATTAGCGGCCCCCGAAAGGGGAAAAGACGCTATTAGTTTTGTGTGAAATGTCTGTCCGTCCGTCCCGTTTAGATCTCGTAAACTAGAAAAGATATTGAAAATCGGACATCACAATATTTTAGACCATTCAAAGTTCTGATGCAATGGCTACTTTTTTTTTTCTGAAAGCGAAAAGTCTCATTTTTAAAATCAGTTATGCAAGTATTTTTTTAAAGAGAAAAAGCTAATTAGTATGCATTATAAGTTAGACCTAATTAAAAACGAATAGTAATCTTATAAGTTTCATTTTCCAGAACATTTTTTTTTATTGCGTAACTAATTTTTTAATTTTGAGGATTCGAATAAGAGATTGAGCCTTTTCAAAAAATTAGATCAATTACAAGACATCAGTTAGACCAGGGGAGGCGCGGTGGCTGAGCTGTAAAATGCTTGGCTTCCGAATCGTGGGTCCCGGGTTCGAATCCTGGTGAAGACCTGACATTAGTTGGGGAAAGTAAAGGCGGTTGGTCGTTGTGCTGGCTACATGGCATTCTCGTTAACCGTAGGCCACAAAAACAGATGAACTTAATATCATCTGCCCTATAGACCACAAGGTCTGACAGGGGAACTAGTTAGGCCAGGTTCACATCTAACTTTACATTCACTTTCACCTATCCTTTGATCTGCTGGACCGTTGGGGCACTACACAAGATCTGTTAACCTTCTTTCTCCATTCTTATCTCTCATTTTGTCTTGATATAATTTCCTTCGGATGTTTTTTTTCTGAAAATATTGAAGCCTGCCTGGGTGGACCACTTCGGGGGCCGATTTTGAATTTGGGTTTCCACACAAACTGTCTTTTGTAACCTTGTTTATTTATTTATTTAGCAACACATATTTCGGCACGATGGGAGATGATTGGTGTTACCGTGGAAGATATATATATATATATGTATATATTAAGAAATTGTTTTGTTATTTGGAGCTGACTATTTACAGTGTGTATGGGGAGAAATAATGGAGTTTGTGATTGGATTTGATAAGTGGTCGAAAGTAAGTCCAGAATTTGACTATCTGAATTATCATAAACATACTTAGGTGTCATTAAAAGGTTTATAATCAACTAGTTGTAGTCATTCTGCCGTTAAATTCAATTTTAAAAAAACGAGTTGATGAATGTGAGACAGTTATTGAAGCCTCCTCTCTGATGATATAGATTCTAAAAGCGCGGCTCAAGAACTATTGGCAGTTATTATTTCCCCTTTGTTTGCTTTGTTGAAGAAGTCGTAGAATAGAAAGAGGAATTCTAAATAAGAAAAACTAGGCCATGATAAAAATGTATAACAGGACTGTTCAATGAGAGAACAAAATCAATCCTTGAGAGCATCGATCTTTTTGTTTTACATAAACTGAGCTTCAACTCAGACTAAAAGAGATCAATGAGGAAGCTGATATAGCTCCAATAGACTTATTTCATCAACCGATGAAGAATCGTTGATGTCCTTTTCAAAATTAATGCTGAATAAGACTGTTAACCACAAAAACAAGAATGGCAGAAAAGTTCTTTTTAAAGGCCCTAAAAACTGGACACCAGGCCTACTTGAAGTTTAAAAATTCATAATGCCACTGATACTTCAACCATTTTCACTAAGCCTTCAACTCCTTCTTACAACCTAAGTGTCTGAGGCGTGACGTGAAAAAAAAGAAGAAAAAAAGCTTTTCAGAACTGAAATTAATTGAAGAACTATTTGAGAAGCTATCATCTTCTATCAAGCGCTTCCCAAGGTGGCGGACAGTGGAATGACCAATAGATATAAGGTTAGCTGTGAATGCCAAATAAACAGCTGACCAACTGGTTTGCAGTCATGGAGGATGAGTTGGGGTATACTAGTGGTTAGAATATTTATTAAAAACATCTCAGAAATTCAGGGAAATATTGCAAAAAAGCGAGTATAACTTTAATTGACTTGTGACGAATTTTAGTATAGAATTCACACAATTTGTATACAAATTTTTACTTATGTTAATAATATATACTAATTCTTTATATTTCAACCTATTTTTATATTATTTCGCCCCCCCCCCCTCCTAGTATATTGGCCGATTAGGTAGAGTCGGGAGGGGGCGATGGCATCAATCCGCCCCCCCCCCCACCATAAACTTTCGAGTGGGGGGGGGGGGGGTGGTCCTATTTACTTGTAGAAATCACAGCTTGCTAACAGAATCAATTCAATATATGATTAAAACTTGTTATTGGTATTTTAACCAGTCTTTATATTATGTCGTTCACCTGTTAGCCGATTGGAAGGGGAGGAGCGAATACCTCTACTGCCCTTTCCATCTAGACCCTTTTTATGCAGAAATCATAGTATGTGAACAAAATTAGTCGAAAATCTATATAATATAAACAGGTGGAAGGACGATACATGAAATCATCTTTCCCCCATCGGACAAACCAATACTTTTTCTTTTTGTATTATAGTAAGAAATTACAAAATTAAAAAAGCCTGTCACTAATATAATTTATATATGCTATAAAGTAAATTCTTATATCGAGTCGGCCAACCCCTATTCTTTAATGCAAATTGCAATCATTAGCAGAAATTATAAAAAGGAGAGAGGATTAATCGTTTTCATTTTACCGCCCTTCCCCTTTCCAGACAGAGTTTGTGTAATTTCACATGAATTTATCATAACTATTTTAAGAAAGACTTTGCTTTGGAAAAATTATAATTCAAACGAAATTTTTCAATATAACAATCACGGTTGAAATGAATTCAAAAGCCTGATAATCTTTTCATAGTCGCCTTTTTCCAACCTTTACTCTATCTCATATTTTTCTAGTTAAATAAATTGAAGACTATAACTCACAATTTATGCTTGAATTTTATTGAATATTATGTATCGAATATTTTTCTTTCGGAGGCGATCCTCAAAGCCTTAATCTAAATCTGTGGGGTACCTGATCTTTTCAAAGAACAAATCGTTTTTTTTATTTCAAATGTATTAAGGGACAATAAATTCATATTAGAATATTTTCCACATTTTTTAAAAGGTCCTTTATAATAGAATGAATAATGAGCTGTAGGTCATTGCAGTGAAGAATGCCAGAAAACGCTTTTAGCGTCAAGGCTTCACCCCGAACCTCGCTGATGAATAATAAGCTGTAGATATCAGGAGAATGCGTTTCTGCAGTGAAGAATGCAAGAAAACGCTTTTGGCGTCGAGCCCCGAAACCCACTAATAAATAATGCCCTGTAAATGTCAGGAAAATGCGTTTCAGCCGTGAAAAATGCAAAAAACGCTTTTGGCTTCGCCCCGAAGCCCACTGAGGAAGCTTATAGCGCTCTCCCAGACCCCCAAGCGTGCAAGAAAAAGGCCTCAACATGACTGTTTTTTTTTTTCGCCGAAGATTGAGAAACAGTCTTATTTTATTCTCATATATCGAATATATATATGTATATATGCTGTACGCACGTTTATGCATAGGGTTAGGGTTTACTGGGCGTTAGGGTTAGGGTTTGGAAAAAAATCGCCCCCCCCCCACTCCAAAGTTCTGGATCCGCCAGTGCGAGAAGGAGACCATTTTGATAAGGCGACAAGTTCAACAGTTGGAACATATTCAGTGGTAACATAAGATGTTTTTGTAAAGGTCCATTAGAAATGTGAAATAAAAATTAATATGAATTAATCCCTTAATAGATAATCATTAATCACTACTAAGAAATTATTTTGAATATGGTTTAGTCTCTTAATTAATCGTCACAGATTAGAAACTATTTTGACTGTCGATTGATCTCTAAGAAATTAATTTTTGATATGGACTAATCCCTAAATTAATAATCACTGTTAAGAAAGTATTTAGGTTAAGATTAATTCCTAAATTGTAAAATACTTCATGTTTCAGATGTTCCTTCAAATTTTGAAGATAATTATATCCTAGCCCCAAACCTCCCACAGAATGACGTTGGATGGCAGCAAGAATGGCTCGAACCCGGAACCATCGAGACGCGTAACACACGACCAGGCTTTCATAAATTAATCCTCACTGTTACAAAGATTGTCATAAACGTGGATTAATCTCTGAATGAATCATCACTGCCAAAAGGCTGTTTAATATATGGATTAATCCCTGAATAAACTAATAAAAAAAGAAATTATATATATATATGTATTAGGTGTACTAAAATCACTCACCCTTAATACCTCTCCAGTAGAAAGAACACAGTTTCTCTCATTTTGAGCCAGACAAAAAGTGGCCGCCAAAAGTATTAAACCAACAATACCAGCAGACGACATTACAAAAGTTGTTTCCCCTTCTAAATCTCGATCATATTAAAAAAAAGTAGTATTTATACTAAACATTAGTAGGTCTGAACTTTAATTGACTTAATATAGACGTTAAGTGTACATCATAGACTATTAATCATCCTCTCAAGTAACATCGTGAGCATATTATAGGGGAGCTAATAACTGTAATTATTTATGCATCCCGCTTGGCATGATATTTGCCTTTATCAAACACCATAATTAAGAAGTCTAAATAGTTCAATCATTTTAAGGCGTTGCTAGGGGTACGACTGCAGAGTAAGCGTCTTGGGGAGGTGCACACGTTGACCATAAAAAGTAATTCCACGAACGTATAATGTTTTGATGCACCCCCTCCAACATTGCCAGAGCATCTAATTGTAATAGTCTTTTTCAATGTCGCACCAGACAGTAAATCGATCCCTTTATTGAATTTCAAAGTTTATATATGTTTAGAAAACTGTGTGTATTTTAATGAGCGCCCATCACAGTGTTTACCATGCCAGTGGCGTACCGAGGGTAAGCCATGGGGCTGAATGCCCCAGACTAAGAGTTATATAATTACTAGATAAATCAAATGAGCACCCTCCGTGACCAAAAATAACTGGCACAGCTGGGTATCGTGTTAAATGGTCTCATGCGTCTTTATGTTTTGTACTAAAGAGCTAGACTGAAGCCTACAACATGTGTTCTGAATGAATATGGATATCTACAGAGCTCCACTAGTTTACAATTGCAGGGTGCCATGTGGTTGAAACTGTCCACATGACAATTAAAACGTGAATGTCACTGCCTCTCATTATTTGACCGGCTGGCTAATTGTGACGTTCGCTTTTTTTTGTACTGTCGGCCCGCAGGATGTGTAGACGTTCTTATCCTGAAAGGAAGATATAGTCACGCAGCATCACGTTTAATAAACGTAATGTCTTCAGGGGCGTTGCTAGGGTTAGGGGGGGGGGATAGAATTTGAGAAATCCCCCGGACCCGACTTGAGAGGGGCCCCAAATGACTCTTTTTTACATTAAAAGTTACGCAAAATGCCGGGTCCCCAAAGAGGTCAAGCCCCCCAGGCCCCAAATGATAGCTAATTGCTAGCTAGGCCACTGAATGTCATAGTTTTATATTCTCATTGAGTTAATACTAAAACAGATCTTATTACAAAGTAGATATATCTAAAAGTCAGCCAAATTCTATTTATAATACAATAAGATATGCTCTTAGAGAATAAAATGATAAAAAAATAGATGATAAACATTTATTGATCTATAAAATACTATATCACTTCAGCCTTGATATACTGTAGCCTACTAAATTACAATTTAATCCACCTACAGTCTAAAAATAGATGTACTACAATAGTAGCGTTGCTAGGGTGGGGGGAGTAGAATTTGAAAATACCCCGGCCCCCAAATGAGTATTTTTTTTAAATTAAAAATTAAATATTACATAAAATTCTGGGGCCATCATAGAGGTCAAGCCCCGGGCCGCCAAACGATGGAAAATTCCTAGCTACGCCCCTGTACTACGACTACAGTATATTAGGATTGGCGTCGCATTGGATTACTGAGTGTGTTGACGTCGCATTGGATTACTGAGTGTGTTGACGTCGCATTGAACTACTGAGTGTTTTGGATAATTAAATATCAACAGTTAACTGTATTTTATTTTAAAAACAAAATGGTTCGCTTTTAGATTATAAAAAGTAGCCATTGCACTAAAACTTTGAAAGCTGCAAAATATCCGAAAAATAGGACTTCCATTACCTATTAAGGTTTTTGAGATCTAAACATGACAGACAAACAGACCACACAAAATTATAATTTTTTTCCTTTCGGTTGCCACTCAAAATGCTAAAAGTCTGTATTTTGTTTGGTAAAAAGTAATTACTTATTTTGCTGAAGTAATATTTCGTGACACAGCATTGAAACATTGTGGACTGACTTCACAGACCTCTTCATAACAAGATAAGGTGAAAAGTATTAAATAAAACTAGAATGTATATATTTTTAAAAATGAATTCAACAAAATGACAACAGAAAAACATATTTTTAATTGGAAAAATAAAAATTTGCTAATATCAAAGCAGTACAGAAATGGATATAATTTAGATACATGTTAATTTTTATAAATTATCATCAATGTGATTGAAATATTTTGAAAATATTTCTTCAGATTGCTCTGGTAATTTAATAAATTATTACTAACTATCTACTAGATATTTAGTTAACTATCTATTAGTTAGGTAACAAACTGTTACCAAATGACATTAAAAATTTAGTTTAAGAAATACAAATGATAATCAAAACTCTAGTGGCAGAAAAAAAAAAAGGTTTATGGAAAAATCCAACATGAGCTGGCATTTAAATGAAATGAAATAATTATAATCTCCAGTTAGAAAAGAAAGTATGTCAACTAGATTCATAGTCATGCTCTGATGCACATCTTGTAACCAAGGGTATGGGAACTGACCAGATTAATAAGTCACATTGTGAATATGTATAAATTTGATCAGAAATGTGAATCAATATTTTGTGCTTAGAACTATCAAAAAATTGTGAAGGCCTTGAAAATATATAAACAATTAGGTAGAGACAGAAAGAAAAGTTTCTGAGAAAGGGTTAATAGTTATATAACAGTTCTAAAACTCTTTTGTGAGACTATGTAAGTAAAACCCCCTTGATATTTGCTTGATTAGTTGTTGATCATTAGTCATTGCTGGTCAGTCTTTTGCACAGCAATTATTTACTGTGCTGTATTGAACAGAAATATTATTTTTCAGTCAAGTTTCTCTACCGTGCATATTTATCTTTATGTGAATTTTTTTCCTTGATGGAATAAATGTTTTATTGAATTGAGGTTGAAGGTATTTAACTCAAGAAAAATTGTTTTTACACTGTTTCCTCAGTTTGTTTATATAGAGGCACCTTCCAACCTGCAAATATTACATTACTTTGAGAGAGAAAAAGTCTAATTGGTAGTGTGAACAATGCGAACCTCAAAAAAAAAAAAAAAAAAGAACATAAATGTATGTCACTTAATTTTAATTTTATTTTCTTATCTTATAGATTACAGACATTACTTCAAAAGAGAAGATAATTAAGTCTTACACATTTCATGTGTCAATTTAGTCATGCATGTTAGTCAGTGACCTAAACTCTCCTAAGTCATTGGCTTTCCTGGCTGATTTAGGCAAACCATTTCATTCTCTAATGGTACTAAGGAAGAAGGAGCACTTGTATAAATTGGTCCTAGCAATGGAATAGGAAATGTACCTCTTTCTTTGAACTAATATACAATAGTGCAATAGTTGTATGTTATGATGGTATATGTTACGGTGATATGTCTATATTTATCTTCATCACTTCCATCAGACAAATAATTAAACACAAAATGTATTTTGAAATAATTGTACATTCTGTTGGCATTATTTTAAAATATAGTTATGCAAACATGGTGTTTAGCTGACAATTTTAGTTGAAGACACCACCTGCAGCTCATACACCATCAGATAAATAACTTGATCTCACAGACACTCTCATTCAGACTTCTTACATAAATACGCAAACAGTATATGTCCAGCTAATAGAGATACTATTCCAAATTGTATATATCAATTTTTTAACAATGTATACTTAAATGAAGAGGCGTGGTGGATGAGTGGTAAAGTGATTGGCTTCCAAACCGGGTGTCCCGGGTACGAATCCTGGGATTTTTAATTTCTGGATCTCCGGGCGCCTCTGAGTCCAGCCAGCTCTAATGGGTACCTGACATTAGTTGGGGACAAGTAAAGGCAGTAGGCGTTGTGCTGGCCACATGACACCCTCGTTAACTGTAGGCCACAGAATCAGATGACCTTTAGTTCATCTGCCCTATAGACTACAAGGTCTGAAAGGGGAACTTTTAATACTTAAATGAAAAGCAACACGTCAAAATGAAAATAAAATAAAAACATTTTTTTTCAACTTGTTTTTTTTAGTGGGGGAGTTGCATGGGAAAGATTAATTTCCACCTCAACCATCCCACAGTGGCTCCAAGTAGGTCAAGTGCTGAAATAAAAGAGTTATTTCCCATTTGCAGACCTGCCTACCAAAAAAAGTCCAAATGCGTAACGCTGATGGTCAAAATGCGTAACACTTACGCGATCCACTATTTTGTCATATATATCTATATATATTAATATATATATATTAATATATATATATTAATATATATATATATTTATATAAATATATTTATTTATATATATATATATATATAATATTAGATCTAGATGTCATGATTGGATCTAAAAAACTACAATCTAAATCTAGATCAATACGACAATAGAGATGATATCTAGATTTGATCTGGATCTATG
The DNA here is from genome assembly GCA_030265305.1 of Biomphalaria pfeifferi. NCBI lineage: Eukaryota > Metazoa > Mollusca > Gastropoda > Planorbidae > Biomphalaria > Biomphalaria pfeifferi. The sequence goes on from JASAOG010000072.1 coordinate 63,974, forward strand.
TCTATATAATGAATATAATCTACTCTAGATCTGGGCTCAAGAGTGTTACCGATGCCGTGGATCCGCTACAAACGTAGGTCTACTCCAAACTTTCGTAGGCCTACCTTCATCCTTGATCTATTCTATACTAAGAATCTAGTCTAGATCTAGACTAGATGGTAGATGTTATCGATCTAGATCTAGTCAATCTAAATCATACTACAACTAAATCGGATCTAGATTGTAGAGTAATGTAGAGAATCATGACATAGCGTGATGACTAGCTAGACTCTAACTAGATCTATCCTGTATAACAAGTTATCTAGATCTAGAATCCAGATCTAGATCTAGACTAGATATCTACAATGTCACTCAATGTGTTTTGAATCGATAGCACTTCGATATTTTTTTCTATACAAATGAATACGGGAATCAGGGATTCAACATAATTAATTTCCACTAATGAACTTTTAAAAAAAAAAGTCACGGTGTATCAGCTAACTGACGGTAATAACCCGCCACTCCCTCACTCTCGCGTTCTTCATTTCTAGACTAAATCTAATTGCTTTTAAGAACCAATCAACGTATAAATCTGGACACAATGTGTCCCCCCCCCCCCCCCCCCAACAGGACGGCTTAGCGTGACCGCTCGTAAGCTAGTCAAGAGAGGGGGGGGGGGGGGGAAGGATACGAAATGCGTAACGCGACGGGTTAAATGCGTATTTGCATACTGACGGTCATTTTTGGGAGATTTTGCGTAACGGTAGGCAGGTCTGCACTTGTATGAATCAGCAATACATGCAGCATTGCGGAATTGACCCATATACACGCAGCATTGTGGAACTGACCCATATCACAGAAGTCTTCACCCTTCATGGCAAGTTTTTTAAAAATTACTTGGAGACTATGTTTTAGACTTTAAGACATATATCTATTGTTAATATTGATAAGACATTTTCTATAATTCTGGTGGTAACTATAACCACTAAAGAACTTAACTTCATATGTTCAAAATTTTTAAAATGTTCAAAATAGTTTCATTTGAAACAACAGAATGAAAAGTTATTTACCACTAAAAAGTGCAAGACACAGGCTAAAACATGGTGAGACTGTGGAGGATTTTTATAATGGAGGCCAATCTATACATAGATAGCTGTTTAGTAGATCTAATATACAGAATAGAGGACATGTTGATAATCTATGTGTTTACAAAAATATAGAACAATTTGTGTAGACTTTGTAAAATCACATTTCTAAGGTCTTTCTTTGTAACTTAAAATATGTATCCTTTAGTTAGCAATATTAATCTTCCAACATACCTGTACTGCCTTTAGTTAGCAATATTGATCTTCCAACATACCTGTAATACCTTTAGTTAGCAATATTGATCTTTCAACATACCTGTAATGCCATTAGTTAGCAATATTGATCTTTCAACATACCTGTAATACCTTTAGTTATTAATATTGATCTTTCAACATACCTGTAATACATTTAGTTAGAAATATTGATCTTTCAACATACCTGTAATACCTTTAGTTAGCAATATTGATCTTCCAACATACCTGTAATGCCATTAGTTAGCAATATTGATCTTTCAACATACCTGTAATACCTTTAGTTAGCAATATTGATCTTTCAACATACCTGTAATACCTTTAGTTAGCAATATTGATCTTTCAACATACCTGTAATGCCATTAGTTAGCAATATTGATCTTTCAACATACCTGTAATACCTTTAGTTAGCAATATTGATCTTTCAACATACCTGTAATACCTTTAGTTAGCAATATTGATCTTTCAACATACCTGTAATACCTTTAGTTAGCAATATTGATCTTTCAACATACCTGTAATGCCATTAGTTAGCAATATTGATCTTTCAACATACCTGTAATACCTTTAGTTAGCAATATTGATCTTTCAACATACCTGTAATACCTTTAGTTAGCAATATTGATCTTTCAACATACCTGTAATACCTTTAGTTAGCAATATTGATCTTTCAACATACCTGTACTGCCTTTAGTACATTTACTACATCTGTTTATTTCAAAATCTCTTGAGTCTTTCTCTTTTCATAATCTTATGAATTTCTGTAGAGTTTTCTTATATCACACACACATTTCACTATATCCCTTTGTCTTCTTTTTCTCTCTTACTGTATTGCAATATTTACAAAGATGTCATTAGAATGTAACTGGGTCATAAAAAATCAATACGCAAACAGTAAACAAAAAGAGCGGATAGTGTGATAACATGAATTTACAAATTATGCATGGGATGGATCAACACATTTCATTACTGACAACTATTTTTTAGAAAAGATAAAAATTTACACTCAGTCAATATGGCCAATAATTTAAAGCTTTAAACAGCTACCAATTGGTATTACTACTATGTGAATAGATATATTTCAAAAATTGTCAAGCAAATCATCAGGATCTAAATTGTCTGCTGATTTGTTGGAATTGCCAGATCCACTTTTTCTCAGACTGGACCTTCTGTCTGCACTTTTTGGTCTAAACAGAATAAAGACACACAATGAATGAAACTGAAAACAAATATTGACTGATACATTCTATACAAACATAGCACAAAGTTTCAAAGGACATGGAGACTTCATTTGAATGCTGAGGGCTTAAAACAATCACTTGCAAGCACTTCAAGTCTTGATTTTAGTTTTCTTTAGCTTATGATGGTTCTTTAAGGTTGTCATTGGTGGAAGTGATAGAGGATATTAGTGCACATAGCATGCATCTCACATAGCCTCTGATCACTAATGCCATTCTTGTGTGGCTCAGGCACTGAACCCAATGGAAGGCTAGTACTAGCACCTAAACCAGGGGCTCTTTAGCATTGATTGACAGGCAATCCATTTGAGCATAGGCAAACTCAGAAGATGAACCGTATATAGTATATAGGATGTAACACATAATACTACATATTGGCAGATGCTGCAGAACAACTTGTACCAATTATATCAGTCTCCGCCACTAAATCAGTCCCATCAGATGTGTGGCGATGGGAAACTGCTGCCTGAGGGTTTGTGCTCTAACTACGGATAATGCCCAAGCTCTTATCTCGTCCTATGAAATGAGCTAAAATTGTTCTAACACTGAAGTGGTCACAAAAGTTATAGGCTATAGCATGACTCAGTAGCATAACTCAGTCATATAACTCAGAATAATAGCTCATCCTGAAGACATGGATCTAAAGGGATGATGTGCTATCATGATTCCAGTGTAGGCAAAGTAAATAAAACTCCAAATCGACTTCAGGATAAATTAGAGTCAGAAATAAAACAAAAAACAAATACAGGTGTTTATCTTTCAGTTGTCTCACTAAGTTAAATAGTCTCTATTACCATTCATTTTGGTTTCTTGAGATAAGAAAAGATAATTTTTTTAAATGCCTTTTTGACCGAGGGCAGTCACCATAGTTACAATGCAAAACAAATATACAAAGTTTACTCTCAATTTTGATTTCTTTTGCCAGCAAATATGTGAAACTAACTAGTCTGTATAGTTAGATGCTATGAAATGCTCTAAAAATGAAAATGGGTCAGCGGATTGTTTAAAACAATGTAGCCAGTACAGAGATTGAAGTCCAAAGATTATGTGAGTACAATCAAAACATTGTCCTCACCTTTCCAGAGTTGTGTTGCCAGAAGTGACACGAGGTAAAACAGGTTTGGCAGGAGTGTTCTTTTTATTTGAGGTTTGACGACGGGGCCTGAGAGAAACAAATAAAGTATGCATAAACTAGGTAATGATGAGAACTACTCAAGTGCTAGAATAAATGTGCTTAACCTGTGGTAATAACTTCTTTTTATTACTCATATGAGTTCTACAATAATTTTGTACTAGGGCTTAAATGATTCCAAAAAAGGGAAAATAAAATTCTAGCCTTTCTGTATTTAAAATTATTAATACACTTTTTAAGTATCTAAGTACTACAAAAATCATAGCCTTAACCTTTACACTTTGAGAAATTTTGTGGCATACAATATTTTTTGTAATGACCTTAGTGTGTCAATTGTTTTTTTCATCATTTGAAAATAGTCAAAAGTTAGTAGCTTAAATGTACCACAAGAGGCCTTTCCTTGGACATTATTTTCAATACAAATTCTAACTAGAATGACATCAGCTTAAGGAATACAGACAGACAGAATAAGTAGATATAAGCTTTGTAATAACCTTCTTGCTACTGGTGGTTCATTGCTTGCAGTCTCTTCATCTAACCCAAAGTCTAATGAAGATTCTAACACAGCTTTCGATGGAATGTTTACAAAATTTTTACCTTTTTTGGCTGGTGACACCTGAAACACAACATTATTTAAACTAATTCATTTTTTTTAAAATTAAAACTACGTTTGAATAATTAATCCAATCCTTTATGTTCTTGTTGATTATTCATTCAAAGAAAAAGTTTATCACTTTCAGAATTTTTTAAAATAATAAATGTTGGTAGCTTTCCTATAAAAAACACATTCCAATAAACTCAATGTGCTAGATGGATACAGATTATTTTCTTTTAAATTTTTTTTTTTCATTCATCCAGTCACTCAATAAGTCAAAAATTTCTCTTCAAATTTAATATTTGGCCCAATATTAAAAGTATATTAGCTCATACATGTCAGTCTTGACTGGTATTAAATGAAAGTGTTTAGAATAAAAATAACTAAGTTAGTTTGATGTGCATGTTATTGTTTTGTATTTTGTGATTTATTTTGGCAAATCCACAATATTTCATATTCATGTTAAGCATTTGCAGCCTGCTATTGAGTTAGAGTGCATCTTGCCATGAGACTCAGTTTGAGAATGGAAGTAAGCTTGTGCAGTTGATTATGTCATATTGTTCTATTCTAGAGTCCAATTTAAATATGATTTGGTGTCTACTTTGTTCTTATTCAATGTTCATAAATACTAATTTGGGATAAATAAATCTTAAACTAAAATACTTTAAATTATCTCCCTAGAAATCACAAGAAAAAGAAAAAAAAACATCACAATGGTCTAACTGGATATAACTTACCTCAGGTTCTGAATCAGATTCTTCTGATGCACTGAGGAATTAGTTGAGAATACTCGTTTCATGTTATTGCAAAAATTGTTTAAATTACTAGTATTTTTTATATAATTATTTTGTAATTTAAAAAAAAAAATTCAAACTATCAATTTTTTAATCCTGTTTAAGATTTTCATAAGAATTAATATAATCAATCAAGTAAAAGTCTTGGACCCTACCTTTTCATCACTTTTTTTCCTCTTTGACCATTTCTGGTTGTTTGCAACTGTTGATTAGATGTACTAGCAATTGGAGAGTTAGAATTTTCATCCATTTCATGGTCTGAAAATTGTTTTTATGAAATTGAATTTAGCATAAATCTCCCCAGCTTTGTTGGCAGCTAAACAAAATTAGGACTAATTGTAATATTCACTATAATGGTAAAAAACAGGTGTATATTTATGTATTTAATTAATTAATTTAATTAGTATGACAAGTGCATTACTTTTTAAATATCACAAACGAAAAAAGAAGCCAACAAAAATATAAACATGTAAAACAAACATTAAGACAATACTTTAATTTTGATAAAAAAAATAGAGAGAAACCTTGGTTGTTACACTGTTCTTCTAGCTGTCGAATTCTCTCTTTCTTGCTATTTAATATTGCAACAAACTAAACAGAGTAAATAATTCAACTGCATTATTTACTAGCAGACTGTAATTATTGATCATATAAATTAATAGAGGTCAACACTGACTAAAATCCTGACAGGACAAGGCTAAGATGAATTAAAGAAGTGGAGCAATTTTACATAAACTCTACTTGATTTGTTTGTTTTTAACTTTCAGAAATTAATCAAAGTTGTTTCATGCAGACGTCATTATCAACATCAGGATCTTGAGTACATCCAGGTCACAATCATTATCAACAAAATAGGTCCCTGCTTTTTGTAAAGCTTTCTTAATTTAGAAGAATGGACTAAAGGATCATTTACCTTATCTGATAAACTTAAATACAGATATTTTAAAAAATAATGTAATCTATCCTTTTTTTTGTTAACTTTACATTATCTGTTGCTTATTAAAGACCATATGTTATTCTGTACAATCCATTGAATTGTCCATTTGTTAAACCTATAATATCAATCAAGTTACAAGCATTCATAATATACTCAAATTATAACAAAAATTAACTTCTCAAAGTTTAGGTTCTGTATGATTGCAGAAAAAGCAAATGTGCATTGCAAATAGCTTATTAAACAATGTAACTCATTCAAGGTTCACAAAGATTATTATATCTGATCAATAAATGAAGACAAATATCGTGTTATCCTCACCTTAGAATATAAATCTTTCTCTAGTTCTTCCTTGGCTTTCACACACCTTTCAAGCCTCTGGAATAAAATTATTTTTTTTTAATTAACAAAGTTAAAACCACAACTAAAATCTTCAATATTTGACCAAAATAGCTTCAAATCCATGAAAAATACAAAATGGCAAACTCATATTTTTGTCTCATAAACCTTTTATTCTTGTAGTTTTGTTTTACAACTTGACAAGATGTGAACTTAAGAAAAAATGTAAATTATTTTAGCTAAAACCTTTCTGAAAAAGCATTTGGCATGATAAAATTATGTTCACTATATGGCAAAAAACGTTTGTAACTGTGTCAACTTGACATGAACTAATATGCATTAAAGAAAAAAATAACTGTATCATGAAAATTCTGAAATTGTTTTTAAGAATCTTTTTTTTTTTTTTAACTTTATTCTTGCTTTTTTTCTATATTTGACTGCAACCTCAAAGTGCTCAATGAATATAACAACTTGGTAATGATGAAATGTTGTCTTTTTTTACGTTAAGAAAAAACTCTACCAAATAAATTCTTTTTCTAATCCACTCGAGAGAAATGTTGTTGTTTATGCCCAAGGCATCAAGTTAAATTCTCTAGTTTAGGCAAGATATAAAATACAAGACTTCATAAAAAGTACAAACCTTCAATGCACTCTGCCTTTCTGAAGATAATTTTTCATTAGCAATTTCAAGAGAGTAAATCTCATCTTGCTGATTGCGGGTAGTAGCAATACATTCACTCAAAATATCACAGATTTTCTTGGAAGAGTTTTTGCACTTTTTCAAAGTTGTTGATCCTAAATTATACTGAAAGAAAAAAAAAGTTCCAATAAATTTTATCTTTAAAAAATCACTTTTTCAAACTATAAATTATTTTTAACTATCAGGTTCAATTTTAAGAGCTTGTGGTGAAAGTAGAATCAAACCAGTTCTCTTTAAAACATTATAAGAACACATACTTTGTGACTAGCACAACCACCTTTTTTAACCCAACTAGTTAGACTAAGAGATGCTGGTCCAATCCTTCAGTCCTCAATAAATTTGAAAGTATATCACTAGGACTTGAACCATATATTTTCAACTACAGCAGAGAGCTTAACACCAAGATATATTTATTTTATAATTATAATAATAATAATAAGGCTTGTCTTCGAGTCTCAAGATAAATAAGGAATGCAATATTTCAGGTGGCTATGCAGACCCAGCTGTGACAAATATATTTTGCCACATCCAGCGCAGGCATAACCATTTTAGATTTTATTTTCGCCGTCTACATCTGTCCTCGGCAGCAGATTTTCTTTTGGTCTCAAATGTTTCCAGCTGTCTCGTTCTGAGGCCGCATGCAACCAGGTGTTCTCTTCTATGTCAGTTAAAGCAAGTTGGTGCCTAAGCTAGTCTTTAAAGTGTTTCCTTGGGGCACCTCAGATACACAGACCACCTTTCAGCTCACCAAAAAAGACTTCTATTGGCATGCGTTAGTCCCCCATGTGGGATTCATGCCCTGCCCAGCGTAATTGTCAGACCATAAAAAAGAAATATGTAGGTCTGTATTCAGTAGCATCGAAAGGGTTATTGGATATAATATCACATACTTTAACATCATGGGCAGGGATTTTCTTCCATGTTAGCTGTCCTGTATTGTCACCCTTTTCAACAAAGTGGCATTCATAGTTGGCATCACCTGTCACATCTTTAGTGAAGGCAGCTTGTGTTTGATCAACAAAGCTGTTGAAGTCCATTTTAACTTGAACACACAGTTGGTCCAAATCCTCCTCAGTAACTAAAAACCGAAAAATACATTGATAGACAGAGTAGTGAAATATAAAAGAATGTATCTCTATTGATTTCATCAATGTTTCTACTATCTTATCTTATCTTATATAATACAGACGTTACTTCAAAAAAGAAGATGATTACGTCCTACGCGTCATGCCTTTAGTCATGCATATTAACCAATGACTTAAATTCTGCCAAGTCACTGGTTTTTCTGGCTAGCTCAGGCAACCCATTCCATGCTCTAATAGCACTAGGGAAGAAGGAGTATTTGTACAAATTTGTCCTAGCATAGGGGACGAGGAATGTGCCTTTATTTTTGTGTCTTTCAGAGTATTTTATTAAGTTTTGTTTTTGTATTTGAAGATTATGGTTCAGTGTTTTATGTATAATTGCTACTTTACTTTTGAGTCTTCTGTCCTGAAGCTTTCTAAATTTAGTGATTTTACTAATGGTGTTACTCTAGTCAAATGTGAATATTCGTTTGTTATGAATCTCACTGCTCTATTTTGTGTTTGTTCCAGTTTCTTAATGTTTTCTTGAGTTGAGGGGTCCCAAACGGTGGATGCATATTCTATTATTGGCCTAACCAAGGTTAAATAACATTTTAGTTTTGTGTTCTTATTTGATTTATGGAAATTTCTTTTAATAAACCCTAATGCTTTGTTGGATTTTTTTGTAGTTTCATCAATATGTGGATTCCATGACAGTTTTTCATTTATTATAACGCCTAGGTATTTTGCGTTTTTAGTCTGTGTTACTGGTTTGCCATGAATAAGATAAGTGGAATTAATTTGTTTTAGTTTTTTTGTTACTTTTAACAACTGACATTTTTCTGGGTGGAAAGACATGCTCCAATTTGATTCCCATTTCTGTAATTCATCTAATTCTCTTTGTAAAATATCTGTGTCTTGTGTTGTTTTTATTGTTCTATATATTATGCAATCATCTGCAAATAATCTGACTTTTGTTCCTGAACTAATGCAATTTGGTAAATCATTTATGTAAATTAAAAATAGTAGTGGACCTAAGACTGTTCCTTGAGGTACACCCGAGTTTACTGTTATTGGTGTTGATTTAGAGCCATTTATTATTACAGTTTGTTCTCTCCCTATCAGAAAATCTTTAATCCACTGATGCAGTGGACCATTAATGCCGAAATATTTTAATTTTTTAAGCAAACTATGGTGGTGAACTTTGTCAAAAGCCTTGGAAAAATCTAGTAAAATAGCATCTATTTGTTCATTATTATCTAAACCTTTTGAAAAATCATCAATTAGTCCTATTAGTTGTGTTTCACATGATCTATATTTCCTTAAGCCATGTTGGTATGGGGTGATAACATTATGTTTGTCTAAGATGTTTATGATGTTGCTACATATTATGTGTTCTAGGATTTTACATGTGATGCTGGTAAGTGATACTGGTCTGTAGTTTCCTGGATCAGATTTTTCTCCTTTTTTAAATAGGGGGGTGACATTAGCTTCTTTCCAGTCCTTTGGTACTCTGCCCTGGTTAAGTGATGCCTGAAAGAGTATTTTGAACACTGGGGCTAGCTCATTGCTTAGTTCTTTGAGTAATCTAGCTGGAATACCATCAGGTCCAGATGCTTTATTTGGTTTGGTGTTGGATAATAGTTTTTGAATTCCATTTTCTTGTACTACTAAATCTTCTATGTTGTCTACTTGGTTCAAATTAAGAAATATGTCTTTGTCTCCTGGGGCTGAGAATGCTGATGCAAAGTATTTGTTTAGGATGTTTGCTTTAGTTTCATTATCATTATGTATTATGTTATGTTCATCTTTTAATGGCGCTATGCCTGTTGTTTCCATTTTCTTAGACTTAATGTATGACCATAGGTTTTTGTTGTTATCTTTAGATATTACATTGTTTATGTATTCACTCTGCAGCTGTCTGCTTACTTTTTGGGTTAGGTGTTTAATTTTTATATACTTTTTGTGAACTCTTTCTGCCTTGGTTTCTTTAAATTTTCTATATAGGTTTTCCTTCTGTTTACAAAGCTTCTTTAGTCTATTATTAAACCAGCATTTATTTATTTTGCTTGATGTGTATTTAGTTGGTATATGATTTTCTATAATGCTTTTAAGATGGTTTTTGATGAAATTCCAGAGGTCCAGAGTTTACAATAAATCCATTACATTAACAGACTAAACACTAAATTACCTGCCCCTTCCCAGACATTTATTCCATCTGTGAGAGTCAGCTTAAACCCTTCAGAGCCATTATTTTTTAAAGCAGTTTGTAAGAAAATCTTTCCTCCAGCGTCATTTGATCTTTCAAGTTCAGTTAATGTTAATTTGTCTTTAGACATCTTGGCAACTGCCTAAAAAATACAAATTCCTGAAAAGTATGTAATGAGTTGTAATCAATGTATAGCGGCATCATTGGAAGTTCTGAACAGCATCCATGGTAATTTATTTTCAACCAGGCCGAGTCTTTTTACAACAGACTAGAAAGTAATTGATACAAGTAAATATATTCCTTCCTTACTATATCCGCTTAACGAGCAATCAGTCTAATGTGGTTTAATAAAAAAATATATATTATATATATCTAGGCTATAGATCTATATATAATAATTGTTAATTTGGTAGTGGACAGGAGTAAATGATTATTTACTAGATTTATAGATATCTGTAATCTGAAGTATCTTTGTCTCAAAACTAGGTAGTGACAGTAGGCAGGTTAAAATAGAAATGATTATATAGAACGATTTCTGTTTTATTGCAATCTTTTAACTATGAATAGAACTAGATCTAGTTGACTTTTTAAAACAATTTTCAAAAAGTAATTTAAGAATTTGAATGCTACAAAAAGAAGATCTAAGAGATCTTGATTGACTAAATCTACATATATAGAATCTCATAGATTTTAGATCAACTATATATCTAGATTAGATTATTTTGAGCTAAGACTGTAAGAAATATTGCTCCAGAATTTAGAATTTCCATTGAACATAGAATTGTAGGTAGGGTAAAACTAGTAGACTAGATATAACTCATACAGATCTAGATCTTATATATATAGCTCCTCCGCATGGTTGAAGGTAAGCATTTTTCTCATTTCCTATGAATATGAACATGTGGATGACTGTAAAGTCCAATCCTTGCTTTAAAATTCCAGACGTATACGTGGTATGGGTAGGTTTGCTTTTTCGATGGTTCTGCGATTTTTCAAGCTGGCAATTCTCCTTGCTTTGTATCGCTTGATGCCATGAGAAGCGATCAAGAGCTAGTGTTTCCCAACTGTGAATGTCAGATCTAGATCTTAGATGTAACAAGAATAGATTCAAAATCTAATCTAATAATAATATTAATATAGAATTATAGATCTAGTAAAAGATTTTTTAATAGATCTAGAAATAAATAGATCAATGATTTAACTACTAATTTGATATATATACTATAGCAATGAAGGGATTAATTTATAGAGATTCTATCAACTAGATCTAGATCTAAATCTATTTTCTGATCCGTTCAGTCTGTTGTTAAAAAAAAAAAGCCTGGTTACTGGGGGGAGGGGGGGGGGGGGTTAGTTGGAAAAAATAGACTTAATATTAATATAGGGCAAGATTCTAGATCTAGAACACTCACAACAGCAGTCATAGTGACAGTAGACTGCATAGCCTCAGTAAGCTGCCTGAGTAATTCAATCCATTCCATAGAATGATCTGATAGAGCCCTAGATCTTGCTTGTATTATTCTCTACTGACTCTAGAGCTAAATTATATAAATTAACTAAATAAACTAGTTGATCTAGATATGGCTGCCTGGTCATGCGGTTTGCGCACTGGACTGTCGTTTGGATTTATCGATGGTACCGGGTTCAAACCCTGCCCGCTCCCATCCCCCATTGTCCTGCAAAAGGTTTGGACTAGGAAGTAAACTATCTTCTCTTCAACTCTGAAGGAACATCCGAAACATGTCAAACAAACATTTTATATTATATTACATTAGTATATTTATATTTAAATTATATTCTATATTTTAATAAGTTATTTAACTCAAAATCAAATGTGAAATGGATCTACTCATCAAATACTGTCTTAGACTTACAATACTTACATGATTGATGATATTATTATTTATATTATAGACTAAGACTAAGAGTAGTAAGACACTGACTAAGACTAACTCACTAAGACTAAGTAAGTTTTATAAGACTTAGTAGACACTAAGACAGTGTCACAGTGTGAGTGTCTAATAATACAGTTTGTATACATTTATCTTATTGTCTTATTAAAATAATTAAATATAGATCTAGATTATAGACAGACCTAGATTTAGCCTAGAGAGTAGAGTCTAAGATTATCTTAGACTAGATCTAGACTCGGTATGATCATGTAGACTCTATATTATAGTAATATCTAATAGACTTATGGTATATTATATTTCTTTTCCTAGGGACAGTATGGAATATGGATTTCTCTTCAGAATTTTATTTATAAACAAGACCTATTACAATTAGACTTACCGAACGTGATTGTGTCTAGCCTTAGATGTATTAATATATATAGGTCTGTGTTCTTTCGGTGCAAAAAAAAAAATAAAAAAAGAAAAAAGAAATATTGCAGAGCGTCAGGTGTAGAACTAATTGTTTTGATTTTGTGTTTCGTGTAAGCGTATTAGTAGATCTATTAGGTTCGGGGCGGTGAAGGGAATTCTAACAAGTTGATAATACAAATTTTAGCATAGCCAACAAAATTTACGCTCTTCGTCCACAATCAAGGAATCCAATTAAGTCTTGTACTTTTCAACCATTTCATTAGAGTCTCACCTTTCAGTTCCAGCAAAGGAAAAGGACAAAGCCTGTTTTCGATTGCTCGCCTGGAGAAATGGGAATGCTTTAAATGTAAAGATAACAACAAAAACCTATGGTCATACATTAAGTCTAAGAAAATGGAAACAACAGGCATAGCGCCATTAAAAGATGAACATAACATAATACATAATGAAACTAAAGCAAACATCCTAAACAAATACTTTGCATCAGCATTCTCAGCCCCAGGAGACAAAGACATATTTCTTAATTTGAACCAAGTAGACAACATAGAAGATTTAGTAGTACAAGAAAATGGAATTCAAAAACTATTATCCAACACCAAACCAAATAAAGCATCTGGACCTGATGGTATTCCAGCTAGATTACTCAAAGAACTAAGCAATGAGCAACCCCAGTGTTCAAAATACTCTTTCAGGCATCGCTTAACCAGGGCAGAGTACCAAAGGACTGGAAAGAAGCTAATGTCGCCCCCCCTATTTAAAAAAGGAGAAAAATCTGATCCAGGAAACTACAGACCAGTATCACTTACCAGCATCACATGTAAAATCCTAGAACACATAATATGTAGCAACATCATAAACCACTTAGACAAACATAATGTTATCACCCCATACCAACATGGCTTAAGGAAATATAGATCATGGGAAACACAACTAATAGGACTAATTGATGATTTTTCAAAAGGTTTAGATAATAGTGAACAAATAGATGCTATTTTACTAGATTTTTCCAAGGCTTTTGACAAAGTTCACCACCATAGTTTGCTTAAAAAATTAAAATATTTCGGCATTAATGGTCCACTGCATCAGTGGATTAAAGATTTTCTGATAGGGAGAGAACAAACTGTAATAATAAATGGCTCTAAATCAACACCAATAACAGTAAACTCAGGTGTACCTCATGAACAGTCTTAGGTCCACTACTATTTTTAATTTACATAAATGATTTACCAAATTGCATTAGTTCAGGAACAAAAGTCAGATTATTTGCAGATGATTGCATAATATATAGAACAATAAAAACAACACAAGACACAGGTATTTTACAAAGAGAATTAGATGAATTACAGAAATGGGAATCAAATTGGAGCATGTCTTTCCACCCAGAAAAATGTCAGTTGTTAAGAGTAACAAAAAAACTAAAACAAATTAATTCCACTTATCTTATTCATGGCAAACCAGTAACACAGACTAAAAACGCAAAATACCTAGGTGTTATAATAAATGAAAAACTGTCATGGAATCCACATATTGATGAAACTACAAAAAAATCCAACAAAGCATTAGGGTTTATTAAAAGAAATTTCCATAAATCAAATAAGAACATAAAACTAAAATGTTATTTAACCTTGGTTAGGCCAATAATTAATAGAATATGCATCCACCGTTTGGGACCCCTCAACTCAAGAAAACATTAAGAAACTGGAACAAACACAAAATAGAGCAGTGAGATTCATAACAAACGAATATTCACATTTGACTAGAGTAACACCATTAGTAAAATCACTAAATTCAGAAAGCCTTCAGGACAGAAGACTCAAAAGTAAAGTAGCAATTATACATAAAACACTGAACCATAATCTTCAAATACAAAAACAAAACTTAATAAAATACTCTGAAAGACACAAAAATAAAGGCACATTCCTCGTCCCCTATGCCAGGACAAATTTGTACAAATACTCCTTCTTCCCTAGTGCTATTAGAGCATGGAATGGGTTGCCTGAGCTAGCCAGAAAAACCAGTGACTTGGCAGAATTTAAGTCATTGGTTAATATGCATGACTAAATGCATGACGCGTAGGACGTAATCATCTTCTTTTTTGAAGTAACGTCTGTATTATATAAGATAAGAAAGATTAACATGCACTAAATTTCATGTGCAGGCAACCCTATAGCAATATTGTCACTGAAAAACATGTTGTCTATCTTCCACTCTTCATTAGAAATATTAGTAACAAATTCACAGTCAATGTCGTCAAGGAACATAACAATTTCTTCTTTGAAATCACATATTCTTCGCAATACATTGCCAGTACTAAGCCAGCGGATACTACTGTGGTAGGCTACTGAATATCGGATTGTATAGTTTCCAACTCTTCAGTAGCCCACTTCTTGGAACTGCCTGTGATTAAATCCCTTAGCTCTGATAAGTTTGATCACTGAGATAATTCTTTAGACATCTTTAGGGGCAAGCCCATTTTTACATTCGACATTAAGACATGAGAAAATAGCGTAATATTTAATGTAAAAAAAAATTTCGAACACTCATGTGGGGCCCGCCCTCAAATGGGGGCCAGAGAGATTTTCAAATTTGGACCCCCTCCTCCCACCCTAGCTATGCCACTGGTTACACTTGACATCTTTTTCCAAGCTAACCCAACACTTTCAACCAACACAGTTCTCCATAGTATTGAATAAATAGTGGCCCGAGTTTGTGTCTTTGACTGAATGTTTTGAACTATTGCCTAAAAGAATAATCTTCGTTCACTTTTAACGTTTTAGAATGACATGTAGAGACAATGTTTCTTTAGCTTCTTCGTCATAAGTTATAAGAATCAGACGTTGTATTAATTTATATAGATATTGAAGTTATTTATTTTTAATAAGTGTAAAATTTTTATATGTGTAATCTGTGGGCAAACCTGATTTCTGTTGGTGTCCGCGGACCGCACATAAAACACTCTTACCGTAATTTGCCCACCCTCTGTGCTAGACAGTTTGGTGCTGAGCATTTTTGTTACCCTTTGCCTATATTTACTAAGAAAGTCCTCGTTTAATTGATTTATCGTGGAATTTTATTTCATCCCAAAATACTTGTAAAGCGTAGTTCAGCTCCTCGGTGTCCTCAAAGGATATGCAAGTAGCATCTCTGAGGCTAATTACCGTTTTAATTAAAGGTATATAGATCTGTTTCAGTGAATACTTTTAGAATAGGCTTATATAGGTAGAATAGATGAGATCAATTTGAGTATATTTAGTGTCAACCCTAAAACCTTACGCAGTAGCATGGATTACTTAGGATAAAGGATTTTAACTCTAAACTAGAGTGGAGATACAGAATCGACCTGGTTTATACCGTATATAGGCCTACCTCTTCTTTTGCAATAATGCTATACTTATACTTCAATACAAAGGCCTGAGTAATAAGGGCGGCATAATGCCTCGTAGCCCCCATACAAGTTGTGTGACTGTTCAGACACATCCCATGTTAGCTCCCGAAGCTGGGTACAAGATATGCGACTCTGTTTCAACGCTCTCTCCACAGTGACGGTATCGGTAGTCATAGTTCGTACGGAACCGAGCAAAGTATGCCCAACAGGACAGTGTTCCGTTCAACACTGCGCAATGGTTGCTTAGTCTGACCTCCTAAACAGCCACCAAGGATCGTCGCGATCTGGGAGAAGCATGTGCTGGATTCCTCCCAGTACTTTAACCACTCTCATAATAAACTGCTCGGATTTCTGTCGTTGCCAGTAGAAAGGTGCTTGGTACTGCAAGATACCTAGTGTCAACCCTAAAACAACTTGCGAGGACGTCTTCCACTTCATTGCCCCTGACGACCAGGGCGTCCACTGCATACAAACTACAGCTCCAATAAATCGGCGGATGTTGTGTGCGGCGCCGCCTGCCTCTTCCATTACGCGTGAGCAGAGCCTACCTATCACCAAGGAATATTTAAATCATGCTCTTCCTTCTGTTCATCTCTTAACATTAGGGATGGTTCAGACATTGTTAAAACTTGATGTGAGTGGGACAAGCTTGGCTATGAGTTTCTTCAGCCAGAAGTTGTGGACATTGTCAGCCCAAGGAGAAACAAGTTGTGAGCTCTAGAAAGTTTTACACTGATATCATCGACTATGAACTCCCCCATCTGTCATTTCGGGTACTTTAATGCTTATGTTATTGAGTTCCTCTATCCAATGAGCGTCCATGTTATACTGAACGGGATCGGACCATTAAATGCTCCATGTTCTTTAACATCAATATTATGAATGGCAGTGGTGCCATTTTCAGTTAATTTACGTAAAACAATCAAAACATAAAAAAATATACATGTTTAAAAAAAACAGCTCCATTATACTACTTGAAATACGGAGGTCTCTGGAAGATTATATTCAATAATGCAGCAGTTCTCAACCTTTTTAACTCGGCGAACCCTATTTACAATTCCTCACTTATTCGCGATCCCCAAGATTAAAATTTCTTCGTTTACAAGTATGATGTTACGAAATTATAATTGGAGGCCTAATGTAACTATCTGATTTACATTGCCAAAGTTTAATGTTTAATCACGGTACAGTATGTAATTATATTCTTGAAATAGATATTTTTCCATATTATTCAGTTACAAATAAATGAAATAATTTCTGTCTGACTTGAATCTATTCAAGTTAGTATTTCTGATTCACGTTCCACACATGTGACAATTTTATGTATTTTAAATTGAATAACTAACAGGCTGTTTCAAGAAATAAACATATTATTGCAAATGGAAGAAGGTGCAACAGAGATGAAGAAATACATGGCTGCTAATGCTTGATCCAGAAATGTGTAGGCCTAATTAAAGAGAAAAGTTTCACTGTTAAATTATTTATGTCTCCTAAAAATCTTTAACTTTGAATTTCATTGGATTAATGTTGGAAGCATGGATTTCTAAACAAAGTATACGTATTCAAATTTATGGATGCTTTATTTAACCCTTTTAAAAACGTACAATTCTTTTATTCATATTTTACGGATTTTTTTTTATATATCTACAGGGTATAAACATATGATAATTTTATATAAAGGCATTAATGCTTCTTTAACATAATAATTATGATGAATAACATTTTGAATTTTTAGTTAACAGACAATAGTCCAGAAGTAACGATACGTTATGCATTTATCTGCATTAATTTAAACATATACAAATATATCTGCTGGACAATCAAAATGTTCGAAATAAATTCTGATTCAGTTGTCTGCAGCATCCATTCTCGAATAGCAATATATTTAGTACATTTCAATGGAAAAAAGTATTATGTCACAAGTTTTACATTTTAGAATGAACACAAAAAAACTCCTTCTTATTTCCAATGAACACAAGCGACCCCTGACAAAATGTAAATCGACCCCGAAGGGGGTCGCGACCCACAGGTTTAGAACCCCAGTAATAATGGATGCCCAAATAAATTCATATCTATGGTTAGACTCTTTCGCCTCTCCAACATAGGGAAGCCAAGGGCAATTGAATGATAAAAACATCAACAGGGTGGGTTTTACTATTTGCTAACCACTAGGCCTTAATCTCTTGATCCGAACTAAACCGTATAGCCAAACAAAGTTTCAAGCATTAGTTCTGTATCTACCAGCTCCAGGAAACGTTTGAACAGACCCAGGCATCCTATCTTATCTATTACAGACGTTACTTCAAAAAGAAGATGATTACGTCCTACCCATTTCATGTGTCAATCTAGTCATGCATGTTAATAAATGACTTAAACTCTGCGAAGTCGTTTTTTTTCCTGACTGCTTCAGGCAACCCCATTCATTCTTTAATGACACTAGGGAAGAAGGAGCACTTGCATCAATTTGTTCTTGGTATGGAATAAGAAATGTGCCACTATATTTTTGTCTTTTTGATTATTTTATTTGTTTTTGTTTTTCAGTGTTTTATGTTTGTTTATAAAATGTTTGACATGTTTCGGATGTTCCTTCAGAGTTGAAGATAGTTTACTTCCTAGTCCAAACCTCCCGCAGGACGACGGGGGATGGGAGCGGGCAGGGTTTGAGCCCTCGACCGTCGATAAATCCGAAACAGTCCAGCGCGCAAACCGCACGACATATATAGTCTATGGTTTTCTGCATAATTGCTACTTTACTTTTTTATTCTTCTGTCCTGAAGCGTCTCTAAGTTTAGTGATCTTACTAATGATGTCATTCTAATCAAACATGAATATTCGTTCACTATAAATCTCACTTCTCTACTTTGTATTTGTTCTAGTTTGTTTTCTTGAGTTGAGGGATCCCAAACAGACGAAGCATATTCTAATACTGGCCTAACTAAAGTTAAATAGAATTTTAGTTTTGTTCTTGTTTAATTTGTAAAAAGCATACAAAAAATGGTCAGAAAATAATCTCAGTGGGCTGTTCTATCCATATTGGTAGCTCCTTTGACCGAAGCGGAAACATTGGCTTGCGAATCACTAAGACCATACTGCGAGCAAAGTGTCGAAAAATGGTATGGAACAGAACCACAAAAAGCTAGAAAGATTTATCGGACTATTACTCCCAACACTGAATACAGAAGACATGGCTGGAAGCTCAATCAGTTCAGCTGACCTGTCTCGGAAAAAAAAATCCAATTTCAGTAAAAATGGGCCTCGGTGGCCGAGTGGTAAGGTGCTTGACTTCCGAGCCTTTGAGTCCACCCAGCTCTTATGGGTATCTGACAATAGTCGGGGAAAAATGAAGGCGGTGGTCATTGTGCTGGTCCCATGACACCCTCGTTAACCGTGGGCCAGATAAACAGATGACCTATAGACCGTACGCTCTGAAAGTGGCAGGAAAAAATACGTGACAACTATATTCTTCAAAGAGTGGACCTGCAAAGAATACATTCATCCTTGATGCGGCCGTGGAAGGGGAAATGACAACTTTAATTTTAGGAAACAAAAACAATGTGATGATATTAATATTGTTAATATTGAAATTTTATTTCATCTTTAAGGCAAATAAATATCTTATTATTTTACAAATCTGGTTTATGATACTTAATTTATTGAAAAAAAACATGCATAGGCAAATACACAACGCTGTTTCTTTACTTAAATAAATCAATAAACAAATTATACAGATACATCTGGCATTCCAAAGAGATAGAGAATGTCTCGTTAATGAAGTGAGTATTTGAAAAAGTCGCGTTTCATTTATAATTTCATATGTTCAAATATAGAAATGACACGAAATAAAATAACGAAATAAAGCATAAGAAGCTATTTATAATGTGGTGAAGTTGTCATTAAATATATTTAAAAATGAAGTCTTTTTAAATAAGGTGAGACCCAGAAAGGTTTCAGAGCACCGTGGCAGCTCTGTTGGGCATGAGAGGCAGCCAGGACTTCTGTTTCCTCCGTAGTTCTGCTTTGAGTGCTTGGTATTCCTCCGCCGTGTATTGTTTGCGCTTCTTCTGTGGGTTAATGTCAGTTTGATACAAACGTATTATAAGGTGTTCATCATGATACAGCCATCTAATCTACAAAATCTGTGAAGCTTATGTACTAACAACTACCTCTACGGTTAATGGTAGACATAGTTATCATAAAATGAATTTGATGATTGTAAAGATAATAGAAAAAAAAATGATTACTTAACTAATTTCATGCACAAAAAATCTGAATACTCGAAAAGCAAGCGAAATGGTAACGTATTAATTTTTACACGAATTCATACAGAAAGAAAACTATTATCTGGATGCGTATACTTATGGTAGTTTATTCATTTTGCACACGAGAAAATTCTCTTCATACCCATAATAACCTTAACAATCTACCGGTTTAGTTTCATCTGGCTGCCTGGCCGTGCGGTTTGCGCGCTGGACTGTTGTTTGGATTTATCGATGGTCCCGGTTCAAACCCTGCCCGCTCCCATCCCCCGTTGTCTTGCGGGAGGTTTGGACTAGGAAGTAAACTATCTTCAGCTCTGAAGGAACATCCGAAACATGTAAAACATTTTACAAACATCTACAAAGAGCCCATTCTCAAGTTAGTGGTTTTAAGGCGTCCCACGCTCGAGAATAGATTATGCCCCTTGTTCATGTCGGCTGCCCGTAACACAATCCGTGATATTTCCCAACATTAATTACAGCTTCGCTTTAAAAATCATTCATTAGAAACGCATAAATGTCTAGTTAAAGCCGATACCTGTTTAAATAGTCCTGATTCTGAAGGCTCACTTCTGGTGCTGTTAGGTCGATGTAAAACTAGATGTTCTGTGAAAAAATCAGACGAAACAAAATTTATTCTCCTAAAATACTTGTAGATAAAACAGGAAAAAAAAAAGGGGGGGGGGGAGGGGGGAAGCTTGCTTTAACATAAAACTGCTGCATTCATTATTTGATACCGTTTTGTAAAAGTGATTGATAATTGATTGATTATAAAAGTTATAAGAATGAAACTGTTGCTTTAAAGTAAAGCAATTAACACGCTCAGTGGTTGACACTATTACCAAAAATATAATTATAGTAACACACAATCTCGTCATTTTACTAATAGTGCTTTTTTTTAATGATTTTTAAGAAATAAACGAGATAAAAATATTAACAAATAATTTAGAGTTGGCAGATAATATCTATGTACTAATTAAGAAGAGAAAATTAAAATAAATCTTTCATTTTCATGTATTTCCAGAACATATTTCTATCATCAAAAAAATTACTAAGATGATAAATCAAACAAAAAAAAAATGTATAAAAATTTGATCAATATATTAATGATATAAACTTAAGAACATGGTATTATTAGTCGTGAACTGAATGAGAAGTATTATTTGTCACGATGGTGTAGGCCTACTACTGCCTACCGGTTAAATTAAATGTGTACTTTAATTATAATCTACAGTGCTGTGCATTCCTAGAGTGTAACGGAGCGTTCTGAACTACTCGGAAAATTTGTTTTCTTTTTTTTTATTTGCCATAAAGATACGTTTTTTAATGTTTAATTTCAAATATACCTGGTTTCAAATTGTATTTTGCTCACTAGAATATTAAAACTTTATTCCATACCCTAAGTTGTCTATAAATCTTTCTACTTTATGGTATTCTCGAACACCTACTTAACAACATAAAACTCTACAATAAAAGTCTTGCAATTTTCACAATTAATATATCACCGGTAAATGCATAAGTGTTTAGTGTTTAATTAAACAGGACAACAAAATAAGAGTTTATTGATATCATTGTGGGAATTAATATTTCCGTGTAGAACAGAACGCAGATATAAAATATTAATAAATTTAAAAAATTACATTGATAATATTGTTATAAACTAACTATGTCTACAAAATGAACAAAACTACATGTCAATGAAGCATTAAGACAACTATACTATTTCTTCAGATATGATCTGAATTCATGTTGACACCAGATCTATATATTTCTAAAAATTTGAAGTGTTAATTAATTAAGTTGATGATCAGCTAGATATGGAGAAAAAAAAACAACAAATTAACAACAGCGATTTTGTTTTATCGAAACAAAACAAAACAAAAAAAGACTATAATTAGATCTAGTTATTGATCAACAGCAGACCTGCAGTGTCTGACATGACGTCATTGTCTACATGAGGGAAGCTGTTGAAAAAGTAAAAAGACTGCCATGGAATAGTCCGTCAAGGGAGATAGCCAAACCAGAGAGTAGTTTGGTGGACCCTTAAAGGAAAATGCTATTAGTTTTGAGTGATCTGTCTCTACGTCTGTCCTTTTGTTAAGTACAGATTTCCTAAACTAGTAAATCTATATATATAATTCTCTTCGTCGCTCAAGAGTTTGGACGAGAAGAAGAAGTAAAGGAAAGACCACTCTTTTATTTCTGCGGATAGAGTTATCCCATGAACTTTACAAGCCTTGCTTGTAGCGAAGTCATACAGTATATCATGAACATTTGATTTCCTACATAAATCAGATCACGCTCAATAGCAAGAACTACCAAATGTTTCAATCTAACTACGAGAATTTTTGACTACAAGTAATTCTTCATTAGTTTGAGGCGCGAGAAGCTTCTTTCAACAGATTATACAATCAAGGCTAATGCATAATGCCGTTTTTATTTAACGCGCGTAGGATTGGCGTTTTCCATATTGAATGACACTCCAAAATGTCAATTTTTGTCTATATACTTACTCTTGAGCGACGAAAAGAATTATATATAGAGATATTTCTTGAGATTTGTATGAGTTTTCAAAAGATTTTTAATAATTTTCGAAGATTTTCATATATTATGCAATTTCAGGAGATTTCCAGGAGCTCCTGGTAAATCAGGCGGCGGCGGGAAATCTGTTATAAAATGGTTTAATTTAATAATTTACACATAGAATTAGCGCGGTTCCTATAAAAGTGTGGGGCCCACTGCGGTCGGATAGGTTGCAGTGGCCTACTGCCGGCCCTGCAACTAGCGGCGTATCTTACGAAGTGGGTTGACTATATAAATATAACAAGTAATCTACTTTGTATTCACCCGTCACTAAATAGCAGGTCCGGACTCAACCGTTGTGGGGCCCCTATGCAAAACGGAATTCGCGGGGCCCAGTTAGGGTAGGGATACGGATTATAAGTGAAAATTAAGATTTTGTATTAGAAAATACATTCGTCTTTTCATTGTATTCATCATTTACTCCGTACAGAATTACTTTACTTGTGTGTAGCGAAGTCATACAGTATAGCATAAAATATCTATTTCCTACATAGATTGCGCTCAATAGCAAGAATTACCAAATGTTTCAATCTATCTTCGAGAATTGTTGACCTCAAGTAATTCTTCATTAGTTTGAGGCGCGAGAAGCTTCTTTCACCAAATTCCAAAATTACGGGATTATGCCGATTTTTTTTTATCGCGCGAAGGATTGGCATTTTCCTTATTGAATGACACTCCAAAATGACATTTTTTATTTATATATTTCAGGAAATTTGTATGAGTTTTCTAAAGATTTTTATAATTTCCGGATATTTCTAGGACTTTTTCGTATATTTTGCAATTTCAGGAGATTTCCAGGAGCTCCTGGTAAATCGACAGGAGGTCGCGGGAAATCTGTTATAAGTTATACAATGGTTTAATTTAATAATTTATACACCTAGAGAGGTGTATCGTCCAGATCCTACGACACCTTTACAGTCAATCTAGTTGCTGCATTAAAACAGAAGAGGGAACAACAGAGTTTTTTACAATCGAGACAGGTGTGAGACAGGGGTGCATCTTATCTCCCTTCCTTTTCCTCCTAGCCATCGACTACATAATGAGGAGAGCAATGAACCAGACTGCCTTTGGTATTCCATGGCATGAACAGCTCCGATTGACGGACTTGGACTTTGCTGATGATGTTGCACTACTCGGGGCTACAAATAAATGCATTAAAGAAATGACGGAGAGCCTAGACAGAGAGGCACCCAAAATTGGCCTCCGCATAAACTTGGATAAGACTAATATTATGCGAGTGGGATATAAGGCAAAGGGTGTCCCCGTCAGACTTGGCGAGTCAAAGCTTGAAGAGCTGGACAAGTTCACGAAGATTGGCAGCATCATAACAAATGATGGAGATGCTTACCATGATGTAGAGTGCCGAATAGGAAAGGCAGGGAGCATTTTCCAAAGGCTGCAGTCTATTTGGACTGGCCAAGCCATTGGACTCGAGACAAAAATACACCTTCTCAACACAATCGTCATTCCAACTGCTACATATGCATGTGAGACGTGGAAGTCATCTGTCAAAATTGAGAAAAGACTAAATGTGGCTCAACAGAGATGGCTGAGACGGATTTTGGGAGTCAGTTACACAGATCGGGTCTCAAACAAGGAAATCCTATGCCGAACTGGGAGTCGAACACTTGGTGAGGTTGTGACTGAGCGTAGCATGAGGTTTGCAGGACATGTTCTAAGTCAAAATGAATTACGCACACCAAGAGTTGCGATAACATGGAAGCCAAAACAAGGAAAGCGCAAACAGGGACGCCCTCGTATTACTTGGCGACACACCTTCATGGAGGACCTCAGAACAGTGGACACCAAGTGGGAGGAGGCTTCAGACATTGCCAGTGACAGATCTTTATGGAGACAGCTTGCCGCCCAATGCGCCGAACGGCGCGGGAGGACCTAAGTCTAAGTAAGTCTAGGTCTAATACACCTAGAATTAGCGCGAGTCCTATAAAATTGCGGAGCCCACTGCGGTCACCTAAGGCCGGCCCTGCAGGTCAATAGCCAATGCTACGCCGTTCGACTAGTATGTTTTAAAAATCCAATTACGTTAGAATGTGTTGGTCTTGCAAATGGTATTTTGTCTTCTGAAAGCTAATCATTGTATGTTTAAAACTAAATATTGCAATACACAACTTTGAAAAAAAAAAAACGTTCATTACATGCATAGGATTTACTAACGTTATTATATTTCTTCAGTGCTACCCACGCAGTTATCTCGTTTATTATTATAACTATTAATATAAATAATAATAATTATTATAAAAGTCGGTTGGTGGAGCGATAAACAACACTTATTGCGGTAATTTCGAAGAAAAAGTCCACCTATAGAGATTTTTAGTACTAAAAGTATTTG
The DNA here is from genome assembly GCA_030265305.1 of Biomphalaria pfeifferi. Taxonomy (NCBI): domain Eukaryota; kingdom Metazoa; phylum Mollusca; class Gastropoda; family Planorbidae; genus Biomphalaria; species Biomphalaria pfeifferi. Next base: position 89,193 of record JASAOG010000072.1, read on the forward strand.
AAGTTTAAAATATTATACATGAAAATTGTGGGATTTATGTAGATTTATATATAAATGTATACAGCTATATGTTCCCTCTATCTCTATATCTTCATCTAGTGTTACTTAGGCTAATTCCAAAAAAAAAAAAAAAGTCACTTTAACAAACAAGTGTGGAAGAAGTATTAAATATATTATATATGCATTTGCATTTTATTAAGTTACGAAATACTTTTACATAAATAACTTTTTAACTTAGCGTCATTTCTTTAACCACAAACCAGAGAAGTTATAAAAGAGTGTAAACATCACTAGTACTTTGAGAAGAAATAATTATACATAATGGAAAAAGTAACAAACAATTCTATCAATTGCCCTCTAAGTAGTGAATACATTCTGAATATGTATGTGCTATGTAGAATTCAGTAATAAAAATTCAGAAAAAAATACTACTACTCAGGACTCAGTGGGTGAAATATTTCGTAGGTCAATACAAGAAGTGTGCCGGAAAGACAACAGTGGTACTACTTATCAAAAAGAAAGAACAAATCAAGCGTTACCTGGCCATAAACGCTTTGGCATTGGAACTATTTGTTCTGAGATAGTCGTTGGATAGATCTGTATTGTCGTTGCCAAATGTTAAAAAGGAAATATTTTTTGGCTTGGACCTCAGTTTTACATAGACCTTATTGCCAGGTTTCGGTCGATTTTCTTCCTAATGAAATAAAACAAATGCTAAACACAAAATCATTAATCAATATTCATAATTTAAAACGTTAAAAAAAACTGCACTTAATATAGATGCACTGTAGTGTCGATATTGAAGATTAATAAATACAATACAATGCCTAAAGTTTCAATATGATATTTGAGCAAAAGTCAAAGTTTAAAATAAATATATTAACATAAATCAGGAAAGGGCAAAAGAGAGGCGAAAAGAAATGGCGTAACGTCGGAAAATGGGCTCTATGGGCAACATGAGACAAACATGAGAGTGATGCGAGATTTGTTAGCAGGACATCAGTCTCTCCCCAGCGATCATCTACCACTGTAGAGTGTTTTTTTTTTTTTTTTTAAAAGCATTCGAATCTCAAGCTTCTTTATAGAGGCTAAATACCTTGAGAGGTCAGCATCATTTTCCTATAGTTACAGTGTACTGAGGATGGACCTCAGGAAGAACGGCATCTCGGTTGAAACGTAGCGAGATCGATATCTACTTAATATCGAGACTAATTTAGAAATATTTTCAAGTAAATGAAGAAGGTAAATTTAGAAACAAGAAAATAAACATAAAAAATTCGCAGGGAAAGAACTCCTTACTTACAATAATATCTCTCAATAATGTAGAAGTTATTTTCCTTATTTGGTATTAAAGACAATAATTAATTTCCATTAATTAATTGATTAATTGTTTCCTTGTTTAATTGATTCATGTTTTGTTAGGTAAAATAACTTTTTTTTTTAAGTTTCAGCTTGATCCAAGCCTGTGGGAGAAATAATGTGTACATATATCTACGGGGCAAACCCTACATATTTAGCTATATCTGAATTAATTTCACTAGTGGGTATCCAACAAAATAATTAATAACCAATAATCATTATACTAATTGGTTAATTTGTTTTTATTGATTCATGTCTTGTCAGTGAATAATTGTGCAAAGTTACAACTTGATCCAATAATGCGTGTTGGAGAAATAATGTCTAGAAACTTTTTACAAGACAAATAGACAGAGTGAGTTGATTATAAAGCTTTTTAAAAAAATTTTCTGGCGCTACCTCAAACTGATACCGGTGTAATGGTATGACACACGTGCCCTTTTGAATGATGGGAAGACTGTTGTGCCAGCGTGTAATCCTCTCTTCTAGTTTGGACAGGGCCGTGTCACTGCTGGCCCAGTCTTCAAGCTCAGTGTCCTCGTCATTCGGGTCACCTGAGAGAAGATGCGCAATACTAGATACTTCAGATATAAATGGTAATGAGATTAACTACGTGGGCCTAAAGGAAAGACAGAAATGGTAGATAAGTCAACTAAGTAAAGTAAACTATAGCCTACTGATAATATCAACTCAACCACCAAGCGCAGATTTCTAAACGCAGATCCAAACTTTCCCTCTAAATAATATAGGCTTGCATATTGCCTTTCATCATTATTGTTATTATTATTAGCGCTCAGAGCGCTATGGTCCAATCTCATTAGTGGACAAGTGGGGGGAGGGGGTATCTTGGAGAAGGTTTTTCCTTTAGGCGCTCAGTAAACACAACTCTGCTTGAGTCGGGTGTCGAACCTCGAACCCCCTTTCATAGGTAGCCAAGCCAAGCCACTTAGACTTAGCCTCTCGACCACGCTTCCCATTACCTTCATGAAGATTGTTGTTATTGCTATCGTAAAAACCGCTGAAGATGATTAGATTTAGTGAACTATTAGGCTCTCTTTACACTGGTGACAACAAGCTGGCCACACTTTGTCATAAGCGCAATCTACTGTAATTATTAAAAAATGCCTCGTACATTTGTTAACTGCAGGACTCAACGCATTAGTTTCACCATGTTTTTTTTTTTAATTCACTCAAACTGTGTTTTCAACAAAAAAAATTCGATATACTAAATATCTGCAAAAAGTTGAACTAAATTACTAATTTCGGCGATGTACCAGGGGCGTGGATTTCTATTCATTTTGCTCGTCGGCCATGCTTCCACTCACTTTTATATGGTGTTTCCCCTCCCCCTCCCCCCCCCCCCCCCATTGAGAGTGTTATCGGAAATGGCGAAGAGAGGTTAAGTTACACTTTTTTTTTCTTTCTGTATCAATAATGAACATGAATAATTATAATGGCACTGATACAAAGTTACAAACCACCCAACTTATTCACAGCAAAATCTATGTAGAATATACTTCCTACAAATTCTCAAGCTAAAATGGACTTCATTCACCAATCGTAAATAAACAAAATTTAGTCAAGTGATAATATTGATAAAACAACGAAAAAAAAACTGTCACAGTGATAGCCACTGTGTATTACAATTAGATCGTTATTTGTATAGAAGAGATAGAGAATCACGTGGCTAAACGTTGTTTGTTTACGATTGGTGAATGAGGTCCATTAAACATTCTCATTAAACCCTAGACCTACACTTAAGAGTAGCCTGCTTATGTTTGTCATTACTGGAGATCGGCCCTTGTCTTGCTTAGCATTTGGCTACTAACTTAGGCCCACTGAAGGAGTAACAGTAGCACACATATCACAACAAAATTCATCATTCCATATCTCCGTATACATTGATGCTCAACCTGAGGGTTTTATCCGGCCTGCAACGTGGTGCTTTCCGATCCCTGGAAACCTTTGTCGAAATTTGCACAATGAGGTCGCTTAAACTGGGTTCCATTGGACTCAATGTGGACCCATGTCCAGTGTGTCGGAAATGTGTATGCCACCCAGGGCCGGTCCTAACAATTGCGGGCCCTATGCGAAACTGATTGCGCGGGGCCTAGTCAGGGTGGGAATAAGGGTAATAATTGAGAATTAAGATTTTGTATTAGAAAAAAAATTCGACTTTGAATTTTATTTATTCTTTACTATGAACAAAATTGCGATAAAATTAACTTTAATTTACGAACCTTGCAACCAATGGCATATTTATATGCCAGTGACTATAAAAGTAAATAGATTAAGTAACTTCCGATTCAGGTGAAAATTCGACCGATTATTCCATTTTAGTACACGAAAGCTGACAATGCCTTTTTTTTATCGTGCGTAGGATTGGCGTTTTCCGCAAAGAATGACACTCACAAATGACAATTTTGACTATTTTTTAGGAGATTTAATGAGTTTTCAGGAAATTTTAATAAATTCAGATTTCCAGGACTTTTTCACATATATTCTACAGTTTAATAATTAAACCTTAGAATTAGCGCGGGGCCTATGAAAGTGCGGGGCCCACTGAGGCTGCATAGGTTGCAGTGGCCTAAGACCGGCCCTGATGCCACCCTCATCACCCTGCCGAAAAGACTCTGCAATCAGTGCTTTACAATATGTCACAGTTTGGGCTCGATAAAAAATTTTGGTTTATGGACTTGTTCTATTATGCTTGTATAGAGTCCATATGACAACTCTGGACGACGCTAGCCTAACAGGTGCAAAGGCTTCTTGTGGTCTTACATTATAAACATTAAATTGTATACGTACCTCCGTTCATAGAATCCTGTCTCTCCAAGCTCTCAACTAATCTGCCATCCACGGCGCCATACAAGTTAATCATAGATGCAGTGGCGGAGCCAGGGACGGGCTCATTTTCGTAGATCTCGTCATTTCCCGCCCCTCCGAAGACGTTGTTTATGTACACTGGGCTACCGAGCATGCCTTTGGCCCCTCCAGGGGGTTTCACTTGAGCTCCGAACCTGGACGCCTGGTTGTGATTGTTTTGACGCCTCCTCTGCCTTGCCCTCATTTCCTTTGCCCGCTTGCGGATGAGGTAAAAGACGCTTCCGGGACCGTACATGTTGACCAGGGGCCCCTTCTGGAGGTTGTCAACGTTCACTTCCATCTCCTGAGGCGTCTTCGTCCGAGGCGTCCTGGCATTGAGGCGGGCGTCTTTCTCCTTCTCGTCCAGTGTGTACAAGAAATACCTGTACAGTGGTATGGAGTCTTCGTTTAGACGAGAGAAATGGAGGGTCAGCTTTGTGTGGACAATGTCCCTCAGCATCTCAAGAGCACCAGGATTTCTTTTCTCAATCAGACGATCGTAGTTTCTCTGGTCCAAGTGAAATATGATGGATTCTTCTGTGCATTCAACTGTCTGTGAGTAAGTGGTCAGGCCCATGGCCATCTCAAGATCACCTGGATGAGATTAGGTGAAAAAAATTCTTATGACAATCTAGAAAAAGCGCAAAAACAAAACAATTTATAAGAAAAAAATAATTATCAATCCACGTGATGACATTATTTAAGCTAAATGTGTTTGGTAATTTCCAAAAATTAAATTGACAAAAAATGTTTGGCCAAAAATGCCAATCTAAAGTGCCAAAAGCAATGAATAATATATAATTTATAAAGTAAAAATGGATCGGTACGTGACGTTTTGGCGCGACCGTTTTGGCGAGGCCGTTTTAACGCGAGAAGTTTTGGCGCGAGACGTATTGGCGCAGGGGACGTTTAGGCGCGAGATATAATTTGATGATAATTTAATAAGCGCGTAGCTTTTATAACAATGTTTATTTCACTCTACTATAATATTGTATGTATAGTATACATAAAGGTTTTGCTTATTTCATGAATATATAATAAGTCAGATATCTGAATGGTAATGACATGATATCCCATCCCCTTTAATTATATGTGAGTTCTGCTAATCGCACTGCATGACATTCTTCGATTTCTTTCCAAAAGACATTTTAAAAAAAAGGATTGACAAAAGAATTGACATCCGTTTAATATCCGAACAAGCTAAGATACTCTTAAAAGATATATTTTGAGAAATTGGGTTAGGGTTGATTTGGGTGACACATCTCCCCTTGACGCAGGTAAAGTCAAACAAATGACAAAACAAGCACCGAGCACTGGTCGTTGGCGTCATGCGTCTGGCGATCATCTTCTTTGGACTGGTCATTACCTGTGACACCTATCCCGCTCCCTCTCCTCTGGGCACATTTCACTCCTTGTATATACTCTTTCCTCCATCCCTTCCCTCTCTCGTGGGTAAGACAATAATCTGTTTCTAGCACTCCTCTTGGCATTACTAGGTGCGAATTTATAATCTTAATCTTTAATTCCGAGAGCGGCCCAAAGTTTATTAAAGGAAATGATATGAAACACAAACACACATGAACATGCAGTATATCATAAGTCATTATGAATAATGGATTTGTTTAAGTTCACATAATATAAGTTTTGTTAGCAGATATAAAAAAAATTACTCAAATAACATATATAATGTACAAAAACGAATAGTGTTTTTTCGCTTAAAAATGTATAATAAACATATTTTTTCACAATATTATATCAAGTCGCCAAGATAAACAAAGTATACATTCTACCCCTACCCCCACACGAAAAAAAGTCTTAATGTCTTTGACTATTTCATGCACGCATACAGTGAAGTATGGATGGCAACCTGGTCTTGTGTAATGTTAGTGATTTAAGCTATAATTAAAGACCATATATAACGGACAAAAGTATCTCTTGTTCTGTACATGAAAAATACGTTCAACACAAACACACATACAAAACAGAGATATGTATGATTATTTTTAAAGAAATAATACAATGAACGTAAATAATGTGACCAAAACATTTCGCGCCAAAAAGTCCCATTCGCCAAAACGGCTGCGCCAAAACGACATTCGCGCCGAAACGGCCGCGCCAAAACGGCCGCGCCAAAACGTCCTGCCTCGAAAATGGATGGTATATATATAGAAATCAACACTGACAAATCTGTATGAAACTTGGTTGCTTAGATCGTCGCTGGCGCCCTAGTATATGTTAGAATAGAACCCCTCCCTAAGGAACCCCTCCCTAAGCTCCCTCCCCACCACAACGACTACGCCGTTTTGATATTGAGATGTCGAGGCGCTGTGGCTGAGCGTAAAACGATTGGCTTCTGAACCAGGGGTCTCGGGTTCAAAACCTGGTATAGACTGGAATTTTAAATTTCTGGATCTTTGGGCACCTCTAAATCCACCCAGCTCTGATGGGAACCTGACATTAGTCGGAAAAAAAGTAAAGGCGTTTGGTCGTTGTGCTGGCCACATAGCACCCTCGTTAACCGTAGCCACAGAAACAGATAACCTTTACATCATCTGCCCCATAGATCTCAAGGTCTGAAAGGAGGAACTTTACTTTTTTACTTTTAATAAAGAAATGTGTGTGTGTGGGGGGGGGGGGGTTGCTAACAAAAATGCTACTGTGATACAAGAGTATGTTACCAATAACATCAATAGCTCCAGCTAAACAAAGCTCTAGCGGTTTCTGTGAATTTCTCTTGTTGTCAGTAGTTGGCAACGCCCTTCTTTGATAAGTGGACTTCTTGTCTGCAAGTCTCTGACGTTCAAGATTCATCTCTCTGAGAACGTTGGGAAAAAAAAACATTTTTTCCAAGGTCTTTAATTTAGAGGTCAAGGTCAAACTTATAAAAAAGTTTAATTAAAATATTTGGAAAGCATGTATGATATAAACCTTTTTTAAAATAAGTTATCGGTGGTTGGCTTAGGTCACAAAGAAGGTCAAAGGTTATCTTACTTTCTCAACAACTCCCTGGCCTTCTCTTTCTCAAGGTCCGCTATGTCTCCCAGAGGATAAAGATGTTGATACTGGTTGGGATGTTGGTTGGGGTCAACTCGGATCTTGACTTGACCTCTGAGCACATACCAGAAAAGACATTTTGTTATATTGGCTGTGTACTGTGTGTGTACATGTAACAAAGTTGCACTTAGCTCGAGACACGCGTCGTTCTGAAGTCGTTATTGAAAACTTTTTGTAACTAGTTTTAGTTTGCTTAAAAACAAAATTGGATCGGATCGTCATTGAAAAAAAAAATTGGACGGTAAGAGGTTCGAACCCACGACTTTCGCGTTATTAATGCGACACTATTAACTTCTCTGCCAGTATAGGGAATTTCCAAAACGCCCAATTGCTGCCATAAGGCTCAATACTGCAAGATATATCTCCTTTTTTAAAATGATGTTAATTACTATTAATTAATTGACTAATTGGTTAATTTTTTTAATTGATTTGTTTTGTCATCAAAAATGACTATTTGTACAAAATTTCAATTTGATTCTAAAATAGGAAGTGGGAGAAAAAAACGTGTACAATATTTGTACCAGACAGAGTGAGTTGTTTTTTTTAAATGCCAGCCATCGACTTAGTAGCAAGTGGACATTTTTCTAGCTAGATATTACTTGATAATGAAGTGAATGCCGTCCACGGTGTTGCCTTGCTTCACAATGGTGTCTTCAAACTGCAAGACTTGCTTCTTCAAGCTCATGGCCATCATCTTTTTGTAGCGTGTCGCCCAGGAATTGAACATCGGGAAGGAGCTTACAAAGTCTTTCCGCTGCTCGAACTCATGGGCCTGGAACGCTCGAAGTGACCTGGGCATTTAACCGTTTATACGTTTACATTCAACAATGAAGGAACACATTTTTCTAATTATAATCTGAATGGTTGATATATCAAGAAAACTGCGGAATTTTAAGTCTCGAGAAACAATCTTTTCTTATTGCCACTAAAGAGACCAATTCTTGATACACATCCACTGTCACAATTTAGGCACTAGATGTTGAGTTGTTTTTAGACTTATTCCAATTTATTTTGTATTCAACATCTGTGACCTAGCAATGTTTTTATTTTTAGTTGTAATAGTTTCCATGCGCAGATGACGGTATAAATATATTAACACCATCTAGAAATCGAATGTATTATAATTGAGTCAAGAAAAAAAATCTTACTTTTTAGCTTTGTATTTTTAGGGGACATAACCTCACGCTCCTCCTTCACGGTCGAGGAAGAGCACTATCACATTACCTATTAAGTCTAAGAGGGCTGTGTAGTGCGATATTAGCTAGGAAAAGCTGATCACACTCAAGGTATTTCGGGACTATTCCAGTATTGCCTGCTTCTTGTCTACGTATTTGGATTACCTTATTCATTTGCTCATGACTTTCTTCTTTACCTCTCAATTTAAAACACTGACACTCACGGCCACGAGAGGCGATCATATGTTAGCATTAACATTCACTTTTTATCAACAGTTTCACAAGGCTGTTTATTTATTTCCCACACAACTTAATTTCCTTCTTCTTCTCTGAATGTAAATATATAGAGATAAATCTAGTTATGATTGAAGCTTTATTAGTGAAGTTATGCTCAGAAGGAACTTCTGTAATTTATAACATAATTTATAAGCAAATTATAAATTCAATCACAAAAAGATTATAAAATAGTTCAGTCTCATTGAACTATTAAGTTGTGTTCGTTGTCGCGGCAGGTTAATGATGCATCCATGACAAAGTCTCATTAAGTGAGATAGTGGTGACCTCATAGCAGACTCTGAAATCCTACACATGTCACAGATGATGGGCCACTGCGAAAAGGTCAACTACGATGGGCTGATCATGTAGTCCCTATGAATGACAATCTTTACCTCAAGTTCTTTAAAACTTTTGGAAAGCACTCTAAAGGGGTCAACACAAAGTAATGAAAGACACTCTCAAGAGCTCAGTCAAGGAAAGTGGAATGACACTTATGATTGGGAATAGCTAGCCTTTGATCGTTCCTCGTGGCTTGGAGCCGTACATGTCGGTGTCTCAAGCCACAAGGCAAAGCACAAAGAAATTATTTTACTGCAATAGACCTAAGTCCCAACCTACCCATGCCTTGTGTGAGAAGATCTTCGAGCTCCCATGAAACGATATTGAGCTCTTCTTCAACCACGAAGGAGGAGCAATTATTTTATTATAAGTAAGATTGAACTATGTATTTTGAACTAGAGACATGATACACTCACCTGTTATAGAGATCTCGATCAACAGAGAGAAGGTCTGTCGGCTCGTCAGCAATGATTGTGGCATTCCTAACACAGTCAGCGTTTATGAGAGCCAACTCACCAAAACTTTTCCCATTATCTAAGAAATACAACAGAAGAGATTTAGAGTCTATATTAAATGAACAAGTTGCCTTTGAAATATCTAATGGGGATAACTATCTCAGAAGACCATACAGAAGCTCCCTGCCCTATTTCCTAGTATCAATGTAGAGTGAATTAAAAAAAAAAAGAAAATGTATCTTATCATATTATTATCTTATACGGACGTTCCCTAAAAAAAAATAACTACTTTATATTCTTAAGTCAATGTAGTTGTGCATGACTTATGACATGTTAAGTCATTGGTTTTCCCGTTTCATGTTGTAATACCTCTAGGAAAGAAAGAACACTTGTACGAATTTAGCCTACCATATCGGATAAGAAAATGTGTCTTTATGTTTGTGTTTATCTAGGCTATATATTTTATGTATGCTGTGTAGAAAGCTATAAATCATCTAACCTAACTAATCTGATATCCCATAAACATTCACGTATTTCTATATCGGGTCAGCTACACAAACTTCTCATAATTCTCTAGTAATTGTTAATTATTTCATATTTCAAGCATTTTAAGGAAATTTACGATACCTACAAGACTTTGAAAAAACAACAAAGTTTTCGTTCAGCTGGATACTTACCTATCTTCCCAATATATATTCCGTATTTGTTCCTGTCCAAAGGGCGACCTAGTTTCGCTTCTTTCTCCACCAGGGCCTCCTCAGCGAGCTGTGCCTCCTTGATGGCGGGGTACTCCTCCTCTGTCAGTGTCGTGTTGATGAAAATAGAAACGCTGCCACTCAGGATGATGTAGAAACTGACAACAAACAGACTAGGATATTTTTAAACTGCTACAAACAAAATAATGCACCGAGTTTTTCAAGACCTTTAGTTATATGTTACTGAATAAACATCCCGTCTTCTGGATTCAATGAAAAAATAAAGCCTAACCATCGATGAACGTATGAAACTTATAGGTCAACAAGTTCAAAGTTTGAACATATTTCTTCTCACATTTTCCAATCTCGGAATTTTTTATTTTTTTTAGTGTGAAAACCGTGAAAATTTTTAGGTTATCATTCTTATTTCCCCATTTTGAAAATACTCTGATAATTAGTCGTATTGTCTTTGTCATATATAACAGCCGAATTATGTGGATATTCCATTTTTTTTATCATTGAGAAGTGTCTGGATTACAATTTTCATGTCACTGATGAATACACAGTTCGGTTTAGATTTCTGCATATTTCCAATTCGAACCATCTAACTGATAAAAAAATAATGAGTTTTAACCTATTGCGAACATTACTCCGTATCTCATTGATTGGACAATAATTTACGTAAGCTAAGTCAAAAGAAAAGAGAATACAAATAATCACCGAATGTGTTCCGGACGTGTGGCGATTTTTGTCTTGGGTTTGTTTACGCTTTAAGACAACGTAGACTTTAAGGACCACTTGAAAAACAAAACAAGGAGATGCTTTTAAAAGAAACTAAGTACAGCTTTAAAAAGTCACGACTCTAACGATTACATGGCACGTGACAATATTTGAATTATTGACCTATCAGCTTGAACAAGAATGACTCACCAATCGCCTTTGTCCATTTGTCGGATGATGACGTTGTCTCGCTTCGTTGGCATGAACTTACAGTTTTTGATGATGTCTTTTACAATGTCTGCAAGAGAACATGAAACAAAGAAATGTTAGTTCTCGATTAGTTCTAAACTCTAAACTATAGAATATTCTTCTCGAAATAATACCAATGTCAAGATCCAAAAAGGTCTATTGCAATTCAATGTCAAATAATTTTGGAATTCTTTCTCTAACAAACAAAGAGATATTATGATTTTCATACATGAGGCAAATCTATAAATAGAATTCTTTTTGGTGTATCCGGTGTTTAGAATACCGAAGGGTGAAAACTCAGATATTGTGCTTCAATGATTCTCATACCTGTCTATTCTGGGTACGTCTTTGAATCAGATCAACATTACAAATAAACAAAATGTATTGTACCCCCAGCGCAAGACAAAGTGTGCACAGAAGTGATAGCTCTTTCTTTCTCTCTCTCTCTCTCTCTCTACATATATATATATATATATATATATATATATATATATCCAATGTTGTTTCTATTGCTTCTTGGCTTTAGGATATATATATATATCCAACTTTAAGCGAATGTATTAATGACATCATCACACTGTTTATGTGACTGATGGTGTTGTGCAGTTATTAATGACATCATCACACTGTTTATGTGTCTGATGGTGTTGTGCAGTTATTTATTACAATGTAATAATTCTACATTTGGCAGCGTGGTGGCCGAATGGTAAAGCGCTTGGCTTCCGAACCGAGGATTCTTGGGTTTAAATCTCAGTGAAGAATGAGATTTTGAATCTCTGGATTATTAATGGGTATATGACATTAATAGGGGAACGTAAAGGCGGTCGGTCGTTGTTCTGGCCACATGACAACCTCGTTAACCATTGGCCACAAAACAGATGACCTTTACATCATCTGCCCTAAATATCACAACGTCTGATACGGTAAATTCATATTTTAATTCTAGATTAAAATCTAGAGACACAACATTTACGTGTAGTGCCGGGGACCGTTGAATCGAGACCAATCGTTATAAAAGGTCTAAACACTAAACTGCAACGTCACAACCTGTGGGCAGTTTAGACTAATATCTTATTGCCACGTAACAGTTCTGTACAAAATGGATCCAGGATCCCTCCTTTATGCTTTGTTGCTTTTCAAAACAGAAGGAGACATACATAGTGTGATGTTAACACTTTTCGATGATATTGAAAAAAATTAAAGTAAGACAACTCTAGTTATTTCCAATATATTCCAATCCCATGCTGGCGTCCTTAGCAACGTATTGTTTTACGACAAAATTGTTTAATAAGTTGCAGAAGTTCACAGGATTACGTCCAAGACCAAACATCCGGCAGGGGCAAAGTGGAATGACTGGGGAAGGCTGAATTGAAACTTGATATTAAAACAACATCTCAAGGCCCCATTACATAGCCAGACAGCAATCCAAATAAATGATTGACTTTTTAATTTTTGTCAAATTTATTTAATAATTTTAAAAAAATATTTTTTTTTTGCTGAATGATTCCCTACAAGTATTGTAATGTTGATGAACTAACTCTTTGATGTTTTTTATTTCAAAACAACTTTCATGGTTTTACTATTGTCTCTGCACAGTTAGCGGAGAAAAAATAAAAAACTCAATTGTTTAAGGATTAAATGATCAATGTAATTACAGCCATTAATCCTCCCACACACAGACACACACACGTAATTGCTACCATCACGCGCCGATGTGCAGCGGTGCAGAACTGTGGCGCTTTTCAAAAGAACAATGTCATTTGACTGACAGTGTCATTGCAAAGTGTCATGTCAGATATGAATTGTCATAAAGAGAATTACTCTAGACATTAGAAACAGTTCAGGCGTGGAGACACAAAAGGAAAAAGGCGTTTGTGTCCAAGTATTTGATCAGATAATAACTATAGCTGTATCACTCAGTGTGAAGAGAATCAGGAATAAGGAGGGAATTGATAGGCGATATTTTCAACGGTGATTAGCAGTGGGTGGGGGGTTGGATCTGAGATGGATGCCACAAGGAAAAGAACTTAATTTGCAGCCCCCCACCGCCCCCCCCCCCACACACATACTTGCCCCTTTGCTTCTCCCTAACATTCCCAGATTAAAACATTGCCTGTGAAGTGCCCTCCACTTTGTCATCACTTTTAATATAACTTTTCTCAAAATGCCATAGTTAATAAATGCTCATATATGGGTTTTTCACACAAAACGTTAATCAGGTCCTTCATCACGCGATGATTTTAAAAAACGTGTTTACGTTCTATAGGAAATGGTACTCAATAAGAGAGAAAACGTAAGCGATATAAAGAAATAGGGTGGCGATATAATGGAATCTAAAGAATAGGGAAAGAAAATAAACAGAGGAAGATTAGAAGAGATTTTGAAATAAAGACAAAATAAACAATTTCAAGGACGCCATATGGTCAATATTGCCAGATGAATAAAGAGGATAAAAATTGGAATCCAAAAAGTTGAAAAGTGCAAAAAAAAAAATATTATTGGGTATATTAAATTACTTATCAATACTTCTCAGGGGCGTAGCTAGGAATATTCCATCATTTGGGGGCCAGGGGCTTTACCTCTTTGGGGCCCTGCATTTTGCGTAATATTTAATACATAATGTAAAAAACACTCGTTTGGGGGACCCTAACAAGTGGGGGCCCGGGGAATTTTCAAATTCCCCACCCCCACCCTAGCTAAGCCACCGATACTTCTGTATTCTTTACGCCGGATACACCAAAAAAGATTTTCTATTTATGGAATCGCTTCCATATTTGAAAATCTCAAACACTACTCTGAAAAAAAATGTTTATCAAATATATGATTTTTTATCGTTACCAAGTTGCCTCGTTTTGATACTAAAAGCTGTATAAATAAACTGAGCTACACTGAAATGAAGCACTATCTTGTACAACTGAAACAAAAAAAAAATGCTGGTCTTTTTCAGTACAAAGTTCCTCTTTTTCTAATCTCAACTACGAGGAACTTTCTCGTGCTTACATCAGAGTCTATTCAGCTAAAACAAACAGCGTATCTACCGTCATTTTTACTCAAGGTTACATCAGAAACTAATGATGCTAATAATCATGTTTGACCTGGAAATTCTTACCGATATCTGAGTATTAGCTCAGAGCTTGAAAAAAAAAATATGTCTGTGTAGCTTTCAAGGTCCTTGTATTAGTTTATCAGCAATTTTATAAATGACACTACAGCGCGCGCACACACATACACACACCATCTCTGATACTTTGGTGATTATACCCCACTTCCTTTATATTAAGATTCAGAAAGCAAGTAATCAAATATCACGGGACAGAATTAGCCTAAGTAAACAAATATATAATCTTAAGTCAACAAGGAAGTAGAAATCATGCCATGACACCCAAAATACAACAATGGTGTAATGAACGTGCTTGAATCACTGTGTGGACAGCTCGAATAGACTGACCCATAAACATCTTTACTGGTCTTCATTCTAGCTATAACTACTTTAAGTTAATTAGTGGGAAGCCCTAGACCGCACTATTCTGAGAGAGACGATGACCAATAGTGCAATGGACAGCAAAAAAGTATTGGCCTCTTCGCTGGAAGAAAAGTGTGCCAAACAAAAAATGGTTTTATAAGTGTGCATTATAAAAAACAATACATAATTTCTCTTCAACATTTCATTTGAAATTCCTGTTTAGCTTACACTATTTAATTAGAAGAAGGTGCTTTTATATAATCCAATTATAGTAGCTAAATTCGGAAGTTATTTAAGATAGAATTTGTAAAATGCAAAGGATTTTCAACATAAATGCGTGTCTGGATCATTATATAAATGCGCCTTAAAGGAACAAGTCATATACTACGTGTGTATATGAAAAACACCATATTATACTATGTAGGACCACATAAAAAGTATCGATCATTATTGCGGGTGGGGGGAGTGGGAGCAGAAATATCTGACCTACTAATCTGCATTAATCAAAAAAGTCTAAAAAAATCAAGAAAGACGCCTGGTTTCTGTAAAGGCAGGAGCTGTTTCGCATAAATGAAAGGATCGATCTCTGACTTTGTGGCTCTGTGTAGAATGTAAGGTAACAAACAAGGTTCTGATTCAACACACCCTTGGGAAAGGGGAGGGGGAGAGAGAGAATTAGTGTTTGAATCTCTTTTCAAAAATTTCTTTAAATTGAGGGATTAAGGGGAGTTAACGCGGAAATTCTGTCTATGTGTGTTTACGCGTGTGAACTCAATACGTCAAGAGATTGGGGGGATATGAAGGAGTGGGAGGAGCTTCTAGGGTTTACTATCTTCTCTCTAATCTTCTGGACGTGTAGAGAGATGTATCTGGAACAATATACAACTGGTAACTTTTACAAGACAACAACGCCCAGGAATTGATATAGATGTTTCCGGGGACATAATCCAAAAATTATTGTTAGTGTAGTATTGAAAAGAAGATAAGAATGTGATACGGATTCTTTCCTCTACTCTCCCTGACTTTCTGCAATTCAACCATTGACTTTTGATAATGTGGAGTTTAAACTGTTTTAGTTTATTTCAATGTTGAATAATTCTTATAAAACATTTTTCGAATTGCTTATATGTAGCCCAACTTTTAAGCTAATAGTATCTGTAGTGCCGCATCTGTTTTGTCAACCAGTGGGAAGAGGGTCTTTGTGAGAAAGCCTCTGTTGCTGTCCTTAGGCGCCCGGCAAACACCTCTCTGCTCGAGTCGGTATTCGAACTCGGGCCCCCCTGTTAGGTGGCGCCATGGCCAAACGGTTTTGGCCTCTCAGCCATTCAACCCAACTTATAATCTCTCTATTTAGTCTGCACGGTGAAAGATTGTGTGGTATCGTTGTTTAGGACACCATGAACCAGATATACCGAGAGTGAATGAGCGAACAGCAGTAACAGAAGGTACCCAGAAATCTGAAGAGAACTTGGGAGATGGTGAGATTAAAGGAAGGAGAGAGGGAGAAAGAAGGAGGGAATGGAGGTCGTGCAAAGGGAGAAAAAGAAGAAAGAGGGGAGAGCGTGTCATGGCGAAATGAAAAGAGTGAGGGAGAGAGTGAAAGAGGGAGGGGAACAAGCGAAATAAAAAAAATTTAACAAAATTTACATAATAGAAAGAACTGCACCTTTACAGCCATAGCTCTTAATACTGTAATATATATTTCCTTTTTCTATATTAAACAAATTTAATTAATTAATACTAATTATGTAGTTCATTGATCCATTTTTTAAATTCTTTTTTTTTTTTTTGCTAAGGACGATGAATAATTGAGCTAAGCTCCATCTTGATCCGAGAATGGGAAGTGGGAGAAATAACGTGTCCGAAATTTGTACCATACAGACAGATGGAGATGGAGACAGAAAGATGGAGTGCAAAAAAAAGAGAGAGAACAGGATCATGAGAGGTAGAAAGTGAGGAGTGAAAGTTAAAGAGAAGTGTGAGAGAGGTAGTGAGATTGAAATAGATGGGAGACATGAAAGTGTGGAGACGCAGTAAGAGTGGACAAAGGGGGGGGGGAGGAGGAGGAGGCATTAGAGGGAAGATAGGGAGAGGTGGTGATGAGAGAGAGAGAGAGAGAAAGAGAGAGGGAGGAAGGAAGAAATTCTAGAAAAAATGACAAATCATAAGCTTAAAAAACAAACTGATAACATAGTGACAAGATATTTCGGACATACGTAGAGACCAACCTGTGTGTAAAGACTTGAACAGGTCCGACTTTTTCCTGAACCAGGGCAACAGTTGTTCAATCTCGCCATCCTGTCTGTCCTCTGGCGGCTTGTTGATGATGTTGACCACCTTGGCGTACATCAAACTCATGGCTAGCTTTCTGTGTGGTCACTCGGTCTCTATCCAATGGTCAATCACCGCTTTGGATCACTCACGTTCCTTGATCCCTCATCTGAATTAATATAATAATAATCATGGGTCACTCACGTTCCTAGGTCACTCATCTGAATTGATATAACAACAGCCATGGTTGTCTTAGATGTTCTATGTAGCCACAATATATATTTATTTGAATTTATGTGTGTCAAAATAGGAGCAAAACAAAACATACTAAGATAATTCCCGTACTTACACATTCACGTATTTGTGAACTTTGAAAAGAATCGTAACTCAATGAGAAAAGTAATTTTAAAAATAGACTAGTCTCCCCCCAGTGATTACTAATCATGCAATTAACCTACATGTTATGTCAATAAAGCAGGCATTATTTTTTTCATCTCTTCAAGTCGCTAGCACCTCAAGGTCGTCTGCTATGACGTCAGCTGCACTTGTACTAATTAGCATTCTATTCCTAGTAGACTATAGATTAGGAAGCAATATGCTACATGTCGTGTTTATAGAATAGCCAAAAAAAAAAAAAGAAAGGTAGTTTTCTCCCGTTATTAATTATCGGCCCCTGAAAGAAGCAAAGCCGTTATTGTGTGTTACACAGCGCACCGCGCCTCGTTCCTGGGCGCCACTTGCTATAAGTGGCTCAGGGCAGCGCTGAGCAAGCGAGTTTACCTATACAGTAACCGCCACGTTCTGTGCAGGGACTACCACTCCAGCTATCGGGACACTGATGGGTATCCTGCAGGGGCCTTGTTCGCTTCACATTCTTAGCCTATCTAGTTCCACTACTAGACGCTTTCACGCAGGTGCGACGCTGAGTCGACGGGGGTTGAATCGAGTTTGGGTCTCTCAGACTCGCCGAATTCCCAGACTCGCCGAATTTCCAGACTCGCAGACTTCCGTTTCGACAAGTCCGGTAAGCCACATGTTTCACCCTGCATAATAACATACGGACATTTCATACAACCGACTAGTTCTATCCAGTGCTTTTTAGAAGAGAAGGTTTGAGCATGTGAAGCCTTCAAGCACATGAAGAGGAATAAAGGTGCTTATGAAATTACACGCCTGCATGTCTGCATCAGCTTTTAACACTAGACAACTTCATTGACTCATTGAAAAGATGAAAGCGTTGAAGATTAGTCCATACATAATACTATGGGCTAATGAATTTTTGACCCAGAGATCTCAGAGGGTTAGGGTAAACAATGTTATATCAAATGAACGCATAGTTAACACAGGGGCGCCCCAGGGGGCTGTGACATCGCAGTTGTGGTTCATTTTGTACACCAGTGATTTTCAATCCGATAGTGCTTTTTGCTCCTTCACAAAATTCGCTGATGATGCGGCTCTTCTTGCCCTGCTCTCAGAGAGCTCAGACGTAAATGAGTATTTCAAAGATATGGAACACATTGAAAAATACTGTAAAGATAATTTTTTATTATTGCATGTAAAAAAACAAAGAAATGATAATCGATTTTCGTAGAAAAAGAAGGAAAATGATGTTGTTTCTGTAGCTGGAGAGACTATTGAAATTGTGCAAACCTTGGTACTATCCTAGACAATAAACTAAACTGTCCTCGTTTAATGTTAGCGAAAAGGCCTTGGCTGTTTTATCACGCTCATATCTGCAATATTTTAAGTTTCAATATCACTGCCTGGTATGACAATCTAAGCATTAAAAATAAAAATAAACTTTATAGAATCCTAAATGCTGCTGGTAAAATCATTGGCAAAAAACAAATCCCAGCTAACAAGATCTTTGAAATAAAGAATCACCCTTTGTGTCAGGATTTTCTGATTTTACCATCACAAAAGAGATACAAGACACCGATAGCAAAGACAAACAGACACAAACACTCTTTTGTTCCCCTGGCAATCAAATCAGTTAAATAACAACAATCTGATATAAACTTTGTCACATGTAAATTATGAGTGCGTCTGGTGTGAATGTACACTTTGGTTTCTTATAGTTATAATGTTTTTTGTTTTGTGTAATGCACAAATTGTAAGACAAATTTCCATACGGACAATAAAGATTATTATTATTATTACTATTCACAATAAGGTTACTATTGGCACTGTGTGTCATAAGTTCAAGTAGTTTTTCAAACGATGGCAATACACATTTGATACATATAATGGGTATGTTTGATCCTACCAATAATTTTTTTTTTCAAGTTCAGTTTTGTTTATTAAATTTGCTTTCAGTAATTCAAAAGTTTAATGAAATAATTGGCTTGTCTTTCGGCGAGTAATTTAGACCAGGTTTAATTTAAAATTAAAATGCACTGACCTAGATCTTTACAGCAGCGTTTCTCAAATTGTGGGGCGAGCACCTTGGACGTCCTCTCAAGGGAGGGGGGGGGGCGCGAAATCCTGACAAAAAAAGGGGGGGCGAAGCCTGTTAATTTTTTTTTAACAGTTCAAAAAATATTTTCATTATAATTGTCAATCCATGTTCGAATATAAACAAAGCAATTGAAATTAAAAGAAAATATAGAATCCTTAAAACCTTCTCAGACCCAATGGGGAAGCCGCAAGGCTCATCCATAACCCCTGATGGATAACGGGGGGAGCGGACGAATATTTTTTTCATTTAGTGGGGATGTCACCTGTAAAAGTTTGAGAAATATTACTATGAAGATTGAAGGATGTGAGACTTAATTGAGAAATGCCCGTATACTATGGTCATTAGAGACACTGTGCCTCTGTGGTTAACAAGTATATTTTTGCAAAGCTTATATCAACTCACTCCGTTTGTCTGTCTGGGTGGTATCGTGCGCACGTTATTTGTCCAACATCCCATTCTCTGATCTAGTTGTTTTACAAAAGTATTTATTGTCGAAGACAACAAATGAATCAAGCGAAAAAAAAACTAAACAAAAATAAGTTAATAATCAATCAATTAGTCGTAATTAAAAAGTTCTGTATATTTTGTAATAGAAAATGTACAAAACTAAGGGGAGATAAGCCTAGTGTATAACATTAGGTCATTTGCTAAAAACGCTGAACAATTAACCTTTTTAGGCTATTAAGCCTTCCACTTTATTAACTACTTGTATAGTTCAGTGGCTAACGCGTCGGCCTCTCATCATCTTGACCGTGGCAGTGGACAATTACGCACTGAGCATTCTATAAGCATGAAAAATGCGCTAAATAACAACAATTAATTTCCAATCGCACATATTTATTACAATGAGAGTCTGTGGATTAACTAAAAATAATAATAATAATAATAATAATTGAATCAAAATCATTGGAGCAATTTCACTCAATATAAGCTTTGATTTTTTAAAAGTATTTTTGTGTAAATTTCATATATATTACATGCAGCCCTTGACTAAGTTTAGTTTCCAATATACCATTGCATAAGGCTAACACCCACCTCTTGCAAGGAAGAAAGAGACCTGTAGGTATGATTTTATCTGTAATGCATAAACCTTGTTTGTTTGTTTTTTAAATTTGTTATCATTTCAAAATTCAGCCCTTCCATCCACCCCACACACCCGATCCCCCACATTTAAAAAAAAAATCGCGATTATGGCATTGACCTTTATGTGGTATTGACTTATACAGACTACACCATATCCATTGCAGTCGCCCCCCCCCCCCCCAACCATTGCGTCCCATTCCTCCGATCGATTCACGACTAATTTTTTTTTTAGTTGTCGTAAACCTTGGATCCTTTGTTTTATGTGCAGGGCTGAGAATAGACTTCTTTGTTTCATGTGCAGGGGTGAGAATAGACTTCTTTGTTTCATGTGCAGGGGTGAGAATAGACTTCTGGGGAATGTGCCAACAAGTAAGTGACAATTACAATAGGTTTTTATAAATAGTTTGAAGTGCAAACAAATTTCTATCGGGAGAAAATGGAGAGATAATCATGACACGATGTAACCTTGTCTATCATGTAGGTCAACGTTCACAATAACAAGTAAGCACGAGATAAGTTCTTCTCTGAGTTTTATACCTCCCAAACATCCTTAGAGCTGTCTGAATGTAAGAAAGTTTTTTTTAACTCATGCAGTATGGAGAGATAGACTGGAAATAAAATACAGGGTGTCCGTAAATTATTGGATTTTTGCATTCAAAGATAAATTATGACTTTTGCAAAAGAAGAAATAATTGAGATTTTACTTCTCAGTGGCCGTGATGGATGGTCATATCAAAGGATGGCCCTATTAAAGGATAGTCATATCAAAGGATGGTCTTCTTCTTATCTTATTGTTATAAGATACAGACGTTACTTCAAAAAGGAAGATGATTACGTCCTACGCGTCATGCATTTAGTCATGCATATTAACCAATGACTTAAATTCTGCCAAGTCACTGGTTTTCTGACTAGCTCAGGAATGTGCCTTTATCTTTGTGTCTTTCTGAGTATTTTAGTAAATTTCGATTTTGTATTTGAAGATTATGGTTCAGTGTTTTATGTATAATTGCTACTTTACTTTTAAGTCTTCTATCCTGAAGGCTTTCTAAATTTAGTGATTGTACTAAAGGTGTTACTCTAGTCAAATGTGAATATTCGTTTGTTATGAATCTCACTGCTCTATTTTGTGTTTGTTCCAGTTTCTTAATGTTTTCTTGAGTTGAGGGGTCCCACACGGTGGATGCATATTCTATTATTGGCCTAACCAAGGTTAAATAACATTTTAGTTTTATGTTTTTATTTCATACTTAGAAATTTCTTTTAATAAACCCCAACGCTTTGCTTTATTTTTTGATAGTTTCGTTTCGTGAATATGGGGATTCCATGACAGTTTTTCATTTATTATATCAAGGGATAGCAAATGAAGTTAATGTACTTCAACCGGGGAGAATATCTAATTATCATATATATGTGTCCCTGTATATTGGGTATACATATATCTATATGTACGTACTGGTATACTGTGTATTTGGAGGCGCAGTGGCTGAGCGCTTGGCTTCCGAACCGGGGGTCCCAAGTTCAAATCCCAGTGAAGACTGGGATTTTTAATTTCCGGATCCTTGGGCGCCTCTGAGCTTGACCACCGTATGTCGAAGGCGCCGCTCTGAGTCCCCCAGCTCTAATGTGTACCTGACATAAGTTGGGGAAAAGTAAAAGAGGTTGGTCGCTGGCCACATGAAACCCTAGTTAACCATAGGCCAAAGAAACATGTCAAAGAAACACCTTTACATCATCTGCCCTGTAGACTACAAGTCTGAAAGGGGAACTTATACTGTGTATTAAATTTTTTTTTACAAAAAATAAATCGTTCTCTTATAGATATTTTGTCGGATTCTCGTAGAGAAAAAATTAAACAGATGTTAAGAAAACAAAATGACGTGAAACTAGATGATAAAACTAGAACTGACTAGATGATAATTCTAAAACTGACTAGATGACAGGACAAGATGATAGAACACAAAATTGTTGGTGTCTGTCTCAGAAGTCATTGTCACTAGTGTCCAACACTATTCGATCTAGAAGCTAACCAAATTTCCAACACGGGCCGCTTTAAAAATAAATGTCGAGCCCAAATGGACAGCTTCGTTGTGTACCGTGAGCAGAAGTTCTGATAGGTCGGATATGGCCCGTTGGCCGTGGTTGGGGTATTACTGTTTTAAATAGCCTAACGGAACAGGTGAACTGGAATGAACGCCATTAAATCAAAGGCATGAAGTAACAGCAAAGTAAATGCTTTTAAATAATATATATTGGACTAATCTTGTATTTAAGTTGTAACTAGAATCATGCTCTTAAAATGAACTGTCTTAGTATAAACAATTGTTTTTAAACAAATCCATAAGATAACTGCTACAATAGATTTGATTTGTGACACTAGAAATCAAATCTGGTGACCCAAAAGTAATTTGTCTGCAGGGAATTCTAGTATTGAACTCTTCTTTTTGAAATAGAATAATTTGTAATTTTCCAAGTTAAAATCATAAAACAAGAGAAAACACACTGTACTTTATGTAATAACATACAATAGAATTCAGATTCTAAATGAAATAATAAATAGATAAATTCACAGTAGTAAACTTAACATGAATCTTGTAACTAAATGTACTGATTATAGAGTCCCGTTACAAGATTGACCCATCTATCTATACTATTGAAAGTTGTCGACACTTTAGGTACCTGAAATGAATTATCTCCCCTACATTAGTTACTTTTCTGTGTAGAAACTTTAAGCTACCAGAGCCCAATGTGTAACAGAACATACCGTTTATATTTTTCTCTGGCAACCTAGACGCTGACACCACGTGACTAAAGTATTGTTCTTGAACAAAGGCTCTTGAAGGAATGTTTTCTTTTCAATTCCATTTTTTTTTCTAAACAAAATATCTTGTACTAACGCATGAATTTAAAACAAGGTTACAAGGCAGTTTGTGTGGAAACATCAACTCAAAATCGGCCCCCGAAGTGGTCCACCCTGGCAGGTAAAAAGGCAGGTAAAATATTTTCAGAAAGAACATCAGAATGAAATTCTATCAAAGACAAATGACAGAGAAGAATGGAGAAAGAAGGTCGACAGATCTTGTGTGGTGCCCCAGCGGTCCAGCAGCCCTAATGATAGGTGAAAGTGAATGTGAAGTTAAATGCGAACCTGGCCTAACTGATGTCTTATAATGAATATCTAATTGATCTAATTGTTTTGTAAAGGGTCAATCTCTTAATCAAATCCAAAAAAAAAACAAAAACAAAAAAACATTTCCGTAAAAAAAAAAATCCTTTTGTTACGTGTTTTATGGCTGCGGACTTACTATGCAGTTCACTCGATAATATGAAAACCTACTTATTAATCATTGCTTTAAATTCTGTCCAACTTATATGCATACTAAATAGATTTTTTTATCTTTAAAAAAGTAAACATTATTTTTTGGGTAAATGTAGTAGTTAGTAGGACGGAACTTACAGAACGTAGCAATACAAATGTAAAAATATTTTTTTTAACAAAAAAATCTTAAACCATTTGCATAAATGTGTTAAAAATATGATTAACCGTTGTAGGCCACTACTAAAGAGCCTCCCGTGTTTGTTACTATTAATAGTGAATAGTTGTAAAAGTGGTGTATTTTTTATGAAAAAACGGCTCGCATAAGTGATTTAAACAATTTGATTTTTCGCTTTTAGAAAATAAAACAGTAGCCGTTGCATCAAAACTTTGAATGGACTAAAATATTATGTTGTCGGATTTTCCCTATCTTTTCTAATTTACGAGATCTAGACGGGACGGACGGACAGACAGACATTTCACACAAAACTAAGAGCGTCTATTCCCCTTTCGGGGGCCGCTAATACATGTTTTATTGGCGTTTATCGGATAAATTAAAGATCGCTTGTGAAGTGTGCGAAGGGTATATGTGTGAATTGTTTAAAGCGATGAGCAATTTTTTTTCGGCTAAAAATGAAATTGTTTTCTTTGAATGATAATTATTATAGATTTAAGATTTTTCACAAACTATCTTCGTATGCAAGCCTACATTAAGTTAGGACCATCTTGTTTCTACAAAAGAAATGTGTTCGAAGATGTCAGTTAAATAATATGGTCTACTTACTCACACTTCACCGTTAACCTTAATCAATGAAAAGACAATTAGAAAAAAAAATATTAATTGAACTGGAATAGGAAATAGGAATAGGAAAACAGAACCAGATAGAGCGACCAGCAGAACTGAAAGATCGGTAGTTTGAATCCTTATGATGACTCAACATTTCCATATCGTCCGTGAGTTCACTATATCTTGAAAAAGTCTCTATTTTTTTTATTTAGACCTAGATATCTGGTTGTAATTCTTTTTAGGTAAGAAGAACAATTTCTCCAAAGAAGAATACATGTTTAACAGAGTTCGATTTAGAATTTATTTTATCTCACGGCTGAAATAGAAATATGTCTCTCAGATTGCTTACTAGTTAAACTTTATTAAAATATTTTTTTCAGATGATATTTGGTAAAAATGCCTACCTGGCAATAAAATCATCTATCATTCAATCTTACAAAACATGACCAGGTTTTTATAAATGTGCAATTTAATCTTCTTCATACTGAGCTAAAACAATTTTTTAAAACATTACCTGAAACTAAACTGCAACCAAAACAGATATCCAAAATGCAGACATTTGTAATTGCAGACTGTATAAAGAGAATTGGAATCGAGGTCATAGCGATCTTGCAAGTGAGATATCAGATATTGACATTCTACTTGTTTTAGGAAATTTATTGTTTGGAGAATTTATGACCGAAACACAGTCGGCCAGGCACTCAATTAGAAAAGTATAGGAACAGAGTTCTACAAATTGTTCCGAATAATTCATTAGCAAACTTTTTATTTTCATTAACTGTTAGTTGAGCGATTTTATTTCTTTTTGTTAGATGGAGGATTGGATTTTGCTTCTTTGCTTGTACTCCTATGTTTAGTGTGTTGGTTTGCATTAGACTTCCCTTAATTGAAGATTAAAATTGAGGACATTGCAATACATAGGCCCTTGTAAAATATGTTATTCATGACAGATTTAAAAACAAAAGGGATTTTTTTTTAGGGTACAATTAAAATTGTATATAATTTATTTTAATGAGAAGAAAAATGATGTCAGGCACTGTAGTGACGTCATTGACATGTGACGTCAACAGACAAAAAGGAGTCTCCTGTTTGTACAGACGAATGTTTTCTGGTCTGCGATGTCTCGCCTACAGACTAGGCCCACTTCACTAGACAAAGTGTGATTTATTAGTCTGTGACAAAACATGGAAAGTGATTGATTACTTGAAGGTAGAATCAAAGTGAGACCTCTGAATAAACTAGCATTTGTTGGCAATGGGATGTGTCGTAGACAAAGTCTGTGTGTGTGTGTGTGTGTGTTAATTTGCCAGGTGGATTACCTCAAGAATTTAATTTATTTACTTGAAATAAGTCTCAAGACGCTCACGTGATCAAAAGGGTTAAGTAGTTGAAGATTTAAGACAGGAAAGAAGGTCATGAGCCAGGAACATTTGAAGACAGACTCTAAGGCGAACTGCTAAAATGTTAGCAGAGAATTTAAAACCGTTTCAAACTATGGGACGTTGTTGCCAGATTTCCACAGGTTCAAGTGTTGCCAGATTTTCTCAGGTTCAAGTGTTGCCAGATTTCCTCAGGTTCAAGTGTTGCCAGATTTCCTCAGGTTCAAGTGTTGCCAGATTTTCTCAGGTTCAAGTGTTGCCAGATTTCCTCAGGTTCAAGTGTTGCCAGATTTCCTCAGGTTCAAGTGTTGCCAGATTTCCTCAGGTTCAAGTGTTGCCAGATTTCCTCAGGTTCAAGTGTTGCCAGATTTCCTCAGGTTCAGGTGTTGCCAGATTTCCTCAGGTTCAAGTGTTGCCAGATTTTCTCAGGTTCAAGTGTTTACGAATGTTTGAGCGAGGAGGGGAATGAACGGAGGAATCCTTGAGTTGAAAACATGAACTAAAAAAAAGGTTTGAACATAATTAAATAGTTCAGATCTCTAATTAGTGTTACGTAGAAAAATAGCTAGAGTATAATGTTCACTTAGATAAAACAAAAGTTGTTTTCAATTCCTTTTTTTTTTTAAGCTTATAGTGGCCTTTAATCTGAAATTCTTACATATTTCATGTTAGAGATGAACGAGATGACAAAGACATATTACTAAATTTGAACCAAGTAGACAACATAGAAGATATAGTAGTACAAGAAAATGGAATTCAAAAACTATTAGCCAACACAAAACCAAATAAAGCTTCTGGACCTGATGGTATTCCAGCTAGATTATTCAAAGAACTAAGCAATGAGCTAACCCCAGTGTTCAAAATACTCTTTCAGGCTTCTCTTAACCAGGGCAGAGTACCAAAGGACTGGAAAGAAGCTAATGTCACCCCCCTATTTAAAAAAGGAGAAAAATCTGACCCAGGAAACTACAGACCAGTATCACTTACCAGCATCACATGTAAAATCCTAGAACACATAATATGTAGCAACATCATAAACCACTTAGACAAACATAATGTCCTCACCCCATACCAACATGGCTTTAGGAAATATAAATCATGTGAAACACAACTAATAGGACTAATTAAGGATTTTTCAAAAGGTTTAGATAATAGTGAACAAATAGATGCTATCTTACTAGATTTCTGTAAGGCTTTGGATAACGTTCACCACCATAGTTTGCTTAAAAAATTAAAATATTTTGGCATTAATGGTCCACTGCATCAGTGGATTAAAGATTTTCTGATTGGGAGAGAACAAACTGTAATAATAAATGGCTCTAAATCAACACCGATAACAGTAAACTCAGGTGTACCTCAAGGAACAATCTTGGGTCCACTACTATTTTTAATTTACATAAATGATTTACCAAATTGCATTAGTTTAGGAACAAAAGTCAGATTATTTGCAGACGATTGCATAATATATAGAACAATAAAAACAACACAAGATACAGATATTTTACAAAGAGAATTAGATGAATTACAGATATGGGAATCAAATTGGAGCATGTCTTTCCACCCAGAAAAATGTCAGTTGTTAAGAGTAACAAAAAAACTAAAACAAAATAATTCTACTTATCTTATTCATGGCAAACCAGTAACACAGACTAAAAACGCAAAATACCTAGGTGTTATAATAAATGAAAAACTGTCATGGAATCCACATATTGATGAAACTATAAAAAAATCAAACAAAGAATTAGGATTTATTAAAAGAAATTTCTATAAATCAAATAAGAACATAAAACTAAAATGTTATTTAACCTTGGTTAGGCCAATAATAGAATATGCATCCACCGTTTGGGACCCCTCAACTCAAGAAAACATTAAGAAACTGGAACAAACACAAAATAGAGCAGTGAGATTCATAACAAATGAATATTCACATTTGACTAGAGTAACACCTATAGTAAAATCACTAAATTTAGAAAGCCTCAGGACAGAAGACTCAAAAGTAAAGTAGCAATTATACATAAAACACTGAACCATAATCTTCAAATACAAAAGCAAAATTTAATAAAATACTCTGAAAGACACAAAGATAAAGGCACACTTCTCATCCCATATGCTAGGACAAATTTGTACAAATAGCCCTTCTTCCCTAGTGCTATTAGAGCATGGAATGGGTTGCCTGAGCTAGCCAGGAAAACCAGTGACTTGGCAGAATTTTAGTCATTGGTTAATATGCATGACTAAATGCATGACGCGTAGGAAGTTACCATCTTCTTTTTTGAAGTTACGTCTGTATTATATAAGATGAGATAAGTTGTCTCCCCTTCCACGAAGCTGATGTGATAAAAAAAACGGCAAATATTTGATACAATTTGGGATCAGTAGAGCCACAGCTTCTGCCAGGTTGTAGTATTGTGTGGAGGTTTGGTTTCAGAGTTTTCCTTTTCCTAGATGGGTGGCCAACAAAGGCTAACGAGATCCCTTCTGCCTTAAGCTTACTGGTTTAGGCGCCAGTTCCATGCCTGGGCCCCTTCTCTTCTCAGTAGTAACAGTTCCACCTGGCTCAATATCTGAGCCGCACGTGAAGGCCAGAAGTTGGACTGTTTGTCAGATGCCATTTGAGACTCGTGCCATTTGAAGCATTTAATAGGTAAAGGTGTGCTTGAAACAATTACCGATTCCCACGATAACAATTGAGTGTAACATAGACTTACAAAATTATCATTAACTTTTAGATTTAGTGTTAACTTTCTCCTAGTTTTACTTTATTTTGCAAGCTTGAATAATGCCTCACTATTGCAAGAAGTTGCAATGAAGTTCTTCTATTACAGTCCGGCTAATTTCTAAATAAGACGATGCGCAAAATGTTCCTGTAACTACGTCAAATCTAAACATAATGGACGCGTAGGACGTAATCATCTTCTTTTTTGAAGTCACGTCTGTATTATAGAAGATAAGATAAGATAATCATGGTCTAATTATGTGTTTAACTTCTTACTGAACACAAAGAGGTCAGTGCATGAATACCCGCCGAAAGCGTGTTCAGAATAGCCAAATCCAAATTTAAAGATAATAATATTTTGAAAGATTTTAACGGTCAAACCACAGTTTTCACTGTGTGGCCAATTAGCTTTTTGTTCCTAAAAGATATATGTAAACTGTCAAAATCTCTAAGAACATCGCTAGAGACGTTTTTTAAAATCCGTGTCCGTGTCCACGCAGTGTCCGTCCAACCATGATTTGCAAGGTAATACGAGTAATTAAAAAAAACAATAATGAAGTTAAGTATGTAAAAGTAAAGTTCCCCTTTCAGACCTTGTAGATCAAAAGGGTAGATGACGTCTGTTTCTATGGCCCACAGTTAACAAGGGTATCATGCCATGATAAACCGCCTTTACTTTTCCCCAACTAATGTTGGAGCTGAACGGACTCTTATGCGTCCAAAAATCCCGAAAATAAAAATCCCAGTATTCACCAGGATTCGAACCCAGGACCTCTATCGCTCAGCCACCGCGCCTTTTGAAGTAAAATGTATAAATTATTATTATTTTGATAAGCTAAAACTTGTTTATAAAGATGCCATGGGCATTGTATAATTTTACATATTTGTCTGTCATTTAAAGTTTGGTTTTAAAAAAGCGTATTTAAGTTTATGATAAAACTAGAAGACTCCTTGAATCAGTACTTTAGTTTTTATTATTAATAGTTACCAGTATGCAAGACATTGAGAGTTCAACGCCCCTGAACACTAATAACATGTTACGCTTCATTGGTTTTGTTGAACTGTCAACCTAACAACTATTGCCAATGGAAACATTTTTTAATTTGAGCAAGAGTTTCTTTGAAACTCCAGAAGGCGGGAAGAATTAGTAGCAAACATGCGTAGAGAGGGATTGATTTTGATTGTAGTTTAGTGAACAATGCTTGGTTATGTTTAGGCCCAGCAGACAATATTTCTCTTGGACAGCACGAAGAAATAACTATGTTTCCAATAGATATAGATTCTAGTGATAAATTACATTGGAAATATTTGTTCAGGTAGAATCTCACTCTATGCCGTGGGCCTTGAAATCCCAAAACAAGCAAAATATACAAAAATACTTTTTTTTTAAACAAAACCTATTACTATCATATCTCTAAATACTGCAAGAAGTATCCACCTTTTATATAAAAAATAACCCCTAATTAATTGACTAATTGGTTAATTTTTATTGATTCATGTGTTGTTATCGACAAGGAATTATTGTGCATACTTTCAACTTGTTCCGAGAATGTCAGTGGGAGAAATAAAATGTACAAGATTTGTACCAGACAGACAAACGGATATAAACTTTGTTACAAATAAATTCCAGCCTTATTTGGGACACTATTCTAAACTAGTATACTCTTCAGTATCCAAGCTCTTGACTACTTGATCACATACTAACGTAAAATGTACAGTCACTTGGAGCCTTCATTTTAAAGGCTAGTAAGTAATAATGATAAAAGGTTAAAGCTTGTGAGTAAAGATTGTTTCTTTATGAGCAAACGTGTCACAGTCTCAGTTGACATTGCATGATTTTATGTTCACGTCATGTTAAGAGTTTAAAAGACACGTGGAATTCCTGATGTAGAAAACAGGAAGTAGAATGATTAAAGTTGACTTTGAGTTCAGTCAAGTCAAGTCAAGTTAGTAAGGTCTTGCTCCCGGTCCAGGAAGGTTGGACATTCCTTCCTGGACTGGTGTATATATATGTATATAGCATGAAAGTCGATGGACTGGTGATTGTTGATTAATAATATTTGAGAGTTGATTTCATTATGTGCTTATTGAATATTAAGTTATTATTCATATTTCAATGAATATCTATAGTTGGAGTTCCAGTGTACCTAGTAGTAATTGTTCTTATTGTTACCCGCTGAGATGCGGACGTGATTTGTAACTAACATATATTGGATACATTTGATACCGCTGTTATGCGGATAGGATTGTTTATTATTTCTTGACTTGTAGCACTAACAAGGAGTGCAGTATTATTATTATTGTAGTAAAATAAACTCTATTCTTGTCTGTTGAAACGGACTTAAGTCAGTTTATAGTATTTGTCTTGTAACTTATCAAGAGTACTTCAGGAAGCAAGAACCCAGCATTACACAACATTCGCATTCTGCAACCTTACACCATTCATTTACAAAACTGCAAACTCGAATCCATATTTTTTAGTCTTAAATTTTCAATGTGAACTACAGTAAATGACTTTTCTTCTTTAGAGTGAACGCCCCCTTCCCGTTCCAGCGACAAGAGGTACACTTTATTACAAAAGGTTGTATGGAAAACGTTGAGGAAGCTTTAGTCAAGGTAGCATAAATGATATAGGAGTAAACATTCATTGTACCCATTGTAAAGGCGAACAACAAAAACAGCTTCGATCCCAGGTCAAGAGAAACAGCATTGATTCCAGTCCAGAGAAAACAGCCTTGATCCCAGGTCAAGGGAAACAGCATTGATCCCAGTCTAGAGAAAACAGCCTTGATCCCAGGTCAAGAGAAACAGCATTGATTCCAGTCCAGAGAAAACAGCCTTGATCCCAGGTCAAGGGAAACAGCATTGATCCCAGTCTAGAGAAAACAGCCTTGATCCCAGGTCAAGAGAAACAGCATTGATCCCAGTCTAGAGAAAACAGCCTTGATCCCAGGTCAAGAGAAACAGCTTAGATCCCAGTCCAGAGAAAACAGCCTTGATCCCAGGTCAAGGGAAACAGGCTTGAGTCCAAAAAAATCTCAATAATCCTTATGAATTGCTTACTCTGCATATGCTAATAATTAAAAAAAGAAAAACCACTCGTAAAGTCGCCATCTCTGACTTTTATTTAATGTTATGAAAGAAGAGATTTAAAAAAAAAAACTGTCCACTTTTGGTGATATATTTAAATTAATTTATATACCAGGAAATATTTTGTACCATTTATTTTGAATGAATACAACAGTTTATCGTCACATTTATAAAAATGACTGTTTGTTTGTTGGTTGGTTGGTGTAATAAATTCCCTACGTTCCTTTTCAAATAAAAACTCTTACTTCCTAGTTCATTACTGATTACTGCCTTGTATTTGAAAATTACATGCTTTAGCTCCCTTTCTGTTATATAAAACAAAATTAATGGCTTAGTACTAAATGATTAACTAACTGGATATTTTTTGGCTTGTTCGTGTATTGTCATTGACTATGAATAATTATGCAAAATTTAAACTTGATCCGAGATTGGGAAGTGGAAGAACAAAACGTGCCAAAACGTAATAAGGAGATTAAATCCATAGATACATCCACATCTCTCATTAAGTAGCATTCATTCCCCTTATTTCGTTATCAAACAAAATAATTAATCATTAACAATTAATTAACAAATTTTTTTTATTGATTCCTGTCTTTTCAGATTCAATGAATAATTGTTTAAAGTTTATACTTTATCCGAGAATGGGAAATGAGATAAAAAAAAATGTTTAAACTTTTTACCAGACAGACAAAGGGAGTTTATATAAGCTTTGTAAAAATCGTTTGTAGCATTCTCCCTTTTCATAATATAAGCTTTTTTCTTTTAGTATTTATGTTTTGTTTTTAGCTAGAGGGGTGCTGGTGGCTCAGTGGTATAGCGCTTGGCTTTCTAACCAAGGTTTTGAATTTAGAATTCGATTTTGAAATTCGGGATTTTTAGGACGCCCCCAGGTTTACCCTGATGGGTACCTGAAATTAGTTTCATCAAACTAAAGGATGTTGACAACATGACACACTCCTTAACCGTCGATGATGAAACCAGTTGACCAGTTGACACCTACATCTTTCTTGACTTTGAGCTGGACATGAACTGCACTTCCTTCTACGTGTGTCCAAGAATGACATTCACTTCAATTCACAATTCACTTCAATTCACAATTCACTTCAATTCACAATTCACTTCAATTCACAATTCAATTCAATTCACAATTCAATTCACAATTCAATTTACAATTCAATTCACAATTCAATTCACAATTCAATTCAATTTACGATTCAATTCAATTCACAATTCAATTCAATTCACAATTCAATTCAATTCACAATTCACTTCAATTCACAATTCACTTCAATTCACAATTCACTTCAATTCACAATTCACTTCAATTCACAATTCACTTCAATTCACAATTCACCTCAATTCACAATTCAATTCACAATTCAATTCACAATTCAATTCACAATTCAATTCACAATTCAATTCACAATTCACTTCAATTCACAATTCACCTCAATTCACAATTCAATTCACAATTCAATTCACAATTCAATTCACAATTCAATTCACAATTCAATTCACAATTCAATTCACAATTCAATTCACAATTCAATTCACAATTCAATTCACAATTCAATTCACAATTCAATTCACAATTCAATTCACAATTCAATTCACAATTCAATTCACAATTCAATTCACAATTCAATTCACAATTCAATTCACAATTCAATTCAATTTACGATTTACTTCAATTCACAATTCAATTCAATTCACAATTCAATTCAATTCACAATTCACTTCAATTCACAATTCACTTTAATTCACAATTCACCTCAATTCACAATTCACTTCAATTCAGTTCACAAATAGGAGTGTTTTGAAGGGAATGTGTACAAATGTAAAAGTGATCTCACGCAACAGTCATCTCTGCTGTACATATTGTTTGATTTGTTTATTTTGCTGGTAAGTTGAGCCTGCCAAATGTGTTGATGTATCCTGTTAAATTTAAACCTTACACCCAATCTACACATATTGTAACCAAATATCCTATAATTTCAAGAAGAGAGGGATTTTTTTATCTCTATTTTGGTTGCCAGAAAAAAAAAAGAATACAGGTAAAAAAAACAACACATTGACGCTACATATTAACCAATAAATTCAATTTTTTTTTCTTTTCTCTTTTTTTTTCCTGTCTTTATTTTTGTTTTAATATGAACAATATGTGCCAACTCCAGTCAATCAAGCTGCCCATAAAATTCTAAAAAAAAGCTGCTGCAACTGTGTTCTCATAACGAAATGTCTTTGTATTTATTTCTGTTAGTTTCGTGTGAACATGTACGCTATACAGGCACAGCGCTAG
Source organism: Biomphalaria pfeifferi (assembly GCA_030265305.1). NCBI lineage: Eukaryota > Metazoa > Mollusca > Gastropoda > Planorbidae > Biomphalaria > Biomphalaria pfeifferi. The sequence continues at coordinate 123,236 of JASAOG010000072.1, forward strand.
TCCTAGGATTGTGATACGACTAGCATTGTCTTGGTGTCCACATGAACAAAAGACTAAATGTCAGTCCTAATCAAAATGACATGAACACAAAGAATGACATTGATGACTACACTGAGACTGTCAAATCTACACACACTAGAGTAATGTTGATAGTTATTTCATAGCATTGTAATTATTTATATGGCTGTAGAAGTTGATAATATCCTTAGTTGCATAAAGAATTTTTCAAGGCTTTTTTATAAGCCCGCATCTTTATCAATAAAATCACATCAAATTTTGCTAACCCAAATTATTCAACCTTTTTATAGCCTTACCCCTTGCTGTCGCCCAAGGACCCCCAGAAATACGTTTGAAACTAGTAGACCCTAACGCCACTAACCTAAGGCTTTCATCTAAAGACCATCAAATACTAGCACTGAGACCATCAATGCCTTCAGAGAGTGAGTTGATATAAGCTTTGTAATTATAAAAAAAAAAAGATGGCTGGAACTATAAGGTCTTAGGTTAATTTTGAATGAAAATAGCGTCAAAATAGACCAAACATATAACTTAGCGATATTTTTAAAAACAAAGAATGAAGTCTTAGCGTTTCACTGTAACTTCAAAGTCAAACAAGTTTAGTGTGGATACGTTTCTTTTGAGATGAAAAAAATATAAGGAGGCTTAACTCTTTCTCTCTTAACAGACGATACCAGCGTTGATTTCACCAGAATGTGGTAAATAATTACGGAGAGAAAGAGTTAAAACCCAAAGTCTCCATACTTTTTGAATTAGAAAAAGTAAAGTTCATCTTTCAGACCTTGCGATCCAGTGGGCAGATAACGTAACATGATCAGCTTCTATAACTCACAGTTCACGAGGGTATCACGTGGCCAGCACAATGACCAACCGCGTCTACTTCCCCCATCTAATGTCAGGTACCCATTAGAATTTAATTGACTCAGGGGCGTTCTTAAAATCCCAAAATTAAAAATCCCAGTCAACCTCGCGTTCAGTAGCCAAGCTCTTTACCCCTCAGCCACCACGAGCCTCTGCTGGAATGAGGTTAAAGGTTAAAGAGTATGTTATAATAATAATAAGGTTTGTCTTCGAGTCCGAAGATTAAGGAAAGATTAATGAGGAATGCAGTGTTTCCCGTGGCTATACAGCCCCAGGTGCGATCTACATGTTTTGCCACATCCAGTGCAGGCGTAACCATTGTCCGCCGGTGGTCGATTTAGATTTTCTTTTCGCCGTCTGCTTCTGTCCTCGGCAGCGGATTTTCTTTTAGTCTCAAATGTGTATCCGGCAGCCTTTGTAAGTGACCTCCAGCTGTCTCGTTCACCTGCGACCAGGTGCTCTCTTCTGCGTCAGTTTAAGCAAGTTGGCGCCTAAGCTGGTAGCGTTTCCGTGGGGCGCCTCTGTTACGCCCAGCACAACTGTCTGTGCTTTACCAACGTATATTATGTAACCATTAGAGCTGGATGGACTTAGGGGCAAGGACTCCCAGGATGGAGGGAACGATTGAGGGAATTACCCCGAACAGAGTTCGATGGCGAAGTACTGTTACTCCCCCTGGAGTCAGAAGGATTAAGTCAAGTCACATTGTATTGGTCACATTGACAAAAACCTGTTCACTTACACCTGTCCCATTACACAGAGTATTGAGCGTATTCATACCCATTGCCCTTTTTTTTGTTCTGTATTTCTTTTTCAAACTCTAGTCACCAATGTTGCCCTCAAATCAGATTGCCCTCAAATCAAATTGACCCAAAGCAATTATTTCAGTCCAGCCCTGTACTTAACCAGTCATTAAAAGCGAAAAGATAAAACGGTTCACTGCGGTCCCCTCTAAACAAATCTCTTTATTTCAATTCCCCTATTTCTGTCTCATTGATTATTGAATCCTAACTTCTGAGATTCGTTTTTTTTCCCCTCGCGCATGGGCTCGTTTCTCATAACCGTGGCTCTATCACCTTGCCGTTTCCTATTTACTGAACGAATACAAGGGAAGAGGCACGTTCCGCGTGAATGGCGTCATATCGATCTGCATGTCATTCGCATACTCTCGACAACTAACTCGCTAATATATGAATTTCTCGAGATACCGTAATTTCACGACGATTTTTTTTCCATACTCTCAACAACAGATTTCTAGGTAAAGATATTAAAAAATAGCCAAAATGAAAAGCTATTAGTTCTAGGTATAAAGATAACTTAAAATGAAAACAGAATCTCGCCTTCAGATTGTAGACACAATTTTTAGCTTTGTGCTAAGTCAACTTTGAACCAGGGGCAGACTGGGTATCAAAATCGGCCCGGGCATTATCATATAAACCGGCCCACAAATGGCATGTTATATATTTTCGGTGTGTGGGGGGGATTTTTACCCCACTCCGCAATTTATATATATAATTAATCTTCATTACATTCTGATCTTTCATTTTTTCAAACGTTTTTTCTAGCCTAGAATACTCTCTTCCTATAATTAGTGGAAAGACAGTACACACCGCCAAGGGATAGGTAGGAAGTTCGGGAGAGCGCTGTGAGTTCCCCCAGTGGGGTCCGGGACGAAGCCCCGGAACCAAGCATCATTTCCATTATTTTAAGCTTGAAAAAAAATGCATATTCTGAGGTATATACACTGCAATTAGCCTGCTACTCTTACGCAAAAAAAAAATCAAAAACTAAATTTGCTATTCACTGGAGTTCAGCGACTGGTAGAAAATGGTAAAATGCTTAAGTTTTTGTATTGGAGAGGGGGAGGGTAACCACAAAAACCCTTTTGGCTACGCACATGAAATTTGGTGACTGTAGTTTGCTTAAGTTGGCTGCACTGGAGCAGTAAGTAAAGTTTCCCTTTCAGACAATGAGGTCTGAGGCAAGTGATGGTTTGAAACCCTCCACTCCCGACTACGCCCATGTGTTATATTATAGGTGTAAGCCTAATTCTCTACAAAATATAAAAGTTTGATAACGCATCGAAAACTGGATGGATGCATTCGTAGGATTATATAATGTATTCTATTTATACATGTATGTAATCTGGAAACTATAAACAATAGCAGACTAATGAGTTTGAAGCTTTTTGGTATCACTTATAGACTACAGACGTTTCTTTAAAAAAATAAGATAGTTACGTCCTACGCATTTCATGTGTCAATCTAGTCATGCATGTTGATCTGTGACTTAAAATATGCTAAATCATTTGTTTCCTGGTTTGCTCAGGCAACCTATTCCATTAAAAGATAAGAGAAAGTAGAACGGTTAAAGAGGTCCTTACTGGATAAAGACATTAACAACATTAACAATAGGATAGCCAAAGCAATGGCCACCATGTCACGGTTGCAGAAAAGAGTGTGGGACAACATATTGCTGACTAACAATACTAAAGCCCTAGTCTGTAAGGAAGTGAAACATGGTCAACTTATTCATGGCAGGAAAAAAAAATGAATGTCTTCCACCTCCGACGCCTAAGGCGGATCTTTAAAATAAGGTGGCAAGATAGGATAACCAATGAGAAAGTGTTACGAAGAGCAGGATGCCAGGACATCGCTCTGTTATCAGCAGCAGACGACTTGGCTGGCTTGGCCACGTTCGTAGAATGCCAGTAGGTCGACTTCCACAAGACATTCTGTATGGCGATCTAATAGAAGGCAGGAGAGCCGCTGGTCGCCCATTTTTTACGTTATACGGATGTATGCAAACGCGACATGAAGCTCTTCAAAATCGACACTAGCAGCTGGGAAGAAGTAGCACTGGATACATCTACATGGAAAGAGAGCATAAAAGAAGGTTCTCGGATTGCAGATGCCATACACACAGAAGCAGAAAGAAGGATGATAATGCAACGGCGCCTGGTGATCACATATGCCCAACCTGCGATCACAGCTGTGTATCAAGGATTGGCCTCTTTAGTCACACAAGAAGTTGCAAAAGGGAAAAGATCGTCTCTCGAGACGTAAAATGCCACAGATACAGTTTTTAAAAATAAACAAAAAGAAACTTAATATTTCTTTTCAAATCGCAGAAAGTAGAACTTTATACCCATATTGAGCTGTGAATAAGTTGGCCGGTTTTGCAATATCGCGGCTGTGTGTATGTGTTAAAGTTAATTTCTATTAGGCCTAAGTATTGTTAAAGAGCTAATTGTAGCGTCTTTTTTTTTTTGCTGCGTTATATCAATGTTTTCTAACTTAACCTCTCTCATCCCTCTTTTTCGTTAACTGACAATGGAACCATCAGAAGACGGGGGAGGGAAGGAGCAAAAAAAAATGGGAGCGCATCAAAGGTCCATGCCGACCAGCAAACTGATTAGTCCAAACACAGCCTCGAAGACATCAAAGCAGTCTATGCCGCTCGTGCATAGCAGAAATTTCAGTCTAACGTTGGAAATGATAATACGTAGGCCTAAAGTGTATTTTTCTTGATATTCTTGATGAATTTCAAAAAAAATTAATTGTAGTAATAATTTAAAAAAAAAAAAAAAAAAAAACATGTTCGGGCCTATGTGTCTTGCTGGTGTCATTTTTTTTAAGTTGTCTGCATTGAAAATTTATTTTTTCTTAGGTCGCGACCAGACCGGCCCATTTGGTACCGGCCCACCGGGCATTTGCCCGTTTGCCCATATAGCCAGTCCGCCCTTGTTTTGAACTATTTTTTATCAAAGACTATAACGTTGTCCATAGAGATTAGAGATTTTTATACATGGCGGAAAAAAACTATAAATAGCTAGCTTTTTGGTGTCTCCGGTGTGCAAAATAATGTCAATGTTGATAAGCTGTTTTTTTTTTAAGTTATATGATAATTTTTATTTCACTTTTTAACACTGCAGAATCACATTCTCGTTTATAAAACAAGAATAATTTTAATACTAGGAAATTGTCCAGCTTTGAATCTATAATATATATAAATACATATATATTATCAACTAGGCAACTAACTAGCGGTAATGAAGGAGATTTGATACAGAGATCAACTTCTATACATCAATATATTGAAATGATAGCTCATACCTTTTTTTTAGTTGACACCAGTGACGTTTAATTTAGCGTTCTTGACAGTTTTTAGTTTTCAAGAAAAACTCTGCCTTTGCCTGGTTTGGACTCGTTTTCGACCCGGAAAAGTCGTTTTTGCTACTTTGGAGAAGGTCTGTTTGCATTTTAATTGTTTTATACACTCATCCCTATCCAGACAGATTTTCATTTTTTTAATTAAAAGCTTATATAAACTCACTCTGTCTGCTTGTCTGTCTGTCTGGTAAAAAGTTTTAGACATCTTTTTTTCTCTTATTTCCCATTCTCGGATCAATGTAAAAATGTGCACAATTATTCATTGAGCCTGACAAGACTTGAATCAATAACAAAAACAATTAGTTAATTAATCGTTGGGGATTAATTATTTCGTTTGATTTCGAAATAAAGGAAATAAATGCTACTTAATGAGAGATGTGGATATATATATATATATATATATATGTGTGTGTGTGTGTATGGACTAAGTCCCCTTATTACGATTTAACACTTTTTTTTTCCCACTTCCCATTCTCGGATCACGTTGAAATTTTGCATAATAGTCAATAACAATACACAAATCAATCCAGACATTTACAAGTTAATAAATCATTTATTACTAATTAGTTAATTTTGTTTTGTATAACGGACAGGGAGATAAACCATGTAATTTTCAGATAAATGGCAGTAATTATCGGTTATTTCTCCTTAGATAAGCTTTGGTTTTAAAAAGTATTCTTTTCCTATTGCTTGTTTCCTGACTTAGGATGAGAAGGTTAATTAAAAGTAAGACACAGGAACAACAGAAGATTGAGTCGACAAGGCAAAGAAATGTTTGGAGAATGTCTTTCCAATTCCTTCTGCAAAAAAACAAAGATTTACTGCTACAGGGGTAAACGACGGTATAGAAAATACGAAAAACATGCATATATATAACCCTGACGGACCAATTTAGACAGAGGACGTTTGGGCCACGAGGCTGATGAAGGCCTCGTGGCCCAAACGTCCTTTGTTTAACTTAACTTTAACAGGGTTACATATATGCATGTTTTTCGCACTTCCTTCTGCTATATCGATTGTCAAATTTTTAGTTGAGCATGTGGCTACAAAAAAAAAATCTCTATTACTTGACTTTAAAAATAAAAAAATACGTGGTGTGTATAGAGTCTAAACGTTTGGTCAGACTGACAACTCATCACAATATAATAATATCTGGACTCAGAGCAAGATACAAGGCAAGACTAAGTAGGGGTAGTGCTATCAAAAGGGGTATCCAGCTTCCTCAGATAACACGCCTAGTAAAAGACAGTTTGCTTCTTGTCAACTCAACCGTGACCTGATAAAAAGGAAAGCGAGGTACATTTTGGGACCCATGCCTGGAGTCATTATTAATTTATTTAGTGATGTTCCATCTTTGCGTTTTAAATTATATCTGAGTCTCTTTGGTCCAACGAAGAAAACAAAAGAAAGACCTACAGCGATTAGTGTAGGGGCTCTCTCCCCCTGTACAAATCTAATTTTACCATAAATATCCATTATAACGAATAATTGGCAAGGCGGTTACAATTACTAGAGCAACTAATCCTGTCACTTCTATCATTCACTCTGTCAAATATAAATTTTGAACACGTTATCTCTCCCACCTCCCTGTCTCGGATCAAGTTGAAACTTTGCACAATTATTTATTGTCGAAGATAACACATGAATCAATAGAAAATTTTAACAAATAGATATATAATAGTTGTAATTAATTAAGTTTGTTTGATATTGATAAAAGGAAATAATTCCTACATTATTTATATGTATGGCTGTAAAAGTACAGTTATTCCCCCTTAGAATTTTTTAAATAATTAATTTTTATTTTTTGCCTGTTAAAATTTCAGGAATTTAAAAGTTGGAAAAGTATTCATCATTTAACAAACATCGTCATGCGCCTTTCTATTTTAATTTGCCGCAACTGTGAGGTGTTTTTAATAAATGTATTGATACAATAAAAAAACGTTTTTAAAATGGTTCAGCTAATGTCCATATTTGAGATTATTGCCTACAGAATGATACACAAAGCGTTTCTTGTGGTGTTCACTCACAGACTCTATTTCATCGAACATTCTTAGCAAGTCGCTAGGCCTAGCACTTTGTCATATAAAGGATATGCTAATTTTGAGAGCGCGATGGGGGAGAGAGAGGGGGGTGAAGAAAATAGTAAGATGGAGACACAGAAAAGAAAATATATAGCAAGGTAAGGAGAGACAAACTTCGTTACTGCTCGGAACTGCTAGGGAGTGTATATTCAATGAGATAGAGACAGAGAGAGAGAGAGAGAGAGAAGAAAAAGAAAAATTATGAATTAAAAGGAAAGGAGAGAGACTAGATATAGTTACTCCCGTGATGGAGACAGAAAGACGGGGGGGGGGGGGGGGGGGGGAGGGGGTGATAGCGTAAAAAAAAATATAAAAAAAGATAATTTCGAGGTTTAAAGAGTTACATAAAAGTTCCATTTTCAGACCTTGCAATCTATAGGGTAGATGATGTAAAGGTCATCTGTTTCTGTGATCCACGGTAAACGAGGGTCTCATATGGCCAGCACAACGACCGACCGGTTTTACTTTCCCCAACTATTGTCAGGTACCAATTAGAATTGTGTTGACTCAGGGGCGCCCAAAGATCCCGAAATGAAAAATCACAATCTTCACCAAGCTTCCGAACTCGGGACCACGGTTCGGAAACCAAGCGTTTTACCGCGCCTCCAAACAGATTCGTGTGGGAGTGGAAAATGATCAACATATAGAGAAAGTTCAAAATGAGAAATATATCTATCTATACACACAGAGAGAGAGAGAGAGAGAGAGAGAGAGAGAGACAGGAACATTGATAGAGAGACAAAGTGTCGGATAGAGAGAGAGAGAGAGACAGGAACATTGATAGAGACAAAGTGTCGGATAGAGAGAGAGAGAGAGATAGGCACATTGATAGAGAGACAAAGTGTCGGATAGAGAGAGAGACAGGAATATAGATAGAGAGACAACGTGTCGGATAGAGAGAGACAGGAACATTGATAGAGAGACAAGATGTCAGAGAGAGAGAGAGACAGGAACATTCATAGAGAGACAAGATGTCAGAGAGAGAGAGACAGGAACATTCATAGAGAGACAAGATGTCAGAGAGAGAGAGAGACAGGAACATTGATAGAGACACAACGTGTGTCAAGAGAAAGAGAGAGACAGGAACATTGATAGAGACAAAGTGTCGGATAGAGAGAGAAAGACAGGAACATTGATAGAGAGACAAAGTGTCGGATAGAGAGAGAAAGACAGGAACATTGATAGAGAGACAAAGTGTCGGATAGAGAGAGAGAGAGATAGGAACATTAATAGAGAGACAACGTGTGGCTAGAGAGAGAGAGAGAGACAGGAACATTGATAGTGAGACGTAGGAAAAGTGCGGAGAAATCTCAGTGAATGTGACAAGTCAAAAGCTTGCTGTCAGAGTCACTCATACCTATCACAGCATTAATCATTATTTACTATTATTTATTTATTTTATTTAAATTATTTCCCCATCCTATCCCCACTTTCTTCACCCGCCCCACCTTTACTTCTTCGAGCTAGACTTTGTCGACCACCTTGGGACAACTAGACCAAGGCTTTCACTTATCTCCCTTGACCGGGGTAAAGATAAACACACAGTCTCTTTGATGTCTGACGGTCGCAGTTGACACCACCTTGGGTGGAATGCAAGTCAATCTTTCTTTCCCCCCCCCCCTTTTCCACATCTCTCTTTGATCAAAGAGATTACTCGAGTCAACACGCCTCTCAACACGAGTCTAATTCACCCACATGTAAGATAATTCTTAGCCTAGGACATTTCCTGTTTCCGCCCACATTTTCCTGGCCTATATATAAGGCAAATTAACTCAACCAGACCCTCTCATTTTCTCATTCGAGCTGAGCTATCGAGTCTGGACTATATCATTTATTCTTACTCCTAGAGGAATACCTGGTGCCTCCCTCAGGTGTCTGCCTATTTGCTGTTCAGTGTCTACTCGACACTACTCAACTATTTATCGGATCACTCGCCTGCCTATTTACCTGCCTATTTATTTGGCATTATCTGCCTATTTATCGGATCACTTACCCACTTGAGATTGAGTATCCTCTACTGCCTACGTGGATCTACTCAACTCTACTACTTGGCGCTATCGGATCTACTTGCCCGCCTATTCGACAGCCCACCTGTCAACTTATTAGGTGCGACGTCCCTATAGACCCAGATCTGTGCGAGACGTCATTGCTACGCCAAACCCTCTGCAACTCACTGGACATATCCTGTCAACTACGCTGCCCACGGCAGATCAGCTCTGCCCGCAGTAACCTTGTGCCCACTGTAGCCGGCCACCCGCCCTACTGTGCCCACTACAGATATCAGAACTTCGGATTGAGACTCCACAAGAACTGTATCGTCGGCGTCCCTCTACCCGCTAGAGCGCCACCTGCAGCTGCAAAACCTCAAGCAGAACACAGCCAGCTGCGACCCAAGCAGGACAACCAGCTAAGTTCAGAAGACAAAGTGACATACTCTCTTATTAAGTGCAAGAGTGATGATTAAATACATTATTGCTAAGAGATAGATGCAAACCCTCCTCCCTTTTATTCTTCTATGTAAATATTTATGTAAATAAATATTCTTTTATTTTAACTTTGTATCTTTCTTTCATTGCTTGTCTCGTTGCGTGCCTGCTCCCTATATATATGCTGACGGGTTGGTGTGTGATAGTTTCAAAAATAATCATCCCCTAGACATTAAACACGCCGAACACACATCACATTCCCTAACCTGTCACAGTGAAAACAAGAATCGATTAAACATTTAGAAATAAAAACAAGATAGTAACATAGGAAACGTGCGGGTGAAATGAGACCGAAAGCTGACGTCACAGGAACTAGCCACCAGGGATTATCCGTCGGTCTGTTTGTAATTCAACTGCATGCTGTTAAGTTTTTACCTCTCCTAACGATCATTAAGTGGCATCGATCCATTGATCTGTATTGATTGCAAGGACCATCAAGTCTCAATATCACGTGATTTCAAATAGGACGGTGTTTGCTGGGACGGAATGGGTGTTACGCATTAAGTCAAGAAACACAATAAACAAAAAACACATTGAACAAAAAAAAAATAACACTGTCAAGTGAAAAAAATATGATGAACTTAAAACGGTTTGATGTTTTAAAACAAAGGAAAATTAACCAAGAAAGAAAGGGAACCAAGAAAACATTGAGCCACAGTAAACCAAAAACAGGGAACTAATAAACACTGTGAACCAAGGTATACAGTGAACCGAGAAAAGCAGTGAACCAGGAAACACATCGAACCAAGAAAACGCTGATCCAATAAACACAGAGAACCAGGAAACACATCGAACCAAGAAAACGCTGATCCAATAAACACAGAGAACCAGGAAACACATCGAACCAAGAAAACGCTGATCCAATAAACACAGTGAACCAGGAAACACATCGAACCAAGAAAACGCTGATCCAATAAACACAGAGAACCAGGAAACACATCGAACCAAGAAAACGCTGATCCAATAAACACAGTGAACCAGGAAACACATCGAACCAAGAAAACGCTGATCCAATAAACACAGTGAACCAGGAAACACATCGAACCAAGAAAACGCTGATCCAATAAACACAGTGAACCAGGAAACACATCGAACCAAGAAAACGCTGATCCAATAAACACAGAGAACCAAGAAAACGCTGATCCAATAAACACAGAGAACCAAGAAAACGCTGATCCAATAAACACAGAGAACCAAGAAAACGCTGATCCAATAAACACAGAGAACCAAGAAACACAAAATAGAACCAAAAAGTGAGCAAAGAAACGAAGTGAGTCAATAAATAAGTGAATCAAGAAATGTAACAAACAAGAACACAATAAAAAAAAAACAGTAAACCAGGAAACGCGGTCAAGATCACAATAAACTGAGAAATACAGTAAACCAAGAAAGACATTAAACCAAGAAACATATTAAACCAAGAACACAGTGAACAAAGAACACAGTGAACAATGAAACTATTGGAACTAAATAACACAGTGAACTATAAAAAAAAAAAAAACAGTGATAGGTTTTACGACTTAATAACGTCTATTATCTTGAAACATTTTTAGGTCAACAACATTAATAAAATGTTTTCCTCCATCTGAGATAACTATTATGTTGCTAAGTACGCCATGTGTTGCTAAGTAAGTCATGAGTTGCTAAGTACGCAATTTGTTACTAAGTACGCCATTATTATGATGAGTGGTTGTCAATACCTTAATCACAATGTGAACATTTTCCAACCAGGCCTAACCTGGATTACCTTGTAATTGGCTTTCTCTGACCTTACCCCTCCCCTCCTTTGTTTTGTCCCTTCCCCGTTATCATCATGGGTTTATAGTCGGCTTGGCTCCAAGACTGGCGTCACCTGGTGGATCTTTGCTGTCGCGCTTGTTCAATTTCAAATATCCTTCCTGGCAGTTGATCCCGTGATATTTAAATTATTAGTAAGTTTTAGCAGCTGCTAAATAAGCGATTTTTTTCTGGGAAAAAAGGGGGGAGGGTATTTTTTGTAATTAGTTAACTCAGTGGTACCCAACCTTTTTTCGTACTGGGAACATTAACATTTCAGACACACGTGCCTCATCACGGCAAGAACATTGTTGTCCAATAGAATCGATACTGTGGGCGTAAAATTCAAAGGGCTGGATATCACAGTTCATGGCTTGGACATGGTCCGCGGGCCGTAGTTTGGTCATTACTGATTTAATTAGCTTAGCTTGTGACTTTTTTTATCTATTAAAAATAACGACGATTTTCTAAAAATGTACAAATTTTAAGGAAAGAAAAAAGAAAAAAAAACGGTGACATTACATAATGCCAGAAATCAATCCAATCCAATTTTTATTGGGCCCAGCAGAACATCGGAAAAGCATATCAGACTTCGTGTATGTCAGTGACTTTCATCTTGAACAAGAAAAATGCTCACAAGGCTCACTAATAATTGATTTCTGACGAGTTACCTGGTACCCTGGAAGTCGTTGTAAGAATTATAATTATCTCAACCTCTTTCTGTATTACATTTTGGACATTCTAAAGTAGCCTACATATATCTATTTATAGGCCTACTATGTAGCTAAAGTTTTTATATTAGTTAGTGTTAGCAGTATAGGCAATATAGCTAATGACGAAATGTTATAAAATGTAAAATACTTTTATATTATAAGTGAGGTCTACTAAAAGTGTTACTGTTATGTGTTCCAATGTTTCGTATCTTTCCTTCCCATACTACTTGTAAGAGATCCCAATAGTAAGCTAGGGTTTCGGGTTTCAATAACACAAATTACCTCCCCTTTTGAACTCTCCATGTGTCTATCTGCTTAAGCCCTTGTCCCATTCACGACGCCTGAAAGTCAATTCATACTGCTGGTATTCAACTCCCCAGGTTTACACACTAATCCTAAGTTATAACCTTATACGCTGTGAACCGAGTAAGAACTTTCTCTTTTTTTTTTTACATCTGAATACGCCTTGTTTTTTTTTTTCTTATTAAACTTAAGTAAAATGAAATGTGGTTGACATACACAAAAAATTTGGTGCGTTCCTTATTTGTAATAACTGTGTGGACAAAAGTGTGGTAGTTTGTTTTCATTAATGTTTAAATGAAACTTTTTTTAAGCCTGCTAATTTCTGCTCGTGTGCTTAGTGGGTTGACTGTGTAGTTTTCATTCCGTGTAAGTCTCATCGCACTAGGGCACCGTGTTGAGAACTCTATTCTCTGATAACACGGACAAGGAAAGCGGCAGTTCTTCTCAGAGCTTCTCTGTCTCCGTACAGAGCCAGTTCTTCATGCAAACCAGTTTTTGCTTCACTCATATGGCCATGTTTGGGGTGTAGTGTTGCGCACTCGTAAAGGATGTGGTTTACTGTCTCGACGTCGTCCTGACAATGCCTGCAGCGAGAATCGAAGTTCGGTTTAAATTTAGCAAAATAGGCACCGATTAGACAGTGTCCAGTTCTGTACCTAGCGATTGTCACCTGTTCTTCCCTATTCAGCTGCCACAATTCGTCCGATTTGGAGGGCCCTTTTAAGTTTTGCCAGACTTCCCTTCCCGTATTACCGTTTTCCCAGCTTTTGCACCATTTATCTCTTGCCCATTCGTCCACTATCGCACGCGCCTGTTTAAAAGTCTGTGGCTCGTCCACAGGGTCCAGCTTTGTGCCGAGCTTGGCTAATAAGTCAGCATTCGTGTTACCTTCGACCCCCGCATGTCCAGGTACGTATTGGAATGTCGTCCGAATTTCGTGTTTTTCTTGGAGGCGTCCCACGCACGCCAGTATTTTTGCCAGTGGTTCCTGGAGCGTGTCGGCTGAGCTTTCAATGGCTTGTAGGCTCGACAGAGAGTCTGTAAATAGCACAATAGGACTGGGTTGTGCTGTTTTCTCGTTAAGTCGTTCTTCAATGGACTCTACTGCATTTTGAATTGCTACCATTTCTGCTACGTAATTGCTCCTGCCAGAACACGAACCTAGAATCTTATCGTTTTCGGTCGAGCCAGGGAATCAAACCACCACACCACACCCAGAGGTTTTTTGTCCAAGGTTCTCTCTCGTGGAACCATCTGTGTACACCTTAATGGAGTCGGCTGGGTACTGGGCGATAGCTTTCCTGGCTGTGTTTCGTAGGACAGTTTTTGTGCATTTCTGTTGACTTCTGGGTCATTCAACGATTTCCTCACCTCCGGGATTCCAGGAGCATTCGCCGGAGAAGAAGCCCCATGCAGAGCGAGAGCTGCTCTATTCTGGGGTAAATCGACTTCTTTGGACAATGCCCGCACCGAGTGCATGAAAGAGTTCCGTTTCAGCCGATTTCCGCCCTGCCAATTGTCAACCAGACTTCTGACCGGGCAGCCTTCTTCTAGCCGTTTGATTTTTTCATAAGCAATCATAACGGCTCGCTCCCTTCGTAGTCTCAGTGGTGGGAGATTTGTCATGACCTCACATGCCGCAGTTGGCGTCGTACGAAATGCACCACAAATGAGTCTAATTGCTTGGTTCTGCACTGAGTCCAGCCCCGCTAGAGACGTTTGTGAGGCATAGACTTGTGCAAGAGACGAGTACTCCATTCTCGACCTTACCGCTCCAATGTAGAGGGCCCGTAACACGTTCGCTTTGGCCCCCCCATTTGGTCGTGGCTAATCGTTTGACTACCTTAAGGCTTTCCGAGGCTTGCTCTCGTACCAGTCTCACATGGTCGGACAAACCCATTTTAGGGTCCAGGGTGACTCCCAGGTATTTCGGCTTGGCTTCCAATTTTAGCTCGGTACAATTGATTGAGAGCGAAATCTTTTCTTTGTAGACATCTTTGCCAAGAGTGAAAAGGGTCCAGACCGTTTTCGCACAATTCACCTCCATATTCCACAACCGTGTGTAGCACTAGGTCACGTTGGATTTCCGTAGCTAGAGCGGCTGCGGATCTCCCAGTTTTCCAGATCAACAGATCGTCCGCAAAAAGTAGTGAGCGACACCCTAGGCGTTTGGTCAAATCGTTGATGAATTCCAGAAAAAGTGTGCACGAGAGTGACGAGCCCTGAAGCAGCCCCTGCTCCAGTACCTTCTTATTTGATAGTTGCTCGCCATAACGTGACAGGTATACCTGATGACAAAATAGCCAAGCTGCAACGTATACAGAACAACGCCGCTCGAATAGTCCTTAAAAAAACTAGACAAGATTCTGCTACTACGCACTTGCGCACGCTCCATTGGCTTCCCGTGAAAGCGAGAATCGATTACAAGGTCGCCACACTTTGTCATCAGTGTATATATAACAACGAGATGCCCTTCTACCTTAGCGAATTGATTACTCCATATGTCCCCAGAGAGCCCTGCGCTCAATGTAGTGCCAAAGTCTGAACTAGCCTGTTCGTTAGGAAGCTTTTGATCCACCGGTACATATTGGAGTTTACCCCAAGGTCCATCAACTTAAGCAACAATCCTTGTCTCAAGACTCTATCGTACGCCTGTTTCAAATCTAGAAAGACCGCAAGTGTCGACTCACCCCTCTTCTCCCTTCCGCCTCTCTGGAAACCGTCCGCCACCTCTTGCATAAAGACTATTACCTGGTCCATTGCACTACGCCGCTGTCTGAAACCACCCTGCTCCTGGCAAATTAAATTGTGGGACTCAAGGAACCACGTAATCCGTCGGTTAATGATTCTCTCCGCAACCTTCCCCACACACGATGTGAGGGAAATTGGTCTGTAGCTCTCAGGGCGGTTCGCATTCTTGCCCTTTTTTAAAATAGGAACAATGGTAGCCAATCTCCACGCCATTGGGAAATCCCCATGTATCCATGTCCGATTTAGTAAGCCGTGTAGTTTTAGGAGGCCAATCGTTCCAAGATTTTTGAGCATCTCAGAGCTGATGCCGTCTGGCCCCACTGCCTTGTGTAGTCTAGCCTTTTTAATAGCGAAAGCCACCTCCATCATGGTAAAAGGCTCTGAGAATGTTTCCGTCCCAGCCTTGCCGTCGACCCATTTGCGTTTTTTTATTGGCTCTTCTAACACGGTCAAGGGCCATCGACACGGAAGATTTTTGTGAGCTTTAGAGACTCTAGCAAAGTGTTTGTTCAAAGCCTCCGCTCTCTTCTTGTCAGTAATAACAGGGCCACCTGGCGTTTGCAGGGGTTCCGCTACCCTCGGTTCCCCCACTCCAGCCAAGTTGTTTAGTAACTTCCATACCTGTCTCCCATCCGCAAGGTCCAGGTTCGCACAAGTATCCGACCACTTTTTAAGCGATTCTTCTGAGACCGTATCCCTTACCAATGCCGTAAGTTTATTGTAGGCTCGTCTCGTCTCTTCAGTTCTCTGTCGTGCATGCCTTCTTCGTGCTGCTTTTTGTTGCCGGACAAGACGTGCCAACTTTCGAGACCAAAAGGACCGGTACTTGCTAGCGTACACCCACTTACGTTTAGGGCAGGCTGATTGTTTTGTCGTACCGAGATCAATTGAGACCATTAGTGGCAGATAATCCGATCCCAAGTCTCCCAGGACGTCCAGTCGACTCTTAGCAACTATGTCCGCAGACACCAGGCACAAATCTGGTTTCGATTCCCCTCCATGCCCGAAGTGAATGAATGTGTTTGGGGAATCCACATCATTGAGAAGAACCAAATTTGTTCCGTCGCATATGTCGACTACTTTCTGTCCCGAGAGATCGGTTGTTGTACAACCTATAACCTGGATTTTGGCATTGAAATCACCCGCCACTATAGTTCTGGTGCTGGAGAGGTTTTTGTTATCGAGTGTAAGGACACTTCCCGGTGGGTTATAGACATTTAGGCATTCAAATCTCTGTCCGTCCTTGAAAATTTCAACCAAGAGCGTGTCGGTCTCACCAAATCCCCGTAAGGTGGCATCCTTCACACGAGCAAGCAAAGGATTCCTGACAAAAGTGACTAACTTTTGACATTTTTCACAGGAACAGGTAAAGGCCGTGAAGCCCGAGAGCGAGGGCACACAGCTCCGTTTCCTACCAGCGTTGCCAGCTTCCTGCACCAAGAACACACCGACCTTGAGTTCCGACAGCAGTCTTACAATTTCAGGCTTTTTAAGTCTCAATTGCCTGTTCGCCTTAAATGATATGATTCTGAGTTGCCCAGTACCTTTAACATGTTTGGGCTTGGAAGGATCGTCCCTCCTGAGTTCCTTTTTTGAGCTTTTCTTGGTCACATTTGGTATGAGGGTCACGACTTCCCCGTCCGTGGTTTTAGTAGGGTAGCTTGGCTCGACTTGCGTCGAGGGGCGTTGGCCACCCGGAACCAACCCTTGGTTAGTTTTTGTTGTCAGTATCGGTGAGCTTTGTGGGCGGACATCTTGAAGAACAACAACGGTAGCTAACTTATCGAACATCAACCTGTCGTCAGGATTGATAGTACGGGGCCTATCCGATGAGTAATGCCCATACTCGGGTTTAATAGATAAATTTTGTAAAGCCATATAAGTGAAATTACCCGAGTGCGGGCGAAACTGGTTGCATGTTAGACTGTTGGATTCGATCTCCTCAGATGGGATCAATGCTACCTACCCAGGAACTCGTGCTCACTGAGCTAGCTTCCAATGTCACGCTTGCCGCGAATACCTTGTGGTATAATGAGAGGTTGTCTAGACTCGTTTCTCCCACCGCCAGAAAGTTCGCCATCAGTGAGGCGACTAGATGCAATGTCATACATCTGGGAACGTACCTTCTAGAGCCTATGGCGTTTATGGGGTGCGCCTCACATTCCGGCGCCCCCTAATCCAGCTTTTAACCAGGCACCCACTCATTGGGTTGGACATTCTGGATTTTGCAAGCTCCATCCACTTGGCCTTGAAAACCGTGGACGGAGGGGATCCCCTTTGGCCGCTGCTTGAGGCGTTCACAGCGTTTCCAAGGCCGCGAGGAGGCCGGGATCACCAATCTGCGCAACACAATAGGAGAGGGGTGGTTGTGAAGAGGCTTTTTTTTTTCAGAAAAAAAAGAAGGGGGGAGTGATAAGAAATTCCTGGGTGGACTTTTTTTTCCCCTTTTGAACTAATGATTATTGCATTTTACATTCCTAGAACAAAGCAGCATCCCATTGAAGTAGATTTCTTTCAGAGATGCTGGAGATGGATAGGTCACACACTTCGCAAGCCTGCATCCAACGTTATTACAAGACAATCCCTCGCCTGGAACACTCAAAGAACAGCCCCTCCTAAGGAAAGAGGAAGAGTTGACGGCCCAGGAATACATGGCGTCGCAATTTGGAAGCAGGGATGCCAAGAAGACGGGTAAGACGTGTGGACAGTTGGAGAGACTCGCCCAGAACAGAGACGCCTGGAGGAATATGGGCGGTGGCCTATGCCCCACTCGAGACCACAGGTAGAGATGAGATTTTTTTTTAAAAAGTGACAAGTAAAAAACTAGCCCTTGTCCCTTCCACCACGCAGCTCCTCATGAGCATCGCAGTCTGTTGTAATTCTAACTGTTAATTACTCGATACATTGTGGGAGTATGAACGACCTCCTCTTGGGCCTCGTCGCGGCATGAGCAGCCAATGTCTAAGAGACCATGACAATAGGATGTGATGAAATGATCACCTAATTTTTAGGAGCTCTTCGGACAGAAGCCTCTCTCTCGTTCTTGGTCTAGGATTGTATTATCAATCTTTGGTCAATGGTCACAGTTTTGTGTATGTAGTCAGCAGTACAGTGACTTCTTAGTAGTTAATACGAAGCACTGGCTATCAAATCTCGTTTAGACAAATATTTTAAAAATATGCATTCTTTCTTTCTTTGTTTTTGTTGTTTTTTTAGTAAACGTTTGTGTTAAATTTTTTAGCTAATAGACTAAAAAAACAAAAAAACGAAAATAAGTAGTACGCATTATTAAATTATTTATTTTTAGACGAATGCGATATAGCTGTTGGTGTAAATGTTTTATTTGACTCCTTTCTATTTTTTTTTCTCCAGATATATCCTCATATACCTTATATTTAATGTTTTAAAAGTGGTATATTTAAACATAAACGCGTTGCAAGATTAAATTTAAAAACAAACGAAAAAAGGCGTTGCACCTCAACTTTCCCAAGCTGAAGACTTTTGCAAAGTATAATGTCATTAGACTAACCATAGCTTTTTTTTTTAGTTTAAATGTGTCGGACGGACGGACGAACGGAAAGATGGACGGACAGACCACACAAAACGAATGGAGGCTTTTCTCCTTTTAGGGGTGGCAACAAAAAAAGGGGGAGACGATATATATAGAGTTCAGTGCGCGATATCTACAAATACGCAATAATTTTTTGTTTATGTTTGTCCAATGTTTGACATGTCTCGGATGTTCCTTCAGAGTTGATGATAGTCTACTTCCAAGTCCAAATAAACCAGAGCACCGAAAAGTTTCCAAAAAAAAGAAAACGATTTTAAAGTGACTAAAAGAAAGTCTTTAGTATTGTGAGATATTTAACTAGTAGTCTTTGAGGTTTTAGGCTGGGCAAAACAAAAAAATATTGACAAGCTTTGGTTATTGTTCTTGTAATTCTACTAAAAAGTATCAAAGATAATATATCTATAATCTTGTAAATCACACACGTTATTTGTATTGTTTCGGTGTATAGTAGAAAGTTCATTGAGTAAATGTGTCTTTGAGTGTGCGTTTATAAAAATTAAAACAGGTAATGGCATTATGCATGTTTGGAGTCTGTGACATTTATATTCAGGCTTATTCTAACCTAGATTAACTGCTTACTTCTCCTACACATCGCTAGAGTGGAGCATTCGGGCTAATATTTCAAACATATAAATTGCATACATTTGTTTGCTAATAATGGATTTTTATCTTTTTTAAAATAAGAAATAAGTTGACAATATATTTTTAAGCGTAGGACGTAATCATCTTCTCTTTTGAACTAACGCCTGTATAATATAAGAAGATTCGTTCATTTACCTAAACATCATTTTTATTATATATTTGTTACCATTTAATCCACAATTCCACGGTAACTAACATTTTTATTCTGTTGTCAAATTATCCAAATATATATTAGATCTAAGGCATAGAAACTCAACGTGACTTTATTTTTATTCTTTGATTTCATTTTGCTTTCAATATCGGCCCTAATAAAAAACAAAAGTTGGTAGCTATGGATTCTGTAAATGTGCTCTTAATCGTAAACAAAAAAAAACTTGTAATGCTTAAAACTTGTTATATTTCGCAGTAAATTCAATCTTCAACAATAGGAAAACTTATAAAATGTCATTTTGCTGCTATACATTAAAGAGAAGCAGCTATAAAATCTTTGCATAATTTTGTTATTTGATTTCCTTGAAAATAGTGACACAGTATGGCTGATGTCTCAACATTGCTTCAGATTGTGAGATCTCAAATTTTTTTTGCCAAATTCTTTTACAAGGAAACGAGAAAATGTCTTAGAAATTCATTGTTGAATATTTCAAACTAAACACTAGAGAGATAAAGAGAGTTTTACTTTTTGGTTAACAAGTGTGTGGGCACGCCAGGGAGACCTGAATGACTCAATAATTTTGTTCAACAAAAATTTTCTTTTCAATTATTTATCGTCACCATCTTCTTTGAAGAAACATTTCTGATCAAGTACAGACGTTACTTTAAAAAAGAAGATAATTAAGCTCTACGCGTAGCTATGTTTCAATCTAATCAGAGACTTATGCTCTATTAGGTCTTTAGTTTTCCTGGCTGATTCAGGCAACGCGTTCCATGCTGTAATGGCGACAGGGCAGGAAGATCACAACTAAAAATATGTCATAGTCCTAGCATATGAAATAAGAAATGAGCTTTTATCTTTGTGTCTTTCTGGGTATTGTCTTAGTCTTGATGTTTATGTCTGTAATGTATAAGAACACTTTGGTGTCGGATGTTGAAGATTAAGTGGTATTCGGATGTCAGATGAGAGACGATTCCAACTTTAATCATTTTCCATTTTTATTACCGAATTTAGAATGTTTTCAAAATCCTTGACCAGTGTAACCTTTTTTTTTTTCAGCGGCACGCGGAGTCCAGTGAATGTTATACGCGGGCTCGTGAGCCTTAAGCGTAGACTGTACCTCATCACGCAAACCGGGTAGTACGCGCCTAATGCCACAGGTCTTACTATTGTTACTTAACCTTGCGTAGATACTGTACTTTTTGCCGTTTGACTACATTACATAGTGTTGTTTTTCTGCAGGTAAGATTTTTGCTTGCAAGATTGTGTCCCAATTTATCTAATATTGAATTAAGGGCCTTAAATCAACGTAACTAATGAATCGGAAAGATTTTGCATGAAAAATTAACAACTAAATAATAATAATTTCTACTATCGTGTGACAATCTCAGGAGCGGGGCCTTGGGGGGGGGGGGCAGTTGCCCCACTCTTTGCCGCCTCTGTGTGATGAACAAAAGATAGAAGACAATAAACTGTAACTAGAGCCTCAGGACAAACAAGTCAAAACTACTTTGCACTACCTCATAGCAGACATCATTGTGCTAGAGCTAACTATACGGTGTCAGTTGCATTAAGGCAACAACCCTGCAGCGTTGTGAACACATTATCATGACGTTGTATCAACAATTTCACGTCGAGATCAGATAGAAGTTTAGAGAGAGATAGAGGGACAGAGAGAGAGAGAGAGAGAGAAATCTAGCCCCGTAAGTGAAATCAACTTCTTACTTAGTGGAGATTTTCACGATGAACTAAACAATGTCAAGGACGCTAAATTGAGTTTCGAAATTGCCAACTAAAAAAAAAGTTACAAAAAGAAGAGCCTTATAAAAATTTGATTCTGTAGTGCACAAGTTTATCATACTACACAATTAACCTTTGGAAAGCTTAGCTTCCTTTATTTTGTACACCGGATACATCAAAAAGATTGTTATTTATAGTTTTTCCATCATGTAATGAAATTCTCAAATAGTTACTGGACAATACCAAAATCTACATCAGTATTGCCGACAATGCATGATTGATAACAAATAATCCTTGTCTAGTCTATAAGTTAATAAAGGTTTAGGTCTGCTAGTTAAATAGAAGTATTGCCACTTGTTACTTTTTAGAGATAAATGAATTTAAAAGTTTTATTACTTCATAAAAAAAAGGCCATTTCTGTATTGCTTTAATTTAAAAGTTCCATTAAATTAGCAATGACAGTTTGCATGTTTTTCTAAAGATTTTGTATTGAAACTTTGTCTTCGTTAAAAAAAAAACGTAACACTTACTAATTATGATCTGGAGCAGACGTTGGCGTAACTGTTAACTCCAGTGTCATACAGAAAATCTGTCATTGGCATTGTGTTAGTGCCAGCAATATTCAACACCTCAGTATGAATAGACTTCAACTAGGCGACAGACGTATACATATATACACACACATATATATATATATATTCAATAATAGAAAAGAAGTCTCCTTTTTCTCTATGTGCCTCCCTTGAAGAACTCTTCAGTCTGTCTTTTATAACTCCCGCTTTTTTATCCCCTTCTTTTTCTCACACTGCCCCTACCCTTTTTCCCCACCCTCTCCTCCGCCCCCACCCCCCACAATCAAAAGTACTAGCCTAAAACTAGTCAATCTATTGAAATCGATAGATATCGATCGGTAAATTTGAGCAGGTGACTTACTTAGTCCTGGAGGAAGGTTCAGTGGTATCGATTCACTGATAGTGAAGAGATGAAGACTACGATTACTCGAAAAAAATTAATTTCGGGGCGTGAAATGTGTGAGGGGACAGGGAAATCGACTATTTCAATAATAATAATAATAATCTTTATTGTCCGTATGGAAATTTGTCTTACAATTTGTGCATTACACCAAACAAAAAACATTATAACTATAAGAAACCAAAGTGTACAGTCACACCAGACGCAATCATAATTTACATGTCCCAAAATCCTGACTCAAAGGGTGATTCTTTATTTGAAATTTGTGGCTGCTTTCTAGATTGATGTTTCTATGTAATACCATCAAAGTCATTCTATATTCTAAGTGGAAGAATATGAAAATAGCTCTTCATTTAGTTTTGCCTGTTGTTTAATAAAATGTAGTATCCTTGGGGAATAAAATGATTTTAAAATTAGGTACAAAACTTTGTAGCTTGAGCTTTAATGTCTTTCGATCCGTGGGGGCAGATGACGTAAATCTCATCCATTTCTACGGCAGGCTGTTAAATAGGGTATCATGTGGCCAGCACAACTCACCAACCATCACTGCTTCCCTAAACGTAGCCTGCGTCTTGTGCCCGTTAGAGACGGGTGGACACGGAGGCTTCCCGAAGTTCGAATCAGTCTTCACCAAGATTTAAACTCTAGACGATTTGGTTTGGAGGCTAGGCGCTTTGCCACTGGACCACCATGCTATGCTTTTAGAGCAGTGTTTCCCAAACTATTTCCTTAACGGAACACATCACACATTCTAAGTACTTAGCGGAACCCTTTTTTTTTTAAGAGACATTAATTCACGTGGTGGCCTACTAGTTAAGTATTCCAGTAGTTCGTGGAACACTAGGGTTCCGTGGAACACAGTTTTAGAAACATTGATACTGTAATTCGCTGTATGAAATTGTGAATTCTAAAGAGAGTTTTATTGTTGTTATTTATGTTTTACAAAAAAGGTTTTCAAGCTACACTAAAAATGTTTCCATTGAGATTTAAAGCCTCCACGTGAGTTTGGATCAGTTATCTTGTGCTACATTACAGCCAGTGATCAACCTTCATTATGACAGCAAATAATATTTGCTCAAACATGCCCAAGTGTGATCTACAAGACATAAACCCTCTTAAGGTTTAATGAACCACAACGGTGTGAAACCGGTGAACAAAATGCTCTGGAAGATTACTGGAAGACTACAAAGAACATAATTAAAGAATGTCTAAGCTCTCCTTTTGTCACCAGTCATCCTTGACCAAGTATATCAATCTTAATGCTGTTAGCGTATTGCATGAGGAATGTCGTACTCAAATACCTTAATGTCGGCACATGAAAGCATGATTTCCACCACGTCTGCTGAACCTCTTGCGGGTTATCGTTCTTAGAAAGTTTCAGCACTTATCTCCCTTGACTCTTTGTTCAGAATGGTTTGGATGCTTAGCATTGACTTGTTAAGAGGACCTTCTATCTGATCTTCACGAGTGTTTGACATTTGTTCACGTCTGCCGATTGTCGTGCTAATGGAGTGTGTGCCTTTCGATTTGTGAATGAATGAAAATGAATAATGGAAGAGATTCTCGTGCAATTGATCGCACATAAACAGTTACATTAAAATATTGTTACTTTTTCTGTATGCATTCGTGTTTGTGTGAATGGCGGGGGGGGGGGGGGGTGTGTTCAGATAATTAGTTGCATGGAAACAGACAATACATATTTATACCAGTTAGAAAAGTTAATTGCATGAAAGCATTATCAACAAAGCTATAAAGATTTTAATCATATAAAAAATGTCTTTTCTCACAACAACAAAAATTAACTCGTCCTTTTATCAATGCACTCGATGGTGTTTTTCAATTCCGATTATTAGCCACACTTTCTTCACGGTCTAAGGAAGTTGCAATGTAGAAGTTAAAAGTCAAGGAAACACACACGCAAATAGTTTACAGAAAAAAAAAAATTATATTAATATATCAATTCGTTTGGATCAGTCATGTAATTAACTAGTGGTCATAAATTACTTTATTTGTTATCTCAAACAAGGGAAAGAAATAGTACTTGACTGATTGGTGGAATTGAATTGGAAGCCTAATTAGTTCATGGACTCTTCGATAGTAGAGTGGAGGTGGCTTGAAAAGCCTGAGAAAAATTTAGTCAACACGCTCGAATTCAGGTCGATACATTTTTTAAAAAAAATTCTCCCCCCTTTCCAGCTGGTCCAGACAAGTGATAGGATCATAGCGCATTGAGAAAGCTAAAAGCATGAACTTACGCTAAACAAAAACAATTGGTAAAAATATTTCTAATCGCACAGATTTGTTATTGTTAATGTTTTACCTGTTTCTGATGTTCCTTCAGAGTTGAAGATAGTTTATTTCCTAGTCCAAGCCTTCCGAAGGACGGCGGGGGATGGGAGCGGGAAGGGTTTGAACCCGGGACCATCGATAAATCCAAACGACAGTCCAGCGCGCAAACCGCACGACCAGTCTAGATATATTAAAAATTTAATTACATGACTGATCCAAATTAATGGATACAATTACACTTAATTTAAGCTTTGTTTTTGACAAAAAAAAAACACTTCCGTGCTGTTAATATACTTTGTTTATTGCTGTTGTTGTTTTTTTCTAATTATTTTCAGATGACAATATAAGATAAGATAAGACAAACTAAAAATATGAATGTTTAGCTTAGTATCTTATTTGAACATAAAGTAAGAATTAATAATTAATAACTTTATTACTTACAATGTATCGTTTTTTAATTCTAGGACTGAAAAGTATTAGTTAAAAGTAAGATAACTGGGCCTGTAGTCTACACGCATGTGTATCTACCATATCCTTTTCACTTGTTAGAACCTTAAATATATTGAAGGAAAAAAAGAACAATTCTCCAGTTCAGATTAGACTGTGCATAATCAACCTGGCTATGGACGTTTTATTAAGGATCGGTAATAAAAGCAATATCTTTGGACGCATTGTCATGAATTACCTCCCATGGCCGATCATATTATTTAATACTACATTGCTTCCCTTGAACTGTGTCGTCTGTCAAATCTGTCGGAAGAGCTCTCTTTTGTGGGGAAGTAAGAAGTGTTTAAAAGGAAGAAGGGGGAAAGGCTTTAAAGGGCGATGTGTCAATTGACAGCCTTAATTGCATGATAGATAGATTCTTTCTTATTGCTTCACGTCTATTGTACAGAGTCCAAGCTATTGAGGTAACAGGACTGGTTCATGAACGGTTTATGTTATTAAAAGCCATTCAAAAAGGGTCGATATGATCCCTGGGTAGAGACAATGCCACATGTGTGTAATATTTCAAAATAAAAATATTCAAGATAAGGGAAATAGCCACCACAAATCTCAAAAGGATGTTACTGGAAGTTATATAAAAATAATGTTGCATGTATTCAGAAAGTAAGTACAAGAATCTCCAGCAGACATTTGGACTACATTTCACTGAGAAATACTAGTGATTAAAAAAAAACAAAATTTGGTGGCAGAGTGGTTAAGTGCATGACTTCCGAACCTTGGGTGCTGGGTTCAAATCTCATTGAAGATTTCAGATTTATTTTTAAGTGCGCCCTTGAGTCTACCCATCTCTTATGGGTACCTGACTTCAGTTGAGGAAAGTAAAGGTGGTTGGTCATTGTGCTGGCTACATAACACCTTGCTCGTTAACCATTGGCCTAAGAAACAGATGACCTTAACATCATTTGCCCAGCATATCGCAGGGTCTGAATAGGGAACTTTACTATACATGTAACGGCAAAAATGATAAACTCTAAAAAGGTCAAAACGTATTCAATTCACATTTTGTTGGATGAAGCGGTGAACACAAAGCAATTTTATGACTTATTAATTCATGAAAGAGTACTTCAACTTCACCTATCCCTTAGTCTGTTTGACAGTTGGGGCACCCTGTCTCTAATCTCTTCTTTTGTGATCTTTTTGTTGCATCTCAATTCAATTGCTAGGATCCTCCTCTCTAACTCAGCAGTCAACATCCAAGACTTGCAAGCATATGAGAATGTGGCCATGACCAGGGGAGCGCATCAGTCTGGTTTACTTCAAACAGAGTTGTTGGCTCTTCTTAAAGAACATTAAATCACTACAGACATTTTGCTGGCATTAGTCCATATAAACCTTGCAAATCTAGCAGATATTTTACCAAGTGTACAGAATTTATTATAAATAGAGTAATCATAAAGTCAAAAAAAAAAGTAATTCAATTTCTTAGTTCAAGAGACTAACTTGCATGTTTTGATTTTTTTCTAAATGTACTAAGTTGATTCTGATAGCTTCAATTGATTTCCTGTTTTTCAACTTTGTATCAGTGATAAAATTTCAATATAGATGAATATATGAAAAGTATTTTTGCAAACATCTAGACATGACCTAGATAACTTGAAATCAACTCTTTTGTAATACTTTTCTGTACATTTTTTTGCACCAAGTTGTCACTTCAGTTTCCATTTTATTATTTTTGTATGGTTTTATACTTACAGACATATTTTTTAAATTTTTTATTACAATCTTGAAAAATATGTTAACCATTTAAATGTCTAAAATTGACAATATATATTCCATTGGGAAACTGTGCTCTAAAACAGGAGCTGGCGTAAATTGAAATATTTGTATTTGAATCAGAAAGTTGTATACAGTCTTCCAATGTCTAGTAGAGCATGCTAGTTCCAGTTTATATTGTGTTGCCTAAGTCAGACAAGAAAACCAATAAGTAAGTAGAACATAAATCTATATTTAAAATTGAATGACAAGATCAACTGGATTTCTACATGGCATTAACAATTCATGGCCAGAAAAAAACTTTGTAGATTTCCTCATGGATTGACTAGAATTTGAGTTTTAAAAAATGTTTTATTATAATGGTTTGTATAACATGTCACTGTGATACAGTTAGGATTACGCCTGCCATCCTCATAATATGAAGTTCTTATTTTCTTCAATTTCTTACTTTGTAACACTGATTCTATGAGAAATATTAAAAATGTACATGTTGACGTTGCAGTCGAAAAAAAAAAATCTATTTGTTAAACCCAAGCCCATGTGCCAAATGAGCTATAAATAGTTAATCAAGAATTGATTACCACAATTCGAATTCAATGATGGAGCATGTGTGTGAATATTGCAAGTTGAAGAATTAATAGTGACTTAGACTAAATGTTAATTTTCATTAATGAAACACTGTAAACAATAACAAAGAAAAATAACAAAAACAAATTAAAAAGATTTCAAACACCTTATTTGTTTACTCAAAAGATGCAATATATACATTTCAAAAACATGTCCTTTCATGGGTCTTGCATCTCAAAAAATGTGTCACTAAATCATACCCAACTTTTTTTTCTTATTAAAAGACATTGTTATGCTATTATAAGTATTTTTTTAAAAAAACACGTACGTTTTAAATCCATCAATAAAATGACATTAAATAATAAACATTCTAAGAGATTACTAAAAGCAGGACAAAAATTTTAGAATTGAAATAGAAAACAAACTGGGTCAGCTTGGAATTTAAAAAGCAAGTTTAGTGAAGAGTGAAAATCAAAATACAAAAGGTAACCAGTTGGTATTATATACTATTTTAGACAAGTTAAAAATACATTACAATAATTACTAAATAAACTAGATGAACTGGTAAGTAAAACAAAAACATATAAGTATTACAACTGCTACCTTCAATAATAATTTAGAATTTTGATAATCTCACTTGTGAAATAGACATTAGTTTCAAGTTATAAGATAAAAATCCAAAGTGAAAGTATTAAAAATATATTTCCTGTACAGCACAACATATTTACACAAATCTCTTTCATTATTCATATAGAAATGTATGACTACACATCACAGAAACTCATTTCTAGATGAAACTATTCAGTGTAGGGGACTGAACTGATCACATTGGGCTATGGGACAAGGGAGAAAGAGACAGCACATTTTGAACATGTCTGTAGAGATCCCTTCTATTTACTGCTAAATAGCTTCATTTTCAGATAATGAAGACAAATTTTAAAATGAACTGTTAAATATTTCAATTAAAAGAAAAGAAAAAACATTTTCAACTGCGAGACAAATTATCAACAGCTTGTCTTGTTTCATGAAAATAATATAGATTGTTTTTGTTTGAGAAAATGTAGAAATTAAACTGTATGTCCCATCAAGTTCCATGTCAGATCACAAAATTGCCTGCTAGGGAATGACCAGAATAAAATCACAACAAAATACTTACTACCAGACTGAACTGATAACAATATATTTACACTGTAATAAATTACAAGGCACTTGTCTAATTCCATTAACTATTTGCCATTTCTTTCATGTCTTGAATAAAATACATACATTAAATAGCTGTAAATATTACAAAGCTTTTTAGATATTTGCATCTCAAGATTCATGCAATACACTATGATTGGAATTCCTCACTAAATTATCTGGTTTTCACTCACAATAAAACATTGCTATTTTTAAAAAAATAACAAAAAAAAAAAAACCTCTAGAATGCTGTTGTACTGTGTTATACACAGTGAAAAAGACTAAAATATATTTTTGTTATTGCTTTTGTAATAGTGCAAGTGCATCTTTTATGCTTATAGCGTGCTCTGTGCACGATGGTCCAATCTCTTTTGTGGACATGACATGAGAGTGAAGGAGTATCTGGGAGGTTACTAAGATGCCTTTAGATATTCACCAAACATAACTTGAGATTTGAACTTGAGCACCCCATTAACTCTTTCTCTCCTAATTAACGATAGTATCATTGATTTGACCCCATTAAATTTTTTTTAAATTTGTTTTATAAACTTATAATTTGTGTTATATAAAAATAACATGCATTCTCCTAAAATTCTGTACCAAAACTAACGTCTTCTGATTACAAACAAAAATGTTATTGAAGTTTAATCATGACAGGGTAGAATGCACAAATGTGAAAAATGAACAATTATGTCTGAAAATAATTATGTAGATAAAGAGTTAATTGGTAGCCAGGCAGTTAATCTCTCTTTGCATTGGTTTTTATTTGTTTTACTGTTGATGAGAATGCTTATTATGAAGTTTATGGCACTCTCTTGTTTTAATAGCCAGATAGTGATACATTTCTAAATCAACACAGGAAAGTTCACAATTTTTGCAACAACTAAAGTCATCCTGCTTAATTAATTGTCATATGTCATTGCCTGCTAAGAAATGACCAGAATAATATCACAACAAAAGACTTACTACCTGACTTAATGTTAACACATTAACACTGTAATAAATTGCTCTTTTTTTATAACTAGCCAGATAGTGACACAATTTTAAATCAACTAAAATAAAAACAGGAAAGTTCACAATTTTTGCAACAACTTAAGTCCTCCTGCTTAATTAATCAAGTAATTCAATTGCAATCTTCATCTCTCTGACTTACGTAGCACATGAATCACTGAAAAGGTGTATAGACTATGTAATTGAAGGAGGAGCTGAGCAAAAACAGTACAATTGGCAGACATGACTTTCAATGCAAAGAGTAAATATCCTGAATGTAACCAATGCATTGGTCATGTAATAAATAAAATAATATAATACAATATTTTTCATATAGATGTTGCAGTTAACATTTTAGTTAAGGGGAGAACAATCCACTTGGATGATCAGGGCCAAACTGTTTGTTGTTTTATTCATTATTTTTATAAAGGTTTTGTTTACATTCTTTTCAAAGATAATATAACATTTAAAAAATCAGATATATAAATTAAGCTACCGGTATTCTATGTTATCAAGCAATCAAGAAAATAAAAAAAATATAACGACTCCTGTATAAGACTTATGTCACAATACTGTTATATGGGTCATCACCACAAAACGTTCTCTCATAATATAAAGTATGATGACTGGTGAACAAAATGTGCAATACACCGTTGAGGAAATGTAATACAGAAAATAATAGGTTAGGTTGTGAATAGCAAAAAAATAGAATAATGAGCTGGCAACTAGACTTCACAAAAATAACATCATAGCCATTGCTGTAAGACTTTGACTTCACCTCAGTGCTATTCAGTTATACAATAGTGTCAGTCAAATTTATCTACCGCCTTATTTCTCCACGGTGGTCTGTAGTTTATAAGAAACTGGCATTTACACAAACAGTGCTCCATCACAGTCCACAGCAGGACATATAATCTACAAGACTCAGCAAACCTCCCTACAATACAGACTGTTACCATTGTTACATTGAAATTTACTTTGAAAACTAGATATCATATTGAAATAAGAGAACAGTTGCTTTTTAACTTTGAAAAAAAAAAAAGTTAATCATAGCATTCAAGAGAACTGAGTAAGAGGATCAACAGAGTGGAACAAATATTTGCTAATAACAAACTTAAAGTCAGTTTAGCAAGGAAGGCAACTCATGTTGATATCTTAATTAAATTTTTTTTTAAAAAGAATGAAAATAAAGTAACACTGGATTTTTTTTTAAAAAAAAGCCATCATTTTTTTTTTTACAAGATTACTTTCAAGAAAATTATTTTAAAAATATAGATTTCAGCCATGAACTAGGAAAAAAATTTTGTTGATGTAAAAATTAAGGACAAAAGACATCTAGATGATAACAAAAACTCATTTTTAAACCTATTCACTAATGACTTAATTTCTCAGATATATTGTATGATTAGTAGGATTGCATGTGAATGAACAGACATAAAGTTATTAAAACTAAATACATTATACACACAAAAAATGCATTATAGTTGAAAAATAATCAATGTTAGATTGTTATGATTGATTGTTGTCTTTTAAATAAATAAAACATTTTGCATAGTGTTAGATGTATTTCTATGAAAAATTGAACTAATTTGACATATATATAGTAAATTTTAAAAAAAGAGTCATAAATCACAGTTGTAATGTACTTTTGACACTTTAGTTCATCTACATACAGTTAAAATGACTAATTTCACAGCAGTACTATGGCATTGTAACCGGGTTATGTGAATTAAGAGGTAAGTTTTTTTTAAAAAAGGTGCATAATCCTGTATTTACGCAATCATCATTCTTAAATCACTGTGAATCAAAGACCTTCCTTCAAGGAACAGTACCAGTAAAAAGAAGAAGAGGAGGACAGAGAAAGCAATGGGAAGACAATGTCAAAAAAATGAACAGGCCTGACATTGAATGAAATTCTATTCAAGGCAAAGAACAGAGAGGAATGGAGAAAAAATGGTTGACAGTGCGGTGTCCCAATTGTTCAACGAACTAAGGGATAGGTGTAGGTGAATCAAACATTAAGCAATAAATCACCGGTAAAACTGGTGTAAAAGATAAATAAACTTTTTTTCTCCATCTTTTCAAAACTTACACCAGCCCTGAGGAATATTGGTACAGCAACAATAATAACCAGAAAAAATAATAAGTTTGAATAGCCAAACATTCTTTACAATAAACAAAGAAACTGAGGAGTTTGAATTATCAACCTTCCTTGAAGATCTGCGATAACTATGCATGATGATTGACTGCTTTGTACAAAAATAATTATGTCCACATTATGTTGCTAAGATGTCCAATTAGTAACATTTGTATTCTATATTTATTTCAAAGTGAAAATATAGTTTTTAAAATAAGTCATCAATTTTTTAAATTTATGTTTTTTAAAACATTAAAATAATTATCAGCTAAAAGTTTCCTAAACGAAACATTTTTTAAAAATATATTTGAAATTAATGTGCTAATACGGATGAATTAAAATTTGTTAACAATATATTTTGTTTCAAATAAAAATGACTGGGGGTTATTTTTACGAACTATAATAAAAACAAACAAAAATATTGATATAATTGAAGAAAAAAATTCTGACTGAAAGTTAACATATTGTTCTAAATGGTTCTTAAATGACTAGAATTTATTTACATAATATTTTGGTTTTTATTGATA
This sequence comes from Biomphalaria pfeifferi, assembly GCA_030265305.1. Classification (NCBI taxonomy): domain Eukaryota; kingdom Metazoa; phylum Mollusca; class Gastropoda; family Planorbidae; genus Biomphalaria; species Biomphalaria pfeifferi. Next base: position 155,382 of record JASAOG010000072.1, read on the forward strand.
AATAAATTAAAATAATATCTTTAGTGTTCATTTATGGATATAATGAATTCATAATAGTTTTGTGATATATAGTGGTTATTAGTTTACAAATTTACTAATAATTATCCAGATAAATATTTGTATAAGTATATTTGGTTTAATAAGAACATTATCTTATGGTATTTTGTTAAATACAGTTTGATACCAGCTTTAAGACTTTCAAAACGTTTAAAACAAAGCTATCAAAAATATTTGAGAATTAAAAAGCCACACACAATGTGTCAAGTAATGTTAAACAAGTGAACAAAAACATGAAATTTCAAAGGGCAAACATGATTAAGTCCCTTATTCACTACTGAATCACAAAACTTTTTGATGATTTATAAATATTTCCTTTAGACCTCTCTTTTCCTTTAGACCTCTCTTTTCTCACCATATAGACCAAACCAATCAAAGGAAATGTTGCTTTGTGGTCACTAATGTTATTCCAAATTAAATGCAGAGGGTCCAAATGCATCAAACCCAACTAAGATGCGTCCATCATTTTCAACTTTAACAGGATATGTCTTGGCAACAGTAGAGCTCTTGGGTGGAAAAACTGTCTCACCATTGTCCAAGCGAAATTTCCACTTGTGCCAAGGGCATTTGACGCAAACTTGGGTGGAGCCGATGTCTTCTATGTCTGCTAAATGTAAAGGTCCACCTGGAAAATATTAATTAATCAATTATATTTGATACTTTGGCAATCAAACCATTTCTGTTTCCAACATGTTACTATGCACATTTTATGGAGCAATAACTAATGTTTTTTGAAAAAAGAGGTAAGGATCAAATATACCTAATTAAATTCAAAAAGACTCCAAAAACAAAATTAAAAGACATTAACTTGAGAAATACTTGCAAACAATGCAAAGAAGGATGACATGGCAAAGATAATACTAAATAATTTTTTGTTAAAGGTTTCTTCTTACATTGGGCAATGATTAAAGATAACACTGTAAGCCTTGAGTTGATGGTTCTAAACAAATATTCAAAGGAAAATAGTGGGTGTGAAAATTATTGAAATTGCTTTAATGGGAGTAATTCTATGGTCAAAGATTACATTTATTACATACATAAAAGACACATTAGATATGGAATTTAAATCAGCACAAACACTATGTTTGAAAAACCAAAAGGAGCTTAAAAAAAATTGTCTTTTATAATTGTATTTTAAGTAGAGCCTGTTTTAATAATATTACTCTAAATACTTCATTACAATAAGTTGTTTTTACAAATATCAGCAGTTTTCATTTTCCATTGGAACTTACGATCACTGAATACACAATGGCTGAGCTGTAAAGGCTATATTAATGAGTCTGGACAAAATAGTGCTTATAAAACTTGCTGACACATATATATGGATGATACTTGTTACTGATAAATTTTTTCTGAGACAGAATGGCAGACAATAATCTTTCAAAGAAAGCTAAAAATAGCTGAGGGCAATAAATCAAAAGTGGGTGTGGTGGCTGAGGGGTAAAGTTTTTAAATTCCAAACCGAGAGGTCCCAGGTTTGAATCTATGTGAAGACTGGGATTTTAAGGTCACCCATGAGTCCATCCAACTCTTATGAGTACCTGACTTTAGTTGGGGAAAGTAAAGGAGGTTGGAGGTTTTGCTGGCCACATAACACCCTGCTTGTTAATCATGGCCAAAGAAACAGATGACCCAAAGATCACAAGGTCTGAAAGGGGAACTTTACTTTTATCAATGAAAAACAAAACTTTGTTCACACATGTTGTACACCTAAACTTAAATGATGAGTGAATATATATAATCTAAAGAGAGACAAAAGGATTCAGGGATCAGTTGTTATTGGATTTTATTTTACTTAGTGTTTATTTATTTATAATGTTCATTTATACTGTGTCTATATATTTTAATGATTCATTGTGCCTGTTTATTCTACAAATAAAGTTTGTGCAATTATTAAATAATCTAAATTGTTATTGCTTTGATTTTTTTTTAAGACCCTTCATTTGAAACATGACCACTACTTGCTATTTACTGTCAAAAGTTGCTTCTGAAATAAATTGTAATAAATAGTATGCAACTATATATGTGATAAAAACCTACCAGCATGTGGACAAACTGATTGAATGGCATAAACTGAATTTCCAATTCTAAATAAAGCAATTTTCTCATCATTTAGTAACAGAGATTTCCCAAAGCACTTCTCATGCAGAAGTTTAAGAGCAGCCTCTTGATGAATATCCCCCTGTTTTTTAAGTAGCAAAATTCGTTGGCGCTGATTTCTTTCCAATTCATTTTGCCAGTCTAGTAAATCTGTAATAAATGAAATGAATATATAGTATAATTAATAAAAATCTCAATAATGTACAAGAGACTCTATAAAACAAGTATACACAATCTAGGGATATTTTATTTTTTAGCCTCAAAATAATTTCATGCAAAAAAAAAAAAGTTTGCAATATTTGCAATTGGATGACTGCCTGGTCGTATGGTTTGCACGCTGGATGGTCATTTGGTCATATGTGCCATGTTGGTCAAAACTTGTAGTTTACAATGTCAATGTGAAACACTTGTGCAATGCATTAAAAAAACAAACGAGATAATGACAAATACTAAACCAATGACATTATATTAGTATCCACATGATAAAAGTTAAAGAAAAATCATTCCCATTTATAATCTTCTTATAAGCTTTTAGATCCACCGTCACTACTTTCACTTGCAGTAACTTGAGTTCTTTATATAGTATTATTATATATCTACAATACAGTATAATAATAAATAAAAAAAGACTTTCTAATCATAAAAAAAAAATGTTTTGTTTTACATGTTTCGGATGTTCCTTCAGAGTTGAAGATAATTACTTCCTAGTCCAAACCTCCCGCAGGACGGCGGGGGATGGGAGTGGGCAGGGTTTGAACACTTGACCATCAATAAATCTGAACGACAGTCCAGCGCGCAAACCCCACGACCAGGCAGCCATCATGTATTGCTGGAAAATTATTTTTATTATTTAAATTTAAAGTAAACTTCTGAATCACATCGAGCAGGTGTTGAATGGTACCAACCAGTTGAATTTGGGGCTATTGTTCTCTTCAGAATATATTGTCCCTTTTCATGGAGCCACATTGCCAGTCAAGAAAAAAAATTGAGTAGAAATGCTATGCATGGTGATTTAAAATAGTATTTTTGTACTGATGACCTATTTCTAGCGATTTGGCTTAACTAATAAAAGCATTTTGTGAATTGGCATGCAGGTCTACTGTAACTATATATCTATGATAAAGACCTCAGAATAATTTTTTTTAAATCTGTAATAAATAAATAAATATTTATAGAGACATATATATTATATATGATATGAGACAAGAAATTAAGCTACATTCAATTACTATATTTATATTATAATACTTAGCTACCTTTAATATGAACATCTGGAACAGGAAAAAAAAGTTTTTGATCCATCTCTAATTCTTTCTATTGGTCTTGTACAAAATAATATATAGAGAATATATGTAGATCTATATTTAGTATTAGATCTAGTAGAATAGCTGGACTGTCTTAAGATCTAGAATCTGTATAACTATACTGACCATAGTCTAGTAAACTCTAGTATAGATCCTATTTGAATTCGATTTTTTAAATTAAATCTACAGCATTGATTGAACCTATTGAGTATGAATTACTTCAATTAGTGACTATTAGTCATAGTCGTCATAGAACAACAATAAACTGAAGATTCTGTTCACAATGCAAGTATTCAATTAGGTAATCCTGTAGAATGAGTTTTAATCACAGCTTGTCTAGAAGTCCTATCTAAAAATCTTTCTTTAACTAATATTCAAACTATGTAACTGTAACAATAAAATATGTGTAGACTCTGACTCTACGACTGTAATAATCACAATAATAGTGTAATCTGTACACGTGTTTGTGTGTATATAGAATATAGATAGATCTATTTAGAGACTAAGAATCTAGATCAACTAGAGGCAGTAGAGGGTGATCACATCATCATGATTCATGTAGCAATAATACAAGTCACTACAAGTGCAACAAGTGAAGTAGTCAAGTACAGACTACAACAGAAGTCCTGAGTTTGAGAAGTTCTTAGTAAACTTAGTTCAACAAGTACTGACAGATGTAGAGTCACTAAGTAAGACTAAGACTAGATTTAGTTTAGCAGCTTGAGTTGAGCAAGCAATGCCCAACGCAATAGTTCAAATTAAAAATCAAATAGATCTTCTAGATTCGAGTTGATCGTCTAAATAAAACCATTTCAGTTTGCACGAAAAACACAATTTTACTATTGATAAATTACAGTGAAGTAAATAGAATTAGATCTATATCTCTAATAACCATGTGTAAAATGCAGCATGTTAAAATATAAACAACTTTGGGCCTAAAATAGAATCTAGTAACACTGTTTACAAACTTGAACTGTGTGACACAGGAAGCTTAACACGTTCAGAATTAATCCTAAAATTCAATTGGTTGTTATGGGTATAGCTCACAGACCTATATATATTAAAACTAAAAACTATTAAAACTAGTACTATATCTTTTTACAAGGTTAATAGCAAAGCTTGTATCAACTCTGTCCGTCCGTCTGGTAAAAAGTTTGTAAACATTATTTCTCTCACAGCCAATCTCGGATCAAGCTGAAATTTTGCACAATTATTTATTTTACCTGAAAAAAATCCCGGACTTGCTACCCTGCCTCATAGTGGCGTACGGGTGGAAACGATCGTAGGAGGAAACGATTAGGCTAAATGGTAGCAAAACAAGACTCCCGTGGGGGTGCCTAAGAGGGTGCGAGAGCATCCTCATTGCACAGTTTACGGAGTTGTAAAAAAGCTCCCTCAACCTTGTCACAATCCAGGCGCCGTTCCTCGAAGGGACCGTTACATAAATGGCGTGTCCTGCACAGTTAGCCTGGTATAGAAAAGGAAAATGGCAGGGGTCCCGGTGCACGCGGTCTCTGGCCTCGAGTCTGAAACCCCGCCAGACAGAACAGTGTACACTGTTCTCATTCAGGCCTGTGAAAGGGAGCTCTTGTTCACTTTTGCTGCCCTAGAGTTCTAAGAGCCGAAGGCTCAACTCTACCTGACAGTTTCAAGAAGAACGTGACAAAAATAAAATACTCAGAAAGACACAAAGATAAAGGCACATTCCTTGTTCCATATGCTAGGACAAATTTGACAAATGCTCCTCCTTCCCTAGTGCTATTAGAGCATGAAATGGGTTGCCTGAGCGAGCCAGGAAAACCAGTGATTTGGCAGAATTTAGGTCATTGACTAGATGTATGACGTAATTATCTTCTTTTTTTTTTAAGTAAATGGTATTTAATTATTTTGTTTCGTACCTCGAACAAAGGAAAAAAAATGAAATTGCCTGTGTTATAGGATGAATTAGTCCCCTTTATATGTCTTCGTCTGAGGCTTAGTGAACACAAACATGAAATAGAAAAAATAGATAACTATACTATCCTCAAAGTTCATAAGCTTATCTCTAGCAGAATGGTTATCCTGTTGCTGTTGGCTTGAGAAGCCGTTAACACAGAGTTTGAATGTAGGTCGTTCACCTATATATATATATAGGGCCGCCGCTACCTATTGTGTAATGTATGCATTGCACGCAGGTGGACGACTTTGGTGAGCGGTTGAATTATTATTCCAAGGTTCCTTTTTTTAAAAAAAAATTTGGTCTAATAATAAAAAAAGAATTGCTAAAATATTTAAATGAATTATAATTATTCCATTATCCTTTGAAAATATTAACGATATTCGTACATAAGAAATAATTATGGAAACTAGAACAAATAAAATAGAGCAGCATGTTGTTTTTTTCCATAAGCGCCTGCTCATTTCTGGCCTTGAATTTTCGAGGCTTGTTTGTAATATTTGTTTTGAGTCGAATAGCCCTTATCTTTTCTTAAATGATACAGGCGTTACTTCAAAAAAGAAGATGATTACGTCCTACGCGTCATACATTTAGTCATGCATATTAGCCAATGACCTAAATTCTGCCAAGTCACTGGTTTTCCTGGCTAGCTCAGACAACCCATTTCATGCTCTAATAGCGCTAGGGAAGAAAGAGCATTAGTACACATTTGTCCTAGCATATGGAACGAGGAATGTGCCTTTATCTCAAAACATAAGACAGACCCACGCCATTTACCCTTGTTGACAATGAAATAAAATGAAAATCGTTATTATAGTTTGTCCTTCATGACTTTCTTCAACAGTCAACTTCAGTTACTTTACCAACGTATTACTTATACGACAGAAAAAATTAAATGTCCTTTAATACATAATAGATTCATAGGTTCAATTCTTAATTATAACTTACAGAATCTCTTGTAGTGCAGTGTAGTCAGTCCAGTTCTCTCATGTAGATTTCTCAAGTACAAATATTTCTCAAGTAGTTCAATAATAATCCATGAACATGAGAACTTTAAATAATCCAAAGGAAAATGCACGCCAACAGGAGGATCTAGCTAGTAATAGAGTAATCCAGTAATCCGATTCAATGGCATAATTCACCTATGACGTTTACACATAGCATAAGTCCTACCAGGTAATCCAAAGTAATCCACAGTAATTGGAAAATTACTGACAAATAGGTAATCCACAGTTACTGAAATAATTTAAATAAAAATAGGCATCTGAATAGAATGGGCATATGTAGCAGCTTCATCGGTGTTGAGCAGCTGAGAGTAGTCAGGTCTTAAGATCTTGCCATGAAATTTAGATAAATAAATACAGTCAAATGATAGCTTGAAATAATATAGTGGTATTATCTGCCAAAATATACCACAATTTGTTACTGTTAAATGACAGTGAACAAATATGTTGATAGGTAAGTCAAAAGACGTACACCTCGCTGACCGACAACTCATCAGAGTTGACAAGCACAGCCAAGGTTGCTGTACTTCTGAGGTTGCTCTTCTATTTTCACCCACGCAGTGTAGTCTCCGGGTCGACTTCAGTTTCGGTTTCACTTCAGTTTCAACTACACAAGTGTCTCAGGGTTGCCTTTGTAAATGCTGTTGTTAATACTGGAATCTTAAGATGTCAGCAAAAGAGTGAACATTAAATCAGACAATGTCAACTGAGACTGTGACAGTCTGTTCCAGTTTCTTAATGTTTTCTTGAGTTGACGGGTCCCAAACAGAGGATGCGTATTCTATTATTGGCCTAACCAAGGTTAAATAACATTTTAGTTTTATATTCTTTTTTGATTTATAGAAATTTCTTTTTATAAACCTTAATGATTCGATTGATTTTTTTATAGTTTCATCAATATGGGGATTCCATGACATTTTTTTCATTTATTATAACACCTAGGTATTTTCCGTTTTTAGTCTGAGTTAATCGTTTACCATGAATAAGATAATTAATTAATTTGTTTGAGTTTTTTTTTTTTTATTGTTACTCTTAATAACTGACATTTTTCTGGATGGAAAGACATGCTCCAATTTGATTCCCATATCTGTAATTCATCTAATTCTCTTTGTGAAATTTCTGTATCTTGTGTTGTTTTTATTGTTCTATATATTATGAAATCGTCTGCGAATAATCGAACTTTTGTTCCTGAACTAATGCAATTTGGTAAATCGTTTATGTAAATTACAAATAGTAGTGGACCTAAGACTGTTTCTTGAGGTACACCTGAGTTTACTGTTATCGGTGTTGATTTAGAGCCATTTATTATTACAGTTTGTTCTCTCCCTATCAGAAAATCTTTAATCCACTGATGCAATGGACCATCAATGCCCAAATATTTTATTATTTTAGCAAACTTTGGTGGTGAACTTTGTCAAAAGCCTTAGAGAAATCTAGTAAGATAGCATCTATTTGTTCACTATTATCTAAACCTTTAGAAAAATCATCAATTAGTCCTATTAGTTGTGTTTCACATGATCTATATTTCCTAAAGCCATGTTGGTATTGAGTAAGGACATTTTGCTTGTCTAAGTTTTTTATGAATATGCTACATATTATTATGTGTTCTAGGATTTTACATGTGATGCTAGTAAGTGATACTGGTCTGTAGTTTCCTGGGTCAAATTTTTCTCCTTTTTTAAATAGGGGAGGGGGTGACATTAGCTTCTAGCTAATAGTTTTTGGATTCCTTTTTCTTGTACTTCATTGTAGGGATTCTGTTACAATACGCATAACAAAATCCCTCCACCAGAGACACCTTTTTGGTGGCAAATGGGGCAATTACTCCCGCCATGCGCTTTAGGTGGGGGGGGGGGGGTCACGATAAAGAAAATCTTTTTTCACCGTCAGCCCATCGTAAAAATACTAGTGGCCCTAATTTGACGTTCGCCCAGGGCCCGCACACTACTAATACAGCATCTGCCTCCACCCTTTCCCGTCAGCAGCTGTTTTTAGCAGAATATCTAGAGAGAAGCCGGCCCATTCTTTCACGTTGTCCAGCCAGCTTTTCTTAAGACACTTTCTTTGTGCTCCCTCCCCTGTACCTTGAAGGATGATTGTTGTCTTGACGAACCAGTTTATCTTTCGTCACTTCACAGTTCCTCATTTTACCACAAAGAAAGGTTGACTTGTTGAAGTACAAACTTATTTGTTTTCCAGTAAGGAGAATAGCCAACAGTAGATCCACAAAGAAAGAGCCAAGATCCACTACTCAGAGTATATCCGAATCAACATAGGCCAGCCTACATTATGACCCAAATGTAATCGATTTTTCAAATTAGAAGACTGAAATGAAACCATCTTTGTGAATATCAAATCATGAGTAATGAATGATGAGTTAATGATTGATAGTATATTTGATTTGGATACGTTTTTGACTGATCTTTTCGTGAAACTTAGGATTCAGGACAGTTGAACAGTATGTAGGCCTACATCTCTTTTACACTTTGTAATGATCTCATTACTTAATAGGCTTTGAAAGTGACGACTGATGTTATTGGTTTAAATTTAATCCCCTAATGACTATTTTTCATTATACTTGATTTGACCCATTATGTCTGTCGTGTGGCAAAGGAAGATGGACGAATTTTCAGCCTTTGAGAAAAAAAAAAAATTTTGACTTGCATAATCGTTAAAATCACGTCCGGGGCCCTGGGCAAGTGTCAAATCATGGTTAAGAATATTTGTGCGATGGGATGACGGTGACAAAAGATTCTCTTTATCACGGGGCCCCTCTAAAGAACGGGGACTGCCATAAGGCAGGGATTCTCAGCTTGTGGATCGCGACCCCCTTGGGGATTGAATGACGATTTTCTAGGGCTCGCCTAAGACCATCGGAAAATATATTTTTTTTGTGTGTATTTACTACTTTTCCCTATAATTGTCATTCGATTATAGATTTTAAAAACAACGGAATCATAATCTTTACAAGCATTTTGATTTTCGCAGCATAAATATTTGTAACAGTTAAAATTACTGTCCATCAAATGGAGCGGTGAAATGCTGTTTTTCGCCATTGCAGAATCCTAGATATTATTTCAAATTGCCATATAAATATACAAAATAACTTTGGTGAATACGCAATTGAAAAGTAAATATATGCAAGTCATACAGACAAAATGTCATTTATTTGTCATTTAACTATAAGTAGTAAAACATATCACTTTCTGATTAAACATACAGCTCTGGTAGGCCTAATTCATAAAAGAAATATAAATCATAATTACGGGGTTTTTTTAATTAGAAAAAAAAAGCACAGATGGGCGTCTCCGCATTGTAGCAGAAGCCCTGGACAGACACCCTGCTGTCTTGCGTAGTGCATAAATGTCGCCATACAGGTCGAGACTTTTGGGTTTCCCAGACCTGTCGAGACGGAGATCAGCAAGTCTGGGGCAGTCAAACAGAATATGAGGCACGGTTTCCTCTTCTTCCCCGCAGCGGGGGCACCGTGAATCAAAATTTGGCCATAGCCGCGAGAAATATGAGCCAACAGGACAGTGGCCTGTCCAGCACTGTGCTATAATAGCTTGCTCAGGCCTGGACAGTTTCCACCACGGGGAAGTGCGGTCAGGGCGCCTCATGCTCTCCCAGACTCCACGGCCTTTTTTGGGACTTGTCCCAGCACTCAAACCACTTTTCCATTTCTGTTTTTGTATTATAGCCAGGGCTTGATGAAAGCTTACAGCCTCATCATTGGGTAGAATTTGCCCTCCTTGGTGGGCCAAAGAGTCTGCAATGGTGTTGCCAGTCACACCTATGTGACTCGGTACCCACTGCATAATTACAGGGGTGCCATAGCGGGGAATAACTTTTGTTATCCATTTTGAAGAAATGACAAATAGAGGTTCTTCCCCCTGACGCCACGAAATAGGACCAACATTATGTTTATCGTGTTGTGTATTTTTTATGATTATGAAATCAAAAGCGCATTCGTTGAATGTATCGAGAAACCATAGGGAGCGCTCGGGAGAGGATGGTTAAGCTTACAACAAGCCGTGGATTACAGTTTTCTGAATCTACCTTGGTCAAAGCGAAATTTGATGCACAATATTACAAGCATTATATGTAGCACTAAACCATCACGAGACAGCTATTTTAAGACATTCCGTGGTTCATGGGCGTAGCCAAGATTTTTTTTCGGTTTGTGTGTGCGTGCGTGTGTGTGAGTGTACATAATTAATCTTTATTACATTCTGGCCCTATGTTGTTTAGGAAGATGTTTATTGTACCCTAGAATAGGTTCTTCCTGCAGTTAGTGGGGAAATTGTAGACTCCCCGCTATTGCCGGCTCCCCTACCGCTCCGCCCCGCCGCCAAGCACTATTTCCGGTATTGAAAGGCAACAAAATGCATATTCTGAAGTATCTACAGTGCATTATCCTTTTTAAAAAGTTTTATTTCAAAAACCTTATGTGCTATTCTTACTGACTTAGATCCTCCCGCGTCGTTCGGCACATTGGGCGGCAAGCTGCTTCCACAAAAATCTGTCACTGGCAATGTCTTAAGCTTCTTCCCACCTTCTATGAGGACCTCCATGAAAGTGTGGGGCCAAATTATACTAGGATGTCCCTGTTTGCGATGTCCTCGTGATGGCCTCCATGTCATCGCAACTCTTATTATGCGTAATTCATTTTGTCGGAGAACATGTCCGCAAACCTCATGCGACGCTCTGTCACAACCTTACTAAGGGGTCGACTCCCAGTTCGGCATAGGATTTCCTTGATAGAGACCCGATCTTTATAACTGACTTCGGGTTAGGGTTAGGGTTAGGGTTAAACTCAAAACCCCCTATGGCTACGCTCATAGAATCTGCTAGTCTTATGTTGAAGAGGGGGGTGAATCGTAAATTTTGGAGGGGTTTTGATAGGTACAAGAAATAATTGTGCGAAATTTAAACTTGATTCGAGATTGAGTGTGGGTAAAATAACGTGTACAAACTTTTTTACCAGACAGACAAATAGACAGAGTGGGTTGAAATAAGCTTTGTAAAAAGCTTTTTATAGTTTTTGGTGGAATCAAGGCTAACTTGGTCCGTTCTCCGAGTGTGATACAAATATGAACAAGTAGACATGTTTGTTAATTCACGACATGCATTCCATTATAAGTGCCTTAGAATTGGTTCCCCTTTTGTTTTCTACCCCTGTACCGAAACATATTTTTCTAAAGTTGGTTTATGCAAACTATTGAACGAAAGTATGAGCTGTATAATGACTATTTCTCCTCAGCATTCATTGCTATCCAGTCTTTGATCGACTAGAGATGACATACTTCATAAAGATTAAGAGGCATATTAAATTTCATTTCAATATTTAAATCCAGTCTTAATCCCTGCGTGTTGTATTGAATAGAGGCCAATTGTTGACCCTGTGCACAGAGAAAGAGGGAGAAAAAAAGGTCCGACTTTTCCTTTCTTCGGAATGAATAGAAAGTTGAAAGCACTTCTTGAAATGTCTTTGCCTCGCGCAAACGTAGTGACATGACAAAGTGACATGTTTTGTGGAGAACGCTTCAGACGTCTGGTTGCCAGCCAACCACCAGCGGGCCCGCGTCTGCACTCATGCCTCCTTAATTAGTTAAATTTAATTTGCTTTTCAGTTGCAGAAAACATAAAGATATAAGGCGCCTTCTTCTATTAACATTGATAGGGCCTATAAAAAGTATTATCCTATTCGCTACAAGAGAGTGGTCTAAACCAAGTCTACCTCCCTTATTGATTAAATCTTATAACAAGTTCAATAATACATATTTGTTGTATTGAGAAATTTAAATACAATTTGCATTTTACTGAGTCTAAGCGATAAAGCGCTTGGTTTCCGAAACGGGGTACCGGGCTCGAATTCTAGTGAAGACTAGAATTTTTAATTTCCGGATCTTTGGGCGCCGCTGTGTCCACCCAGCTCTAATGGGTACTTGACATTATTTAGGGAAAAGTAAAGGCGGTTGGTCGTTGTGCTGGCCACATGACACCCTCGTAAATCTTGGGCCACAGAAACAGATGACCTTTATATCGTCTGTCTCTTAGATCACAAGGTCTGATAGTAGAACTTTACTAGCATTTTACCAATCGGCTATACCTAGCAGTTTAATCATAATGTGTTCCTGATCGGAGTTATCTAACTTTTAATAAAAATGTGAACAACGGTAGTCCGAAATGTGTTAGAGACACTTACAAATACATGCAATTTGAACTAAAAGATGTATACCTATATTAATCTCAAATTCAAGTCTCGTTGATAAGGAGTTTTAAGATGTGAAAAAAAAAACATATAGATAAAACTATATCTAATAAAAAAAACATTTACAAAAATACATTTTTAAAAGGGGGAACAACCTAAATTCGAACTCATGGCTCAAGCCTTCTCAAGCCAACACGGTAACCACTTTGCTAGTCGAGAGCGTATGAACATGGAAGATTGTATAGTTATCTATTGTTTCATAGTCTAGTCCTATTTTTCAAATTTGTGTTCACTAAGACTCAGACGACGATCTATAAAGGGGACTAATATACTTTCACTTCATTCAAGTACAATTTCTTTCCCTTGTTCAATACCAAACTAAATAATTAATTACCAATAGTTAATCATCTAAATGTTTTTTAAAATTCATTCTTAAAAGAAGAAAACGTCAGGTAAAAGAAATAATTGTGCAAAATTTCAACTTGATCCAAGATTGAGTGTGGGAGAAATAACGTGTACACACTGTTACTAAACATACAGACAGAGTGAGTTAATATAAGCTTTGTAAAGATAAAATAAGTTTAGTGAGTCAACTTCTCTGTACGAAGCAGTGAGTATTAGAGTTTCGTTTTCGTTGTAGGGATGCGGTTGCAATACGCGAAACAAAATCCCTCCACCAGAGACGCCCTTTTTTGGGTGGCAAATGGGGCAAGTATCCCCGGCCCGCCGTCTTAGAGCAATAATTTTGCAAAATTTCAATTGATACGAGATTGGGTATGGGGAAAATAACGTGTACAAACTTTTTACCAGAAGACAGACAGACAGAGTAAATTGATATAAGCTTTGTAAAAAGATAGTAATCTCTAAGGTCCTGTACAGTTCCTCTACTATTTGTCCAAAAAACACTATATATACAATCTTATAGAAGACAGTTCTGCAACTTTTTGTCCAAGGATCATAGATTTCATCTGATAGAATGCTATTATTGTCGTAAACCCAGTTACTGCCCTCTGCATCTATTGAAATCATAATATTTCTACTTCTCTACTTTACATAACTAAACTGTTAGGCTAAGTAAGTTAAGTCTAAATGAATTAAAATGTTGGTTGTGTGGTCTAAGACGTTTTTTTGTTTCACTCTCAATACAGTTTGACTTTTGTGTCAGCTGGTAGAGCAGTGAGGGAAGTGGTGGTGTGGGAAAGTGCAATGGAGTTAGATTCCTGTAAGAGAAGGGAGTCGACTGGAAGCTATCTTTTATTTCCAGTCAACGAAGACCATAGAGACGTAGGCAGTGATTGGCAGTTCAGCTTAATACTGGATCGGATTCCTGACGTCAGCGGTGGACAATGAAAAGAAAAGAAAACTTTATTAATATAATATGATTACCAGCTGATCGTATTAACCTCGATTATGCAGAGAGTAACGATCTATTATTTCGTTAGAAGTTGGTACTGAAGAGATTATTTTTTAGTGAATTCATTTACCACTGACATACACAAAATATCTACTTATTAAGAACATTAGGTAAGTCTTTCATTGTCACTATTATTATTTCATAGTCACAATAACAATATGGTCCACATTCTATACTCAAAATTAGTCTTAACATAATAATAGGCCTAATAGTGTCAATGTCTTCGATTTCGAAGATTAGTGACGAGTGCAGTGTTTCACAAGACTACGAAAACCCAGTTGCAACCTGCATATTTTTCCACATCTCTTGCAGACAAAGCCGTTGTCTCCTGGCGATCTATTTAAGTTTTCTTTTCGTTTTCTTTGCCTGTCTTCAACAATGTGTGTCTCGCGGTCTTTTGTGAGAACTCTCTACCAAGTGTCTCTTTCAGAGACCATCTGTTCGTGTGAGTCATTTTGTTTTTTAATTTATTTTGTTTATAGCGCAGTAGTAGGGTTAATTATAAAGGACAGCGGTGTGGTTGATAACGTCTATGTAGTACATTGTAGAAGATCAGCACAGTTTCTTCCATTTCTTAATTTTTAAGTTTTCAAAAGGTGTTTCTTAAAACTGTAAGAAGAGAGTCAGGAATGTAAAGATCTGGTCTGTGTGTATAAAACGTAATTTCCTTTGTTCAGTAGTTCATTCCATTGAGATTTATTTATTTACTTAAACGTAAAAATTAGATTTTGGTGGAAATAACATTAGCCTTAAGAACTTAACATTGGTTCTAAGTTTTTAAACAGGCTGGTGGTTGAAAGTAAATGTGCATACATGTTTCGTTTTTACTGGGTGATTGTATAAGTGCATAAATGTTTTGTTTTACTGGGTGAAAGTAAATGTGTATAAATGTTTTGTTTTACTGGGTGAAAGTAAATGTGCATAAATGTTTTGTTTTACTGGGTGAAAGTAATGTGCATAAATGTTTTGTTTTACTAGGTGAAAGTAAATGTGTATAAATGTTTTGTTTTACTGGGTGAAAGTAAATGTGCATAAATGTTTTGTTTTACTGGGTGAAAGTAAATGTGTATAAATGTTTTGTTTTACTGGGTGAAAGTAAATGTGCATAAATGTTTTGTTTTACTGGGTGAAAGTAAATGTGTATAAATGTTTCGTTTTACTGGGTGAAAGTAAATGTGTATAAATGTTTCTTTTTACTGGGTGAAAGTAAATGTGCATAAATGTTTTGTTTTACTGGGTGAGATTAAATGTGCATATATGTTTCGTTTTCCTGGGTGAATGCAAATGTGCATAAATGTTTTGTTTTACTAGGCGTAAGTATATGTGCATAAATGTTTTGTTTTGGGGGATCGTAAATGTGTATAAATGTTTTGTTTTGGGTGGGAGTAAATGTGCATAAATGTTTTGGATTGCAGTAAATGTGCATAAATGTTTTGTTTTGAGCGACTGTCAATGTGCATAAATGTTTTGTTTTGGGTGAGGGTAAATGTGCATAAATGTTTTGTTTTAGGTGTGGGCAAATGTGCATAAATGTTTTGTTTTGGATTAGAGTAAATGTGCATAAATGTTTTGTTTTGGGTGAAAGTAAATGTGCATAAATGTTTTGTTTTGGGTGTGGGTAAATGTGCATAAATGTTTTGTTTTGGATTGAAGTAAATGTGCATAAATGTTTTGTTTTGAGTGAGTGTAAATGTGCATAAATGCTTTGTTTTGGGTGAAAGCAAATGTGCATAAATGTTTTGTTTTGGGTGTGGGTAAATGTGCATAAATGTTTTGTTTTGGGTGTGGGTAAATGTGCATAAATGTTTTGTTTTACATATTTAAATCGTGCTTCACATGCTTCATGCTTCACATATGAAGATTATTACATCCTAGCCCAGACCTCCCAAAGGGCAGGATCCAAACCCGGGACCATCGAAACGACACTCCAGGTGGCATAACGAGAACGGTCTATTATTTGAAAGGTGTGTGTGTGTGTGTGTCGGCCACACATACGCAATGGTTGCCTGGTCGTGTTTGCTCTGGTCTATTGTTGCGATCGTCCTGAGTTCCAACCCCCCCCCCCCTCCGCCCGCCGACATCCCTTGTCTTACAACAGCAGGTTTGAAATAAGACGAAACCATCTTTATTCTGAAGAATTAATTTCATATTTATATGCTAACTATACCACAAGCTACACAGAACTTTTTCCTTCAATTATTTTCCAGTTCCTTCATTCCTACATCCATAGGTGTGATGGGAATGAATAGATTGTTAGATACAGATACATAGATCTATGACTTAAAAGAAAAACACGACCAAAGGATATATATCAACTTCGTTTTATGTTTCAATCCGTATGTATGCACCAACTTTCCCTTTCATCCATTTCTTTGTTTATCTTTAAAGCCCCTGATTACCGATAAGCCGAATGTTGTGCCTTTCTTTGGAAGTTTCTAAGTATATAAATATTTAGCAGTTTAAAATTGTCTGGTATGCATAGAGTTGAATGGAGAACGACCGGTTGTGCTAAACAAACCATATTAGATCTATGTTAATCCCTTGTTGGACAAACATGACACACAGCTATTAATGGGGGTTTTTTTGGCTTGTTTTCCCTGAAAAACCTGGCACACAACATTCCAAATTTTCAATCTGTTTGATTTCCGTGTTATTAAAACTAAAGCTAAACATAAGCGTTTTAAAAAAAATGTTTTTTAATGCCATTTCAAGGGAAAGTATGCAGTTACCAGACACCTACAACAATGGCGAATCCATGGAAGGCGGTAGAGGCAATCGCCTCCCCCCCCCCCACTCGACTGGCCCATCCCCGGATAAAATCCCACAATTCGTATATTTGTATTTACTTATCTTAATAATGTACCGGTATACTAATTATTTATATTGTTAACATTTTTTATATTTTGTCACCCGCCCCCATGTGGTACAAACTGCATTTACCGCTCTCCCAGCCCGAACTCCTAAAGTTATTTTAATTTTTAAAACATTTGTATTTTATGTCGCAGTCCAATCTAATCTAAAATTCAATCTTTAATCAATTTCAAAAACAAAATGATGGTCAATACCAGATGGGACAGACCTTTTTCTTTCTGGAAGGGGAAGGGGGGACATATTTTAATGGGAAAATTGCACAAATTATGTAAATAAAAGGTCACTAATATAAGTCACATGTTGCATTTTTATATCGAGTCTCTCATTTAATAAGCGTGGTCTAGAGGTCAAGTGCGCTTGAACTTGGCTTGGCTACCTAGAAGGGGGTTCGACACCCGACTCGGGCAGAGTTTTGTTTACTGAGCGCCTAAAGGCAGCACGGAAAACCAACTCTTAGATAACCCCCCCCCCCCCCCCCCCCACCGGTCCACAAATGAGATTGGACCAAAATGCTATAAGCATGAAAGTAGCGCTATATAAATGCTATAATAATAATATATAATTATTTAAGTAGAACTTTAAATCGAGAGAGTACCCGTACCTGATTAATCGATTGCACTCTACCTTCCCCTCCCCTTTTTTGTTTGCAGCCGAAAACTTAACTTTAAGTAAGTACATGATAGTCAGATATAGCGACAGCTTTTATTATTATTCCGCAGGTTTTTAATTTATTATTTGACATGACTTTGCCATAAATATTCAAAGACAGACTTTGTTTTAGAAAATTTAAAAGTGATAAGAAACGTTTAAGTGGCACAAATGAGATTAGTTTTTAACCAAATTACATATTTATGGTTCCTAGTCGCCTTTTCTCAACCTTTTCTGTATCTCAGATTTTTCTATAGTACAAATAACTTTGGGCCTATAACTCATATTCAATACATGCTTTAACCACTTGAAATACTTTTAAGTTTGGATAATAGTCCTGAATATCTTTTCCTCCCTCTAACCAGTATAAGATATAAAACAACTATACAAACTCACCAAACTTCTCAGTACCAAAAAGGCTAATTGCAATGTTCCAGTCCGAGACAAATACGGAAAACTACTTTCTTCAATAAATGAACAACTTGAAAGACGGAAAGAATATTTTCAAGAAGTGCTCAATAGACCTAAACCACGAAATCCACCAGATCTAAATGCAGGACCAACACTAGACATAAACATGGAAGAAATAACAAAAGAAGAAATAAGGAATGCACTCAAACAAATGAAGACAGGTCAAGCTGCTGGAATTGACAACATACCACCGGAAGTCCTATAAGAAGGAGGAAGTGAAATAGTTGACCAAATGCACAAACTATTCAACAAAATTTGGTTAACAGAAACACCTCCCGGTGAGTGGAAAAAGGGCTTGCTAATAAAAATACCACAGAGTGGAGATCTATCACAATGTGAGAAATGGCGAGGCATCACTTTGCTGTCAGTACCAAGCAAGATTTTCAGCAGAATCCTACTAAACAGAATAAAGGGAGCATGTGATGAACACCTAAGGGAAGAACAGGCTGGATTCAGAAAAGGAAGATCTTATGCTGACCAAATAGCTACACTCAGAATAATTGTAGAACAATGTGTCGAATGGCAATCTCCTCTCTATGCAACATTTGTCGACTTGGAAAAAGCTTTTGATAGTGTCGACGGAGAATCTATCTCGACTGTAATGAGATATTATGGGATCCCCAATAAAATAATAACCATAATCAAGAACCTTTATGATTGTTTCACCTGCCAAGTAACCCACTGTGGCAAGCTGTCAGAGGAATTTCCAGTCACAACAGTAGTCAAAAAGGGATGTCTTCTTTCACCACTCCTGTTCCTTCTAGTATTGGATTGGGTCACAAAAGAAGCCTACTCTAATTCAGGGAAAGGAATCCAATGGACTCTCACACAAAAGCTGGAAGATCTTGAATTCACTGATGACATAGCCCCATTATCACACAGACTACAGCATATGCAAGAAAAGGTCACAGCTTTAAGCAAAGTAGAACAAAGAGTAAGCCTCAAAATAAACCACCAAAAAACAAAAGTACTTAAAGTAAACAACAAACAAACTGGAGACATAGAACTGGATTCTCAGACCATAGACCAAGTAGAAAATTTTATATACCTTGGGAGTGTAGTCAGTATATCAGTTGGAACAGATGAAGACATTAAACGCCGTATAAATCTAGCGCGTCAGACATTTACACAGCTAAAACCAACCTGGAAATCTCCTTACATCTCAAACAAGACTAAACTAAGAATCTTTAACTCTAATGTCAAGGCTGTCCTACTGTATGGTTCTGAAACATGGAGAACAACTGAAGCCACAACAAAAAAATACAGACCTTCATCAACAGATGCCTGAGAAATATCCTAAAATACACTGGTATGACAAAGTAGAAAACACCAAACTGTGGGAGATGAGTGGACAGAAGTGCAGATCTTTGGGAGGAAGTGGAGATGGATTGGTCACACCCTTAGAAAAGATACCAGCAACAGAGCTAGGCAGGCCTTTGAGTGGAACCCCTAGGGAACAAGACGCAGAGGAAGTCCAAAAAGAACATGGCGACGCAGTGTACTTGAAGAAGCAGAAAAGACCGGGAAGAGCTGGGACACCATCAAAAAGCTAGCAAGAGACCGTGGAGAGTGGCGTGTTTTTGTCGAGGCCCTATGTTCCATGAGTGATGATGATAATGATGAACCAGTATAATATAATTCTAATGACTTTTTCGAGAAAATTATACCGGTCTGTCCGCTTGTGGAGGTTTCTCTACTAGTGATTTAGGGAAAAAGGTCATAGTAATAAAGTTCTTTCTTACCTTTCAGCCTGTATACAATGGAATTTAATGACTGAGTGATTCACATGAATTTTTTTTTAGTTGATTAGCCCAATTTGTGGACATAAAAGCAGTTACAATACGAATGCAAGCGCACAAACAAAAAAATATGTTTCTTGGAACCTTTGGGCTTCCATGGAAAATAAGGACATATCCTTCCAAAATATTCGATGTGAAGGACTTCGTTCGTGTACGTACATGTGTCTATGACAGAGGACAATGGACTAATATAGTTTGTCTATCGCGGTTCGATGATGACCACTTCGTCATCCAGGAGGCTGAGGGCTTTGCACTGGGGTTTAGTGCCTCCTCATGTGGCTGGTGAGACCTCTGTGAGCCCGGAATGTTTGGCTGCACATTGGGCAGGTTATTCTAGCTGGAGCTAGTGTCATTGACCTTGCTTTTCTTCTCTGGCGTTTTTCTTCTGCCAGCGTTGTTATCTTTTCATCAGCAACCTGTGCGCCAGTTTTCACAGCGCGACGCCATGATGCTCTGTCACGTGCCTCTGTCTCCCAGGTGGCTGGGTCAATGCTGAACGCATACAGAGAAGCTTTGAGGGTGTCCCTGAAGCGTTTTTATTTGACCGCCTTGTGAGCGCTTTCTTTTGCTTAGTTGGCCATACAAGAGTCGTTTAGTGATGCGGCGGTCTTCCATTCTGCAGACGTGTCCTGCCCATCGCAGCTGGGACTGCATCAGGATTGTGTGGATGCTTTGCAGACCCGCCCTTCGAAGGACTTTGGTATCTTGTATTTTGTCTTGCCATTTGACAATCAGTATTTTTCTTAGACATGTCATGTGGAAGTGATTCAGTTTCTTTGCATGTTTACTGTACACCGTCCACGTTTCTGAATCAAAGAGCAATGTAAGGAGGATGACAGCTCGATAGATCCCTAGCTTTGTATTTATGGTGATACCTCGTGTGTTCCAGACGTTTTAGACAGTCTGCCATAGGATGCACTGGCCTTGGCGATACGCAGGTCAATTTCGTTATCGATCTTTCCGTTTCTGGAGAGTGTGCTGCCAAGATATGTGAATCTGTCCACTGCGTTTATATCATGTCCATTTATCTTGATGCTTGGATCCGAGTAGGCTTTCACTGGAGCAAGTAAATGTAAGACTTCAGTCTTTTTTGTATTAGTGGTAAGACCAAAGTCTGAGCATGCACTTGAGAAGTCACTGACGATGCTCTGCAGATCATTTTCAGAGCAGGCATTTAGGGCACAGTTGTCAGCAAATAGCAAGTTCCTGATTTCTGCTGATTTTATGTTTGATTTTGCTTTGAGCCGCCTTGGGTTGAATAGGCCAGCATCAAATCTGTATGTTATATTTATCCCGTTGTTTTCTCTATTTGTGAATGCATCTGTCAGCTTAGCAGAGAACATGATACTGAACAGTGTAGGTGCTAGGACACAGCCTTGTTTTACCCTGTTTGATACTTCGAAGGGCTCTTCCTGGACACGAGCCTTAATGCCATCATGAAATAGTCTCACCATGGTTATGAATTTTCGTGGACAACCATACTTTGACATAATCTTCCGAAGTCCTTCCCTGCTAATAGTGTCGAATGCTTTTGTTAGGTCGACATAAATTGACAAGAGATCAGCATTTTGTTCTTGGCATTTTTAATGGAGCTGCCTTGCTGCAAAGATCATGTCAATGGTTCCACGCTTTTTTCTGAAGCCGCACAATGGACTACCTAGTGATCGTCAGTTTCAAGATTTCAAGTTCTTTAAAAGAAAAAAAAAAAGAATTCATGCATGTCGGCTCACGTCGGCTGGTAAACTCACCAACAAAGTGCATCACGTTTCTTGGAACCTTTGAGCTTCCATAGAGGCTAAAGACAGTTCCTTTTGAAAGAATCCAAATATCAAGGACTTCTTTCGTGTACGTACATGTGTCTACAACAGAGGACAATTGGCAACCGTTTGATCGTCTTAAGAGCTGAGCCGAAGGCTCTTCGAGCTCTAAGTTTGAAAAAAAAATCTGTTTGAGCGTCAAACAGTAAAAAAAATCTGTGTGAACACACAGTTCTGTCTGGAAGAGAACCAAGTCAATGCCTATGCAAAGCATTGCTATATTCGATGCAACTGGCCCCCAACGCATGGGCTAGACAAGACCGAAGGCCGAGTGCACCGGAAACCTCCGCCATTTTTCTACGTTATACCAAGCTAACCATGGGGGAACTCGCCATTAATGTAACGGTCCCTTGAGGAATGGCGCATGGATTATCGACTGGACCATGAGAGCTCTATTTCAACCCCGCGCCGTGCAATAGGTAAGCTCTCGCCTACCCTTGGACACTCTCACTGGGGGTTTTGTTTCGCCATTCATTTAGCCTAACCACTTCCTCTAATGGTCGTTTCCACCCGGGTGCCACGATGAGGCTGAACAGCGTACCCGGGCAACCTAATGGTTGTTCAGTTCGTACAATGTCTGGACGATGTTAACCTTAATTGTTGTGAAAACATAGAACTGACGGTTTTGTTTTATGCGTTTTTGGCAATGCAATCTTCTATTGAATAAAAAAAAATAATTATAGATATGAAACAAAACGGATTTTCATACAGACGCATTGAACAAAATTAATTACCTAACAAGAAAACAAAACAAAGCTTATATAAGAAAAAGAACTGAACATTTACAGACATATAACTCAACACTCTGATTTATTTCCTTATTTCTAAATCAAAGAGAATTAATAAATCACCACTAATTAATTAGTCAATCAGCAAATTTTTGTGATTGATTCATGTTTTGTTAGGGACAATAAATAAGCTTCAACTTGATCCAAGAATGGGAAGTGGGAGACATAACGTGTACGAAATGTTGTACCAGACAGACAGTGTTGTGAGTTGATAGAAGCTTTGTACCAGACAGACAGTGTAGTGAGTTGATAGAAGCTTTGTACCAGACAGACAGTGTAGTGAGTTGATAGAAGCTTTGTACCAGACAGACAGTGTAGTGAGTTGATAGAAGCTTTGTACCAGACAGACAGTGTAGTGAGTTGATAGAAGCTTTGTACCAGACAGACAGTGTAGTGAGTTGATAGAAGCTTTGTACCAGACAGACAGTGTAGTGAGTTGATAGAAGCTTTGTACCAGACAGACAGTGTAGTGAGTTGATAGAAGCTTTGTACCAGACAGACAGTGTAGTGAGTTGATAGAAGCTTTGTACCAGACAGACAGTGTAGTGAGTTGATAGAAGCTTTGTACCAGACAGACAGTGTAGTGAGTTGATAGAAGCTTTGTACCAGACAGACAGTGTAGTGAGTTGATAGAAGCTTTGTACCAGACAGACAGTGTAGTGAGTTGATAGAAGCTTTGTACCAGACAGACAGTGTAGTGAGTTGATAGAAGCTTTGTACCAGACAGACAGTGTAGTGAGTTGATAGAAGCTTTGTACCAGACAGACAGTGTAGTGAGTTGATAGAAGCTTTGTACCAGACAGACAGTGTAGTGAGTTGATAGAAGCTTTGTACCAGACAGACAGTGTAGTGAGTTGATAGAAGCTTTGAAAAAAAAAAAAAGACATTATATTGTTGTTTGTTTTTTTTTTTTTTTGTTTTTGTTAAAAAAAAAGATTTTACTTGCTTGTTAAATTTTCCAGTAATTCAAGTGAGGTTCTTCACAAAATGTATGGAAGATTAATAGCGCCAGCACTTAATAGAAATGATAGTAAATAAGGACAAAGTTGTGACGCCCCTTAGATAAACTTGAGTTTGTCAATAATCTTCCACTGTTCCCTTTAACATTTCAGTGGTCAGTGAGTTTGTCAATGTTTGGGTTAGAGCGCATTGAATCATACACCGGGCTCTTATGGCACAGTCTTGTTTCAATTCACTCGGCCTAGTGTATGTTGAAGTATTTGCATAACCTATAACTTAGTGCAGGGGCGGACTGGCTATTTTGGGCATTCGGGCAAATGCTCGGTGGGCCGGTACCCAATTAGGTCTGCATAAATGCCAGCAAATTGATTTTTAATATTCTCTTTAAAAGCAATACTTTAAGCAACGAGATTTAAAACAAAACAATTGTGTGCACACACTTTCACTTCTAAAACTAATCTTAAGCATTGTCGTAAATATCCTACATCCGTATAAAGTGCTTCTAGTAGACGTCAATACATGCTAAACGATAAAGAAGAAACTTCAGGCCTTTATCTCTGAAAGAGCTCGATGTTAGAGGTGAATATATTCGAATGTATCTTACAAGGAACCAACAACAACGTTCCAAGTCCTACAGATGAAAGTGAAACAATATGTTTGTGGATAGAGGATCTTCAGATGCCTTGAATGTGAATGTCAAGTTTATGTTTCACATTAACAGATTCCCAAATTCGAAGTGTAATACTTTATTGATTTATGTGTAAAGCGTATCATGTAATAGAGTATTTATATAGTTAACTATTTTCGATACATTATTAAACTTAACACAATGTTCTTGAGGACAGGTATAATTGGATGCCCATCATGTGGCATATAATTTATGGGCCGGATCGTATCGAAATGTCCTGGCTAATTTTGACACCCAGTGCGCCCCTGATTTAGTGTCCTTCTCTAGGTAAACAAATCAAACGGAATTCCTCTTTGCTAATTACAATAATTAAATTCACAAGTAGAACTCCCTAACCACGCAACATACATTATAAATCAAGCAATAACACACTTTTTAATTCACGCTCAAGAATAAATTCTCAAAAGTAGACTTAGCATGAAGCTTGAAACTTTTTGGCTGAGCAGACTTATTGTCTCCCTTTTCCATGGAATGCATTTCTTTAAAAACATAAGAGTCAAATATGGCGAAATTTTGTATGTAACACATTAATATTGACCTTTTTAAAATTATTCTCTGTTCTTATTACGAGAAAAAGGCGTTGTAGATGCCAGGAGAAAGAATTGCTGATGCTGAAAACGCCAGAAAAAGCTAAGCGCCAGGGCCCCGCGCCCCCCCCCCCGGAAATATACCCCTTGGCGACTTGAACTGAAACCTGCCGCATCTTCAATTTTATCTCCAGGAAGAACTTTTTACAGCGCTTAAAAATAAACTTTCGTTATTTAATATTCTAAGCATAGAAAAAAAGTATTGGGGGGAGGTGGGCGGTATTTTTTTTATTTCGCACGCAGGCAGCCACAACCCTCGCAGCGGCCCTGTTTGTAAATATCTAACCTACCCTAAACCTCGATATGGGACATAAATGTTCTGATTGGCTCGACTTGTGCTGTTATGCAGTAAGTCAGCATATTGGAACGCTACGTTCGTAGACTATGTATGTTTGTTAAAAACAGAGTCTAACTATGTGTTTATAAGTATCCTATCTGTAGGGCAATAAAAGTAAACGATAAATATTAACATTTTGACATACTAACAATTAGGTCAAACTGCTTCTATCTTATCTTATAAAATACAGACGTTACTTAAAAAGAGGTGATGACATCCTACGCGTGTTCCGAAGTCAATCTATGTTTTATGTATTTGTATCGCTTATCTTATTCCGGTGAAATATTTGAAAGTCAAGATTTTCACAAATCCGAAGAGGTTAATTCGAGTTACGTGTGTCTGTCATTTCTATCACAGTTAGGAAGCGATAAGATAAAATAGGGGAGGAGTATTGAGAGGGAATGAAATGACCAAAACAACTAGAGTTATCTTTCTTCTTTCTCGTTTTTTTTTTCATTTTTACTTCCTCTTTCTCTCCCCCCCCCCCCTCTCTCTCTCTCATGCTTTCTCTCTCTTTCTCACCTCCATTTCCCATTCTCCTCATCTCTCTCCTTCTCCCTCTTTCTTTCTCTCCCTCTTCTCTTAAATCTCTCTTTCCCTTCCTGCTTTCCTTCACCCTGATACGAATCTCCCTCGGCATTTATGTCTTTTTCATTTATCTCTCTATTTGTAATACTTTCCCCCCGAAATGTTCCCAGTCCCCCACTATGTATATTAATCTAAACCCAGGGTATTTTTTTTTCCTTAAGTACAAACACACTACACTTAAGAATTCATTCAAAAAGTCTTCAATCATACTCCAGACCTGATGTTATCAACACATTCAGACTGAGTCAATAAAGGCGGGCGTTTTGCGGCTGCACGTAAATGGGGTTTGGGGTGATTGTGACTAGGGAAAGAAGGAATGGGGAGGGTAGCACTAAACATTGCACTTAAAGTAAACATTGGCCTGGTTTTGTTTTCTTTAATTAAAAATCTTTACATGAACGCACTCAAAGTAGAGAACGTTTCACTTGTCACCAGTTTTCGGAATATGCAACCGGTTTGTTATAGTTTCAGTTGATAGTAGATCATAATGTGTTCATCATTATTGTCTGTTTGAATAGAGGAATTGATTCCAGGATCTGAATTTCAAACAAAGTAGTTAAAGAGTTACAGGAGTCCCTTACAATTATTTCGCAAGCAAGTTTATGTATTGATTAAATTATTTCCAAATATAGACTTTATTTGCCTTAAGTCACTTTAAGTTTATTGTTTTTTTCGGGCTGATTTAGGTAAATAAGGGGTTGAATAATAACCGATTGGTTCCCGGTCATTTCATCCCCGGTCACTTCATCCCCGGTCATTTCATCCCCGGTCATTTCATCCCCGGATATTTTCATCATCAGATCATATTTATCTAACAAATTGTAATTTTAAAAACCATGAACTGAGCCAATATTTCATGTTTTCATTTTTTATTTCCATGACAAAATTGTAACACGTTCATGTTTAAAAGGAATTAAAGCCAAACTTCTACAGGCGACATGATAGCACGAGGATTGGGTGAACTCCGCCTTTAGTAGAACAAAAATAAAACCTAATTTCAAGGTTAAAAATGACGTGCCCATTTTCAAGAAAGAGCGATTGAAAAATAAAATAAAGTGAAACGTGGTCGTACTTGCACCACACTTTTGCCTTTGATGATAAGTTATCAGCGGCATGATCATAATTATTCTAATCGCACTTCTATCTCTCAAATGATTTTTTACTACTCCCACCAAACCTTGGCCTTCGATCCGGATAATATGATATTACAACCCCTACATCCAATAGAAACGCTATAGCTAAGTACACACCCAGATTTACAATATATTATAAGATTTCTCATTAAGAAAACAAAATGGAAGAGGAAACACTACAAACGCATTAGTAACAAGTCATAAAATGTCAAAAAGCATTCTACATAATCATATTTATATATAAAATATTTAATTGGGGATGAAATGACCGGGGATGAAGTGACCAGGGGATGAAGTGACCAGGGGATGAAATGACCGGGGATGAAGTGACCTGGGATGAAGTGACCGGGGATGAAATGACCGTGTATGAAGTGACCGAGGATGAAATGAACGGTGACCAACCGATTAAGATGATTGCTCAGTAAAGGATTGTTTTAATGGCACAATAAAACGTTAAGGATTGAAATAATGCCGTTGCCAGTTAGAACTGAGAATTATTTCCTTACAACCAGTTCACCTGGGAGTGTTTTCAAAAAGAGAGATTTAGAACCTTTTGTTTTGGGACATCCTTGATAGTTTGTTTTTTTCAATTTGTGTTAAAACTTTTCAGTTTGGGTTTGTGTCTCCAGGTTACGTTCTCGCTCCATCTCTCTCTCTTTCCCCATCTCACCCTCTCACTTATCCCTCTCTCTCTTCCTTTCCTTCCCTCTCTCTCTCTCTCTTTCTCTCTCTCTCTCCCCTTCCTTCTCCCCCACCATCTCTCTCTTTCTCTTTTCGACTTATTGCACACCAATCAGCAATAATGATAAACCTTTATGAAATATTGTACATCTACTGTCATATTATAATCAAAGTTTTAAAAAGTACTTTTGTAAAAAAAAAAAAAAATAATAGTAAAGCTTATATTAATGCGTATCAATTAGTTTGGATCAATCATATAATAAAATTTGTAATAGATCTAGGGCAATCTAGGCTAACAAAAAAACATCTGTGCGATTAGAAATATTTTTACCAATTGTTTTTGTTAAGCGCAATTTCATGCTTTTAGCTTTCTCAGTAAGCTATCATCCTGCCATTTGTCTGGACCAGTTGGAAAGGGGGGGTCGCTTTTTAGACTTAGAACTTAACCAAAGAAAAAAAAAGAAAAAGAACGACCTGAATTCGAAGTTGTGGGCTAAAGCCTTCTCAGACATCTCAAGACAACGCGGTAACCACTCTGGTAGTGAAGAGTCTATGAACATAGAAGATTGTAGAGTTATCTATTGTTCCTATTTAGTGTTCCCTAGGCATCAGACGGCAGCTTAATATAAAGGGGGCTAATTCAGCTTATAAAACCACTTCAGTCAAGTACCATTTCTTTCCCTTGTTTGGGCTACTAAACAAAATAATTTATTACCAATATTTAATTAACTAATTGTTGTTGGGGTTTTTTTTGTTTTGTTTTGTTTTGTTTTTTTATATAAATTATTGTGTTGTCAATTTAAATAAAAAATTGTGCAAAATTTTTAGTCAAATCCGAGATTGGGTGTCGGAGAAATAAAGTGTACACGCTTTTGGCCTATTCAGACAGAGTAAATGGAAATAAGCTTTGTAATAACACGAGTCAAATTTCGTTTCAGGGCTTTCAGAGCAACAGTATTAAGATGAGCGTTAAGAAATTGTTAGGAAGACAATGATGTGGATTTACTTACGGTAACGTCTGGGGTCCTGCTGAATTCTAAGAATCTAAATGAGTTGCTAATGGTTTGCTAACAGTTCGAGAAAAGTGTAAGCGCGTTGGCAGGGTTATAAAGCGCTTAACTTTCGCACCGGAGGGTTTCGGGTTTGAATCCTGGTAAGGACTGGGATTTTTTATCTTCGGGATCTTAAAGAGCCATGGAGTCCACCCAGCTCTAATGGGTACCTGACATTAGTTGGGGAAAAGTAAAGGAGGTTGGTCGTTGTGCTGGCCACTAGTCAACCGTGGGCCACAGAAACAGATGACCTTTGCATCATCTGCTCTATAGGCCACGTAGTCTATAGAGGAACTTTACATTCTCAGCAGACGTAGCGGTAGGGTGAAGGTCGTTGTGTATACACCGTCGTGTAAACATCGCAATCATTAGCATGAAGACAGCCATTGGTAACTGAACAAGTTCTTAACATACATATACAGTAGACTTATCTTTTGATTTGTGCTGCCGAATTAATTCTCTTTATTCCCTATTTATTTCAGAGTTTCAATTTAATATTTACACTATTATAATCTACTACATACTTTATATCTTATCTTATATAATACAGACGTTACTTCAAAAAAGAAGATGATTACGTCCTACGCGTCATGCATTTAGTCATGCATATTAACCAATGACTTAAATTCTGCCAAGTCACTGGTTTTTCTGGCTAGCTCAGGCAACCCATTCCATACTCTAATAGCACTAGGGAAGAAGGAGTATTTGTACAAATTTGTCCTAGCATAGGGGACGGGGAATGTCGTCATTGTTAAATATTCTTATACTTTAATTTCTCGTATCTCTATCTGGCAATATAATCTCCCTTTCAACACGTCTAATTAATTAAATAATTAACAGCTAGAAAACTGTTAAAGTTTACAAAATTTGGTGTGCATGTATATTCTATTGTTAGTCTTTTTAAAGCTATTAAAAGTTACATGTTTATCTGGTGTAATTAAAGGGACACGATCTATCTAAAATTACAATGTACATAGGCTTAATAGAGATTGTTAAAATGTATACTTTTTTTTTACATTCTAATACTTACATCACACAATTAATTGTGTTGTCATACAATGTTTCTTTTAATGTAAAGTACGTATTGACAATCTTTTTGTTCAATAAAATGTTAATCAATATAAAATTAGTGTTTTAAATCAACTGTCGCCATAGGCTATTTCGCTCTTTAAACAGGAACATAGTCAGTCCATACGTCAGTCAGTCAGGCCTAGAAATGTTTTTGATATGGGATTGTTTGATCTCTATGTGAATGGATGGCCTGTTTCTTTTTTACTTTTCATCTCTCTCTCCTTTTTTTCCCTCTCATTCACTCTATTGTTTGACAGTTCAACCAGTTTAATATCCCACATGACACCATCTCTCCGATCGATTGGTTGACAATGATCAACTGATGTGAAGATATTTATTTATTTATATATTTTATCGGTTGATGTACTTACTTTTTTTTTCTTTGAATATCTTTTTCTTTGCTAAGTTATTAATTTTCTAGGCTACTTCATGCAACCCATTCCATTGTGTAATCTCATTAGGGAGGAAGGAGCACTTGTGTTAATATAAATGTGTTTCTTTTCAATTAAAAAGAAGCAAATTTATATATATATATATATAAAATGAAGATTATATTAAAAAAGAACTGCTAAATTACTGCCATATCTCTAGATACTGCAAGACTTACCCCCATTTTTCTACATAAAATAAAATTAATTAATTACCACTAATCAACTAATTGGTTAATTTTTATTATTTTTATTGAATCATGTGTTGTCATGGACAATAAAGAATTGTGCTAAGTTTCAACTTGTAAAGAGAAAGTGGAAGAAATAACATGTACAAGATTTGTACCAGCCAGACAGAGTGAACTGATACAAGATTTGTACCAGACAGACAGAGTGAACTGATACAAGATTTGTACCAGACAGACAGAGTGAGCTGATACAAGATTTGTACCAGACAGACAGAGTGAGCTGATATAAGCTTTGTGAAAAGTACATTGGAGTTATGAGCATAAACGAAGTATTCTGAGCACTATATTATGGTCATTAAGTCAATTTTTTAAAAAGTAAACTTTTTAGTAAAACATTAAAGAATATTCTAGCAATATTTGTCTCTTTTGGAGAACTTGAAAAATGGCCACGAATTCATTTTTCCAACTATTCCCGTTGCTATAAAATTGTATTGCTCATCCTAAGAAACTGAAGTGTGCAAGAACGACCTGGCCACGCCAAAATACGACCTGATCACGCCAAAGCGCTACATTGTAACTGACGTTGCGTGACAAGGTGCTTTCAAACTTCAAAGTGAGTTTATCGCAGCGTTTAATTAATGACCATCCAGAGAATGTAGAATGGCGCGTGACGTGAGCGTGCCTTACTAAAACATCGTCTGCTAACGCCGCTACATTGACTGGAACAAGGAACGGAGATTTTTTTAACACCTGTAATTAGAGTGCAAGCAATCTCTTGGGAACTAGGCATCACTGGCTTGATTTAACGGCACTATCCCCGTAAAGCGCGAATGGGACTCTTGTCAACATGCAAAGATAGCCAGTGATGCCTAAACAACTGCCCTCCGGTCATATCTGACCGTGACGCTGAGCTATCCAACTCCTCGCTACTTATGTCAACCATGCATTAAGTCACAAAGGATCGGTTTTATTGGACTCTGATTATTTATTTGTGTGTGTGTGTGCAGTGATGTGACCCATAACAGATATGATCTTAATTTATATAGTTTCACCTACCTTCTTCTAATTCTTAGTCTGTTGGACTGTTTGAGCATCACACAGGATCTGTTGACCAACTTTCTCCATTCCTCTTTTTCTTTTTTTTTTTGTTTGTTTGTTTGTTGTTGTTTTTTTGCCTTAGAATCTCTTTCACTGACAGGCCCGTCCATTGTTTCATGTTGTCTTCCCATCGTTTTCTCTGTCTGCCTCTTCTTTTTTTTCCTGATACTGTTCATTGATGGAAGGTCTTTGCGAGCCCTGTGGACTTTGTGGTATGGCCATAGAGTTTTAGTTTGCATTTTTTTTTTATTGACAGTTATTATCAGGTCATCGTGGGATCCGATCGCTGAACTAATCCTGTCTCCAATCTCTTGTTTGTGATATGGTCTTTGTATGTCATACCTAGGATCCTTCTGTAGCATTTTAATTCTATTGCTAGCATCCTCACCTTCTAGATCTGCAGTCTTTGTCAAGATTCGCAAGCATAGAAGAATGTGACCATGACCAGGGAGCGCATCAGTCTGTTTTAATGTCGATGGCTATGCCTCTATCAGTCCATATTGTTTTGAAAAAGGGTTCACCACCAATAGAAAATTGTTTAGCCTTATGTTTGAAGATATTGGCAGACCTATGTAATCCACTGGATATATATTACCAAGTTCAGCTCTGAAACAAAGGGATAGAAAGATGGCGGACGATTTACAAAGAGTTAGTATGCAAATAAAAAGATATCTGGGTGGGATGTTACCTTGAATTGATGGTATCGCTGTTTGTATCTGGTAAATGTGCGTAAATTCTGAACATCTTGAGTATGAACTATTAACGCGATGTTTCATTTTTCATCCACGTCACGTGACTGCTTATTACACCAATCAGCGGACAGCAGACATAACTTTTCAGAAATGTTCGTCATAGATTTTTTCTAAACTACTTCGAAGTTATTTCCTGAACTCGCAAAAAAAAAAAGAGCAATTAGTAAGAAAATGTCTCAGGAGGGTAAAATATAATCAATATCCAAGCTATTGATTGATGCATAACAGACCTGCACAGGAGTCAAATAATTAACTTTTTGTTTCACTCCCTCTAGTTCCGTGATGTCAAAAAAAAGCAAAAACACTCCAGATTTCCTGTCAGAGCCGGCCAGATCTAATCTTGAAATCGTAATCGGATTATTAGTTTATCGGCATTGCGTGTGTATTGTCGTCTGCCATGGAGATTCGTTCACTTCACACTGGTTTAGGGACATAGAAGAGAAAGTCGAATAAAATAAGAGGCGAGCAAGTGCAAGTTTTTCTTTGTAGACTTTTATCAAAGCGCCGGAAATGACGTCAGTTTGTAATATAGAATCTGTTCTCTTCTATGGGTAAGGTATCGGGGTAGGATCGTTGCTAGTTTAGGATAATGGTGCCTCAATTACGATTTGCGTTTCATAGCCTCTCCCCACTGTGAATAATAGAGTCGCAAACAATCGGTTTCACTGGAGTCGTCATTCATTAATTAGGCTGGCCCCCGCTTCGAAAAAGATCTTGATCCTTGATTTCTCTTGTAATTTTACATTCAATTGGTCAAATGCTCTTCCTTCTCTTAGTGCGCTGTATGTTCTTAATACATTGGCATTTTAACTAGTTTCAGAAAAAGAGATCATGGACCTCCAACTCCCCCACTCTCCCCCCCCCCCCCCCAAAAAAAAAGAAAGGTTCAATTTAACATGCATGAATATGGTAACACATGGACATGCGTCTCATGGACGTAGCCGGGGATGTAGGGTTTCGGGGTTCAAACCCCCTCCCCGCCAAATAAAATCCCTCCTTTCGCAGAATTAGTATCTTTTGTTTTGCTGTATTTTTTTTAAACTAAAACAAAACTACCGTCACCTAATTGCATGAGCATACCCAAAAGGCTTATTGGGGTAAGCCAGTCTACCGGTCTTGATCCCAGTCATTTTAAATCTTTGTCTTCACAGTCAAGTCAATCTATTTCAGGCTTGCTAGGATACCTTGCATAGACTTATATATTATACTAGACTGGAAACCGGAAATAAATTCTTAGCACTGATTGATCGATTCGCAGATCTATATATATATATATAGAGAGAGAGAGAGAGAGAGAGAGAGAGATTTATGTACGTAAACTCTTTTTCAAGCTCTAGTTTTCTAGTTTTCGAAGTTTAGAAATAATGCAAAATCATTTCTCGGATATTCACGCAAATATATATCTATGAAACAAAGCCATTTCCTGTTTGTTTCCATTGAGATAATGTTTCAAAAATCCTAGATCGAAATAATTCTTGTTGATTTAAATCATCTTATGTACATTTAAATAGATTGATTATCTATACATAGATCTTTTTAGATAATGTATCTAAAAATTGAAAAATAATAATTATGAGACGAAAGTACTCTTATTTTGATGTTCAATTACTAGATCTAGATCTAAAAATTAAATTATATGTTACATAGGTTGGGGTTGAAAAAAACAAACTACTTTACTTCTTTTAACTACTTTACAAAACAACGCCTTGATCCAACTTTCTAAAAAATTTTCACGACAATTTTTGTAGTGTTAAAAAATCTCAATGTCCAGTCTAGAGTAGTACATACGTCTATGGAACTAAGCTTTTTCTTTATTGTGTTTTTTTTAATGCTTCTAGCACTTAAATATGACACAAAAACAGTGTTAACATCTAAAGCTTTATCACACCGAAAGACGAAAGAAACTACACACATAGTAACGGTCAAGACACAGAAGATAGTACACAACCTTAGTTCAGTTCACAGATATAAACAGACAATCGATATAAACAAATTTACCACAAAGCTCTTACTTAACTCTTACTCTCCGTAATTATTTTCCTCGTTACGATAGAACTATTCATTTTGCTCATTTGTATTTCACTATCCTTTAATGATTAAACTTCAATATTTTTTTTGTTTTTTATCATAAAATGTTATATATGGTATCGAATTATAGGAGAATGGATGTTCTTTTTTACACAACACATATAAAAATTTTAAAAATCCAAATATCTAGTTAAATCGGGTCAAATCAACGTTGGCATCGTCCATTAGGATAGAAAGGGTTAAGTCCAATCAACGTTTGATGATCTAATCCTGTCAGATCTGACGCGTTTTCTTGGCGGACTGAACAAAATCCTCACAAATATCCAACACAGCACTGAAGCTGCCTTTGTTTCCCTCCTGCGTGAAGTAGCGGCGTAAAGTTTCAATCCTAACTCTTATGGGGCTTCATCTTAATTTCCTGGTCTTCCTATGCAGTCACGTGATTCTCTGCCATTCGACAACAACTACAGCTGCTTGAACTTCCTTTTCATCTTCATCGTAGCACTTAAGCTCGTTGTCAATGTATACAAATTGATCGTATTTTTCGACCTATTAAAGTTCCACTTGTCCGACTTCTCGCTTTCTTTTTCCTTATTCGCTTTCACGTTCTTTGGTCCGATAAAATGGAATTTTGGTCCAAAAGAAAGGATAACATTACAAGTACATAATAGGATTGGATTCGCTGGTTTGATTAACCGGTGGTCCAGTTAACCACCTTCGATTGTATATGAAAGGCCATTTTTTGGACGTGAACTTAGTGATATCAAAATAGAATAACTCATGCAATTTTAATGTTTTCATTTTTTTATTTCAAGTTAAACAGACGATGTCTTCTATTACAAAAAAAATATATAATACTAATAATAACGCTTGTCTTCGAGTCCGAACTTAAGTCCGAAGATTAATGAGGAATACATTATTTCCCATGGCTACTCAGCCCCACCTGTGACCCTCATATTTTGCCACATCCAGGGCAAACACAACTATTGTCCGCCGATGGTCGATTAAGATTTTCTTTTCGCCGTCCGCTTCTGTCCTCGCAGCGGATTTCCTTTTGGTCTCAAATGTGTATCCCTTGGCCATTGGAGTGACCTCCAGCTGTCTCGTTCTGAAGCCACATGCAACCAGGTGCTCCTCTTCTTTCTTTAAGATGTTTATTTTACAATTATCTGCACACCTTACAAACTTAGCTACGTCGAAATAAGTGTTTTCCTTCTCCAGAAACTTCATGTCTTTTGATGTACTAGAATACTTCGCCCCTGGAGCACCCCTTTTCGACCTCCGCCCTTTGATGCCAGACTTGCAGACCGACGAAGAGTGAGAGGCGGATACTTCAATAAGTAGTTCGCGCTCTCTGATTCCCAATTGCATGTGACCCAAAGGGGAAAAAGTGTTCCGCTCTGTTGCTGTAATAGTTGCGATTGGTTGATTGTGCAGCGCTCCAATGACCCGTGATGGGAAAGATTTGATCACGGACAACTCAATGTAGTGTTTTTCACACTATCTATGCATCTTAATATAAAATGCTAAGCACGATATGCATTTCTATTTTGTTACATGAATTTACTGAAGTTCAGTTTGTTTTATCCTCTCAGAACTGCAACAGAAAAGGCACGCATTTGGAAGAGTGTAATCTATTTAGTGCTTCGTGTTTAAACTGTCGTGTAAATAGCAATGCATTTATGCTATTTAGATGGAAATTGTGACACCGGCTTACATTTTCAATCGATCGTAAGTAATATTGATTTTAAACTGAAAGAGAAAATAAAAGAGAAGTTCACTTGAGCATAGAATTTCAATAGTTTGTTGGCATAACTAAAGTCACGTTTAAAATGTGGGTACGTAAGCCTACATTAGAAATAAATTATTTACAGTAGACATTCGTTTTGTTTAAGATTTAGGTAAACTTTTTTTTTAGACCATGTGTCTTTTGTGATATTCCAGGCAGAATCCTAAACTAAGTAATTGAGGTAAAGTTGAGGTTGACAATCGTATTATTGAATTAGTAACATCAAATTTCATTATTACTTTATCAAAAAGGTTATAATCTACCTAGTCACGAGGAATGCATACGTAAAGGGAGGAAATTGATTTTATCTGATAGGAAATGTTCCCTCCAAACAGTATCGATTACATGCTGCTTTTAAATCAAAGTAATCAATAAATGCATGTCTGTACTATATAGCACTATTAGCGAAACTCACTATGTTAAATCCATATTTACTCCTAGAGTGGTCTGTTCATTCATTGATTGGCTAATGCTTTTATCAAAGTGGCTCCGATCATAAATAAAGTTTTGTCAAGAAAAAAAAAGACTATTTTTTCATCAATTACGAAATATGATTAACACCGTTGTTTTAAAATCCATTTGAAGTGAGATTCTGGGACCGTCTCTGAGTTTATATGATAACACAAACTCCCTTTGTAATCTTGCATTTTAAACATACTAACTCGCATATCTTTTTATTTTTGCCCACAGTTTGAGAAGCGCTGATCTAACCATCGTAAATGTTTAAATAAAAGTAATAGGGACATAACATAGAGATTTTTTTAAAAATACTATAGGTAAGTTACATTATATTTTGCTTATTATAGTTCTTAACTTGCAAATTATAAAGTTACAACGATAAATAAACTTATATTTTAAATTTGCAGGTCTTAATGGCCCCCCACATAAAACCTCGTTTAAAATGCCCCACTGCCCTAAGGAAGATGGGGGTTGATGCAAATATATATAATTAATATCTTGGAGGCGCCATCAGGTAAAAAAAAAAGACTACAAGAACTGTCAAGGCTCACTCGATTTTGGTATTCCCTTGAGATGCCAGTATTATGCAGAAAAACATTTATAAGGAAACTCCGATGGTTTTGATATTTTTTTAAATATAGGCCTAATACGTATATGGATTTACAGATAATGAATGTATTATTCTTTGTTTTTAATTTGCAATAATAACTTAGTAATTGATGTTTCTCTGATGTAATATTCCTGTGCATCCAAAACGATCAGATTTTCACCGGGCCTCTATGTGACGTCACACTAACCTATTAATTCAATCTATTAGCTTATTGTATAACGGGATACCATACAGTAAAGTTGACATTCTCGTAAAAGAAATGTATCTTTATCTATGCAGTTAAATCTAGATCTTGAAAGCAAAGAAAAAAATGCGTGTTGAAAGTAGATTTACATACTTGACTAGCCACGGCAGTGTGTATTTTCTCGCCTGACCACTCAACACAAAGTCTATCTCTTGGTTGCCTTGTCATGACCGACTACACGTAGCCTAGACTAGCCTTACACTGACCAGCTTGTTCGAATCAGACACACGATCTATTGACATTTTAGGACAGGGAGGGGCTGAGATGAAAATGTTACTTTTTTCTCGAGTTGATTATCCTAAGAAAGTGACGTTTGAGCTAAAAACAAAATCTCAAATAACCCATTTTTTTTTTAGATGTCAAGAATTTACTGACTAATTTATTAAATATAAATGTTTCTAAGCATTTAAGTACAAAATGGTAAAATGTTTACTATTACAACTTTTTACGCAGAATTCAAATATGTCAATAACTCAAATTTGAAAAACCATCGAAGTTTCCCTTTAGATTTAAATAAACTATATCTACAAATCAAGGATGCTCAATATACTACACACATACATCTGGCCCACCGTAACTTACAGTGTAGAAAATCGGCATGTAAAAAAAAATATAGCTTATCTTTCTTTACGAGAGGCAGAGGGCAGGGCGGACTGGCTATATGGGCATTCGGGCAAATGCCCGGTACCCAATGAGGCCGGTAGGGCCAATGAAAGTACCGCATGGATGCAACTTAGACAAGTATTAAATTGTAAAAAGATATTATCTTTTTTTTATAAAAGGACCAATCAGAGCGTCCTGATTTACAGACTACAATATATTAGGGCCACTAATCTAACGCATTTTTCGAAATAATGTAATTGCTTAAACCCGTATAAAGTGCCTTTTATAGGCCTCATCCTTAATAGGGGCCTACACTCTAAGCGATTAACAAGCAATAGTAGGCCTATATTTCTTATAAACATATACAATTCAAGTTGGTGTAAATATATTCGGATAAATCTCCAAAGGGGCCAGTCACAACGCTTTCAGTCTTAGAGATGGAATGTCCAGTCACATACACATTGTTATTGGTATCATATGGTTGAGTTATTGCATGATCTGGTAATCTTCACAATTACACAATTATTATTTTAAGCAGTGTACAAAGTGATAAAAAACTGTTAGGGGTCAATATGCATCAGAATAGAAACAAGGTTACATAGACAGTATGTAATAATGATTAATTACAATATATATATGTATGTGTGTGTGTGTGTGTTGCGGGGGAGGAGAAAAAATCCCCCCACACCGTAAAAATCCTGGCTACAACATATGACATACTATATGTGGGCCGGTTTATATGAAAATGCCCGGGCCTATTTTGATACCCATTCCACCCCTGCCTGAAGGCTTTATAAATTTAGTGATTTAACTAAAGGTGTTACTCTAGTCCAGGGGTTCTCAACCTGTGGGTCGCGACCCCCATGGGGGTCGATTGACGATTTGCCAGGGGTCGCCAAAGACCATTGAAAAAATGGATTGTTTTTGTCTACTTTTCTATTGCTGTGTGTGTATGTGGGCGGGTGTGGGGGGGGGGGGGGTCGCCGCAGACTGGATGATTGTAAAAAGGGGTCGCCGAGAACAAAAGGTTAAGACCGCTGCTCTAGTCAAATGTGAATATTCGTTTATGAATCTCACTGCTCTATTTTGTGTCTGTTCCAGTTTCTTAATGTTTTCTTGAGTTGAGGGGTCCCAAACAGAGGATGCATATTCTATTATTGGCCTAACCAAGGTTAAATAACATTTTAGTTTTATGATCTTATTTGATTTATAGAAATTTCTTTTAATAAACCCTAATGCTTTGTTTGATTTTTTTGATAGTTTCATCAATATGGGGATTCCATGACAGTTTTTCATTTATTATAACACCTAAGTATTTTGCGTTTAAGTCTGTGTTACTGGTTTACCATGAATAAAATAAGTGGAATTAATTTGTTTCTTTGTTACTCTTAACAACCGACATTTTTCTGGGTGGAAAGACATGCTCCAATCTGATTCCCATTTCTGTAATTCATCTAATTCTCTTTGTGAAATTTTCGTATCTTGTGACACAGACAAAAAGATAGACAAAACCACGTGACTTGGCAGAATTTAAGTCATCGGTTAACATTCATGACTAAATGCATGACGCGTAGGACGTAATCATCTTCTTATTTGAAGTAACGTCTGTATTATATAAGACAAGATAAAGGCACATTCCTCGTTCCATATGCTAGGACAAATTTGTACAAACACTCCCTAGTGCTATTAGAGCATGGAATGGGTTGCCTGAGCTAGCCAGGAAAGCCAATGACTTGGCAGAATTAAAGTCATCGGTTAACATGCATGACTAGATTGATCTAGTAACACGAGTTGGACGTAATTCTCTTCTTTTTTGAAGTAACGTCTGTATATTATAAGATAAGAAGATAAGACTCTTTAGCTCAATTTTTTTAAAAATATTTTTGTTTTGTTTGGTAAAACCCTTGGCTTCCAAATGAGAGGTTTTGGAGTTGAATTTCTGTGAGGAAAGGGATTTTGAATTTTGGGAATTTTAGTTGAGTGAAGTAGAAGCCGTTGGCCGTTGTGCCGGCCAAATGATACCCTCGTTAACCTTCAACCCATAAAAATTAAAATTACAATCAGATGACCTTTGCACCATCTGCCATATAGATCTCAAGGTCTGAAAGGGGTATTTAACTTTACCTTACTATATCTAGGCTTTTGAAATTTAACTCATCGAAAATGTATTTTGTTTAAATTAAAACAGGTCATAAAGTAACAATGTCTTTCCAAGCTGTCAGCCAGCGGTAGTAAAAAAAAATGGACACCAAATCCAGTTCTGGCTCGTCGACCTGGTCATCTCCACTTGAAGGGTGGGCGCTGTCCCAAAAGCGGCTGTCCAGTGATCTGAGCTACATGCACCGCCCGCCCAGGATCGCCCCCAACTATGGAAGGAAGTACAAGGAAGCACTTCGGCTGAAAACGAAACTTCCGCGCGTGCTTCTCTATGATAATGTTACCGAACAGACGGTAAGATATGCCATTGGCTAATAAAGTGTAGTATTTCCGTAGAATATTACATACGTCCAACAAAGACTTCATTTCATTGAGAACTTTCTACCCCCTCCCCCCAAAGTTTATGTTCCAAAAGCCATTTTTTAAACAAAGCTTATATCAACTCACTCTGTCTGGTAAAAAGTTTGCACACGTTATTTCTACAACACCTAATCTCGAATCAAGCTGAAATTTGGCACAATTATTTCTTTTACCTGACAACACAAGAATCAATATAAATAAATTAAATAAATAACTAATGGTACTTAATTATTTTGTTTGATATCTCGAACAAGGGAAAGAAATTGTACTTAGCTGAAGTGGTGGTATAAGCTGAATTAGTCTCCTTTATAGGTCGCCCCTCTAGATTTAAACAAACAATATATAGCTATATACAACCTTCTCTAATAAGTCTAATAAGTACCAAGCTAGCAAAGGGATTAACACGTCTGTCCGATGAGACTGAATTCAGATATTTCTTTTGCGTTTTCGTTTTTAGCGAATAGCTATTTTCTAATAGAAGTGTGCATTTAATTCCACATTCATCTAGCAAACCCCCTCATATAATCCTTGCCCTCAACTTTTTAAAAACGTTTTTATTTTAGAACCAACGGAATTCTGTTCACTAAAACACGTGTATTTTATATTCTTTC
The DNA here is from genome assembly GCA_030265305.1 of Biomphalaria pfeifferi. Classification (NCBI taxonomy): domain Eukaryota; kingdom Metazoa; phylum Mollusca; class Gastropoda; family Planorbidae; genus Biomphalaria; species Biomphalaria pfeifferi. The sequence goes on from JASAOG010000072.1 coordinate 196,229, forward strand.
TAACTACTGTTCTTGATATTTCTACAGGTGCTAGATGTGCAGCTGTCTGGAATTGTGTCCCAAAGATCAAAAGCCAAACGAGAATTAGAACTGCAGAAGAAGTCCTTCATCTTGAGGAAACAGTTTAAAGACAAAGCGTTAAAGAAACTGACCAAGGTGCACCATGGGAAGGACTACGAGCAGTTTGAGCTAGAGTACTATGGCTATCTGTCCGAGGGGAATAATGACGTGGAGGGGTCCTACACCAAACTGCCCAAAGCTGGATCACTGCCTGACATTAGAGTGACCAACGGGCACGCATCCAAGAATAGAAAGACAATGACAAAAAGGCGGGGGAATGTACGTACCAACTCCGATAACGCGCTTTTGACCAGATCCTTTGAAGAAACTGATGATAGTGCTCCAGTGGTTTTGCCGCCCATAAACGATGCTCTTTTGCACGCCGCTTCTTATGAAGTTACAAATGCAGAGAACTCGCTTTCTGAGCCCAAGTCCGTTGAGCCAACGTCTGCTCATGAGCTGAACCCTACAAGGCGGATAGGGTACAGCTATGACAAGGGGCGCGAAGGGACGACCCGAATTTTCCACACCATGTCTCGTGGCAACAGTGACGTCACGCAAGACGCCATCGCGGCCATCACCAATGCGAATCAACCGGAACATTGTAATGAACAGTTGGGTATCGATACTGAGCAGCCTACTTTGACAGAAACTAATGAGCCTTCCTCGATTCATGAGGTCGGCGATTCTACCAGCGCCAAAGTGAAAACGTTCAACGTATCACATCCCGTTTTAGACATTCGTTTCGAGCTTCTACAGAAAGTTCTGATTCGACAGGATCCGCCCAACGAAGGATTTCTTGAGCTGAGCCCAAGTTTCAAAAGAGCTACTCCAGAAAAAAAGAAGGACTGCCGAGGCCACGAAAAACATTTGGATTCAACGTCTGACACAACGCATGACGACAAAAGTAGTTAGAAGACACGGGAGATAACTCATGTTTTGTCAGAAAACAAGTTTTTCACGAATACAGGAATGTCGAGAAAAACAACTCCTCCAATGGAGCTATCAAGCGTTTGGAAGTTTTCTGAATTCAGAGGAAAATTTCAATAGAGGCTGAAATGCTCACTACATAGAGGTGGAGTAAGTGCTATTTTAACTTAGATCTGCCCCAAAAACGCAAACTTGCTACTGTTCATTTTCCAATTGAACCAGTTCTGAGACGACATGTAAGGAGAGTAACATTTCTACAGAATGTGCAGCCAGAGGTAACAACTATGTATGAATGGAATCCTAGATCATCGTTTTACCTTCTAGACGACTTGCCAGCCAAATTTTAGCAATAATGAAGAACTTAAACTGGTAACCAGTTGTTCCAAATTTCAAGAAAGTTCACGAGTCACACAGTAGGGGCCTACTATTCAACACCCAATTTCAAGAAAGTTCACGAGCCATATAGTAGGGGCCTACTATTCAACACCTAATTTCAAGAGAGTTCACGAGCCATATAGTAGGGACCTACTATTCAACACCTAATTTCAAGAAAGTTCACGAGCCATATAGTAGGGGCCTACTATTCAACACCTAATTTCAGCTGTTCTTTGCTATAAACACGAAAACTACTCCTGAGGTGAACTCTACGTTAACGAACTACTAGAATATTTTCAGTGCTTGTGTTTGTCTATTATCTGTGCAGCGTGTCACCTGGTCATGTGTCGCATTCAAAGCTTATGAAAAAAAAAAGCGTGGACTCTGAAGACTGAGCTGGAAAAGTGACTTGAGTTTCTCATTGCGTTTCTGATTTTTGCTATTGACATGCACTTAACTCAAAGACTTCAGCATGATTATTGCACATTGAAAATTGTTTGACTTTGTTTATTAATTGTTATTACATTTCTAAAGGTCACACACGAGATTTCCGTAGTAGGACTACAATTAACATTAGTTTGGTATGCAACACACATTAAGTGTGTAATAAGGATCATGACATGCCGACCTATTTTTGCACAAATTTTAACTAGGCCTCTATGTATTTTATTAGTATCGAACAACTTGTTTATTTTGTAAGTTTACGACATCCTAACCCAAACCTCCTGCTGTATTGACGGCAGGTTTCTATCTCCTGACTATCATTACGACAACCCACGGCACATACTACAAACAGTCAACTATTTTTTCAATACATCATTATTTATTTAAGTACTTGTAATGAATAGTGCTAAGGACTTGATATAAGATAACGTATTTACTGTCATGGTCTAATGGAGCATTCACTTAGTCCTTCAATGTCTTCAAAAAGTCATATATCTGTTCATTCCTTCATGCTCCAACCAGCTCTAGACAAACTTTTATGTGAGATCCTTGTTTTATCTTTTATTTATCTTGTTAGATGACTAAGTTTCAACTTTTCTTAAATGTTCTTGTACAACGAAATAATAATAAACTTTTTCCTCAACTAGGCAAGATGTGTGTAGCAGGGAAAAGTTAGGACAGTAAAAAAAAATTGGTAGATTTACCTGCCAACAAAAGAGAAAATTAAAAAAAAGGGATGATTTAAGAATGTAAGCAGGATCCTATACATTAAGCTGTAAACAAAGAGCATTTCTGCAATTAATTTTTAGAGTGAAAATCTCCAACAATAAACAAGATATCAATGTTTGAAGCATGACATGTAACAAATTCAGTGGGTTAAAACAACAAACTGTAGACAAGAAATGTTTGTAATTTATCAGCCTATGAAATTATCACATGCTAGTTTGGTTAAATTCAATGTTCACTTAATCAGACAGAAATGTTAACAGTATGTAATAAATAAATATGAATTAGAACAAAGGAAACTGGAAACACTCAAATATTGATAAAATGGTGGTACAGTGAATGAAACTGAAGTCAATACATTTATTTATGTTCTTTAGTGGTAATTAACATTTTTAACTATCAAATATTTATTTTTAATTACAAAAAATTAAAGATAAAATTGATACATTTGAGTACATCTAGAGAGGTATAACTTTTTTCATTTCATATTTGGTTGCATTTAAGATGTGCCATCTGAAAAATATCAGAAGGAAAAAATATCTGATCATGTTCAATGCTTGCATTTAAACACATATTAAAGTATATGTATTCTTTATAGAACAAACATTAAATATTACAATGGACCCCATGCAAAGACACAAGTTCTAAGTTTAAAACATTTAGTTCACAAATAAGCTCAAAGTCAATCAAAAAGGCTACAAAACATTTGCATCAATTTGTACAGTTTTATTTATAGTTGCAGTAATTCATTGCAAAAAAATAAAAGACACATTTAATGAAAACTTACTCTCATAAGTTATACAATTGTTCCCATGAACTATTGCCCAGCCAGAGCCAATGTATGGGCCTCCTATCAATATCACGTTCATGGCCTATTGGAATGTTCATATCATTTTTTTGTCTGCCCTCTTCCAAATATTGGATCAGATTTAGTTCAAGCAGTAGGAACAAACTGAAGCTCTGAAGATACTATAAAAAAGACAAAGTAAGTCTTCTACTAGTCACATCTGCAGCAGTCACCACTTGAATTACCTTCAGTTTAGTAATGGACGGATGAAGGGCAAGTCAAGACTTGTTTCACTGTCTCAAGATAAGGCTTTAGTTTCACTATCTCAAGACAAGACAGTGTAATTTCAGTATCTCACAACAAGACAAGACAGTGTAGTTTCACTATCTCATAACAAGACAAGACAGTGTAGTTTCACTATCTCACAAGACAAGACAGTGTAGTTTCACTATCTCACAAGACAAGACAGTATAGTTTCACTATCTCACAACAAGACAAGACAGTGTGGTTTCACTATCTCACAAGACAGTGTGGTTTCACTATCTCACAACAAGACAGTGTGGGTTCACTATCTCACAACAAGACAAGACAGTGTAGTTTCACTATCTCAAGAAAAGCCTTTGTTTCACTATCTCACAACAATTACCACCCTATTCTGTGTCAAGAGTTTAACCTGGTACACAGTCAAATGTTGTAATGTTAGAACCATCCTAGATAAAGTGTTACATGATGCAAAGATGTACACCAAACTGGAGTTTATGACAATAACTCTCATTGTTTTGACAAGCATTATCAACAATTGGACTAAGACTCAGGAATGGCATTTCCAAACTTCCAAAACATCAACTACATTTCCTGTTTATCAGAGCTAATAAATAATTGGGATTTCAACTCAAGACCTTTAAGTTCATCATTAATAGGGTTGGGTAAGAGCACACCACAAACATTTTTGTACAAATCTATGATGATAAACAAACACCTGATTTAATAGTCCATTTATCCAGTAGAGATGCACTTAGAGTAGACAGTTTATAAACCAAGTGTAACCTATTTTCACCAAATAAAATCTTTTTACTTTTAAATAACATTGTCTATAAGTGAAAAACTAACATGGAATCCCCCTATTGATGAAATTATTAACAAATCAAGCAAAGCATTAGGGTTTATTAAAAGAAATGTCTACAAATCAAATAAAAAAATAAAACTAAAATTTTTATTTAACCTTGGTTAGGCCAATAATAGAATATGCCTCCTTTGTTTGGGCCTAATCATTCTTCTTTCTTGAAGTAACGTTTGCATTTCATAAGAGAAGTACTGAAAGAGAAGTTTCAGGAGTATTTGTATGTCAGGTTGAGAAAAGCTTATCCTAAAGTTTGACAAACTTCCCAGACAATCATTGACATGAGAGTGGTGAGCACACAAAAACCAGGCATATTTACTAGCCGAGAGAAAGTCTATGAACCATATAAGATTGTGCCGCATGAGCTTGGGAATGTCATCAAAACATGATATCTAATATGATTCAAATCCGGCACCTTTGGTTAAAAAGTCAAATACAATGCTACTTTTGACACTATATACCAATTTATAATTAGTCTATAATAAAAGTTTTGTCTACTTCTGATCACAGTTAAAAGTTTAAACAACAATAATTGATAAAACAATACAAAATTGTTGGACATTGTGAAATATCCCCAAGGCCAGTGCTGACACTTGACTTTTTAAGACTTGATAAGAGTTGATGCTTTAGAAAACTTGACTTTAAACCACATGCATAAAAATTTATTTTACTTTTGGCCTTAAGCCACTCCTGTGTTGATTATCTTAAATAGAGATGATGTGTTGTTGTTCTTGATGGCTGTCCTACACAATGTCACCACCTGGTTCTTGTACTTTCCCACTGAAATACAAGCAAAACAAAATGTTCACTTCAAATGAACATTAATTACTAACAATTAGCAAAAAGGAGGGTCCAAATTGTCATTGGACCAAGGATAACTTCATGTCTAACTTTAACTGTAAACCTTCCATAGGTGTCTCACAAACAGAAAAATTTACTTTAGATTTTCTTTAGAGATTAAATTGACATTTTTGTACGCCATTAAACAGTAGAAGATTTGAATCATCATAAAAATTCCTTCGGTATCACAAACTTTAGGTAGTTAAAAAATAAATGCTGAGATTTATGTGCAAAAACATTTTTAAAAATAGAATCAGCATATTGATTTGTTTCCATCAACTAATGTTTTTTATTCCTTAGCTTTATTATTTCTTATCTACAATTGTCTACAATTAAATTCTGGATATATCAATCAGTTGTTTCAAAGTACTAAGTCTACCTTCAAAGGTTAACTATTATAAATCATAAGCTTTGATGACATCAAATAAATATTAAGGATGCAAATGTAATTCTATGAAGTTTAATTTAATTGACTTTGAATCAATTCAATTTATTGATGAGTAGAAATCTGACAAAGTTTTTACCTCGGACACGGGAAGCTTTCTGTATGATTTGATTAATCTGTTTCAAGCCCAACACTAACTCCTGGTGATTGTTACAGCGGATGTTGTACCCGGCAACTAAGTCACGGTTGAGATCACTGAGCTCCATATAGCCTCGTCTCATACTCTTCCTGTATCATCACACAAATCGGAGAAATCAATTATACAGGCACAATCATGAAGAACAGTAACAAAGTGAAGTGCATTAAACTATAATAGAAATAAACAGATCAACAGGAAAAACCCAATTAGATGTCAAGTGGTTAACTAATGTATGAATAAACATTAATTGTATGCATCAAATTAATTTACCCTCTTTATGATATTCAAGAATTAAATTTGACTTTTATCAATCAATGGGTTACATTTTAACCTGAAGAAAATGTGTTTAGTTTCACAAGTTACTTCCAAACCTCCTGTAGGAAAGTAGTCAGCAAGGTTTGAACCAAAGATTATTGAGACAACAGTAAAGCGTGCACACTACCATGCTTAGCGTTTCAGGGCCAAGATGTAGCCATTAGAATTTTAATTTTGTCCATCAACAATTTAAAATATTTTACTCCAAATTATTTGTCAATCATTCTTTGTTTGTCTTGCTATTAAAACTTTACTTGGAAAGTGTATAATATTGTTATAAACTTGGTGGTGGCTCAGATGGGGGTAGTGGTGTGAGTGTAGTCAGCCGATGCAAATCGCCCCAGGCCAGCGCTAGACGAGCGGTCAACCGTGACGAGTTACGACGGTCAGCCAAGTCGAGTGTCAACAGGACGGTTCGGGAAGGATCGCCGTCGTGAACAGAGCTCAGGGGCGTCACGAGGGATGTAGTCATGTGACGAAGCTAGAAACGTCGAGCGATGTTCCGTCCGGTTCTAGAAGGCCAGCAGGGACCCTATATAAAGAGCGAAGGTGTCGCAGTCACGACGGTTCACGAGAGACGGTTCACGACAAGGGTTTAGAACACGGTCGACTACAGCACAGTTCAACGGTGCGGTTCTGTACGGAGCATTACGACGGTTCAGTGCGGAGTACTGTCAAGTATAGTTGAGACGACTGGCGTCTTGATCTTGGTCTGCGATCGAGTCCGACACAACGAGCCTAGTGTGTGAAGTCAGTCCTGAACTGTTGAACCCAGTGCAAGCCCGGAACGAGACGGAGAGGCCAGTGCAAGAGCTGATACGGCGGTACGTGTTATCGGAGAGATATTTGTACAGTGTACGTGTTGCCAATTGTACAATATTGGCTCAGATTTATTCCACTATTAAAGTGTTACGTTATTTTGGAGCACTGAGTTGTCAAGTTCTTTAAGTTGGTGGTGTATGGTGCAGTTTGCAGAGAGCCTGGATAGTGAGATTCGTAACAATATTAAAGGATTACCATTAATAAAATTCAATATGGTTTTGAGGGACAAAAAGAGACAAATTCAACATCAACATGATTTATCCTGGACTTTTAACAGAAATATTTGTTTAAATTCAGTTAAACTCAACTTAATCAGTGTTTCAGTTATTTAAAAGTTTTTCAATTCATGGCCAAGCTCAAGATAAGTTAATAAATGATATTTAACTTACATTCTATAATTGAGAGAGTTGCTCAAATGTAGTTTGATATAATGATATAAGTGTGAAGAAATGCTTTAAAAAAACGAGATTTATGGGTGTTAACTTTTTATGTACCACGCCCTTTCCTGTTAACTATTGCAATCCACACTCCAACTCTATTTATACAAAGCTGCGCCTGTTTTCAATAAGCAGCTTTCTTTTGAGTATCAAATGTGTGTCCTGCAGCCTTTGTGAGAGCTCTCCAACTGTCTCTTTCAGAGGCCATCTGATGCCAGATACTTTCTTCTATGCCAGTGAAGGTGAAATGGTGCTTGAGTTGATCTTTAAATCCGCCTTTAAACTTGCCAAAGAAAAAAGCTTAAATAGAACGCCAGTGGACAATGGCTTTGTCTGCACAAAATGAGGAAAAATATGCAGATCACAACTGGGTTTGTAGTCATTTGAAACGCTGCATTCATCCTTAATCTTTACAATCAAATACATTGCCATTATACAAAGCTAACAATCATGATTCTAGCATGGCTGTACTTTTCTGTAATCTAATTTGATATTGATTCTGTTGGAATGTGGAAAATAATTATGGAGAGAAACAGTTAATAACTTACATGTCAGCCATAATACGAGCATCTTCTGCACGGACGACCATACTTCGTATAAGATTAGAGTGGTCAGCCATTTCAGCAGTCAACTTTGTCCTGACTCTGTGCAATTCATCCACCTGAGAATAAAAAAAAATGTCTTCATTGTTATGTCATTAGGTGAACAAGGTCTAAATGATGCTGCTGATCCCAAACTGTATCAGCACATGCCATTCCTTTGGTCATATATAAACTGCATGGGGGGGGGGGACTGTTGTGTGAAATCATTCTGACCATAGCTCAGGCCCAGACATTCATCACTGAGATGATCCATAGTTGCTTCACAACTAAAGAAGGTCATACACACCATTATATAGGCCATAAATACATTATTTAGGGTGTGTCTAAAATTAAATTTTTATTTTCCCAATATTTAAATGCTGATGTTTAAATGCTAAAGATAAAATGGAGTTGTGGTGGTTAAGTGGTAAAGCCCTTGGCTGGGTCCCAGGTTCAAATCCTGGTAAGGACTGAGATTTTTTTTATTTTTAATCTTTAGGGGGCCTCTGAGTCCACCCAGCCCTAATTGGTAACTGAAATTAGTTGGGGAAAAGTAAAGGGGGTTGGTCATTGTGCTGGCCACATCACACTTTCATTAACCATGGGCCACAGAAACAGATGACCTTTACATCTTCTGCCCTATAGACCACTAAGTCTAAAAAGGGTACTTTACTGGGTTTTTTTTACCTTTAAAGATTTCAGTAATTTCAGTAAAATATGCTATTTCCAAAGAATGTTCAATGCAATGAATGAACACACATAAACTACTAAGATTGAGCATGTAAATAATGACCAAGTTTATTTAAATGTTAAAAGTGAAGATTGATGTCCTAATCAAGGCCAATTATACCACTATAAGTATACATAAAGATAAGACTAACCTTAATCAGAATCTGTTTGAGTGTTTCAGTCTCTACTGGGAAGTCTACAATTGTCTGGAGGTCTTCAATCTTAAGGAACTCAGCCAATGACTGAATGACATTCCCTGCAAGGTCCATGTCATCTGTGTGGATGGCAAATTGACCAGCTTGTGACATTCTTATCCTAAGGAGCCCAGAGCCACGCAAGGAGAAAAAAGTGACATGCAGGTCACCCTCACAGACCAGGTTCTGACTTAACAGGAAGTTCTGATTCAGCCACATGAAAGCCTGTGAATATTTTGTAGTCAATGCTAGTTTTTTCTTCATTGGTTTTTTTTTTCAATTAATTTTCTTGTGAGACCAACCTGTTAACACACTCCTTCAAAAGAAAATACTTTCAAAATACTAGCTTAGCTTATGTTTTAACTTGTCCTAGATAATAAATTCTTTTTAACTGACCAAAAGAACCATAGAAAAAAAATCTGTTTATTAAAACAGACAATTTGAACAATGATTAATTACTTAATATGTTCATTAATTACTATCAAAAACCTCTGTATAATTTCCTTCAGAGCCTAAAAGAACAAGCAATATAAAGATTTAAAATTCTTGTGATTAGCATCATGACCAACTGGTTTTACTTTCCCCAAATAAAAGCTGATAACCAACTCTAAATAAAACTCCAACAAATTATGGTAAAACTGGCTTTTGAACCAAGTGTCCTGGACTTGATTCTCAATGAAAACAGGGACTTTTAATTTTGGAACTTTTAGGGCGCAACTGAATAGTAGAATATTTTCATCTTTAAATAGTGCAAATCTAAGGACCTTGACCTTTAAGAATATCTTTAAATAAAAACAGAAAAGTTTCAGTGAAAAAAAAATCTAACATAATAGTCTAGAACACAGTGAATGTCTAATAAAATACAAAGTATTAGAATGGATAAGTTTAAACATTGAACTCACTCTCTGAGGTCGTTCATTGAGTGTGAAATGAACAGAACTCCTTGGATCTGGCTGTTCATTATCAACCAAAACAAACATGGCAAATCTGGGCAACTCTCTGGTTAGCTCAAAAACATGAAAGTGGGAGCTGATGAGAAATGAAAATTTAAGCATTTTTAGAATAACTTTAAAACCATTAGAGCTTTGATATAATACAAGTTTTGTCTTCAACTCCAAATATTAAGAAAGAGTGAAGTATTTTATTATTATTATGCACCCCCGGCTTTTGACATATATATTTTGCCAGTTTCAAGGCAGACAAAGCCATTGTCTGCCAAAGGATGCATTAGGTTCTTTTTTTACAAAGCTTATATCAACTGTCTGTCTGATAAAAAGTGTGTATTTCTCCCACACCCATTCTCAGATCAAGCTGAAGCTTTTCACAATTATTCATTGACATAGACAAGACATGAATCAAAAAAACAAAAGTAACTAATTAGACAATTAATCACTGGTAATACATTATTTTGTTTAATAGCAACAAGGGAAACTGTAGCTTTCCTTTGGTCTCAAATGTGTGTCCTGCACAACATGATTTGACAGTAGAGTACCAAAAAAGGTTTTGGTGTGATGAAGAAACTCCTTAGAATTCAGTAAATGTCTCATTTTTGTAGAGCATTATACCATTAAAAAAATGAAATGTAACACATTTTTCTTCAACATTCAAAATTTATTCTATTCCAATATTTTTGAAGCTAGTTTTCCCCAACAACTGTTCCTTTTTTGGTTTGAATCTAAAAGTAATCCTCTGTCTATTCCAATGTGTTTCTTTCTTAGTAGGAACAGATTCTAACCTGTTTTTCTGACCAATCATAGCCTTGATGTGTAAGTCTACTGGAACATCCTTGGGTGGAATAAGTGGAACAGAAACTGAGCTGCTGACAGCTGCAGCACTTGGGTGACTGAAGTGAAAACATATGAATACTTTAAAAAACCAATATCACTTATAAGTACATAGAACACTATATACTAGAGTTTCATCTAGGTCTAAGGATGATTTAAGTGGTCTATTGTAATGTTAGTATATTAAGTTAGCTAATAAGGATTTTATTTCAATAGTGTCTAAACTGTACAAACAATTAAAAAATCCAACAGGGACAAAGCTTTTTTGTCATAGAAGTTAGCATTAGAATAAATGTTTGCAAGTTATTTTACTTAATTCCACAGCTTTAGCTCATAAATTATCACCAACAGAGAGTATAACTTTAAAGAAAAAATTGATGCTCTTAAAGATACTTGGATGATCCCTTATAAAGAGATTTGTCTGAATCAACAGTAAAATATTTTAGCTTCAAACTTACATGACATGAGATTCTCCTTCAAAAATTCCTTCTGCAAATATAAGTGCTACTCTGATGATGGTATCTGGAAAGAAATCCACAAGATTTGTGTTTTGTTTTTAACTGTGTTAATTGTAGATAAGGTTCATTAAAGATAATTGCAATTAAATTCAGATGTTACTATAGACAGAAACAGTAAATGGACATCCCCTTAATATATCCCCTTCACATATCTAGGAAGTGTGGTATTAAATGACGCATCGATTTCAAGAAAAGTTGATAACCATCTGGCCAGGGCCAGTAGTGCTTTTGGACAACTCCAGGTGAGAGTTTTTCTGAATACATTGCTCCGCCTGCCTACAAAAATCAATGTCTACCAAGCAGTGGTTCTCTCAATCCTCCTATATGGATCTGAGACATGGACACTATACAGAAAGCAACTAAGACTACTTGAGTGCTTTCACAAAAGATACTTGTTCATCATGGACATACCATTGCAAGACCACACAACAAAAAGCAATGTCCTTGCGAACAACAATATGGACAGTATAGAGGACTTCTAATGGTCTGACAGTTATGCTTGGCAGGGCATGTATCCCATATGAGGGACAAAAGTATGCTGAAAACAGTCTTTTTTTTGGTGAGCTGAAAGGTGGTCAATGCAACAGAGGTGCCCCTAAGAAACACTTTAAAGACCAGCTTAGGCACCAACTTGCTTTAACTGACATAAAAGAGAGCACCTGGTTGCAGACAGCTTCAGAATGAGACAGTTTGAGGTCACTTACAAAGGCCATGAGATACGTATTTGAGACCAAAAGAAAATCTGATCTCAAAAGGTAAGAAGAAGAAGATTGCATAATTGAAACAACATTAAACACTCAAGAGATATTAATTTTTTTGTTTTTCAAGATAATATTTAGTAGAATATTTTAAATACTTTCTAATTTGACCATTGTTGATAAAGTAAAGCTATGTGTTTGGTTCTGTGTGTAACTTTAAGTTAAAAAAAAACAACAACTAATGTAACTATCATCTTATTTTGTGGTGTTGACATTGAACACAGGAATTCAAATCTAGAAGGATAAAAAAAAAAAACTAACCGTTTGTCGTAGCAATTTTCAGTTCCACAAAAGGCTGGAGACACAGGCATACAGTGATGGAAATAGAAGAAATGATATGCATTAATAACAATCATGACTATAGAATATGACAATCATTAATATAGATTTATTTTGACAAACGCATCATTGTTAATGAATCTATTGTCATAGTGATCAATTTTCTTACTTAAAATGATTTTTTTTTCAATTTTGTAAAAACACTGTGCCATTTGAAATTTTTATCAGTTTTAGAAACAATGTCAACAAACTATTTTCATATTTCTAACTTACTGGGACATTTTGGTTGCCAGGGTTGACAAGTATGGACGTTTCTAGCTGAGTATTTGCCTGAAAGAAAAGTATTTTGTAATATTAGGTTGAGAAATAGGAATAAGTAGAAGAACTAATTCTTCAAATAGAAACACACACACACACAAATATATTGAATATTAATGCAAGTTTTCTAAATTTATATGGATCTACACTTACTGGTATCATTCCCATAGTTCTTCCACTCTCTCCAAGGCTACTGGCTCCCAATTTAAAATTTGGAAATTCTCCACTCTGTGACTGGCCTCCTGGGATCAAAGAATGGCCTTGTGAGCCTAAGAGACCAGCTAATGCTAACTGACCTCCTGGACCCATTGGAGCTCCTCCTGAGCTTTGGCCAGCTATTAGGCCTGTCTGGCCTGGACGAAGTGCTCCATCACCACCTCCTCCAGATGTATCAAATCCACTAGAGTTTCCACCAGGCTTTAAAGTTAAATAATTTTTTTTTAATGTATAGATAATTTTTCCTGGCTTTTAACAGAAACAATTAAGCAAGAAATCACAAAAAATTAATTAACATTTTCAAAAAAACTATTCATTTAAAAGAAAATGAATTGTGATGAAAATATACATCTTTTGCTCACAAATTCAAATGTAAATATCTAATTCTGATTTTCAATGACTCTTATCTTATAAACTTTACTTTAAAAAAAGAAGATGATTATAGCCTATACATGTATCTAGGTCAATCTAGTCATGGGTGTTAATCAATGACTTAAAGTCAGCCAAGTCACTGGTTTTCCTGCCTGATTTAGGCAACCAACTCCATGCTCTAATAGCATTAGGGAAGAAGGACTATTTGTACAAATTTGTCCTAGCATATGAAACAAGAAATGTGCCTTTATCTTTGTGTCTTTCTAAGTATTTTATTAGATTTTGTTTTTGTATTTGAAGATTATGGTTTAGTCAAGTTTAGTGTTTTATGTATAATTGCTACTTTACTTTTAAGTCTTCTATCCTGAAGGGATAATTTGAATGTAATGATTTTACTAATATAAAATTAATGTAATGATTTTACTAAAGGTGTCACTCTAGTGAAATGTTAATATTCGTTGGTTATGAGTCTCACTGCTCTATTTAGTGTCTGTTTCAGTTCCCTAATGTTTTCATCCGTTGAGGAGCCCAAACAGAGGATGCATGTCCTATATTGGCCTAACCGAGGTTACTCTGTAACTGTTGTAGGTTAGTTCACAATCTTCTTACCATTAGTCCCTTTAATCCTGGGAACCCTCCTTTACCCTGAGCAGCATTCTTCCTTCCAAAGTCTCCACTAAGTGCAGATGCCAGTACAGCTGCCTCCCCTGATAGTGCCAGCTTTGAGTTTTCAGCATAATTCTTTAATTCCAGCATAAGGTTCTTTTAATAACAAAAAAATTAAAATATCAAGAAAATAGTTTAAAAAGAAAAAAAAAAAGATTTACACTGAAATCTTACTATATAAAAAATGGTTACATCAAAGTTCTTAGTTATTTTATAGTCCAGGTAATGAAAGAGCGTATCATTTGGCATCAGACTCTGTAATCAAGAGATCACAACCAGATTGTGTTATCAAATTTCTGTAGACATCCAAAATGGCATCCAAAAAAGTTAAGCATAGTTATAAATTATTATAGTTTGAAAGGGAAATGGGGATTAAAGCCCCCCTAAATCACCACTATAGATATCTTTTCAGATTTGCTTTTGTAACGGATGCATGTGTAGTCAGATGTAGCTGAAGTATTTCTAGAAGACTTAATTCGACTAAGTGCGTGCGTACCTTGTATGATGTATTTTCAATCTGTGAGTTCTTCATGCACACCGTTACAAATATAGATAAGGTACTAAACAGGAACACAGACTCAATGACCAAGTTGACTCAAGGTGAACTTCAAACAAATGTTTATTACAGAATGGGCCACAGTCTAGTCTGTCACTATAGAGCAGGGGTTCTCAACCTGTGGGTCGCGACCCCCTTGGGGGTCGATTAACGATTTGCCAGGGATCGCCTAAGACCATCAAAAAAAGGATTGTTATTGTCTATTCTTTTATTGCTGTGTGTGTCTATGGGGGGGGGGGGGGGGGGGGGGGTTGCGGCAGAGTGGTATATTGTAAAAAAGGGTCGCTGAGCTTAAAAGGTTGAGAACCGCTGTTATAGAGCAATGTTATCCCCTTGAGAATCTAGCGGTAACTGATTAATTAAAAGTCTACCTAATCTCTAACCCAAAGTCTATGTCGTCACTATAAAATATACGTTCACTGTCGGTCTAATAAAGTGCGCAACCCAACTAACTAAACTAGCTATCTAACACTTTATATTATTGAGGGTTAGGGTGGCTGAATGGATGAGCACTTAACTTCTGAATCAAGACTATAAAATATACGTTCACTGTCGGTCTAATAAAGTGCGCAACCCAACTAACTAAACTAGCTATCTAACACTTTATATTATTGAGGGTTAGGGTGGCTGAATGGATGAGCACTTAACTTCTGAATCAAGAGGTCTTGGGTTCTAATCCCACTGCAATTTTAAATTTCAGGATATTAGGGGCTGCCCCTGAGTCCACCCAAATCTAATAGGCACCTGACATTAGCTGGGGAAAATTAAAGACGGTTGGTCAATGTGCTGGCCATATGACCCCCTTGTCAGCTGTGGTCCACAGATATAGAAGACCTTTACCTCATCTGCCATATAGATCACAAGGTCTGAAAGTTGGTTTTTTTTTTACTTTGCTTACTTGTGTTATTTAGAAGATCCTTAGAACAAAGTCCTGAAGTTAAACATTTATCTTTCATTCTTTAACCCTTAAAGTGCAGAGCTGTTTTATACAAAATGGAATTACAATGCTGATGTTTAGAGGCTAAACTACCTCACGCGTTTTAAGGGTTAATGTTTTTGTCAATTGTTTTTGTTTTATTAAATTTAGACATTCCCTCAGAAATGAAGATTATTTCCCCTGGACCAAACTTCCTGAAGGATAGCAGGGGATGGATGCGCCAGAAACAGTCAGAAGCACAAACAACATGACCAAACTTAAAAACAGCCATTCAATTAACCAAATAATGTTAGAGCTGAACTTATTTACACACTAAGTTTCCCAGAACAGGAGCTTGGCTTATTAATTGAGTTCTATTAAATGTTTCAGCCCAACCCTTAAGGAATATAGAAACCTTGAAGAAAATAGACATACCTGTTTACGTAAACTCAATTCTCTGATTGTCTCTTGTTCAACATTTGTATTCATCAATGTGGTTCCAGCTTCACCAGTAGCTGGATTAAACCCTTTTACTGAAGGAAAAAAATCTATATTAGTAAACTTTTACTGAAAGAAAACATTCTATATTAGTAAGTATTTACTAAAGGAAAACATTCTGTTGCTAAACTTTTACTGAAGGAAAAAAATCTATATTAGTTAACTTTTAAACCACACATCATACATTGGTAATTTTTACTGTAAGAAAAAAATGCTATATTAGTAAACGTAAATTGTTATATTGTTAAATAAAAAAAACTTTGATATCTAAAAATGTTTTTTTTTTATTTTATATTTTTAAAGAAAATATTTGGAAGACTTTTTTTTTTTAGTTATTTTTGTTTGTTTTTAACCAAAAATGTTTAAAATTAAAATATGTTCTGAATTACAGTATCAGTAAAAGTACAATTTGAATTGAAAATTCATGAAGCAAAAATCTTTCTAGCGGTGAAGTTATAGCTAAGACCAATTGTGGATTACAGTAGGTTGTATTTGGATACTTGATTTTAAAAGCATGCAATTTTATTGTACATCATTATTTACGTTAACTGATTATTTATCCATTTTATAACACCAAACATCTAAGTTTTTAGGCCGAAATTCCCCTTTATGAAATTGGAATATTTTTAAAACCTTTTTTTTTTAAAAATAGATGAATATCTTTCAATTTTTCACATTATACATTGTTAGAACTATTTTTCTATGTTACATTAGATTAAACTAAGATAGTTTATGAGTACTACTACATCCATGTTTAGGCAACCTCTATAAAGGGAATCTAAAAATTAAATCCAGATTTTTATTATCACCTTCTCCTTCCACTGAGACACAGATCAATTGATCTCCCTTAGCATTGCTGTCAAGTCGATAGTCTGCCTGATTGAAAAACAACATACAGGAAAATGTTATCTCCATTTAATGCCAAAGTAAGGTTATTCTTGTAAACTCCAATTTAGTTTGTTTGTTTGTATATTACATTACATGGAAGCCAATAAGCTCATGTTGGTTATATTTTAAATAAGGCATCACACTACCAACTGCGGTTCAAGAATAAATAAAATACATAAATCTCTTTCAACAGAAGTCTGCCAAAATCTTGTTTTTTTATTATTTTGATAATTGTAATTATATTTATATGAAAAAAAAATTAATAAAAAATAGTTTTTTTTAAACATGGATTGCTATATCTTTAGTATTTATAAAAAAATAGTAACCTTAGCACCATAAGATCCTTTAAACGACATAATACAAGTACCTGTACTATACCAGCAATAGAGTGATCAAAATTGTCTTTGAATATTACTTCCCCTGTCTTATCACTTCTGGCATCAATCTAAACAGATAGACAATAATCATTAAAAATATAGTGTACTAATTATAAGCCTGAACTCTAATTCTTAGCCTATACGTATGAGAGATGGAAATGTAATGCTGTAGTTAATACAGAACTAACTGGTGGCAAGCAAATCAAACTATCAAATGGCTAGATTAGCATTATTTAACACATTAGAACTTGATCTACTTTTCCATTGCTCCAACCAGTGATAAGTTCCAATACACCATCTCCATTCAGATCGAAACCATGAGTTGTCACAGCTCTGTTCTTAGACTGAGGACAATATGTTCATAATGATTATTCAAATGTTAATTGACCATTTAATTATCAGAAATAACTTAGGTAAATAATCCTTGCAAAATTATTAATACATTGGACATTGACAACATATAATTTTAATTTAAGTCTGATAAAAATTAACTTTATCAAGAAAACATTATAATATAAGAAAGTCTTACTTTGATTCTCCAAGCTCTAATTGATCCATCATAGACACCAACTGTTCCATTAGATAGAGCATAACCAAAGCGATAGTCATTCAGCCTACATAGATTTGTAATCACCTGTAAAAAAGAAAAAAAATTCTTTTTGAGGAATTTTAAAAGTTAAAAATTAAGCCACATTTTTAATAATGCCACAAATTTTGGCTTTTCATTATTTATTCCTAATATATAAAATACATATGTGAAGAGTTATAATTTACAAGTTTACATTTTTCCTAATTTTCCTTACACTGATAGCACTCAGCTGTCATTATGAATTATAGAAAAAGATTTGTTAGTGTTAAATAAGTTATAAATATCATCACCAACATCCACTAACCTCTGTTTCAGTCATTTCAGCGATGATTTCATCATCTCGAAAAATACGGATGTCATAATCTTCTGATCCAACAATAAGCTGTAACAAATAGAGTGGACTTTAAGACTTGTATAGGACATTTTTTTCAAAACACAATTGAGAATATGGAATAATAGCTCTCTTCGCCTACCAACAAAAAAGATTGTCTATAAATCAGTGGTTCTCACCACACTTTTGTTTACCTCTGAGACCTGGGTGCTTTATAGGAAGCCTCTAAGGCTCCAAGGCATCAAATGTGCCTTCACTCAATGATGGGCATACACTGGTAAGACTACCTTACATATAATAATGTTCTGTTGGAGGCTGGCGTAGACAGTGTAGATGCGCTACTTACAAAACAATTGCTGTGGTGGGTTGGACACTTTTCCGCATGGGGGGATGACTGAATGACAAAGGTGATATTTTTTGATGAGCTTAAAAAAAGATGGAATAAAAGAAGTGCTCCTCCCCTCTGGAAGCGCTATAAATATCTACTCAAGTGCCATTTTGATCTCACTGGCAGAAAGTAAAGTAGTTAGCAAAAGCGGGCCACTGAAAAAAAGCAACTGGAGAATTCTCACGAGGATCACAGGAGACACATTTGAGGCCCAATAAAAGCCTAAAGACAAGTGCAGAAGATGAAAAGAAAACTTAATAGACACCAGTGGACAGAGGCTTTATCTTCATCAATAAGCAAAATAAGCAGGTTGGACCTGGTTAGCATGGTCAAGTGAAATACTGCACTCTTCCTAAATTATCAATGAAATGCATTGCCTTATTTTTAGCATAAACAAAATCTAATGATTATGAAAAAAGGGATTATACATTGGTGGTCTATCAGTTACCTCATTCATGCCATCCCCATCAAAATCTGCCAAACAGAGGGACCGGACATTGTCACCTGTCACCTGATTTATACAAATAGAAATGGTATGAACTTTTATTTCATGTAAATGTTTTAGAAATGATAGTAAAAAAAAGAGAAGATAATAGAAATCAATCATGTTAAATATTTTTAAAAGTGAGGAAGTGACTTTCTCAAAATTCTTTAAAATAGTTCGTCATCTGTTTTATAAAAATTGCTTTAAAAGAAATTTTAGAGTTAGGGAACTAAAACACATGTATATTCAATAAACTTGATTAACTTACAGTCCAAAAGGTATCCTCCCCTAGTTTATTGTAGCCTTGAATAGAACAGTTACCTCCAACTAAAGTAAGTGGAGATGTAAAACTACCCAGCGTGCCTATGATCACAGTGTTTGCGCCGTCAGGGCACTAAGAACAAAAGACAAATTAAATTTATGTTCATGACTATGAATATCATAATTTTTTAATTTTTGGTGTTTATGCAAGGTTTTCTTTTTAAAAAGTAAATGTTTAATTTGGTGACATTATCAACGTGTACTGCATACTGATACTTTCTTTAATCTCTTGTTTTGTGTTCATGTTGAATACTTGATAAATAATAAGTTTAAAAGATATCACAAATTTTAGAAACAATTCATTAATTTTATTTTAGGCTAATTATTTTTTTTTTGTCACTAGAGTCACAAGTCTTTGCAGATCTGTTTTATTTGCTAAACCTTTTTGTAGTTTTAAAATTGTATATAGTCTTTAAGTTTGAAATGAAAATTTAATAAAAAATGGGTTTCACATTTGGACATAAAAATGTCTTTGTAGTATAAAAAAAAAATTTGTTTTTTAATTTTCACAGAAATGTTAAAATAAAAAATGCTCACATCTTTGTAAAATACATCTCTGTTATTGTTGATGTCATAGACCAATATGTTGGTTGGGCTACCAACTACCAAGAGGTCACCATCTGCCTCAGGGTCAAGGCGTCCAGCAGCAAGGGAAGTAATCTGCTGGTTGATATTCAGGAGACTGATGTCCTGATTATATTCTTGACGTTTTGTGTGAGGGCTGTGCACAAGAACCTGCATGATACCAACATAAGTATTTGTTAGAGATAAAATATTATCTTCTGCTTGTTAATCGCTTTCTCAGATATTTCTTTTTTTTTATTTCTTAAATATAAAATGTAATAACTGTTACTTCAAATATTATTTCTGCATTTGTAATGTTTGACAATAAAATGATTTTCATGTAAAAAATATAAATCCAGATTTGAAATGATTGTCTTAAAGCAAAATCAGTGCTTTTAAATTCAGCAGAACAAAAGGAAAAAATGAATGATAAAATGATTCTAAAAAGGAATGAAATAGTATGTTGTTTTTTGTTAAATACCTGCATTTAAACTAATTTTTATTTTAATTCCACTAAATTCAATTGAAAATGTACACTATCAAAGTATCAAGACTGTGGTGACATGCAATTTGTGCTTTCAAATGCAAGACACCGATAGCAAAGACAAACAGACACAAAAACTCTTTCGTTCCCCTGGCAATCAAATCATTAAATAGAAACTATCTGATATAAAACATTTCGTATATAAATTATGAGTGAGTCGGGTGTGAATGTACATTTTGGTTTTCTATAGTCATACTGTTTTGTTTGGTGTAATGCACTAATTGTAAGACAATATGGATAATAAAGATTACTATTATTAGTAGTACTATTATTATTATCAAGTAAGATATTTCCTACTAAAAATGCTTTCTAGTACATTTTTTTACACTTTTCATTAGATTTGCTATAGCAATAAAATAGAAATTCAGAAAGCATGGGTATCAAACCTTTCCTCCAGTGGTGGCACAAGTGAGAGCAGGATGTCTTCCATCATATTTACCAACAGCTACAGTTTGGGGAACAACCTTGTGGTTGAGTTTCAATGTAAATATAGGTACAAGCATTTTTCTGTGATCTACATATGAAAATAAACACATAATTGTTTGTAAAAGGCAGCTTACTAATAGTTAAAAAAAAAAAGAATTAGATGAAATTGAATGTTAAATTTCTAAACTACAACATGAATAGTTAAAAATGACAGGTAACAATTGTAGACAGGTAGTTTCAAAACATCTACAATTAAAACAAAAACATTATCTGCCTCCACGGAATTGAAACTTAAGATCATTATTTCAACAGCAGAGTGCTTAAACCTATGTTAAAAAAAAAGTTGACCCAAATTGGAGAAAGTTTTAGGACGTCCATAGGAGTGCAGCAAGGATGCATTCTATCTCTAAGTTTTTTTTTTACGTATTTCTAGTTCAGTGATGCCCAAAATACGGCCCGCTAAAATGTCGGCACAAAGTGTACAGAACTCCCCTACGTCTCAACAAAAAAAAAAAAAAAAAAAAGTTGAAAAATGTGTCCTACGTTAGGATCCTCACTATTTCTCTGATTGATTGGTACCAGGAAAAGTTGAACGGATTTTTACTTTATTTTTGTGAAACATGATCTTAAGCCAACATGTTTGTTTTATAAAGAAAGTGTAACTGTTTAAAAACAGCAACATATAAACGGCATTATGAAACAAATATGGCGGCATTCTTGATTTGATCTACGAATAAAAGATTGTTAAGCGACGGATACTAGATCCACAGGTTTCTCATGCAATAGTTTCAGGTTAATTTCATTTATTTTTTTTTTTAAGCTTTTTCGTTGGTGTGGCCCGCGACACGAGTGTTGGAAATTGAAATGGCCCGCAGGTGGACTAAGGCTGGGCGTCACTGTTCTAGCTGAACCCTAAATGGGCAGCCTATTTCCAATCTTAGCTTTGCAGATGATACAGAGCTTAATGAAGAAAATGTGGATCTTAATTCAAAACTAGATGCTGCAGCTAGAGCAGTTGGCATGGAAATCAGTACTGAAAAGAGCAAAATACTAGTTTGTGGTGGAGATAGTAATAGATGTTGCATACAGTTGAATGACCAAGCATTAGAAGAAGTTGGCCTAGGGTCAAACATAACAAGAGATGGTGGCTCAATAAAATAGATTAAAAAAAACTGTTTAAGCTTGGCATCCACAGTGTGAGCAAACTAAGGAAAATCTGGAAGAGTAACATCAGCTTCCAAGTAAAATTAAAACTGTATTCTTCGCTAGTGATCTGTATACTCCTATATGGTTGTGAAAGATACTGAACCCAGAGGTTGCAAGAAGTCAAGCCTTTGAGAGTAAATGCTACAGAGAAATGATGGGTATCAGATGCCAGAAAAAGAAGACAAATGAGTTTATACTTCTACATGTAAACACTCTGGCTGGCAAAAAAGACATATGACACCCTTGTCAACCATGGGCCAAAGAAACAGATGACTTTTACATCATCTTATACTTATAGATTGCAAGCTCTGAAAAGGTTACTTTATTTTTTATCAATATCTATAACCATTTGATTTATCAATGTATCTCGATTAGTATTGATGATAAAATGAAAAAAACCTAGATCTAAATGAGATCTAGTTATTTGACTTTAACCTCATTAGACTAATCTAATAATGATATATATATATATGACACTAGCTCCAGCTGGAATAACATCCCCGGTGTGCGGCAGAAAATTCTGGGCTCACATAGGTCTCATCAGCCACATGAGGAGAAACAAAACCCCAGTGCAAAGGCCTCAGCCCCCTGGATGACAAAAGTGGTCATCATCGAACCACGATGGAGGAACTATATATTATACATATATATAATATATAAAATATATATTATATAATTTAAAATCATCTTGACCAATTATCTAGAATTTTTGATCTTCTACAACGTCTACTAATTATAATATAGTACATGTACACATGGGCGTAGCCGGGGGGGGGGGGGGGGGGGGTTCAAGTGACTGATTTTTTGCTTTGATTTTGTTTATTTTAGGTGAGATTTTAATATTAAACCAACACTTGCCCCAGCGCAGCCAAGGGGGTCAGAGTTTAAAACCCCCTAACAGGGGGTTTTGAGTTTAAAACCCCCTCTTCTATAAAACAAAACAAACAAAAAAATGCAAGCGACAATCCCCAAATTCCCAGAGCACAGTTAAGGAAGATATTGATTTTAAAACCCTCTCCAAAATTTACGATAAACCACCTCTTCAATATGAAAAAAAAAAAGCAAATTATGCACTCAAAATGTTAAGAGCGTAGCTAAATGGGCTTTGACTCAGTTTTAAGTTTAAACTCCTCTCCAGTGGAGTTTGAAGCTAAAAAATACATCTTCAATAAGAAAAAAAGCAAATTACACACTCTAAAATCTATGAACATAGAAAAGCGGTTTTGAGTTTAAACCCCCCACCAGCGAGGTTGGAAGCTAAAAAATACATCTTCAATTTAAAAAAAAAAAAAGCAAACTACGCATTCAAAAGGATATGAGCGTTGCCAAAAGGGGTTTTGAGTTTAAATCCCCCTTCAGAAGGGTTTGATGCTAAAAAATACCTCTTCAATATAAAAAAAAGCAAATTACACACTAAAATTATTTGAGCATAGCCAAGCCAATTGGGGGTTTTGAGTTTAAACTCCTCTCCTCCAGATGGTTTTGAGTTTAAAATCCCCCTACAGAGCGTTTTGAGGTGGGAAAACCTCTATCTTCAATATTATTCTAAAGCAAACTACATTTACCAAATTCTATGATCATAGCTTAGGGGGTTTTGAATTTTTAAAAAAAAACTAAGTCCTGAGATTTTTTAGTTTAAAACCCCCAACAATTTTGACAATAAAACTTCCCTTTTCGATATAAAATCTAAAGCAAACTACAGTTACCTAATTTCAAGAACGTATTCAAGAGAGGTTACACATTTCTAACAGTGGCGGAGCTCCATTAATAAAGTGCAGTGAATAGTCGAAAAACACTAAATGTGGCTCAACAAAGATGGCTAAGACAGATTTTAGGAGTCAGTTATAGAGATCGGGTCTAAATCAAGGAAATCCCATGCCAAACTGGGAGTCAACTCCTTAGTAAGATTGTGATAGAGAGTCACATGAGGTTTGCGGGACATGTTCTCCACAAAATGAATTACACATAATAAGAGTTGCGATGACATCCTAGTACAACTTGGCGCCACACATTCATGGAGGTCCTCAGAGAAGGTGGGAAGAGGCTTCAGACGTTACCAGTGACAGATTTTTGTGGAAACAGCTTGACGGCAAATGCACTGAATGGCGCAGGAGGGTCTAAGTCAGTAAGATTAGCACATTGGGTTTTTGAAATAAGACTTTTTAATAGCAGGAAAATGCACTGTAGATACCTCAGAATATGCATTTTGTTGGCATTCAATACCAGAAATAGTGCTTGGTGGCGGGGCTTCGACCTGCGCTGGGGGATTTCCTAGCGCTCCCCCAGACCACCTTGCTGGCAATGGATGGGAGTCAACAATTTTTCCACTAACTCCAGGAAGAACATATTCTAGGGCACAATAAACGTGTTCCGAAAGAATGAAGGGTCAGAATGTAATAAAGATTATGTACACACACACACACATACATACATACAAATATATTTTTTTCCGCCGGATGGGGGACAAATATCCCCCCCTAAACCCCTCGGGCGACGTGACGGGCCCCCCCCAAAAAAAAAAAAATCCTGGCTATGCCCATGCATGTACATCATCCCATACAATAGCCCATGGGTTACGAACACTCACACATCTGAGAAGTTTCACTAAAGTTGACTAAAGTAAAAGTTCACTAAGAAAAAGTCTACACTACACAGGCTTACAATCATTTAGATTAGATATTATTTAATTTATTACCTAGTCACCTAGTGTTAAGCATCAATTATATAGTCTAATTAATTTCTACTCCATTGTGATACCAAGGTTCCTTACTAGTTACTATACTAGATCTATAGTCTAGACTATAGACTCTAGTCTAATACTGTCATTTAGTGTCTTAGAATCTACACGGTTGTCAATGAAGCAATGAATTTAGGTATTTGAGGAAAGCAATTGTAGTTATTTCCCTTCGCATTTTTTTTCTCAACATGATTTTAGAATTTCACCTTTTTATTAGACTACATGCTCTGACAGACGTCTACTCTATGCAGGATTTTCATGTAGATTTAATATATTTTGGTATTTTAACACCGAACGTCAGATCGAATATTCTCTTATATTGTGTGTAATTTTAGGATAAAGCTATTCTAAATTATATATTTTAAATATTGTGAATTAGTCTAGAATCTAGATCTACTTTTCACACAAAGTACTAAAGTTATATTAACCCGGTTGCCGGTTGTCAACTAGACTCTAGGTGGTCTCTACTTCTAGACTTAGTTCACTTAGACTTAAACATTAGTCACTTTACTTTAGACACTAGATACAGTAGAAATCTAAATGATTTACTAAATCTGTATAATTTTTAAATAATAATAAATAATAATCTTCTAGTTTCAGCAAAGTTACATCTTCTGGAATAGCTCTAGTCTAGACGAGAATCTAGATATTATTTAGCTTATTTTAGCACCAAAAGAGGACAAATTGAGGATGAAGCTTATTGAAGCCTGACAAATGATGACCACAAAAAAAAAGTAAACTTTAAAAATCAGGCTCAAAATATATTTATTAAAACATGGCATTAAATCCAAGACTTTACAACTGATATATAGTTTTATACAGATCCAGTGCTTTTTTTGTGATGCGTACCAGCACCTTTCTCAGCTTTCTAAATGTGGGTAAAAAATTATTACTTTTCTTGTATTCTTACATTTATTTTTAATTTATTAGTAGTTAAAAGTTAGGCAATCCATCACTGAGTACCAGCACTTATTTTTATTTTAAAAAAAGCACTGTGCAGACCTGAGTAGAAAATTTCTCAAGACGAAGTTAAATTCTGCTTCATTCTTATTTTCACTGTGCATTTTTTCATAAAAGTTTTTTAATGTTTTGGAGGTTCCTTCAGAGTTGAAGATAATTTACTTCCTAGTCCAAACCTCCTGCAGGACAATGGGGAGTCAATGGGCAAGGTATGAACCATCGAGTAGTGTAAATGATAGTCCAGCACACATACCACACAACCAGGCAGCCATCAGTGCTCTTTTAATGCCTGCGAATGCAAAAGTAAAAGAATGAGTTGTTTTGAGTAGCATAATGTCTATTTTTTTCTAACAGGCTTGAATCAATCAACACCTGTTCATAAAAGAGGTCAAAATGTGTCATCTTTCTGCTTTTATGAGAGAATTTGTGTATTTAAGACAGGAAATATGAGCAATGGAATTCTATTGATGGATAAAATGTAATTGCAATAAACAACAGATTAATAAAAGCTATTTTCACACTTTAGGCCCATAGTTGGTGGACAGATGGCATGACCCCATTTTGCCAGATGTTAGACAACTGTATGCTAGATTTGTGGGAAGAGTGAAAAGTAAAAAAAAAACAGGAAGCTGGACTTTGCTAAAAGTAGCAATGGACATGGAAGTCATTGCTAGGACAGTTTGCTTACTATCACACCATTTCTAGCAAAAGTAAATTTGACTAAATTATAGCCACAGAAGCTGGGTTTGAATAAAAGGAGTTCCGTTGAGATAATGGAGATATTATTCGAATTAGACCTCCAAGTATAAAAGAACAATTAGTTTTGTATTTTTCTCTTTAAAAAGGAAATGCTGATAAGATAAGTTCTGGAATAAGATTTAATAAGCTTGACTTTTTGATCAATGTGATGAGCTCAATGATATGTTAATACACCTAAGATGTCTTGAATACATGGAGCAGTAGAATCAGTTTTAAATGAAATGCTAGCTTAATGAATGTGTTCACTAAATTCTTGTCAGTGTTTTAATGAATTTAGCTTGCAAACAATTAAAACTAATACTTTTGACTCTGATCATAGAATCAAGTCATAAACTAAGCCTCTTTGATGATATAAGTTAATGTCTCCCAATTGTATATACCCTTTAACATGTGCTTTTCAGGAAATTTTTGTTATTAGAGATAAACAAAAAAACTGGTAAATCTGGATGATCACCTCGGCTTTCTGGATCACATAATATAAATGAAATTTACCTACTTATAGTCTATCACATAAGAATTATTATTTATTAATTACAATATTTTTCAGTGTAAATTTAAAAGAAGTCATGGATTCTCCAAGCCCTGGAAATGTTTTGATAGTCGGTGATGGTGATTTCTCATTTACAGTTTCTCTGATGAAAAAAGCAAATTTAGTAGGTCCACAGGTCACTACTTCAACAATACAGACTAAAGATGCAATTCAGCAGCTTCAATTGGGTTCAGAGAACATTGACTTCCTGACAGAAATTGGTAAGACATTTTTATGTTGATAGATATAGTTAAGTAACTTACGCAAGGTTGTCGTTGCCGGAAGTGGTAATAGATATAAGCACTTCACTACCTATAAATGATATTGAGACCAGCGGAACTGTTTTCACTAAAAGGAGAAAGGTGAGTAATAGCTGCCTAAACCAGCTTTGGGCAGGAAGGGCTTGTTAGCCATGGCTGGCCACTGACCTAGGAGAAAGAAAACTCCAAATCCAAACCTCTGTTGCTTTGCAGCTATACCCAATTATGGGAGAGGCTTCAGGAGTCAATTATGAAGGAAAATCAGCTGGCGACCCTTAGGCGGTTTGAAGCACTCAGTGCTGCACCCTGGCAGAGCCTGTCATGCCACTGACCCCAAACTGTATTGGCACCTGCTGTTCCTTTGGATACATCAGTGCATAGAGAGAGGAGAACTGCTGTGTGGGTGACATCAGTCTGACCATAGCTAATGCCCAGGCATTCATCTCATTTCCATGAGATGATCTATAGTCTCTTTGTGACTGAAGGAGGCCATATAATAACTACATGTTTAGCAAGTGCTAGCTTACAGGCCAAAGGATCAGATCAATCTTGTTAATAAAGATTTTAGGAGAGAATTAATGAATTAGTTTTACATCTATGGGGTTTGGTAGCTTCTGAAGCTGGGTTCCTTGCTTCAAATCTCGGTGAAGACTGGGATTCTGAATTTCAAGATTTTTAGGGTCTCCCTGAGTCCAACTCTAATGGCTAGTTGGGGAAAGTAAAAGTGGTTGATCGTTTTGCTGGCCACATGACACCCTGCTCATTAACCATTGGCAAAAGAAACAGATGGCCTTAACATCATCTGCCCTATAGACTGCATGGCCTGAAAAGGGAACTTTACTTTACTTTTTTTTTAGATCTTTGGAGCTGATCGTATCTGACTTCTTATCAAAATAAAGGCAATGTTGTTTTATGATATTTGTTTTTGTTTGATACCTTGATCTGTTTATTGAAATCTCCACTAAATACAGTTTACAGCAAAGCTGATGGTACTTTCTTCAATCAATGTTTTTTACTGCAAGATTGTAAATTATTGAAATTTAAGTCAACAATCATGCAGTTGCAACACTTTATGAACAATATGCTTATACTGCTAATCCAGCATCATTAATAACTTTGGCAAGACTGAGCAAAGCCAAAAGTTGAACCAGTTTGAAAATATAATGTTGAATCCTTAAACACATCACATTAGATAGAAAGAAAAGCATCATATAAAAACTCAATTGTAAAAGTTGCACAGAAATTTAAACAATTATTTGGTCAATTTAGGGAAACAATATTGAAAGTTCTTTAGTCATTTCATTTCTTTGACCATTCAACTATCCATTGAACCCTTCATTTAGCCTTTCAATCCAATCTTCCTCAGGTGTAGATGTTTTATTTGAAACAGATGCCCGTGAACTTCACTCTCATCCTGTTGTAAGACTAAAAGATTATCATAGGATCATATTCAACTTCCCACTGGCTGACAGGCACAATATCAAGAAAAATAGAGCTCTATTGGAAGAGTTTTTTGCCAGGTAGATCATAGTTTATATTTTTTTTTTTTTGCTTGCTCTTTATAAAATGTTATTCAATGTGTATTGAAAAGTGTAGATAATTGTTGACTTTTTCCCATTTTCTGATTCATCAGAGGCTGGTACTTTCCTGTGTGCAAACATTATTATTTGGACCCCATATTCTTTTCCCCAATAAATGTTAGAATTTTACAGGATATTACCATTATCAGCTATATGTCCAATTTTTTTTTTTGTCCATTAAACAGCCTAAACCATTTGAATATTCATTATTAATTGCTTCAAGTGAACTAAATGTGTGCATTTTTAATGTTTCAATGTGAGCATTGTATCCAAAGGACAAGATTGTTCAATAATAATAAGTGTATAAGTAAATAAGTTGATATTTGATGATGACTCACAAAAACAGTTCAAAAGTCAGTTGACTAATTTCTTCCTAATTCAAATAATTGTTTCCTCACAATATTATGCACAATCTTGACTTTTGGAGATTCTTGTGGTTACACCAATTAGCTTCTGTTCCAAAAATGGTTACTTTCCCCTGTTTATTTAATTTCTTGTTTTTATAAAATAAAAATAATGAATTTTTCCTGAGACTCTTTTTGTCTTCCAGCTGTCATCAGATTCTTGTATGTGAAGGTCATGTTTTTGTCACACTATGTAAAGGTCAAGGTGGGACACCAGCAGATCAGCCAATGAGATCATGGCATGATAGTTGGCAGGTCCTAGCCATGGCTGCTAATGCAGGTTTTCTGCTCAACAATATATTGACTTTTGACATATCAAGCTTTCCAGGTTATCACAGCACAGGTTTCAGGTAAATGTCTGTTCATGTCCACAGTGGCGTCACTAGGGGGTGCTGTCCGCACCGGGTGACACCCGTTAGGGGGTGACATCCAAGTGAAAAAAATTCACTTTTAGGAATAACTGACAATTTAAAAAAAAGTGTCAGTGGCTAAATCGCAAATATCAAAACAATTTTTTTACTGCTCAGCATTGTGCCTATTAGCAACTAACATACATTTTGATGAAATGAATATTGATTTACCACACGTTTTTTTTTAATGCCAGCTTAGTGCCATCAAATCATAGACTCTTCAAAATAAGCAGACACTCAGATTCTATTGTATAAACACTTTAATATTCTAATAAAGAATGTACTCAGAATATTTGAAACTCTGTTCATGTCCATGGCGTCACTATGGGGGTGCTGTCCGCACCGGGTGACACCCGTTAGGGGGTGACATCCAAGTGAAAAAAAATTCACTTTTGGAATAACTGACAATTAAAAAAAAGTGTCAGTGGCTAAATATTGATACATGTTATTCACAATTGATAAATAGATCTATATTTATTTTTTTTTAAATCTGTTAAACATATATTTTTTTTTTTATTAAAATTCTACAAATAGTCCTAAACATTTCATCATACTTTATATCAAAAGCAGTTGTGAAACTTTACTTTCAGCTGTATATTAGCTGCATGTATATAAAAAATGCTTTGATTTTTAACAATGTTTTCATCAAATCTATTGAAATAGTTGCAAGCATTTTAGTATCATTGAAATATGCGAGCCAAAGTCACTGTTTAACAAAAGACGACATTCTTCAGGCATAAAAAATTATTGAAATCTCACATGCAATTAATGTAAATTTTGTAGAATTGGAAAGTAAATAAGTGACTATTGAGCTTTTAGAAGATGATGATGTAATTTCAGATGTTGAATGTAATAGAAACTTAATCAAGATGAAGATGTTACAATGAATCAGTTGAATGATACAGACTTCAATATTTTAGGGGATAGTTTCTTATTGTCGTGTGCCAATTAAACATGAATTGTGTAGAAAATTATCCAGAGCAAAAGGAAAAGTACACCAGTTGTTATAAGAATGGTTTTGATGCCTCCTATTAGGGACGATTTAGTCACTTAATAGCAAGAAATTGTATGTTTTTCGTTGTCAACTTTTTAAACTAATTCTATAGAAATAAAATATGAAATTGAAATATCAAAAGACGTATGAAGAATAGTCATTAGGATTAGAAAATAGGATAACAACGGCATACGGCTACAAATACAATTGACAAGGAAGTCGTTGCTATGATTGATGTAAAGAAAAACAATGGAAGGATATATTGCACAGTGTGTTTCTATAAAATCAGAATATTTAACATTTTGTGACCATATTAATGACAAGTCTTTGTTTAATATATAGAATTTCCATAAGATGATAGAAATGTTGTGGACAAAACCCATAACTGAAAGTGTATCTATAATGTTGATAAGTTTATAAATATTTCAGAAAACCACGTAAAAGATACACTTCAGAATTACTCTAAGCAACTTTGTATTTTGTTTGACAACACACCAAACATAGTACACCCTAATCAGATTCATAAGTTATAAGATTTCAAGGGAGAAAAAGATGATGATTGTATCTTAAAATGTCTAGAAAGGAGTGAGTAAATTAAGGATATGTCGAGCTCAGGAATATAAAAAAATGCAGCTTCTGTGTATGGAGCCATGGAGGAGTACAGAAAATGTTTTGAAGCAACAGAAAATCTATTTAATAGATGTGTATAACATTCACTTAATCTATGTGGTCAACATTTTTTTTCAGAAAATGCTTCTTGCCTAAAAAGTTTGGTACAATGGAAATCTTTTTTTTTTGTTAAAAAATTTTAGTCTTTAGAGGCGCAGCAAAAGATTTATTACCTATCTTTGCTTTTTTTCTTTCTTTTTTTTTTTTTTGCGGTGAAGGTATACTAGAGGGCTAAAGATACATAAGAGTAGGCCTACCTTTAAACTGAGGCCAATTCAACTTTGTCTTTACCAAAAGCATAACACGTTTGCCAAAGGAACAGACGACACTTACACAACTGGCAAATTTATTTTAAATGAAATCATTAAAGATAATTATTTGATGATACGTTTTCAAGTTTGAAATCCAGAAAAGAAAAAACATTGTAATATACTTATGGTTGCATGTCGCAAAATTGAACTATAGATAAATTGTAACAATTGAATTTTAAAATTTGATTGACACTCATTTTATAGCTGTTTAGCAATCAGTTAATGTAGTTAATTATAAAGTATGTGTATGATGACTTAACAACAGCAAAAAAAAAACACAAAATTTTTTTTAAAGGGGGAGGTGACACCCTGAGTTGACCGTATCCGGTGACACCCACCCTAGTGATGCCACTGCATGTCCGTATTATCCTGCTTCCTTTTTTTTTAACCTTCCCTCCATTCAATGCTTACATTCACACCATGCTGCGCTATGACCGTAATGGCTGCTATTCAATATTTCTAAAAAGATGACTGAAAAAGACATAGACATGAAGAGTTCCCCTATACCCCAGACCCCAATATATTCCCTTGCTATATACTACAATTCATTAAAATCCTGCACATAGCTTCTGGGATTATACTGTAATGGATGGCTATTCACTTGGACTGTTGTCCTGATAGTTCAGTGTTTGGACCCTGCCTGCCGCCATCCCCACCTGTCCTATGGGAGGTTTGGGCTAGGATGCAAGTATCTTCATTTTTGAAGCAACATCCATAACCTATAAAACAAAAATGTATGGACTTAATATGGTATAGCGCTGTATATGAGTATAAATTCATTTCTAGACGTTTGCTATTTTATATTGTATATTATTTCTGTCTTCATGTTTCCATTGCAGAAGAATGTTATTTACTTTCTACAGGTTTCAGGATAAAAGTTTCAGTACTGATGGTGCACTGACACACATATTTGAAAAGGCTGAGCCAATTAGAGTACAGGATGATATCAAATTTAGGGGAGTGGTTACTTGTGGTGAGAGCTGCTTCTCCTGTTCCCAGTATCTAGTGGACAAGTTGGACAAGTAAGTTGTGTAATTGTTGTCGGTGCTGTTCTTTTTGTCTGTGGCATTCCACCACGCTATAAAGATCAACTCAGGCACCATTTTGCCCTCACTAACAGTAGATGGCTTCTGAAAGTTGGAGAGCTCTCAGGAGATCCACATGACACACTTATGAGGTGCAAAGAAAAGCTCTTGTAGAAGACAGGTGCTGAAGATGTAAAGAAAACTTAAATAGACCCCTGGGGGACAAAGGCTTTGACTGCATCAGATGTGGGAAAAATATGCAGCTTGCAACTGGGTTTGCGTAGTCATGTGAACACTGCATTCATCCTTAATCTTCAGACCGAAGACATTGTCATAATTAGTATATAAAGTAGGTTGACTAACTGTAGCTGTATAAACAAATACCTTGTCCTTATAACATTCAATGGTGTTTTCATAATTTGCCTTTATTAATGAGTGTTTTTGTTTTCTTCACAGAGATTTGTTACACAAGGAAGACAATCCATTGTGCATACTTAGAAAAACATTGGAAAAGTTACTAGCTTGTAATATGAGGGGGATTGTAGTTCTTGATC
Organism: Biomphalaria pfeifferi; assembly: GCA_030265305.1. NCBI lineage: Eukaryota > Metazoa > Mollusca > Gastropoda > Planorbidae > Biomphalaria > Biomphalaria pfeifferi. Next base: position 229,364 of record JASAOG010000072.1, read on the forward strand.
CACCATCCTGGCAAGTTCTTCCTGCCTGTACCTCAGGGGTATTTGTAGGCAAGAATCTGGAACAAAAATCTTTGCCAGAAAGGAGTGAAGAAGAGTTAATAGAAGTGACAGTAGAAGAGAAAGAACGAAAAAATGAAGTGAACACTAGCTTAAAAGTAAAAACTAGTTTGCTGAAACATGGACTGGATAAGACATTTAAGTCAACACTGGATTCTCTTCCGTCTGATAATTGTCTTCATCACTGTGTCATTGACAACCCTGAGTCTGTGTATCTCCTTTTAAAAAACAAAATTTTTGAAACTTGTGGTGGTCTCAGCCAAAGTTGTCCAGATAATAATGATGTTACTAGTTCTGGATCACTGAAACCAACAGGCATAGATCAAACAGATTTCATAAGTGGTAACATAGAAAATAAAATGTATCACTTTCGTGCTTCCTTGTTAGAAAATTTGCCTGATCTGCTGTTGAAGCTGAATGAAGATCAAACTTTACCAACTGAAGTTGTGGAATGTGACTTTTCTTCTGGCATTATTTTATCAGGTCAGTGTTATGTACAGTGTCCAATTGCACCAAACATTGTGCCATCCCAGCATGAACTTGTGGCAGTTTTTAAACTCTCCAGTGATACAGGTAGCATTGCTAGTCAATCTGATAAATTCCTTAAGGACAAAGCTTCACTTGATCATGACATTGCTATAGCATCCAACTCACCATATGAATCATTAGTTAGAGCATTAGATTCAACTTTAAACAATTCCAGTTTATTTATAAATCATAATCTGCACATAGAAGACTACAAAGGCTCGCAAACAATAAAAGTGAAAGGAGTAGATTCTTTATCGCACATCAAGATTATCAGCATTGATTCAAGTTATCCATCATCTACAATTAGTTCTGAGTTATGTTCCAGAACTGTTGGGCTAACATTTAAAGTAAAAACACCACTGGCTAATTTTTGCATTGCTATTTTTAAACTTGATGCCGTAGCCATCAGCATATGTGATATTCCAGACCCACGTCTGCTGTATTCTTGCAGTCCAAAATTTGTAAGACAATTCCAAGAAATCTCTTTCCCAGTAAAATATTTGCCTTTTAGTTTATTCCCAATGAAATTTGTTCATGATCTCAGTTTCTGGGAAAATGGAGACTTCCAAGAAACTGATCTCTACAGTATTGTTTATGACATTGCTGGTGATGTAGTTGTCAATGTTGTTCTCATCGATCTCTATACAGATAGTGAGAATGGGAGAAAAAGCCGCTGCTACCGCCTTCATTTCCTGTCTCATGATCAGGTTCTCTCATATTTAACATCTTGGAAGCTACAAAGTCTAATTAGGCTAGCTGTGGCCCAGAAACTGGGTGTGACATTAAGATAGATTAATGTCAGCACTGGCAAATGAGCTTTCCTTATTGTTAAAGCAATAGGGAACAACATGCATCAGAGAAACTATTTCTTTGATTGCTATACAAAGCAAAAACTTGTAACAATTTTATCAACGAGCCATGTGGTTAAAAACAATGTTGTAATTAAATCTTTTCTAACAGTACTTTATCACATCTTCAGCCTTAGACAAAAATCTGTATTACAATGATTACATTTTTTAATTAAGTAAACATTTGTCTTTATCAAAATAATAATTTTCTACAGTGGATGTTGTAGATAATGGTAAAGCATTGAGAACCATTGTGTCTGTAGTCAGTGGTGACTGTTTTGTTCTAGTCAGAGGTAGCTTGTGCGGCATGGTGGATGAAAGTGAGGAACCAAAGATAGAATGAGCTTATGAAAATGAATAAAACCAGTTACCAATGTTAAAACAGATTTAATGTTAATTTGTTACCATTTTTCTTCAGCTAATAAAATTCTGTGAAGCGAGTCAGTTTTGCAGTTTATTCATTTGTAGTTTTTTTTTTAGTCCTAATGAGAAGTGATATAGAAGTTCAAAGAGTATCCTTGAGTCCACTAAGCTCTAATAACATGTTAAGGAACATTAAGGCTGTCATTGTGCTTGCCACAGAAAAATAGGAAATTTACATCATCTGTCCTAATCATTACTTTTTTTAACATAATTTTTATAGTTCTACCATAAACAATAACAAAGTATGCTGTTCCAGGTTTTTTGAAGTGGGTCTAGGTCCCTTCTTATGGTTTGGTTTCATCCTGTAAGGCAGACAATGGCATCTACCTCAGATGTTGAAAAATATGCACCAGTTGTGTGACCTAGTGAAGTACTACACTCAATATTTAATCTTCTGAATCACCATGAATTTTATTATAATAGCTGAGTTTCTGATTCACAATGCAGGCATCAAGGTGATTCTCTTTGCTGGAACAGAGGGATGGTTGTGGTTCCCATTGTGTTCACCAAATGCAAACTAAACTTTCAAAAGATCTGATACACATTTTGTTCTGTAATGTTTGTCTTTTTATTGGGGGGGGACATCTCCTTTAAATAGTTAAATGAGGCAGCTAAGTGACAGAGCACTGAACGCTAACCCAAAGTGTTTATAGCCAAGCCTCACATGCTTGGTCTTTATATTTTAGTTAGAGGAGAAGAGAAAGTCTTTACTGAACAGACATCAATGTCTTTGGGTATTATGTGGAATACAACTTCAAAATACACAAGAATTTCCATGTATTATGATATAGTCTGTAGTAGAACTAAAGTAACTCATTACAACTATACATTTCATTAATATAAAATTGTAAAAGGAGCAAGCATTATTGTCTGTAACTTAATAATGACATTTTGTATAGAATTCATCTTCATTCAGTTTTCTATATTTGAGAACTAAAATTTCTTAAACTCTACTTATAAAGAAGTCTCCTAGAGATATATCTGACAAACAAAAGGTACTCTTTTGTTGGTATTAAACTAAAATGTAAGTTCACAAACACAATCTGATCACATGACATAAATAAGAAATTTAAACAGCAGTTTAAGAAATGATTTATTGAGTATACCAAGACACATTTTAAAATATATTGATTTTAATTACAAGAAGAAAAGCATAGGATACCAAAAATATTGCATACAAAATTAAAACCCATCTTTGTCATCGTTCACTGAGAGAGAGAAGCACCAAATACGATAAAATAGTTCTACATTGTAATCTAGATAATAAATATGAAGTAATTTTGTAATATTTCTAGGATTTGAAATATTCAATACATTTAGAGAAAATATATTAATATATATAGTATAGTTTATCTACTCAATAGTGAACATTTAAATTTGACAAATTAAAACAAGCAAAATATTTAAAAACAAACTTATCTAAGGGGAAGAACTGCAAAAGCACTGCTACATATCTCAATACTGCAGGAATAAGTTCCTTTCTTTATATGAAACAAAATTAATGAATTATTACTAATAATTAACTAATTCGTTAATATTTTTTGATTTATGTATTGTCATTGACTATGAATAACTAACATTTTTTGATTGATTTATGTTAAGTAAGGTACAATAAATAATTGTATAAAGTTTCAACTTGATGCTTTAATGTGTAAAAAAAAATTGTACCAGACAAACAGAGTTTAAAAGCATAGAATATAAAATTTGTTTTGAGGTTTAGACTTTACATGTAGAAATATGTTTGAGATTTAGACACTATTGTATTGTAGAGTACCGGTATGTCACTTGAGTCTTATGCTCATTGAAATAAGGTGTTATAATGATCATCAATTTTTTAACCTTTCACTAACTCAAAACTTTTTTTTTTTCAAAGGCAATGGTTGCTACGCAACAATGTATTTACAAGGTTTTCATCAATTGCTTTTTATAAAATTTTTCTAGGATGAATTCAACATGCAGCTAGATGAACTTATACAAAATTTAAAGCTAAAAAAAAAAGCTAATATGTGGCATGTTTTTCTGCTAAACAAAATTGCAAGTATTTCAGCCATTTAAAAAAAAAAAAAGAGGAAAAGAATGACAAAACAATGAGTAGTGCGTGTGTTTGTGTTGACTATGTATGTGATTATCTACATGTATAATGTATCAACTAGCTAAACAAAGGAAAAATTACTAAATTTTATACAATTGTCCAAGGTTTTTTTATTTTAAAAAATATATAACATTTATTAAAATAGAATAGAAAAAAAATACAATAGAGCTAAAATATCACAATTGATCACCACAATACAGAAATGCAGTAGAGCATCTTAACCCAAGATACTTCTATCACACCCTGTTAACAGTTAACATTGCCACATTAAAGACTAGTTATCATTGCCTAGGACAGTAGCTCTGTTGTGCACCCCACTCTGGTAGAATTCAACCAATCAATCTGTCAATTATTGCCAATGACTATGAACTTCAACTCTTCACTGCAGAATTTACAACATTTCTTATTACAGTTTGTATGTGTAAAATTGGTTACAATTGGCTACAGAAAGTACATTGCAGACTAAAAGTGCTGAAGATTGAAATGAATAACGAATTGCATCTAAATATTGTATCAGCTGGTAAGAGTTTTTGGTGCAAACAATGCACTGCTTGATGTATATCTAACAATGTAATGATCAATAAGGACTCTGATGTTCACTCTGAAGGTATTCAGCTTAGGCTACCAGCAAAATAACTGAATCCTGTGTTTCATTTGTCATAGCAACAACCAGATGAGTATACAAATTGCTGAACGACCACTTAGAGGACATCTGTTCTCACATTTTAATATATAAAAAGATAAACAATAGATATGGACTAGGTTCTAAAAGACAGTAAGGGCATTAGCATTGCACATAATAAACAACACTGCATGCACTCAGTGTCAAAACAAAGAAACTGAATAGAGTTTCACAATGAGATGAAGCTCCAGTTATTGCATTGTACATACATTTGGGAACCAAACTACTTGTTATATAAAATTGATTGAATTATAGAATTTCCTTAACAAAGCAGAGTAAAAATCAAATTATTTTTTTTATTTATTGATTCTTTCATTGATTAGAGGTACAATTTCTTAAATCAACACAATTTTCGTACATTATCATTAATGATTTACAATAAAGATAAATTATTTTTTAATGGGGGAGACATAGAATGGTAATGTTACAAGAAAAATGTAGGCCTAGCCTATATCTCATAATTTTTTAATATCAAATTTTAACATTTGATCTTAATAGCAACAGAAAAACATCTTTAAATAAAAAAAAAAAGTAAAATAAATTAGGGTTCACATTGGAACAGAAAACAAATAGGACTGAAAAGTATTTATACTCATAAGAACAAATCTATCTTCTTGACAGAATTGAAACCCAAAACTAAAAGTAAACATTTATCAAGCAAAGAGTTTGTTAAACTTGAGAATTTTGTAAACGTCAGACTACATACGAAAGATTCACACAGTCACCCAACAAAAGTCAAAAGAACTGTTAGGGGAACAAAAAAAATCAAGGCTAAATGTGACTGAGTCACAAATGTTCTCAAGTATGATGCCTCGTGCATCAAGTCAATTATTTATTGTGAAAGGGAAGTAAGATTTAAGGAAATCAGAACCATAAGCTAAAAATGAGATAAGTCCATCAAAAGGTGGGGTGAGCTAGGAATCAAAGTGCTAAACAAGAACTGGGTCAGTCAACTAATGAGTGGATCTTTGTGAACAAGCAATGTTTTAATTTTTTTTTCAATAAAAATGTGGACACATCTAAACCAACAAGAGAGCCATGTACAATAAATGGCTGTAAGAGCCAGACTTGGCATAAACAATTTTTGGCTTGTAAAATGAATGGCTGGAAGTGCAAACAATGTTTTGGCTCGTTAATGACCTAATTGATTTAGAAATTTAAGTATTTATTTAAAATCGTATGCCATATAATAAGATCTCCCTTGGTTGGTTAATTTAATAACATAATCTGGCATGTCTTCCTAATAGTGTTATATTGAATCAGAGCCACCAAATTGTTTTTTTCATGATCTCTACAGACAAAAATGAAATTCTCTAGTAATTTAAAAATCATGCATGAATTACATTTTTTAGGGACGCAAATTGATAAAAATACTTACAGAGTAACACTATGAAGACAAATTTCGCTATCACACACACAAAATGTATAAATAAATCTTAAATTATCTGGAATTATTTTTTTAAAGTTTTTAACTTTAAAAATATAAATAATATTAAAATACAGTTGACTCTGATAGTCTTGATGTTTACTTGACTGCAGGGGTTACCAAAGGTTAGATAAACATAAAAAAAATGTCACAGTATATATGTCAAGAACATTCTAATTATGATGTAATAAGATATTTTCTTTGACATTCAAGACTATAAAAAAAAACAGATGAAAAAGAAAACATTATTGACCTAAAAAAAAATACAAAACATTTGATTTCAGTTTTCACATACTGTACTAAATTACAATTGAAGCCTAATTAACATGCATTTACATCAGATTATGAAGTGTATCAAATTTAACTGTAGATAGCAGTGAAAATAAAATTTTATAATTTTATTAGCAAAATGTTTAATACTTGTTACAATCTTAAATAAAAAAACAGTCTAAGTATCAATCATACATCCTTTAAAATATATTTACATTAAATAAGAAATACAGAAAATACTGCAGTATACAGGGAAAAAAATGTATAAAAGGATTTAGTTAAAGCTGCTTTTCTATTCATTTTTAGTTGTTTTTCTTTCTGTCTGTTTTTTTTTCTAAACAGAAATATTGCAGATGTATGCATGTAAGTATGTATACAGAAAAAAACACAGTTTCACCATTTTTTTTTTTTTGGTATTTATTTTTGATAATTTTTGTTTTCTATTACATTTTATAATGCACTGTTGAACATTAAAAAAAAAAATTAATAATGTTTTCCAATTTGTACTGAAATTTAAAATAAGCTTACATTTTCAAGTTATTATTTTAAATATAACAGCAATGTACAAGAAACAATAAACTTCACAAAGTTATATAGTTATAGTACTAACTTCTCATACTAAAATTAACCAATAAATAGATGCTTCTAAAATCTAAGACTAGACACAGTTTAGCATGTTTAAAGGAAACAAGTCTGCAAGAAATGATACAGCTACCAATTTATATTTAGACTAAGTGGAAGATCATTGTGCTTACATAATTATGACTAACAATTAATTTTAAAAATAGGCTTATCTTACAAAAATGCTAGTTAAGCTATATTCACAATTTTATCATTATTATCACATACGTAGAGATATACTATTCTTTAATAAGCCATTTAAAAGACAGTTTTTAAAACAAGCACAAGTCATGTCCTTCCAGAGAGTGCAGTGTTTCCCTCACTTATTGTTCAGTTTTCCAAAGAGCAGAGACTTTCAGGAGAGACTTAGCTTTCGTATTTGTCTTTGTCAATATGACGACAGAAACAGATAGCACAAATCAAACCAATGATCTGAAAGGATAAAGTCGATAAAAAAAAAGTCAATAACTATAGATGGATAAATATTAATGTATTTTTGTATTTCAAGGGTAATAGAGACATAATATTATGACCTCAATGGATGACTACCTGACCACATGGTATGCACTTCTGAGAGACATCTCAATGCCTGCTGCCATCTCCAAGCTGTTTCAACAAGCATACTTCTTAAGAGACAAAGACTCAACTGAGTTGTACATCAATAATCTGCTATGATGAACTTGATTGGTAAATCAAGAGTGTCAGGTTAAAGTCCCAGTTAACTTTGCATTATCTGCTGCTAGATGTAAAGTAAAGTTCCCCTTTCAGACCCTGTGGTCTATAGGGCAGATGATGTAATGCTCAATGCCATGACGCAAAATACCATAACATCTTTATGGAACCTTTACTTTCAATTGAAGTAGATAGTTTTAGGAAAGATGATAGTGAAAGACATTTCATGCATTAACACTAGCAAATTTGGTAAAAAAAACCATTAAAGAATTCTTTGAGAAAGGTATAGAAATTATATGCACAAACTACTTCAAATCAAAGACAATAAAAACAAGTGGTCCACCCAGGCAGGTAAAAAGGCAGGTTTCAATTTTATCAGAATGAAATTCTATCAAAGACAAATGACAGAAAATAATAGAGAAAAAAGGTTATAACATATCTTGTATGGTGCCCCAGCAGTCAAAATGATAGGTGAAAGTGAATGTGAATTTAGATGTAAACCTGGCCTAACAGATGTCTTATAATGAATATCTAATTGATCTAATTGTTTTCTAAGGGGCCAATCTCTTATTCCTCAAGAATACCCTGAAAGACACAAAGAAAAGGTACATCCCTTGTCCCATACGCTAGGACAAATTTGTTCAATTACTCCTTCTTCCCTAGTGCTATTAGAGCATGGAATGGGTTGCCTGAGCTAGCCAGGAAAACCAGTGAATTGGCAGAATTTAAGTCATTGGTTAATATGCATGACTAAATCTTATCTTATCTTATATAATACAGATGTTACTTCAAAAAAGAAGATGGTTACGCGTCATGCATTTAGTTCATGCATGACGCCAGTGAATTGGCAGAATTTAAGTCATTGGTTAATATGCATGACTAAATCTTATCTTATCTTATATAATACACATGTTACTTCAAAAAAGAAAATGATTACGCGTCATGCATTTAGTTCATGCATGACGCGTAGGACGTAATCATCTTCTTTTTTGAAGTAACGTCTGTATTATATAAGATAAGATAAAAATAAAACATTTCCGTTAATTAAAAAAAAAAAAATTTTTCTTAGGTTAGATGTTATATAGTAAGTGTATAACACTGAAGTTCACGTAATAATATGAAAAACTACTAATTAATTGTTGTTTTAAATTATGTCTGACTTATATGCATACTAAATAAGATTTTTTTAACTATCCTACCTCAAGACCTGCAATACCACAGCCTACACCAATCAATATTGCACTGTGGCTGTTCACCCAGTCCAACAAAGCTTCACGGCAGCCCTAGTGAAACACAATAACAATTACAATGCACAAAAAAAATGCTTAGATATTTATTATCATATTATTATTTTGTTTATAAAAAAGATTTTAGATTGTTATTTCTTATTGCTATTTATAATTTATGCTTTACAGTTGTTGTTCACTCCATTTACAAGAGTATACAATAATTTTTGTCAATTAGAGATGTTATTTGTTGCTTTATTTGTTGTTGTTTTTTTAATAACATGAGTATGAAAATGTGACATCTGTACAAAGTCCTACAAAACAACAAATGTACCTGTGAAGAGCACTTACTTTTGTGTAGAAATAACCAGCTGTGGCTTCCATGCAGAGAGTTTTATTTCTGTCTACTCCATTCACCAATTCACAACAGCTCTCTGGAATCTTGACATCCTGTAGAGAAAAGATTTGGTTAAACATTGGAGATATTGATCAAACGTTGGTTTTAGTTGTTGCTGGTTTTCCAAGCATTTTTTATGCCTGCTTTCAATCAATAGCTTGTTTAAAAAAAAAGGACATTAAGGATTATAAAGAGTGCTAGACAAAACCAAAATTTGACTCTTAATTCATATTAACACTAATAACAAACTGTTGCAATAACAACAACAACAAAATCTTTATTGAACTAGTTTTAAAAAGAGAATTTGAAACCCAAGTTTGACTTTTTGAGTATTTTAATCACTAACACTTAATTTGATCATTTGGAATAGAATCAAAATATCCAGATTCTTTTTCTGAAATTATATTAATTTTCTTTATGTAGCAGGCTACACTCTCTTTAAACATTGATAAGATATGGTGTGCACATTTTATATTTGTACTGTTTCAATGTTAATCACTTTAGGAGCCTGAATAAATTGTATAAATAAAAAAAAACACCCAGAAATTCATTACGCAGCTTAATATTTTAGCCAAACCAAAAAGATAAACTATCACAGCAAAACACTGAATAAGATAATTTTCCTTTAGTAGACTTGTTAGTTTTGACCCTTCCTTCAGGATTGAAGTTATGTCCTAGCTCAAACCTGCAGGATGGCTGTGGGCAGGGTTCAAACCAATGACAATTGAGACTGACAGTCCAGAACATATACCATACAACCAGGCAGACATCCTCAAGGAAATTAGGCTGGTAGCAATTGAAGGAAGAATTGAGTCAAGTGAATAGGTTTTGATTGTGACCCTACACTCCCATGGGTACACAAGATTAATTTATTCTATAGGAATGCTAGCTTTACCCACCATCTGCGCCAGTTGATTTGTTCAATTTTTCACAATATACTCTGGTTTGAATATTCCAAGATGCCTTATTGACTAATTCTTTTAAGATTAAAACATGAGCCCATAATCCAAAAATGCCTGATACTTGTATTTGCCATGCTGAAATGGTTGATATGTTGTTATATTTTGGGCAATCCCTTGTGTTCTATTCATCCTCCAAAGAAATGGCATGCAATATTTTAACTCTTCCCACAAAGATGCTTTAGGCCAGTCTAATCTAATATCTTTACCTATACTTTATATACCTATACCTTAAATATAATTTCTGACTATTTTTCGGCATTACATATTTAGAAGCTGATTCCAGTGCGTTGTATTACATCATTCAATGGTATGGCTCACATTATATATCTAGAAGCTGATTCCAGTGCTTTGTATTACATTATTTAATGTTATCACATTTAAAGCTTTCAATCCCTCCACCTCAATCACACATTTGGCTAAAACTTTGTCCACTTCTTTTGCATCCTCCAATGAATTGCCCGGCATTATAAAGCTAAACCTTATCACATTCCTGCTGCATCCTCGGAAAGCCTGTGGAGTCAATTAGCCTTTAAGGTTGAAACACTTCACTTCTGCTTATTTGGACAGGAACCCCCACCCCTTTTCTTTCATTCTCCAATGGATAGGGCAGGCATTATAATGCCCCTTCCAGCACAACCACACTTTTTACTCTGACAATCTAAAAGTCCTAAGTTACTTTGACTAGAACCTTTTTGTTTTATTGAAAGACCAGCAGTTTAGACCTCACACAAACATTTCTTTCATCTACTATTTGTAAACCTAATGAAAAAATACATTTTTGTTTTTCTTTCTTAAATAATTCCCTTCCTCAAGCAATGTCTGTAATGTATATGATAACAAGAAGAGGAAATGAAAAGGCTGTGAATGACAGAAGGATAAATTTTCATATTTTTCATCCAGCCCAAGTGAATGAATCTGCATATATATTTAATAAAGGAAACTTTTGGTGTTTTTATCTCTTTTTTTAATTTCAGTCAAGTTAAAAAAAAAAAAAAAAAACTTTACTGAAAATTTATTTCTATGCTATGTATCTTCAATATAAGAGAACTTACAGATGACTGCTCATGGCTCCATGTACTGTTCTGATAATCCTTATAATCATCTCCACCACAGCATTTTAGCTGGAAAAGATTTAATAATGGTAAGAAAAAGATCAAAACATATTAGCAATACCTAATGAAAGTTTTCTTTTATGCTGTTTATTTATTTGGAGTTTTCAGTATAATAAAAAAAAGTAACTAATTATTTACAAAACGCTATGCACTAAATTAATCTGAAGAATACACATTTATGGTTTAAATTTTAAATTTTCTATAGTCTGTCTGTTCATCTGTCTGTCTGTCTGTCATGTTTAGATTACAAAAACTAGAAAAGATTTTGAAAATCTGATTTCACAATAATTTAGATCTAACTAATTTCTGGTGCTACTTTTATTTATTATTAAATATGCAAGCAGTTTTTTCATAAAATACACCAAATTTATAATTGTATGACTAGATCTAGTAGAAGCTGAGATATTCATTTTTTAAAGGTCAAAATTTATTACACACAGTGGCGTGCCTTCTGTGTATACAGACAAAGTAACCTTTAAGTTTCAAAGAATCAGTATTTATTTTAAGGGCCACCATAAGATGAAAAGCTGATATTAGTTTTATGTCATATGTTAGCTTTAGATCAAATCAAACTAGAAAAGCTATTGAAAAGATAATTTCTCTTTTTGGCAAAAAAAAATAAATGTAAAATAAGTCAGAAATCTCATTACAATAATAGGTTGTTCAGTCTGTTTTCACATGAAAAAGGACCAAAAGATTCTTATTACTTTAGACAATCCTTGACCATAGGTGGATCTGAAGGGGGCCACTTCTGAGTTTATGTTATAAAGTTATAATACAAACTTTCTTTGTACACTTGTTTTAAATAACTTTTTATCAGCAAGCTTACTTAAAGGTTAAGAATTTTTTTTGTTAAAAAAAAATTTTAAATCCTTTTGCCAAGTTTATTGTCCTGAAACCTTTTAGCTTAGCGTTCCAAGCATGAGGGTCAAAAGTTATTAATGTATGTTGTTCACAAATAGAATGTCTTAACCACAGAAATGTGAAGCAGCAATCATATTTATGAATTTCTGACAGTTTGTAAATGTGTAACTTACAAAGTTAACAAAGTTTGGATAATTCTGCATACCTATGTCTATCATATATAATTAAAGACATCCAGATTTTTAAAATCTGTTTATACCCATATGATAAAGACTTAGAGCTGGGGATGAACAAAGAGTATCAGATTTCAGATAGAAATTACTTCCCCTTTAGAAATATTTTTAGGTTTTTATACCCAATTTGTGTTCTCAATTTATCATTTGAAAGTTCTCCATTTTAACCAAAGTAATCTTATACTCTAATCTGAGCAATTCTTGTATGTATGAATATATATTTTTATAAATTTTATTTCGAAAATGACTCTAATGATTTTCTTTATAATTTCAATGCACATGTATATAAATGAGAAAAAAAATCTCAGCTCATTGGCCACATCTGGAAAACTTAAGGTTGACCTTTATATAGGTTTGAAAATATTTCATCATTGTAAAATTAATTTTGGCTTTAAATTTCTAATAAAAATGGATACTTGTTTTTTCTTTCAGAACTTCAACAGTGATTCCTACTCTATTTCATATAACACACGAAGTTTCCTAAAAGAGCTCAGGAAAAAATCGTTCAACCGAGCGAGGATCGATCACCTGGTAATTAACTTTATCAGCTTTAGCAAAAAAAAAAATAATGCTAAATATATGATACAAAAATACAATTGAAGTATAGGTGAGGTAAACTAAGAAGAATGGTCTACCTCTTTCTGCACTAAGTCCCATGTGGTCTGCATATCACCTTTATAGTTTTTCTTGATGGAATCCACCAAGCCAGTCTTCAATTTGCTATCAATCTACAACAAAATAAAACTTAATTTCTTTTTAAGGAGAAAAACTTAACCAAAAAAAAAAATTTGGGTGTTTAAGAGAAGTTTGCAAATGGTTGGCCAGGATTTTATCTCAGAACTTCCAAATAGTGTTAACTTGTAATAACTTATTTACATAAGATTCATGGTAGAATTTCAAACCAGAGGATATAGTATTTAATATCATAAACATTTTTTTTACAGTAGAACCTCCATTTTCACACAGAAAGTATCAGAAGTATATTGTTCTTTAAAATAACCATTCCTCTTGATTAATTATTGATACAAATAATGCACTAGTATAAAAATACAGATCTAATGTATGTGAAGTATTGAGAACAAGAAATAAACAGTAGACACATTTTTTTTATTCTCAACTATACTGAGTGGTAAAGTGCTTGTCTTCCAAACCGGAGGGTCCCGGGTTCAAATTCTGGATAAGACTGGGATTTTAATTTTGGAATCTTTAGGGCGCCTCTGTGTCCACCCACTTTTAATGGATACCTGACCTAAGTTGGGGAAAAGTAAAGACGGTTGGTCATTATGCTGGCCACATGACACCCTCATTAACTTTTACATCATATGCCCCATAGACCATATGGTCTGAAAGGGGAACTCTACTTATACTGATCATTCTTTCAATATTTCCCCAGTTCCAATTATAACAAGCTTCTACTGATGATATCCCAAGATATCAAAATAATATAGTGGGTTTTTTTTCCCCTCCTGGACTGCAAAGAGCAATGTAGCACTGAAGAAGCCTTCACTTAAACTCTAGACAGAAGGCAATGAATCTAAGTTCTCAATTGGTAATTTAGACAGTTTTGACCCCAAAGCCAGTCAGCATACTCTTAAAAAGAATTACTTATGATGGTTTAACAATTGTGCACATCACCTAAATGAGGATAGAGAGGGCTTCAGTAGTCCTAATTTTAATATGGACATAAAGTTTGCATTAATTTTATTATACATAGCAAATTGTACATATTACTTAAAAATGTTTGGGAATCCTGGTCTAGACAATGACAGTGTAATAACACATTGAGCAACAAACAGAATCAGAACTAGAACAGGAAGTAATAATGCGCAAGTACATGTTTAAAAGGAAAAAAAAATCAATATTTTGTAAGGGAAATGAATCACAAAAACATTCCATGTAGGTAATCAATGTAACATTAAATTTTTTTTAAAAAAAGGGAGAGGAAAAAAAATTAAAGAGGTAGTTTAATCCTATCTAAGTTACACAACAAAAAAGAAATAGGAGCCTCACAAGTGGCCCTTAACACATGATGCTCTACAACTTTTAAAGCTGTAGTAGACCATGTGACTGGCTACAGTATCTCAGTTGGCTGCATTCCCACATCACCCAGGGCCAATCAATAGTTTAGTTAACAAACACAAGTGAATGTTTGTGCAGTGTTATCCTAGTGTCCTGGTACAAGAAAAAGTTGCACAACTCTTGGGACCTGTTCCTCTCAATACAAGATGACATTAGACAAAATTCATCTGCCACATCAAATACATTGGTTTAGACCAGCATTTAACAATATTTTTATGTTTTATTTTCAGTACTGATTTTATCATCTGTTGTTAACAATATTTAGTTGCAATGCTATTCAAAATGATTGACAAAGTTAGCAGTACAATTATTCTGAGATAAAGCCCAAGAAATACTTGATGGCTTTACTATCAAAGGATTTTATAAATAGAAAAATATTTAGTTTACATGTTGACTTACATCATTTTTGAATACAGCTACATAGATGCCAGCAGCCAGTTCTCCTGCAAACACTACAACCAGGAAAAAAATGTACTGAAAAAGAAAAAAATAAATTCATAGAATAAATATACATTTTAATATACTGGGAAAAAAGAAACTACTCTGAAAAAGAAAAAGATTTTTTAAAATACTCTAAAATTATGTAATTATATGCATAATTGACCTAGACATAAAAATCTGTGCAATTAGAAATATTTTTACAAATTGTTTTTTGTTTAGCTTAAAGCTTTCTCAATGTGCTATGATCCTATCACCTGTCTGGACCAGTTGTGAAAGGAGGAGGGAAGAAGGGGGTATCTTGGTGAATGTTTGCATGATTGTTTTTTTTTAAATGCATAAAAAAAATATTCACCCAGGGCTCAAGAGTCCTCAAGAGACTAATATAACTTATACCACCACATCTGACAAGTATGATTTTTTTCACTTATACCAAACAAAATAATTAATTACCAATAGTTAATTAACTAATTGGTTTATTTTTTTATATTGATTCTGTCAGGTAAAAGAAATAATTATGCAAAATTTTAGCTTGATCCAAGATTGGGTGTGGGAGAAATAGTGTGTACAAACTTTTTACTACACAGACAGAATGAGTTGATATAAACTTTGTATAAATGACACAGGTCAGTACTTGCTGTGTTTGTTATATTAGTTTGCCCCAGCACCCAAATACAAAATGGCCCCAGTTGAGATAATAAACACTTTTTAAAAATATTCTCTTAAGAAATAAATGTAATATATGTAACAATAGTGTTCAATATTTTGGATATGGATATTAAAATACTAAATATTTTGCTGTGGCTTAATTTTGAAAGTATTTCTCTCTTTTATAATCAGATAATGAGATAATTCATTCACTTGAAGTGTCTATATTTTACTTTTATTGCTGGCATTGAAAAGTGTAATTAAGTAAATAACTTTTGTTTTTTTTTCTTCAGGGCTGAGCTACAGAGAAATGGAGAAGGAAAACTCCAAAAGGTAAAGAGTTGAGACAAAGGCTTAGAGTCTAGGTGCTTTATGATTCCTTTGTTCCAATAGCTTGTCTATCCAGGATAGTAAGAAGTTAAAAGTATTTGACAAATTTTACTATTGTCAGAGTAGTCAAGCACTTTATCATTCTGCCACCTAGCTCCACCAAAGTATTAATGTATAAAAAATGTACAACAACAACAAGAATGTAATACTCACAAATCCCAGCAAGCACTTGCTGCCTCTAATGGCCCCGCAACAGCCACAGAAGCCAACAAGAAATACAAAGGAACCAAAGCCAATGAGAATATAAGCAGATGTCTTGAGAAACTCTTCATCCTGCGTACCGTCTTTGATCAGTTTCATATAATCTTTAAGTTGGGGGTCAACCAGAATCCATATTCCCACACCTAAGATGGCTGCACCTGACAGCTGGTCATGAGATCAAAGCAATTATTATGTTAAATCTTAAAATAATAATAAATTATGCAAAAAGAAAACCCAAGTCAATTTCTGGTGTAATTAGGTAGCCAAAATCCATTGTGCTAAATTACTTTTCAATTATATATTAAATTTAATGTAGAGTTTAATCACAAAGACAAGCACCAAAATAGAACACCTGCTATAGTTTTATGTTATTTATAAATTGTTGTTATCAACGTAATAATTTGAACACATATTTTCATTTTAAAAACAAATAACTTAGAGAAGAAACCATGATATGTACTTGGATTGGGGGGAAAAAACGGTGTGCTTGACTACTCTACACTCAAGAAACAACAATGTTAGCCAATTTCCTTTATGTTGAAATAAAATGATCACTTTGACAATTGTTATTAAATATTACATTAGTCATTAATTTTTCACAGTGTAAATTCTAACAAAGCTTAAGTAACATTAAAAAAAAAAAAACTTACCCAAAAAATAAAGTTAAAAATAAACAGCAGAGCTCGAGAGCAGCTGGAAAAGAACCCCATGTCTGACACCACAAATAATGTAATTAAATCTGAAACAAAACCATAATGTCAATCTCAGGATCAAAACAAAAATGTGTTTAGCTTGAAAACAAACTTCTTGTCAAACAAGCTTGTCAAACTTCTTGTCACAATATGTAGCAACATCATAAAGCACTTAGATAAGCATAATGTCCTTACTCCATACCAGAATGGCTTTATGAAATATAGGTCATGTGAAACTCAACTCATAGAACTAATTGATGATTTTAGATAATAATGAGCAAATAGATGTCAATTTATTAGACTTTTCCACAAAGTCTGCTACTATATAGCTTGCATAAAAAATTAATCTAATTTGGCATTACTAGTTTATTACACCAATGGATTCAGGATTTCCTGATAAACAGTGAACAAACTGTAATAATAAATGGCTCTAAATCAACACAAATAACAGTAAACTCATGTGTACATCAAGGAACAGTTTAGCCGACTACTGTTTCTAATTTACATAAATGACCTTCCAAATTGCATTATTCAGAAACAAAAATTAGATCATTTGCAGATGATTGCACAACTTATAGAAAATAACAAAAAAAGCATTAGATAATGATATTTTACAAAGAGAATTAGAAGAAATACAGGAAATGAAATGGGAACCAAACTGAAGCATGTCTTTCCACCCAAAAGAATGTCAATTATTGAGAGTAACAAAAACAGCAAAAAAAATAAATAAAAACTACAAACCAGTCATAAAACATAACGCCATAATCACTAGATTTAGAGACACTTAATTAAGGAAAGAAGACTAAAAAGTGAAGTAGCAATAATACATAAAGCACTGAACCATAATTTACAAATACAAAAACTAACAAATATTCATTATTCATAAAGACACAAAAGATAAAGGTACATTTTTTAATCCATATGCTAGAACAAATTTGTAGGTGCTCTTTCTTCCCTAAAGCCATTAGAGCATGTAATGGGTTGCCAGGATAACAAAGGACTTCTTAGCAGGGCTTAAATCACTAATTAACATGCATGACTAGACTGACACATGTAACGTCTGTAATTATCTTATCTTATCTTATATAATACAGACGTTACTTCAAAAAAGAAGATGATTACGTCCTACGCGTCATGCAATTAGTCATGCATATTAACCAATGACTTAAATTCTGCCAAGTCACTGGTTTTTCTGGCTAGCTCAGGCAACCCATTCCATGCTCTAATAGCACTAGGGAAGAAGGAGTATTTGTACAAATTTGTCCTAGCATATGGGACGAGGAATGTGCCTTTATCTCTGTGTCTCTCAGAGTATTTTATTAAATTTTGTTTTTGTATTTGAAGATTATGGTTCAGTGTTTTATGTATAATTGCTACTTTACTTTTGAGTCTTCTGTCCTGAAGGCTTTCTAAATTTAGTGATTTTACTAATGGTGTTACCCTAGTCAAATGTGAATATTCGTTTGTTATGAATCTCACTGCTCTATTTTGTGTTTGTTCCAGTTTCTTAATGTTTTCTTGAGTTGAGGGGTCCCACACGGTGGATGCATATTCTATTATTGGCCTAACCAAGGTTAAATAACATTTGAGTTTTATGTTCTTATTTGATTTATAGAAATTTCTTTTAATAAACCCTAATGCTTTGTTGAATTTTTTTATAGTTTCATCAATATGTGGATTCCATGACAGTTTTTCATTTATTATAACACCTAGGTATTTTGAGTTTTTAGTCTGTGTTACTGGTTTGCCATGAATAAGATAAGTGGAATTAATTTGTTTTAGTTTTTTTGTTACTCTTAACAACTGACATTTTTCTGGGTGGAAAGACATGCTCCAATTTGATTCCCATTTCTGTAATTCATCTAATTCTCTTTGTAAAATATCTGTGTCTTGTTTTGTTTTTATTGTTCTATATATTATGCAATCGTCTGCAAATAATCTGACTTTTGTTCCTGAACTAATGCAATTTGGTAAATCATTTATGTAAATTAAAAATAGTAGTGGACCCAAGACTGTTCCTTGAGGTACACCTGAGTTTACTGTTATTGGTGTTGATTTAGAGCCATTTATTATTACAGTTTGTTCTCTCCCTATCAGAAAATCTTTAATCCACTGATGCAGTGGACCATTAATGCCGAAATATTTTAATTTTTTAAGCAAACTATGGTGGTGAACTTTGTCAAAAGCCTTGGAAAAATCTAGTAAGATAGCATCTATTTGTTCACTATTATCTAAACCTTTTGAAAAATCATCAATTAGTCCTATTAGTTGTGTTTCACATGATCTATATTTCCTAAAGCCATGTTGGTATGGGGTGAGGACATTATGTTTGTCTAAGTGGTTTATGATATTGCTACATATTATGTGTTCTAGTATTTTACATGTGATGCTGGTAAGTGATACTGGTCTGTAGTTTCCTGGATCAGATTTTTCTCCTTTTTTAAATAGGGGTGTGACATTAGCTTCTTTCCAGTCCTTTGGTACTCTGCCCTGGTTAAGCGATGCTTGAAAGAGTATTTTGAACACTGGGGCTAGCTCATTGCTTAGTTCTTTGAGTAATCTAGCTGGAATACCATCAGGTCCAGACGCTTTATTTGGTTTGGTGTTGGCTAATAGTTTTTTAA
Source organism: Biomphalaria pfeifferi (assembly GCA_030265305.1). NCBI lineage: Eukaryota > Metazoa > Mollusca > Gastropoda > Planorbidae > Biomphalaria > Biomphalaria pfeifferi. The sequence continues at coordinate 248,849 of JASAOG010000072.1, forward strand.
TTCCATTTTCTTGTACTACTAAATCTTCTATGTTGTCTACTTGGTTCAAATTAAGAAATATGTCTTTGTCTCCTGGGGCTGAGAATGCTGATGCAAAGTATTTGTTTAGGATGTTTGCTTTAGTTTCATTATCATTATGTATTATGTTATGTTCATCTTTTAATGGCGCTATGCCTGTTGTTTCCATTTTCTTAGACTTAATGTATGACCATAGGTTTTTGTTGTTATCTTTAGATATTACATTGTTTATGTATTCACTCTGCAGCTGTCTGCTTACTTTTTGGGTTAGGTGTTTAATTTTTATATACTTTTTGTAAACTCTTTCTGCCTTGGTTTCTTTAAATTTTCTATATAGGTTTTCCTTCTGTTTACAAAGCTTCTTTAGTCTATTATTAAACCAGCATTTATTTATTAATTTAAAAGATATACTGATCAAAGTAAGAATGTTTGATGACACACATATTTAAAAATCTATAAAAAAAAAAAAAATATAAAAGCATGAAAAGTTAATTTAAGAAATTTTTAAAAATGTAAATTACCAAGAAAAAATGTTACAAATGGAAAATTTGTAATCTTGAATAAAAGTGAACACAATTAGAAAAGAAAATGTCTTTAACTTGTGTGTTTTCAGAACCTCATCCTATTTGTTTGTTTGTTTTGTTTTTATTTTGTTATCTTTCTATAATTTTCATATACATTCTTTTTTTGTTTCTAACTTTCATTTGTTAAGCACTTTTTAAGATAAACAGACAGAATGACTCAGACAAAGAGAAGTGAATTACTTGCAAGTATGGAGAGAACAGCTTGCTAAAGCTGAAAATAATGACATTACCAAACCAAGAAGACACATTCTTTCATTTAAACACAAATTAAGGGTGACTACATACACATACAACAACACACACATGCTAGCACAAAAAGTATAACACAATGTCATCTTCCAATGGGAGTGTTAAAGTTAAGAAGAACTCTCACTTCCTACCCAGCAAGTATATTGTCCAGGGAATTCTTAACATAAAAACATTGATTTCATTGGTTGTTGAAGTCAGAGCATTGATTTCATTGGTTGTTGAAGTCAGAGCTGAGTTTCAGGTATGAAGCAAAGTTGAAATTACTATTTGTAAGGGTCAAAGAATTAGAACTGTTTTGAGTTTTTGAGTCTTAAAAAGTCAAAAGTCTAAATAATTTTTAACAAAAAATGACAAAACCAATGCCAATTAATTAGATAGCTCTTACCACCATAAAAACAAACAAAAATGTTCTGCTTATATGTGTCCTAATAAGAAGAATACAAATAACCAATAACTATGTAGTCAGTTTCAACAAAAAATATATATAGAAATATAGTACTGTTTCATATTGATAGCTAAACTTGACTAATCCACTTAGCTAACCTAAATGTTTTAGTTCAGAAACAAAAACATGAAAATTACAACACGACCCTTAAGTGCCTTGAACAAAATAGAACAACATAAGAAAATATTGCAAACAGAAAAGGTACGAATTTGAGAATCTATATTGGAGCATGTGATTTAAAATACTTGGGAGTAAAGATAAATGAATAGCTGTAAAGAATCCTCCAACTGATGAAATAATTATAAAATCAAGAGAAACACTTGGCTTTAATATTATTCAGAAACTAAAAGCAATAGTAGAATACAATCTTCTGGCTGGTAACTAATTGTAAAGGAAACAAAAACATTTGTATAGGCAAAAGAAGTTATGTATATTTACCATATTTTTGCACATATAACCTGCATGTTGTACAAATGTTTTTACAAATGAGTAACAGCTGTGCACAGTATACAAAGCTGTGGGGGTTAACAAAAATTAAACATAGCATAACAGAAACTATGGGCATACTGGTGATCTTTATACCTTCTAAGTTTGCTGTGTGGTTGTGAAATGTACATTGGAAAGTTTTATGAATATCTTATTATAAACCTGAAGAAAACAAACAGTACTGGTGATAGTACTTTATGTACCAGTAGGTTACATCAAGTCAGGCTTTGCACTTGCAGTGTATATAAGGGTGTGTATATAAGGGTGCGGGTTGTATGGTTTTGTTTTAAATGTTTTGTTATTTGTGCAGGTTATACGGGTATGTGGGTTGTATGAATATGCGAGGTATATGCGCAAAATATAGTATTTGGAGTCAGAGTTTGATGCCAGTTACAAAATGTAGTAGGTTTAGATCCATTTTGAAATTGTTATATATTTGAATTTAACTTGTTTTCAACTCACTTCAAAAAGTTTGTCAATATATATGCGGTGTAAGTAATAATTACTATATTTTAAAACAACAGAGTCACAAAGGAGATGTGTACAGCTGTTGAACTAATCACAATATTTTTGTATCTTAAGTAAAAATAAATATCACAGCTATAAAATGGTCTCAATCAGCCCAATTAAGCTAGAAAAAAAATGTAAGTACCAATATTAATCAGGACTGGTTAAACGAAAACTAACACATTGAATAGCTTCTAAAACACTAACAATACTACCAAAAGTCGTGTTCCTAAAATCCAGTATTCCCACAAAACAGAGAATTTCTCTTATAAGAAAAAGGAAGTACCTAGTCTTGAAATGTTATATAGTCATGACTAAATCATGGATAAGCAACAAATCAGTGATGATGATACAGCATGTTAACCCAAACAAAGATTATTCACCCCTTCAACCTAGCAACCCTCCCTATAACATCAATAAACTACATCATGTGACAGATCAGCTTATTCTCTGAAAACTCAGTGTTTACACAGAGCATGTACTGTGATTGACTCAAACGAGGCAATTTTTTGGCAACCTATTAATTATCATGGGAGGTTTTTAAGCTTGAGTCATACTGTCACACAGGAAAGTTTAATTGATCCTTGTGTAGGACTGCTAAAAATAGACAAGTTTAACAATCAAGTCATGATCTATTAGTGATTTGTGATTTAGGCCATGTCGTGCCTGCAGTCCCTCAAGGGCCACTCTCCCTCCACAAAACAAGGGCCAAATTCCATACAGTCAAATCATTAAAATCAAGGTCTATTCACAGTTAAAATAGTAGAGGTAGTAAAAATTTAATAATTTGGTAAAAATTTAATGTAAATAGTACATGTTTACAAATTCATAAATCAGATCTTCGTAGACAACCCCACTTCGCGGATAAAGCCCAGTACCTTCCTAGGGTCGACATTATTGAATAGTGTTTTTAAATTAGTGGCTCTAAAATATTTTTCCCTGACATCCTGGTATCTGGGTCAGTCGATGAGGATATGTTCCACGGTGAGGCGAGAGTCACAATACTCACAAAGTGGGGGCTCTTCTTTCTTCAGCACAAAAGAGTGCGTGATGTAGGTGTGGCCAATCCTAAATCTGGACATGGTCGTGCTACCACGCCTTGTCAGACCCTTAGATGTGAACCGCCACCTGACATCCGCCACAATCCGCCTGAGTTTATTGTGAGTCTCAGCCTCCCATCGGTCCTGCCACTCTTGGTAGGTGGTAGAGGCAATACTTTGTCTCAGGTCCGAGCAGGGAATTTGGGTTCCTGACACCGCATGATTTAAGGCTCTCTTTGCTTCTCTGTCTGCGGCTTCGTTTCCCTCAATGCCCACATGGGAGGGGACCCAGATGAAGGTGACATCCCTATGGTCGGCTGTTATTTGGTCCAAAAGCTTCAGGCTCTTATGTACCAATGGAATGTCAGTCTTCATCCCCCCCAAAGCTTGCAATGCAGATTTGGAGTCGGAGCAGATTATAAATTTCCTCCTTTCTGATGCTTTGACGGCCATAAGTGCAAGCGATATTGCATGCAATTCGGCCGTAAAGATGGAGCAGCCATCGGGGAGTCTACGGGAGATTGTTTTGTTCCGAAAGGAGCAGGCACACGCAACCTTTCCATCCATTTTGGATCCGTCTGTGTAGATGGTGCCACAATCCCCGTAGCTCTCTTGCAGTTCCCTAAAGTGAACTTGTAGTATGCTTGGGTCTGTATTTTCTTTTTTGAAATTAAGGAGGGATAAATTTAATTTGGGTTTATTCATTAGCCAAGGAGGATTCTGAGGGGTTTCTATTTTAGAGATTTGGTCAATGGGTGGAGTTAAATTTTGGATGGGTTCTCTCATTCGAAGGCCTAACGGCTGTATGACGTTAGGCCTTCGATTGTATAATTCTACCTCTGTGGGGTTAAATATGGAATCGAAAGCAGGGTTCGTGGGGTTGGATTTTAGCTTGACTATATACTGCTTTGCAAGCTTTTTCATTCTTATATCCATGGGGAGTTCTCCAGCCTCCACATGAAGGCTTGGGATAGGTGATGTACGAAACGCGCCGAGACATAGACGCAGGGCAGCATTTTGTATTGGTTCCAGTATTTTTAGGTACGACTTCCTTGCTGCTCCATATATTATGGATCCGTAGTCTAGCTTGGATCGAATTAGACTCCGATATAGCAGCAGCAGGTTTCTCTGTCGGCTCCCCAGTCCGTATGGCTGAGCACTCTAAGTATGTTTAATGACTTTTGGCATTTCGTCCTAAGTTCCTTAATGTGGGGGAGAAAATTAAATTTGGAATCTAGAGTGAGGCCTAAAAATTTTGTAGTTTTCACGACAGGGATCTTCTTTTTGTGTCATATGTTGAGTGTTCTAATCCTCACTCAAAGTTCTTATTTAGTTTGTGATTTGAATAATCCTTTGTGAACCAAGTGACTTAATGCATTTTTCCCTTCAAGTATTTTTATATGAGACAAATATACAGCCTGATGGGTCTAAAACAGCAGTGGATGAATACAACAACCATGTGGTGTTTTTTTTTTAACTTTGTTAAATGAATGTGTTCAAATATAATGTTAACTCAAGGAGTGGAGCTTAGGGACAGTAAGCATATTAGGGAACAAAGAACAGAGTGGAAAAGAATATTGTGTGAGACAAGGAGGTAGGGGGCAGCAAAATATAATAGCACAGTTAAGTTTGACACTGTCTAGCATCTTCTTTAAACCTCTTCCAAAGAATATTAAAGGAAATAGTGTAAACAGTTGTGTGTAAAATGTTACATTGGTTAAAAGTAGTTTAGTGTAATTGTCTATAAATGTGTTTGCCTACAATTAGACAGCTCGCCAACCAGCATATGATCTTGTGCTACACTTAACAAGCAAATGACCAGGTGCTGCACCTAACATATGATATGGTTCTTCACATAACTAGCATAACTAGCATATGATCTGATGCTACACCTAACTAGCATATGATATGATCTAGCATCTACCTAAATAGCATATGATCTGGTGTTACAACTAACTAGCATATGATCTGGTGGGACACCTAACTAATGGAGACTTTCACAATTGAATTCAGCCAGTGGGCACTCCTATGATACAGAATTGAACTGCTGTGGTAGAGAATGACACTACTGTGGTAGATAATGGCAGTGCTATCATAGAAAATGGCACTGCTGTGGTAGAGATTGGTACTGGCGTATCATAGAATGACACTACTGTGGCAGAGAATGACACTACTGTGGCAGAGAATGGCACTACTGTGGTAGAGAAAGGCACTGATGAAGCAAAGAATGGCACTGTCCTAATAGAGAATGGTACAGTACTGTTATTATGGAGAATGTTAATACCATGGATGGCAATGCTTGTTAGTATAACAATGCCTGGTAGAGAAAGATAATATTTAGTAAGAATGACACTGCTGAGATAAAGAATGACACTGCTGTGGTACAAAATAAAAAATGCTGAATGAAGATACTTGGTAGAGGATGACACCAATATGGTAGAGAATACCAATATGCCAGTTACCTAAAACTTAAAGCAGTGCCTTAAACTGTCTGTGATTAAATGTCCTGACTCTGATTATGATTACTTTGATCACAAAGACAAACCATAGTGACAGAACTGGAAAAGCAACTACATTGTCAGGCTGTTATCTTGTGATTATATTCACTTCAACAGACTTATATTATAGACAGTCAAAGCAAAAGCTTCAATAATCCAGTTGTTGAAAACATAGAAGACATTCTGACCTGTGAGATTAATAGTAATTAACTTTTCTTTAAGTGCATTTTTAATTTCCCATGCAGATACCAACCAATGTATTGTGACAATGTTACACATCAGCGCAACTGGGAACTGAGGTTTCAATACAAAATTGAAATTTTATGAATATAATCTCAGAAATAAAAACACACATTATAATGTAAGATCATTACATGTATCTGCCTCTAGCGTCCGGCCAGTGTACGTAATTTGCCTAGCACTAGCTCAAGGCTGTCTACCAAAACCAGGTCGAGTTAACACCAGGAAAAAAAAATTGTGAATGGAATGACAGAGCTTGCAGGTAGGTTCCTTGTCTCCCACACACTGTAGGCGAATGATAAGGAAAGCAAGGGAGAGAAATCAGTGCACAGACACACCGGCATTTACACACATACACTTATTAATTGAGAGGATATTTGGCACTGAAACTAGACTCTTTTTTTTTTATTCAAAGCGAGAGAATATGTGCACAAAGCAAGACATGTAAATACTCTGGTCGTTGGTTTGTAGCTCCAAACAGCTAGAAGAACAACCTGTTTTCAATTCAAAATGTGGAACTTGAAATAAACATATGCAATCTTCTTTTAAAATAAAAGAAGTGTACACAAACAACCTGAAAGTAGATAAATATAGAAACGCAATTGAAATGATAATTTAAACGCAATAACAAGCAAAATATTTAAAAAAAACTATACCTTGTTAAAACAAAGCTTATATTGATTGACGGGAGAACACCATTAAGTAGCTGCCATAACTCTCAATATTGCACGTTTTATTTCCCCTTTTTCTGTTTCAAACAAAATTAATTGATTTTTTGATTGGTCAAATTCTATAAATGGATTCATGTGTTGTCATCGACAAAGAATAATTGTGCAAAATTTCAACTTAATCCGAGAATGGGAAGCGGGAGAAAAAATAATACTTCACCCAGCCTGACAGACGGAGAGAGTTAATATATAAGCTTTGTGCTTTGGTCTCATGTCTCTTGCAAGTCTCTTCAACTTTCAAACCAGTATTTGGTAACTTGAATCACGACAGACCACCATGTGATCAGAAACTCTTCAGCCTACACGAAGAAAACATCTACCCTCTACTTTCTCCACAGTTACACCATAGACACATTGTAACTCCATCACACATTTATTTAGTAACTATCAGCTCTATCAAAGTTCGTATTATTTATTAACTCTATCTGCCTAAATAGGGTTGAAATAAAAATGGTGCCTTTATCGTATGATACGCATTAATAGGATTGTGTGATTTGACAGTGATGTGTAAATTTAAATGTAGGACCTATCGGCTGCGTGGAGACATTGGCACTGCTGGGGGAAGGGTGATGTCGTAACATGACAAAAGGAGACCAACAACAGATTCTTATGTAATAATTTATATACATTTCATATTTATTCTATCTCTCTCTCTCTCTCTCTCTCTCTCTCTCTCTCTCTCTCTATCTATCTATCTATCTATCTATCTATCTATCTATCTATCTATCTATCTATCTATCTATCTATATATATATATATATATATATCTGCATTGTCTTTTCTGTCTGCCTATTTATCTTCCTCTTGATGTTAGATGATTATCTCTCTTTAACTCTTTTCATAACGGCTTCAGTGTACTTAGCGAAAATCACTTGCCCAACTAATCAATTGATTAGCTCCCTGTCCGTTATCTCTGGCGCCTCGACTAGCCCCATCTAACACACACGGCGTGGAAAAAAAAAATCAAGCCACGGCTGATCTGTCGCCCGTATATTAACATTTAAACATCCTTCCCGATTAACGGGAAGTTACTATACAGATAACTTCTGAACGTTCAGTTCTACACAGACTGCGATGTGTCAAAAAAAAAAAACAAGAATAGCAACTCTCTTCCTTTAGACTTTAGATGCTAGACTTCATATATATATATATGTACGAAACTTACACGTCAGCTATTTACACAACGAAGTTCAATGTTAGCGGCAGACGACTTTCAAACTATTCATGTTGTTGTCTGTCTGTCGGTTACCTTTAGGAATTGGCGACGAGTTAGTAAGTCCCCCCCCCCCCCCCAAACTTCTCTCAGAGATACAGAAGCTTAAATGTTCAAATGTAAACGCACCATAACTACGCAAAATATTCATACATGATCACAAGTGATAATTTTGAAACTCTCTCCGTAATTATTTGTCCCCATTCTGACAGAATTCTTCATTTTGCTCATTACTATTTCACTCCCCTGTTCAACACATTTCGTTTGCTAGCAGAAAATGTTTAATCTTGGTATCGAATTAAAAGGGAATGCATGTTCTTTATTATATAACGCAACAAGTAAAGTTGAAAAATCAAACATTGATTTAATGTAATGAGGTGATATCAACGATGGTATTGTCAATTAGGAAGGAAATAGTTACATCTCATCGCACTCGGGGTTAGCACACCACCGGAGAAGTACCATAGATCTCTAAGCTTTTATAAGCCTAGTATTGAGATAAGATTATTTCCTTTTTTTTTTATATATATATTTTTTTTTGTCTTCGGGTGTATTTTACTTTCATGTCAAGACAACAACAAAAATTCTCCCTTAGAAATTTGCACTTGCTAGGTGGTAGTCTACTCAGAGGACTGTTTGGGAATCTCGAGAGAAAGTTCAATCACAGATGAGGCGGTACATTAAAAACATTTCAAAACAGCAACATAACAATTGACAAAAAGTACTTACAAGTGCAACATTAATTCAATAGTGGTACATGAAGTGCAAGACGGAAAGTGGTCGTTGTAACGTCACTTACGTTGTTTATAACACAGAAGGGGTGAGGGGGGGGGGGGAGTACATCCAGTTTATTCTCAGCTTATCTCTGTGACATACCGTGCACTGTTCGGCCTTTTGTTTACTCCAAGTCCCATCTCTTTACCTAGACCCTAACACCATCGACTAACTAACCCGGCGTGTAAGCTAGGTCTGCGTATACATCTTAGTGCCTACATTTATAGTATCTCACCACGCTCCTGGTAGTCCTTATCCTCAACCACCCCACCCCCCATTGAGTTCACAGCCAGACTTTCAAATACATGCGACTTCCCTCTTCTTTCACACACACCACACCCGACACCCCAAATATTTCAAACCGCTTCCATCTTCGTGTTAACAAGATCGTTTCACTTCCATTAGATTGCACCCTTTCAAACTCCTATGTTTTAATAGAAAGGATGCGCCGCCCCTTCAAGGGAGTCTGTTTGGATGTCACTGCCCTAAAGTTTAATCAATAGATCAAGTATTTACAGCACGACATTGTCTATATCTCTGACATTTCATTCCAGACAAAGGATAGTGTGGTGTTTTTCTGTATGTCCTTATTTAGCGATTTACCACATCAGAACAATGAGAGTTATACCGTTATTGAAGAGATATCCTTCATGTAGGCCCTACTCGTTAGGAATCTGGAAGCATAAAAACTCACATATAATGAACTGAGGGGGAAAAAAAGCACTAGAAGAATGCCTTGTTGATCACCAACCAAAATTAACCAAAAGAACCAATGAAAAGCTCCTGTTTCCTAATAAGTGACCAGGGCCAGCCTTGGGCATATTCAAACTAGGCAGCCGCCTAGGGCCTCCGATTGTTAGGGGCCTTGCACAGGATTTAAAAAAAAAAAATGGCTTAGCTCTAATTGGATCAAATTTCAAACATAGCATGGTCTATTCCCGAATGTTTAGATCTACTTGTTAGATCTTGTCAACAAATTACAAATAGGCTAATTTGCGAGATGAAGTCATGCATGAAGGTTCAAGCGATTCAGACGAGATATTCGGCTTCGATTGAAAGATGGCTTATGGTCATCATAAAGAACGTGTTGACTTGGTCAAAAAAAGGACGTTTCGGGATTCTGGAACAAAATCTCAGCAAGAAGTTCTGAGAAGCGTCTTTTCTTTATGGTATTTTTTTTTTTTTTTTTAGAAATGTATGAAATGCTGAATACGCAAATTGCGTAATTTTGTTTTCTATTTCAAGTAGAGCCATCAAATGCACTTTGCCTAGGGATCCAATTTACCTAAGGCCGACCCTGGAGTGACTTTTTTTCTCTCGTTTTTAACAGCCAAAAAAGAAGAAAAAAGCTCCAAACAGCCCTTTTTTTCCCTTTGAGGCTAGTCTAGATCACGGCGGACAGGGTGCTTTACCCTGAGCAGAGTTTTATCACCAGATGGAAAGGAGAAACGTTTCTCTAGTTAGCGATGGTTTGTGTCCAGCAGACACCGGGCCCGGCAGGTAGGGCACGGCACGTATCAATGCACGCGACTGTAGAGAGAATGAGAATGATTCATGAGCAACAAGCGTTGGTTGAATATGTAACTAGGTCACAAACACCTTCAAGAATTGTATTTAAATCTAAGTATAAAATCTGCATTATAAAGAGATCGATACAAATATAGGGGGCCTACCCCTTTATGAAAATGTGGGCAATGATTACTTTAATTTGAATAACGGGTTTGTATTTATTTCAAATGAACTCCGTCAGGCCGGGATAGTTGGATGGTAGTATGGTAGGTGTCAATGTGGGTTTTATAAGTTTAGCTGTGGGGATGATAGAATCAACAGTAAACGTGTTAAACGAACTGTCAATGAATGGTCAACAAGTGTTTCACAATAAAAATAGGTCATACTAAAATACGAATAGATAATGAGAGTTCATATGCAAAGTATTCACAAAAGTGAATAAGTTCATACATCAGTAGCCTACTTATGCAAAATTAACACACCTCATACACGCACACTTAATTTCGGCCACAAGACCCAGTAACTCCAACTCCTACATCAAAGGATGCAAGGCTCTACACAATGCTTGCTCGACCTGCCCAAGTCCTGGCTCAACCATGGATTCCAGAGCGAACTCAATAGCAAGCAATACATTGCATCCCCAGGCCTAACACCCTGAAACATAGAATAACCCTAGATCTAGCGATGCTGCTAAATCAAGAATCTTCATGAACGACACGCGAACCGCTAGATGAAGTACAGGAAACTAAAGCGTGACGTCTAACACACATTCTTCACAACAAAACACAAACTAGTTCATATGCCCCCCCCCCCCCCCACCCAAAAAAACCAACACGATTATGAAACAAGAAGGTAACCTTCACGCGCACGCGACAGTATCCCACTCTGGACAGTCTTTCGATCGTCACTATAGTCCTGGGTTGGAACCCTGCCCGCTACCATCCCCCGCCATGCTCCAATCAAGACTTTACACAAGGTATGCGAGTCCTCACAGCTGCTCGGCTTTTCAGACGCTCTTTAAATAAATGGATAACGCTTAGTACGCCTTTAAAACGTTCATTCGTAGGAGAAAATGGTTGTCGTGTCTTCTACTGTCTCTATTGTCACTCATAACGTCTCTAAACATGGCGTATTTCCTAATTGTATCTAGTCTTTTGGTTCCGAGATGACTTTACGAATAACTCTCAAATGGGTATCACAACAGATGTAATTATTTTCAAATCTGAAGGAGCATTCGAAAATATGTAAAACACAAAACAAGGTCGCTAGGACTTAAATCCTAAACCCTAAACGTAGATATGTCACATTACAAAAAGAGAGTTTGTGTTTTCTCACTAACTCTGAGGGTTTGGCAAAGACCCTATCTATCATTACCAGCTTCTAGGAGTAATATGAATAGTAAGTCATTATGCGCCAGACAAAACGAAAACATTTACTATCACAAGTGAAAGGTCTCAGTGGCCTTTGTCACGACTATTCTTCACCGCAAAATGGCCAATACTGTACTACTAATAAATAAAACGAACCGCTGCCTATTAAATATTGAAGAAAAATGTACATACAAAACTAATGGCTGAGTGGCTAAAAATGAAACGTTAGCCTGAACCCCTTGGAGAACCTTAACAATAGGCATAATGTTGGAATCTCCTTTTGGCAGGTAAACCGGCATGGGAATATAGAGTAAGACTACATGTCTACAGCTCGGACAGTGTGTAGCTCACCCATCACTCTGCTCACCTGGGACCATGTAAACAATAAACAGGGCTGGAACACTGGGACGTCTGGTCTCCTGAATGATTCAAAAAGTAAACATTTTGTTGTCGACAGGAACGAAAACCAGAATCAGTATGCATTGACAAAATTTAGATGTAAAAATGAAAAAGTTCCCCTTACAGACCTTGTGATCTTCTATTTTCATATGCACCTCACTAGCAGAGTGGTTAGCATGTCGGCTTGAGGAGGTTTGAGTCTCGAGTTCGAATTCAGGTCTTTGCCCCGCCCCCTTTTTATATAAATGTTTTTTTTAAGTAATTACGGTACAATTCACACAGAAAACTTTCTCCACACCACCCCCCGCCCATTTTCCCACAAGGTCCTGATAAGTGATTAAATATTTCTCATCGAGTTTCTAAGATTCACTATTGTCTACATACAAACTGACATTGAAATGCGTCCTAGACAGCTGGGATAAATACAAGTAATTGACTCATTGTGAATCCTAAACAAAATCTACTAGATCTAAGTGGGCTTCAGGCACTAGATCATTAGACCTGAGGCCTAAGGATTAAAGATGTATGTCCAAGGTTTATTAAAAGAATGCAAAACGCGAAAGTGTCTTTAGGCATTCATTTTTACCCTGCCAAGTCAGCCTTTTATCTAAATATAATAGGCTCACGGGTATCGTGACAGAACTTCGTGATGATTTCAAGTTTGTATTGTAAATATAAAGGTTAAGGTCAAGTTCATAGACATCTAGAGATCTAGATGTTTACAGCCTAAGTCAAAGAACCAAAAAGTTCCCCTTTCAGACCTTGTGGTCTAAAGGGCAGATGACGTAAAGGTCATCTGTTTCTGTGGCCCACGGTTAACGAGGGTGTCATGTGGCCAGCACAACGACCAACCGCCTTTACTTTTCCCCAACTAATGTCAGGTACCCACTAGAGCTGGGTGGACTCAGTGACGCCCAAAGATCCCGAAATAAAAAATCCCAGTCTTCACCAGGATTCGAACCCGGGACCCCCGGTTCAGAAGCCAAGCGCTTTACCGCTAAGCCACCGCGCCTCCCAAAGAACCAAACCTTGACATAAATAGTTAATGGATTTAACATTGCCATATATCGCGCTCAGAAATACATTATGGAAAATTGCACGGGCAATCAATCCAACACTAGCCTAAGAAGACAGTCTAAGAAGTTGAGTATCATCCCACTTTAGAAGGTTGCTGTCAGAAAGTACTCTTCTGTAAGCTCGGAATGCCCATACAAAAATAAAAGACTGGAGCCCGAAATGGATTTTTACTCTAATTCTCCTCTAACGAAATAAAATACTACCAGCCTATCCCCCCACCCCCCAATATTTACACCACATCAGGTTGCCATGGTGAAGCCGAGTAGTCATCCGCAATGATAACGTTGTGTTTGCATATCCTGATGAATTGTATGTTTAAATAATGTAGATCTACACTGAGATACCGATAACTTGAGTCATCACCAAACTCAAAACCATTTGAAAGAAATCGATACAATAATATGTTTAATGTGGACATTGACAGGAGGAAATCTGGACCAGGACACGAAGGTATGCTCAAGGTCTTTTGACACCAATTACGCAAGCCATTACTTAAAGTATACATGTGATACGGGTTGAAACAATGGGCATATTCTAGGTCTACATTTCATCGTAAACCTGTTCATTCTTTTCTCTTTGTGTGTCTGCGTTCAAGTATCCAATGGCGCCAAAAGGTCTATGAGCCAGTCGATATTTACAGTGAATAGAGTAGAGCTATGCAGACAAACTCATTCAGATCTAATGGGGAAAACAGCTTGTTATCAGCATCCACAATTATTGTATATCATTAAAGTTCTTAACAATTATTGTGTATCTATGAGAGGAATCGTGGGACATGTGGCGAACGCTACAAATAGAATTATTTTACGCTCTCTCTCTCTCTCTCTGTTTTTTTTCCCTCTCTTTCGGTTTCTCCCCTTTTTAGCTCATTGCTCAATTGTTACTTCCCCTGACCCTGATACTTATATCTCGAGTGTTTAGCTGATGAGTGACCTTCGTGAATAATCAATGTAGCTCTATCATTATGACAGTAAAACGGGATCACATCGTGCTGACATCTTGGACCGAATTATAGATCTAGTGAAAATGTGAGCTTTGACAACCAAATCAATTAGCAAGTATATATATAAACTCAGTTGTACCTCAAGAAAAATAATTAAAAGAATTACAGACATGGGAATCAAATTGGAGCATGTCTTTCCACCCAGAAAAAAAAAAGACAGTTATTGAGAGTAACAAAAAAAACTAAAACAAATACTTATTTTATCCATGGTAAACCTGTTACACAGACTAAAGATTCTTAATATCTAGGTGTACTAATAAATGAAAAGTCATCTTGCAATCTCCTTATTGATGGAATTATTTTTTTTTAAATCAAGCAAAGCATTAAAATTTATTAAAATAAATTTTTACAAATCAAACAAAAACAAAACTAAAACGCTATAACAGTAAGCATGATGCCGATATAGTGCCATAAAAAGTACAAAGAGATTGGAGATTTCTTTCTAAACGTTTGATAACTAGGCCTATATGTGCCACAGTTCAAAAAAAAATATTCACATCTATAAAGCATGCCACAAGACTATGCATAAGGCGTCACTGGAGGTCACTAGTAGCAATACTATTACCATTGCTCATGGTCACGTGCCGCAACTCATCAACACGATCAAACTAACTTGCATAGGATCTTTTTTTTAATCCGTTTGTCTCAAGTTAAACAAATGTCCTGATTAGAATGTGTGTAGGGTAATAACAGAGTCGGTCAAACTTCACCAGCCAAGAAGAGAAGAGATGAAGATGTTACCGTGTGTTTGCGCTGATTGTGCACTGAATTGTTGCCAGGATGCAATGTAATGAAACAAAAACGGGGGGGGGGGGGGGGGGGGATAAAAGACACGCATGCATTTAAAAAGTCTACTCTCTGTGTACGCTTGGAGAAAGAATAGGGCGCCACAGAAAGGGCAAAAATTAACATTAATATGGCGCCACAGAAAGGGCAAAAATTAACATTAATATGGCGCCACAGAAAGGGCCAAAATGAACATTAGTCTGGCGCCACAGAAAGGGCAGAAATGAACATTAGTCTGGCGCCACAGAAAGGGACGAAATGAACATTAATCTGGCACCACAGAAAGGCCGAAATTAACATTAATCTGGCACCACAGAAAGGCCGAAATTAACATTAATCTAAGAGCGTAGAATGTTCAGCAGGACCTGACACGAGGAATGTGTATATATTTAATATAGGTTACACGTGTAGCAGAGGTAGGCTGCGCTGACAGAATGTAATGCCCTCGGGGTGACAACTCTAGAATAGTTCTGCCATGTTACACGCTACAAACGGTACGAGATGTGTAAAGAGAAGACAAATCCGTAATAGTGCAAGTTATATTTCACAACGAGGACGTCTACATACATACATAGCTATTGCAGGTGAACAAAATCAATGGGGCATTGATGGATTATTGAATGCGCCGAACAATAATAGCCCCTAATGTATATTGACATGGATGTAATACAATGTTTTGTACAGTGTTGTTGTTTTATATACATCACATCATGTTTACGTCAAGATGAGTAAGAATGTATATAATAGCAAAAGCTCGTAGGACTGTAAGTTAATGTGTGTCGTCAGTAGTCCTACGCAATGGTTATTTAGCAGTGAACACTTTCGTGATGTTGTTTGTACACGATTGAAAAGAACTTTGTTATGGTCCAATCATGTGCATGTATTAAGCGGCTGTTGTTTAAAGTGATTATCTGTGTTCCTATATTGCAAGAGTGCTTCTAATTTAGGCTATAAGCTCATTTACATCACGACTGTTAGCACACATAGACGAACTTAATATGATGAAGAAGTAAAATTATGTATACTAGTCGCTACGCCGCTTATTTTGCAGGGCCGGCCTTAGGTGACCGCAGTGGGCTCCGCACTTCTGCGACGGCAGTGGGCCCCGCATTTTCATAGGACCCGGGCTAATTCTAGGTGTATAAATTATTAAATTAAACCATTGTATAACTTATAACAGATTTCCCGCGGCCTCCTGTCAATTTACCAGGAGCTCCTGAAATTGCAAAATATACGAAAAAGTCCTAGAAATATCCGGAAATTATTAAAATCTTTAGAAAACTCATACGAATCTCCTGAATTACATCGACAAAAATTGTCATTTTCGGGTGTCATTCAATAAGGATAATGCCAATCCTACGCGCGATAAAAAAAAACGGCATTATCCCATAATTTTGGAATCTGGTGAAATAAGCTTCTCGCGCCTCAAACAAATGAAGAATTACTTTAGATCAACAATTCTCGTAGATAGATTGAAACATTTGTTATTCTCGCTATTGAGAGGAAATAGAATTTTTATGATATACTGTGTGACTTCGCGACACGCAAGGCTCGTAAAGTTCGTGGGATAACTCTATCCGCAGAAATAAAAGAGTGATCTTTCCTTTACTTCTTCTTCTCGTCCAAACTGTTGAGCGAAGAAGAGAATTTTATATATATAAGAGAGATAGATAGATTTTAGAGACTGTACTGTCTAGTGGACAAGAAAACTACTCGTTCTCGTGATGATTTCGTATGAAATCAATCTCCATCAACCTAAATATACTCAACCAGCTCGTGTTCTTTTCTTCACATCCGGTCGGTGTATTTATTTAGCGAGTTCACGCAGAGTATCACAGAAGCAAGACATGAATGTTGAAGATACATATCCCAGATAGAGGATGTCTATTTAGATAGGAAGTAGATGTCATGAGACCAGGAGGCATGTGAAAAATACCACAAGTGTGGTACAGAAGACATAAAGATAACCTCAGAAATACAAGCACAAACAAAGTAAAGGGGGGTGGGGTTTCCTTAATTGTGGATTCACTTAATTGTATTGTTTTTTTTTTGTTTTTATTGTTGTTGTTTTTGTCAAATTCTCGAACAAATAGTTTATTTGTTATTGGTATTTAAAATAAAGTGTGACTGTGAGTATCTAGAACTTGTCAAGACTGGAGGTTTCATGTATGTTGTCCAGCTACAGAACTGAATAATATTATGGCCATTTGGTACAACATTAACTCTAGCCCAGAGGAGTCCTATGACTACTGTTTAAATATATATATATATATATATATATATATATATCAGCTGGATATGACCAGTGGCCTGCGGGCCTTCGTTTGGGTATTACTGATCTAGTGGATTGGATTTCCAACAATGTCTAAAATTGCAAATGTTCTCTTCACATTTTTTAGATTTTGTCATAAAAATAAAAATGGAGAGTAAAATGGGTTTACCCGTTTAGCCCACATATTATAATATATAAAGCAGAAAGTAAGGCTTATGTATATATGTATGTATGTCCCGAATAAAAATCAAAACCGTTTGACCAATCTTGATAAAACTTGACTTAAAAGTTCTGTAGATCATAGCGGAGACCATAGTGTATGTTTAATGTCCTCTTACAACCACAACATACATACATACTCAATACATTCTACTTTTTATAGTAGTCTTATTATAGCAAAAATGTCGTGTATCTGCATGGGTCTTACAATATTAGAACCACTATCAGTGCTAACATTGCATGTTGATATACCAGTTAAAAGGCAGTGCTCATTATCGATAAAGTTCGAATATCAAATGTTTGACAATGTCAGTATTAACCAACATCAAGATCTAAACTAGACTTTACTAGACCCTCTCTAGCTCATAAGTAACATAGTAGATCTCTGGATTCTAGTTCTAAAATCAAGAAAAGTCAAGAATCAATCTAGATTCTATATATATTGTCTGTGAACTATTTGTCACAGAACCTAGATTCTATAAAAACATTTGATTAGATCTATTCTAGATCAGAAATATGAATATTATATAATATATATATATATATTATTGAATATGATCACTAAATTTAGATACTAGACTCCAACACAATTAATTGTAACAATACTAGATTACTATATATCTATATAACAGACCTGGATAACTGAGTGAATTAGTAATAATTAGGTCTAGAAAGGATCTTATCTTTTAAAATATAGATGTTACTTCAAAAGAGAAGATGATATATATGTCCTATGTCCCTAGGTCAATCTAGTCATGCATGATAATCATTGACTTAAGCTCTGCCAAGTCACTCACACTGGTTTTCCTTGTCAGGAAACCCTCTAAATAGTAAAGTCTAAGAGTCTAGATTCTAGATCTAGATAATATAACATATTAATAAAGAATTATAGAGCTAGATATATTAATCTAGACTAATCTAGGCTATAAAAAAGTATAGAATATATATATATATACTCAGACTATTATCCCTATACCTATACTATGATACTTAGTAAGTATTAGCTTAGCTTCCTACATTAAGACTTAAGTCTATATTTAGTATAATAGTCTCTATTTGACTATAGTGGCACCCAATCGGGTAGATCTAGAATTTGAATTCTAGATCAATAGGCCTACCTATGCTGCCTAAGGACATAGACTAATAATAATAATATTAATACAGTTACTAGATTCTACTAGTAATAAAACTAGGACAGTAGTCTATGTCTAGATTCTAGATCTAGACACTCTAGTCAAGTCTGAGTATTAGTGACATATTAGTATTAGTACAAGTATTACTCTATTTTCATGTATAGAATTCTAGATCTAGAGTAGATAGATCTAATTATTTTAATTAGTATTATATTATTTATATATATATATATATAGTTAATATAGTGTTTATAGTACTCTAGAGTCTATAAATACATACTGTTACATAGAAAGTTTTACCCATAGAATAATAGAGCTATATTATAGAATAATAATCTATATTAGTATATATCTAGATCTACTCAATATCTAGTAAGTTAGAGAATCAATTAATTATAAATATAGATTATTATTATAGTAAGGTATAATTATAACTATTATAACTAATTATAAAGTATAGACTCTCTATATTCTATACTAAAAAAAACTATATAGAGTCCACTTATTTTAAAAGTAACTTTTACTTTAACGTAAAGTGTCAATGCTTACCCTAAGTCTAAGCTGTTCTGATTAATGTTCCTTTAAGTAAACCACACCAATGTGAATGTAGATTTAGCACGAAGAAATTAAGATTAACCTGTTACTGTTTAATGTTTATGACTGTCAGTAGTGTGAAGTTGTGCGTTCCAATGTTTGTGTTCACTTACAACCATAGCTAAGCGCCCTCTACGTTTGAAAAAAATAAAGCTTGATCTATTTTTAGCACATTTTCCTTTTGGAACTTTTATTAGATCTAGAGATCTAGACGATATGGTTTATTCATTGTAGATTCTAATTGTAATTTATGATAAATTAAATTAATTCTAAAATATCATATTATATATATATAAATCTAGATCTATATACAAGATCTGTATGTCAAAAATGGACTTTAAACATCTAGATTCTAGATATATGTAGGCTACCTATTTATGTACATTTGCGCGACGGTGTAAATTCTATAATACATAATTCTTGTTAATTAAGATTCAGGTTCACAGTCAGCAATTAACAAACAACAACCATTAGTGTCATGGCGGAGAATGATACTTTATTATCTTGAACGCGTGCACCTTTGCGCACCATATCAACATCCCCTTTTCTTTTAAAAAAATAAAATAAAACAAAACCACAACATAAACAACTATACATAACATACATATATACGCTTCAATGAATATGAAACATATCACATTTAAAAATCAACATTCAATAGTTCATTAAGACACGTAGTCATTGAATCTTGTCGGTTTCTTCAACTGATCCCTTGGTCGCAGGGAATGACGAGTTGATGAGTGGCGAATGTGTTGCTCATGAGTTCTATTGTCCTGTATGTTGTCATCAGTATCGGGAAATATATCTTCTTCTGTTTCTCTGTTCGGGTTGATATGCACCCTGTTTCTTTGGTACACTGCACCATTGTCACCTCGAATAATGTAAGCTCTCTGGTTGACTTGAGACTGGATTCTTCCACGTCTCCTTGTAGGGTCATTAGGAGATTGGAAATAGACCATCTGTCCAGTTCTCAGCTGACTTAAATTTCTTGACTTCTTATCATAAGATGTTTTTACACTCATCTGACGTTTTTCTTTCCTTCTCACAATGTTCTCTTGACATGCAGAAATCTTAATGTTACTCCTTTTGTTTGGTATCGGTGTTTGAGTCATCCGACCAAAAAACATCTGAACTGGGCTTAGATTTGTGTCTTGACTTGGAGTATTTCTAAATTCCAGAAGAGCTTCATAAGCATCTGACTTTGATTCTCTAGGTTTCTTCATTATGTTCTTCAAAATTTTAACTGCTGACTCAGCCTTTCCATTGGATTGATGGTGTCCTGGAGAAGATTTCAAATGAGTCACTCCCCATTCCATCATAAATTTGGAAAAATATTCCGATGTGAACTGAGGTCCGCTATCAGATATACAGACTTTGGGCACCCCATATCTTGCAAATAAAACTTTCAGTTTCTTTATAATTGCGTGTGTTGTTGTCAACTGCATGTTTTCTACCTCTATGAAATTTGAATAATAGTCCACTATAACTAGATATTGTTGGCCACACATTTGGAATAAATCAATTCCAATCTTGTCCCACGGATTAGAACCTATTTCGTGCTGTATTATTTCTTCTCTCTGATTTGCTGGTTTATTTTTCTGACATATATAACATGAGTTGGCTATTTCCTTTATTCGAGCTGATAATCCAGGCCAGAAGACTTTCTTTTGCTCTTCTTTTTATTGAGTCTACTCCCAGATGTGCTGCATGGAGTTTTTCTTCTATTTCCTGGCGAAGTGATATCGGTATGATTATTTGTTCTCCTTTCAACAAGAGTCCGTCTTCGTATGTTAACATGTGTCTTAGTGAAAAATATTGTTTGAGTTCAGGTAAACTATTATGTTTGTCTGGCCATCCATTTAGGATATACTGAATAAGTGTTTGCATTGTTCTATCTTTCTCTGTCTCGATTCTGACTTTCTCCAGCAATGCATCTGGTATTGCCAGTCCCACTGTATTGACACAAACATCAGGGATATCACTCTTTTCCTCTGACGGGTCTCTACTCAAAGTATCAGCTATGAACAAATTTTTGCCTTTGACATATTGAAACTGGATATCGTAGCGATAAAGACGCATCATTAGACTTTGTAGCCTTCTCGGAGCAGAACTGAGTGGTTTTTGAAGGATGTTTTCCAGTGGTTTATGGTCATTCTGAACTATAACTGTCCTGCCATACGTATACTGGTCAAAACGTTCCAAACCAACAACCACTGCTAACAATTCTTTTTCAATATGTGCCCATCTTTTCTGAGTATCAGTTAATGATCTAGAAGCATAATAATATGCTATTAGACTGCCATCTTGTAATAACGCTGCTCCCAACCCATTTTGGCTACTATCTGCTTGTAATACAAGCTCTTTGTTAGGGTCAAAATATATCAATGTGCCATGAGTCGATATTTTCTGTTTTATCTTGATGAAAGCTCGTGTGCATTGATCAGACCAAACAAATTGTGTGTTCTTTCTGATCAACTCTGTTATGGGCTGTAAATCTTTCGACAAGTCTGGAACAAATCTTGCAAGATATTGAACCATGCCATAGAATCTTCGGACTGATGAAATATCTTTTGGAGCATTCAAACTCAAAATCGCAGATACTTTGTTCGGGTCTGGTTTTATTCCTGCTTCTGTAATAATATGACCCAAAAGATTAATCTCAGCTGTTCTAAAAACAGACTTTTCGTGGTTCAGTTTAATCTTCTTTTCTTGACATCTCTTCATCAGCTCCCTTAGGTTAATATCATGATCTCTGAGTGCTTCTTCTTTCGTTCTTCCTCTTCCTACCACTATATCATCAACGTAATTGAAACAGCATTTCAGTCCTTCTAGTGCTAGATTTAATCTTCTCTGAAAAATTTCTTAACTCACTTTCAGACCAAAAGGTAATCGTTTCCATTTGTATCTATCATTGCTGTCAAATTAGATGACGCTGTGTCTAGTCTGACATGCCAGAAAGCTTCTTGCACATCCAATTTGCTGAATATTTTGGCATCGTTCAAATCTGCCAATATGTCATCTAAGTAGCAAGATTATAGAATTCCCTTAGCAAAACGTTAATCAGGGCTTGTGGATCTATGCAGATCTTAATTTTTCCATTAGCTTTTTCCACAATTGCCATCTGACTCACCCACTCTGTAGGCTCTATCACTAGTTCTATGATTCCTCTCTGCACTAGGGTCTTTAACTCCTCCTTGTAAAGCAATAGGGATCTTTCTCTTTCTACACGTCAGAACCTTGGGCTTGATGCTGCTATCAATCCTTATAAGACACTTCTCCGAAATCACCCAAATCACCAGTAAACTTTGGACTACAGTCTTCTTCTTGGTTATTCACTACTGTTGCTATGAACCTATCTTTATTGACTTTGATTAACTTCATTCTTGTTAAAGTTTCATGACCTAGAAGGCATGCTAGATTATTTGGTACTACTATATATTCCACCTCAAATGTTTCGTTAGTTTTCTCATTTCTCTTCGTTAGAGTGGCTTTTCCTATGGGTCTCATTTCAGTCTTATTCCACATTAGTAATCTTTGCGTTGCTTTTTCTATCTGATTCTTATTTACGTATTTTCACTGGATGGTGTTTACATCAGCTCCACTATCTATTTGAAACCTTACACGGTGACCATTCTCTGTCATAACTGCTGTCATCCTTTTCGTTTTGTGGTTCTCCAAAGACATCACCCATTCATTTTTTACCATCATGACATCATCTCTTGTGTCCAACTGCAGCTGTCTTTCATCGTTAGACATATCATCTGACACCTGCTGAATTTTCTTTTTGCACATCACAGCAAAATGATGTCTCCCCTTGCACGCTAGGCAAATTTTACCCCATGCAGGGCACTTTTCTTTAATGTATTCGTGAATCCTTCCACAATACCTGCATTAACCTTTCTGAATGTTTGTTCTTGAGGGTGTTGATACTTTCTCAATGATTGGAGGGTCGGCTTGTATTTGTCTCAACTATTTGTTGGCGGTCTCGTATGCTCTGCACCTTTCCAATGTGAGACTACTATCTTGTAACAATTTCATTTTGAGGCATTCATGTCTAACACCAAGAACTACTCTGTCTCTAACTAAGCTATCTTCCAGGCGTTCAAAACTACACGTTTTTGCTAGTCTTCTTAGGTTTGTTATGTACTTTTCAATGTCCTCGCCTTCTTGCTGTTCACGAGTATTGAAAACATAGCGCTCATAAGTTTCATTCGTTTTTGCAATGCAGAAACTTTCAAATTTGTTCACTATTTCTTCCATATTTCTTTCTTTTCCCTTCTCAATTTCAAGACCTTCATATATGTCCATCGCTCTTGTTCCTATAATTGTTAGAAAGGTGGCCACTCTGACCTCCTCTGATTCTTCCGACAATTTAATGGCTAACTCATAGTTTCGCCAGCTCCGGTGAAACTTTTGCCAATTAGCGGCCATGTTTCCTTCTACCTCGAGCGGCTCGGGTACAGGAAGGAAATTTCTAGCTGCCATTGCACGGCGTAGCCTTGAATTGTTGCCTATTTATTATTGCAAACAATAAACCTTTATATACTGATTAATGATTACCTCTGATCATTAATACACCGCTGCCACCATGTTAATTAAGATCTAGGTTCACAGTCAGCAATAAACAAACAACAACCATTAGTGTCATGGCGGAGAATGATACTTTATTATCTTGAACGCTTGCACCTTTGCGCACCATATCAACAATTCTAAACTACACATCTGTCCAGGCTAAATCTATTTATTATAACTCCAACAATGACTTCTTTTTACTTCGATTAAACAAATTTAAATTGGAAGGTAAAAAAAATATTAACAAATAGGCCAACAGCACGTGAGCTTTTGAAACAAAAGCGCAAATAACAAAGGGATAGTCGGAATTATGATGGGTCAACAGGGTAGGAAAGTTTTAAAATAAAATCCCGATTAATGGAAAGACCCGCAAATACTGTTAAAGAAAATTGAAGACTTTATAACATCAAATCAAATCGTCTTTGTGCAGGACCTATATAGTCTTAGCGCAGTAATGCCCAATCTTAGGGCCGGCCTTTGGCGAACCGAATAGTGTGGCCCCAAATGAAATAGAAAAACAAAAACTTAAGACCGAAAACTACGCAATGAAATATAAATCGTGGGAGCACTAAATCTAGATGTTCGTCTGTAAGGCGAGTACGTGACACTGGTTTCGCTTCTTTCCGCCTCCTAAAAGTTTTATTAGAGGTGCTTATGCCAACATTTAGGCCTATTCATGCGAAATTAACTTGCTTTTCCTTTAGTTTACATATGATGTTTAAAAAGCCAAATCCCTCAAACACGGGCTGTTAATTTAAGGCACTTGCTTTGCTTTCTCCAGTCATAAAAATGTCAATCTCATGCCTAATTTATAAAAAAAAAAGTTAGTTCCTTTTCTCTGCTTAACTTTACTGTGAAATAGAACGCCTGCATATTCGGGCTCTATTCTGTAACTCTTGCTGCCAGTCCGCTGTGTCATCCAACCAGAGCGTCGCATGAGGTTTGCGGGACATGTTCTCCGACAAAATGAATTAGGCCTACGCATAATAAGAGTTGTGATGACATGGAGGCCATTACAAGGAAAACGCAAACAGGGACATCCTAGTAGGCTACAACTTGGCGCCACACTTTCATGGAGGTCCTTAGAGCATGTAGGAAGAGGCTTCAGGCATTGCCAGTGACAGATTTTTTTGTAGAAGCAGCTCGCCGCCCAATGCGCCGAAAGGTGCCTGAGGATCTAACTCAGTAAGAATAGCACATACGGTTTTTGAAATAAAACTTTTTATAGCAGGATAATGCACTGTAGATACCTCAGAATATGCATTTTGCTGGCTTTAAATACCGGAAATAATGCTTGGCGCGGGTTTCCGCCCCGCTATGGGGGAGCGCTGTATCCCCTTGCTGGCAAGAGCGGGGAGTCTACAATTTTTTCACTTACTCCAGGAAGAGCCCATTGTAGGGTACAATAAACGTCTTCCAAAAGAATGAAGGGTCAGAATGTAATAAAGATTAATTATGCGTGTGTGCACACACACGTATATATTTTTGCGGCCGGGGGGGGGGGGTAAATCCCCCCCCCCCCCCAAAAAAAATCCTGGCTACGCCCATGATTTTTTAGATATACGTGTTAGATATGTCGATGGAAACACAAACCATCTCTGCTCTCTACCTCTAAGTTTTAAATGGAGATTTCTACCCTTATCTTTCTTCGTTAATTGTCATGCGAGAAGTGTGACCTGTTTCAACTGCATTCTGCTTTTCATAACACTTTTCTTCCATCACTGATAGCATGCACTTTTAACAAAGCTTATATCAACTCACTGTCTGGTAAAACGTTCGTACGTTTTTTTTTTCTCCGACACCCAATCAAATACCAACTAAATACTCATCAAACAAAATAAATCAATGCTGGTTTAATAATAAATGTAACAAAAAGAGAGCATTTTTTTAAAAATTAAAAAGCCAAGGCAGAAAAAGAGTCCATAAAAAGTACCTTTAAATCAAACATATGAATTTAGAATAATATACCGAATCCACATTTCTATACAGACTGCAAAGAAACTGGAAGAGAACACATTTCTAGTGCTATTAGACAATATAACGATTCAACTGATATATTGTCGCAAGCACAACTCGTGATGCCGACTAAAAAAATGTGTTATCTTCCCGCAATGAAATCCTTACAATTAAGGCACCAGACCAGGGGCGTAGCTAGAAATTTTCCATTGTTTGGGGGCCCCTTCAATCATATTTTTTAATGTAAAAAACACTCATTAGGGGTATTTTCACATTCTCCCCACTGCACCAGACTTTAAGGCTGTGAAGAAACTCAGATTATTATTATGGCAAGTGATGGAGTCGAGTCATCTAACACAAGATGGAGTAGCAATCAAAATGCAAATCCATTTAAATGGAAGTCTGGACTTTTTGTTCCAGGCATTCAAAGCTAAGCTTGCAGTTTATGAAGTGGAAATCAGGCAGAGAGAAGAAACAGGATTCATGTTTTATCCACTGGGAAAGCCAACAGAAGGACGCTGACCAAATTTACCATTATCGGGTACCACAGAGTCCAAAGAATTTACGAGCCAAAGATTGTCTCCTACCGGTACATAAAAATTAGCCGCCACTACCACATGTGTTCATGCCGAGTGGTCAATAAGCCCACAATAGACTTGCACCACTGCTCAAAACGTCTAAATAGTTCACAGTGGATAATTGTTTATTGATGAAGAGCTATGTAATGCAACACTAAAAGTGACTAAGAGGCGTTCAAAATGTCTTCCCTCATAAACATTGTGTTTTCAAATGTGTTTGCAGTTACAAGTACATCTACTCGCATACAAATTATAGTCGATCTCTATAACGTATCCAAGAGACAATGGAAGCGTCCATATGGATTGCTGGCGTTTTATTTCTTTTTCTTTAAATCCGGGCAGAATCTGAAGGGCTTAACAAAAGTCAATCTATAGCTGCAAACCTGGCACCATAAACGGAATGTTCCTTACATTTGTATATGATCAGTTCTAAGCCATTTTTCCTTTTTAGAAGAACCCAACATCATATGCATTAGTTTTCAATTGTATTCGTAACAAAAATAAAAAGGAAACCAATTTATTTAACAAACGTTTAATGATGACGAATATGCAACAAACCATGGTATGAAACAACTTGATATTTTTGGTTCAATTCTTTGTACAAGACATGTCAAGATGCATAAACCACAGCATCAAATTTAAGCCAATAAAAATCCTTTTAGGTTTAAAAAGAGACTCAATATTACAGTTTGCTTTGGTCTCCACAGAAAACACAACTATCTTAAAAATAAAAATTTACTATTTCTCAATTATCAAAAACATGTGACCCCTAAACTCTGCAACAAAATGTAACAGCAAAAAAAAGTTGGGAAAAAAAAAAAAAAAGATTTACACAAGTATTTTGTATCAAAAGGTAAATTCATGACATACAAAAATGAGGTGGTGAATTGTGAAACCAAACAATGACTTTGCATGTTCAAAGTTTAAAACTAAATACATTACATAGCAGCCGCAACCCCTCCCACTTACTTTGAACAAATGTTATAACAACAGAAAGTTATCATTAAATTTACTAGTATAATAACAGCAATGAAAGGTAGCAATGTCCAGTAGCCACTAAAAGTTTGCACCAGTACAACATTAACTTTGTGCAGCAGAATGGTTATGGGGTCTTTTTTTTTTGTAACTATAAAAACACAACTGCCTTTAAAAAAAAAAAGATCTTTTGACTGTACACAGACTATGGTTAAGGTCATCCATCCATGATAGTATCAGATCATTTACAACAAAGAAATCATTCATTCTAAAGGTTTAATATAAAAAAAAGTCTAGTTCTAGACCAATGCAGATTAAATAAGCCAAGTTCTTATCTCATTTTGTAATTCAGGCTGCAGGTAGCTTCAGACAACTCTCCATGGAAATCAATACTCACTGTAAAATCCAGATCTCTCTAAAAAAGAAAAAAAAGTAATTCACATATTATTTAATGAGTGTATATGAGATACTGTGCATTACTCTTAGAAACTGCTTAAATCCTCCTCATAAACCTCAACATATAAAACAGAGACAGTAATATATATTTGTATGTTAAGAACTTAGTTTCTTGATAGTGCTATGTAAATAAACTTCAGAAAAAAATGATTGGCCCAATAGACTAAGCAAACTAAAATGCATTGTTACTTCTAGTTTTAAATGTAAATCGATACATTTTTAAAGGTGCAAACTATTTCTAAGGAGATGAAGTGGACTGCAGGACTTCTTATGGGGGCAGTAAGGCAAAACTAAGCCAAGATGGACACTGGCATTTGTGTACTGATGACAAAATAGACCTATTAGCGTTAACAAGAGTTCCTTAATTCTATGCAATCTGAACATGGAAATGTGTTATGTGTTTGCAGGACGTGTCTTCTAGCGAATTTGGAAACAAACAAAACTTAACAGTGTCTTTCTCTCATGATAAAAATTGGTTTCACGGATTGTGAAATATCTCAAATTCAGCATGGATCTCAGACTTTGCCTTTTTAAAGATGTTTGCCACCCCATTATCAAATGAAACATTACGATACAGGGAAAAATAATTTTGTAACACTATCAGATAGTGACTATCTGGGGGCCACCTTAAAAGTTTCAAACTATAACAAGTTACAAATGAGTTGTTAAGATTTTAAGACTTCTATGCTATTGAAAGATTTAATACAAAATTTCTTTTGGGACAGCTTCTAAAAAAGTTTGCCCATCAGTGCTATAGATCTAAGTCACAAAAATTCACGACTTTTCACACTGTCTAAACTATGTTCACTCTCACTAGACGTATCTAGATTCTAATTTACTAAAGTTCACGAATAATCTTCACTAGATCTAATTTACATGGTTCATACAACTTTTGTTAAAATGAATTCCAGACATTTATCTTTTATTTCCCAGACTCACTAACAGTAATGTGGAAGGCTACTTGAGCATGCCGTATGCTGAACTGCTGTATTAGTTGTCTTGGGTTCAAACCCTGCCAATAACTAACCCCTGCCGCCCTGTGGGAGGTTTGGACTAGGGTGTAATAATAATTTTCTATTATAAAGGATCATACAAAACAAGGGGGAAAAAAGCCACTAATCTTGTAGCACTTAGACTTGGGCAATTTAATATATATAGTGGGCCTATATAGTTTAATAGGCTTACTTAGTTGTAAAATCTTATTCTAAATCTCATAACAAGTCGAATAGTTTTATAATTTTTATATAGATTTTTAGTGGCTTAAAAATTAGTTACTAGTTAAAAAGTAAATACTTATTTAGACTAGCCTAGGTTAGGGGGCCTACCTCTAGTATAATTCTATTGGAGGAGATAAATAAAGATCTTGAGTTAGAGTAACTGTATTGAAATTTAAATTGTAATAGTGGCTTTCTTATGTCTAATTCACAAAAGGCCTATGCCTATGCCAATATTGACTTGTTTTTTTTAATAGGATAAAAATTGATATCTAGATCTAAATCTATATCATAATCATTTATAATTATAGATCTATAGGGTAATCGTGCATAGATCGAGACTAAATCTAGTTGTAGACCCAGTTATCTAAGCCATTCTTGTGGCCTAGTCTTTTAGTTTATACTTAAGACCTATATTCTATGTTGACTAGAAAAGTAGATATAATATAATTTGTTTTCTTTATTAACGGGGTGGGAGAGGGAAATTGCGCATAGATCAAGACTAAATTACTAAATCTAGTAGTAGACCTAGATCTAACAAGTCATTCTTGTGGCCTAGTCTTTTAGTTTAGACTCAAGATCTAGATCTATATTCTATGTTGACGTCATTGACGAGATATATTTGTTTTCTTTATTTAGAAGGGGGGGGGGGGAGGGAGGAGTTTCGCAAATGCATAAATAAATCTAGGCCAAAAAAACTAACTTCCAGACCTTTGGTAGCCTAACTGAAATTTGATCGACCATCTAGATAATATAGACTAACATCAGTCATAATAAGCTAGTCTAGGCCTAGATCTATTACTAAATTTGATCTAAGTCTACAGTACACCATCTAGAAATTGGCTGGCATTTCACAGACAAGCCGTGATTGCGCATGCCTTCCCCTATAACAATAGATCTCGTAGGCCTAATGGAAGCCTCTATGCCGAACTAGATCTAGCTGCCTAGCGTTTTACCGGTTACGGCGCCTGAATGACATCGGATTTTTTTTTAAATTCCAGACTTTTTCCAGATATTTACCAAAATTGCCTCGAAAAGTAGCAATTTTCCAGACTTTTTCAAGTCTGAAATCTGAATTTTGAAATTCCAGACTGCGTTCTAACCCTGAATTTAGATCTAGATGTAAGTCACGAGGATTCAGATTTTTTATGGTTATTTGTGAACTATGTTCATTAGAATCAGCCCTATAAAAGCAATACTGGTCTGAGGATTAAGTCACTTTTACTTATACAACAATGGACTAGGTGAAGGAGGACTGTACAGGATAGGCTGGCATAGGTGGAGTTGTCCATATCGAAATTTTCTAGGCATAGGCTATAGACTGTATCTAGAGTATCTTCAATGGAAAGAAAACAATAATTTCTTTGTTGCCTGCATTTCATGCTGGCCCAAGCACATGAATGGGTGAAAGCCAAGACTGGCTAGTTACTAAAACAGCAAGCCAACCATGCGGTCATAGTGCCTAAGAAGATCATATTGCCCAGACAGCCTGAATTGTTTTTTCACACATTTTTTAGCAGGAAATAAACAAAATAGTATTTTACAAAATATTGGGTAAAACTTTGATGAAAATCCCAGCAAATGTTAGGAAACTTTAGGAGTGCTACAAACCCTGAATATGTTTCTGTTTAATAACCAAGGAAAAACTTTTCAAACCAACGAACAGTTCTGACTGCTAAGAATAAAAAAAGGTCTTCACCATTCTAGATGTAATAGAATATAAAGCAATTCTCTTATAAACTGCATGTAACCACTCAACATGGAAGCAATGCACACTACCCTTTGTACACATATACTAGGAATGAGGGAGATCAAGAGAAGGACTAAACAAAAAAATCAAGGTCAAGAGACTAATTATCCAGATCCCTAACACAAGTCAGCTTCTGTAACTAATTAATTAGCCTACTTATTTAATCAAATGAAACGTACATTGTTCTGTTTATTAGGTGTCATTGTAATGACTCCATCAACCTCTTCACCTTTCTTGATGGTCAGATCATTGTCACCCAAATAAAACACAGTCTGTTTCCAGTGTGTGTATGGTGCATCAGGAGCTAAAGACAAACAAAATCATAAAACTCATCAATGAACATAAAAACAAGGAACAAAAAAGATTTTAAAAATACTGTGCTAGCTGTTCTATCAGCTCATCTTAACATTTTTTAGATTTTAATTACTCACAAGTTGAGAATCCAGTGCGTTTGTGGCACTTGGTGAATTCAATGTTGAAAAATGTGACAAGGGCATGCAGGTAATCATTTCGACGGCAGGTCAGTCGAAATGGAGCAGTAAATGCAATATCTCCTTCTTTCACTGTGTAAATATCAACCTCCTACAAAAAAAAAATGTTTTTTAATAAGTGACTGAGCTCTAATTCCACCACCTATCAAAAAGATCCCAAATTATGCACCACAACACAATGAAATGGTCAGAGAGTTTCAATATCCCACATCAACATTCATACATTTAACATTCGAGTTCACATTTATTTAAGATCTAACTATCCCCCTAAAGAATGCAAGGTGATGCAAGAAAAAATCTTTGCTAGATAAATTACCCTTCCCCCCAAACACACACCAGTACTCACGAAGATCATCACTGCTAAGACCCCTAATACCTAAAGAATCTAGTCACTTCCACTCATTTTCTTTAGATCTTGCATCCTTTGTAAGAAATTCCAGCGGACTCATTTGAAGACGTCTCATCAGCCTGGTGTGCTCTTATGTCAGCTAAGTACAATTGCCCTTCTATATGAGAAAAAAAGTCTTAACTAAAGCTGGTTTTTATTCTTTTTCTTCCTTCTCATTATTATGTTGGAACCTTTAGAGGACTAGACCAATACATCCAACTCAGGGAGCTCTCCATATAGTTTTCTTTCTGTTGGGGTGTTTTGGGGCCAGTGTCTTGTACGGGTCTCTTGGTAAAGAGAGCAGTTTTGGAGGACATGATCAGCATTCTCTGGTGACGCTCCACATGGACAGATTTCACTGGTTCATATTTTGAGCTTCCGGTACATATGTTGTTGAATTCTGTTGTGTTCGGTTCTGAGTCGAAAGATTAGACAATCTTGTCAGGATAGCTTATAATAGGCATCATCTTTCTTGTGATTTGGATGAGAGCTTTTCATTTCTCATTTATTATATTTACTATTAGTTTCTACATTTCTTCTGGATAGAGTGCAGAGTTTGTTCTCCCAATCTTGGTGAGTGTGTCATCATCATCAACAAACTCCATTAGAGTGAGGGCTTGAGAGGCTCAAATCCTCTTGCAAAAGCCCTGGACAGAAACCCTGCTGTCAAGCGTAGTGCATAAATGTTGCCATACAGGTAGAGAAATTGGAGTTTCCCAGACCTGTCGAGACAGAGATCAGCAAGTCTGGGGCAGTCAAACAGAATATGAGGCACAGTTTCCTCTTCTTCCCCGCAGCGGGGGCACCGTGAATCAAAATTTGGCCATAGCCGCGAGAAATATGAGCCAACAGGACAGTGGCCTGTCCTGCACTGTGCTATAATAGCTTGCTCAGGCCTGGACAGCCTCCACCACGGGGAAGTGCGGTCAGGGCGCCTCCTGCGCTCCCAGACTCCACAGGCTTCTTGGGACTTGTCCCAGCACTCAAACCACTTTTCCATTTCTGTTTTTAGTATTATAGCCAGGGCTTGATGAAAGCTTACAGCCTCATCAGTGGGTGGAATTTGCCCTCCCTGGTGGGCCAAAGAGTCTGCAATTGTGTTGCCAGTCACACCTATGTGACTCGGTACCCACTGCATAATTACAGGGGTGCCATAGCGTTGTTTAATGTTATGTGAAGCCATGATGACAGTGTTGATATTGGGGGGCCATGGTCCGGGGCTTTGCAAAGCCTGTAGTACAGATTTTGAGTCAGTGACCACAACAATCTGTGTTGCCCTCAAATGTCCCTCGCCGAGTTGAGAGTCAATGACTTTTAAGGCTTCACAGACTGCCATGGTCTCCGCATCAAAACTGCAAACACTACCACATGGTCCAAAGATTTTGACTGTGTAAGAGCCAAGAAAGTCGATGTAGGCTCCATAGCCTGCTCTTCCAGAATCTATTGATGCCGACCCATCAGTGTATGCAAAAATAGCACTGGGCTTGAAGGTATTAATGGTCTCCAGAGCTAGGATTTGAAGGTCGTTAGATGAATGGCTTTGCTTAGTGGCATTAGTTTCTACTAATTTCACGCGTATGTCTGGGGTTGTTGGGCGACACCAAGGGGGGAGGGGATGAAGGCATTGAATGTTTTGTCGGTTGGTGGAGAAGCCAGCTTCATCAGATAGTCTAATGGCATGATGCATAAAAGACTGCATCTGGATGTGTCTTCTGCATCTCCAACCATCCACTAGTTTTCTAGCTGAGAGGTATTCATCCAGCCTTTTATACCGCTCATAGGAGGTCAGTACTGACCTTTCCCTCCTAAGGTTTAGTGGACCTATATTAGCCATTATTTCAGCCGCATTTACTGGACTTGTCCTAAAGGTTCCACAGACAAATCTTAGTGCTTGGGACTGTATTTTATCAAGTTGTTCAAGAGCAGTCCTAGAGCCATAAATTTGCACAGGTAGGCTGTAGTCTATCTGTGATCGGACTGCTCCTTAATACAGGGATCGGAGCATGTCTGCTCTGGCTCCCCACTTCGTGGATGCCAGCTTCCGCACAATGCAAAGTTTCCCTGAGGCCTTTCTTACAACATCCTGGATGTGCTTACACATTTTTAGTTTGCACCAAGGTACTTGGGTAGCTTTTCCATGCTGAGAGCCACTCCATTGAGGGAGAGCTGGAAAGGTTGCCCGAGAATGCCAGTCCCGAGCGTGAACAGAAAATAGACTGTCTTGGAGGTGTTTATTTCTAGCCTCCATTTTTGAGTGTATGAGCAGAGCGTATGGAGATCTTCTTGTAACACTTATTGTAAAGAGGTTGCGCTCCTTCCGGATTTCCAAAGGACAATATCATCAGCATATAGCAGCTTTTGGCATTTTAGCTAAGCCGGTAGATCATTTATGAAGGCTGTGAAAAGGGCGCATGACAGGACGGAGCCCTGGGGGAGGCCGTGCTCGAGGGTCTATTCCCCTGAGACTTTTCTGTACATTCTTGTTCTTATTGTACGCTCTTGTAGAAAGTCTCTAATCCAGTAATATATCCGCCCCCGCACGGCTCTTATCTTATGAAGCAAACCAGGCCGCCATACTTTATCATATGCCTGTTTTAAGTCAATGAAGACTGCGTATGTGCTTTCGGTCCTTTGGAATCCATCTGCTACGCTCCCCTGAGACTTTTCTGTACGCTCTTGTAGAAAGTCTCTAATCCAGTAATATATCCGCCCCCGCAGCTCTTATCTTATGAAGCAAACCAGGCTGCCATACTTTATCATATGCCTGTTTTAAGTCAATGAAGACTGCGTATGTGCTTTCGGTCCTTTGGAATCCATCTGCTACGCTCTGCACAAAGATGTTGACTTGGTCTATAGCGGAAATTCCAGCCCTGAAACCAGCTTGTTCTGGAGCTATAAGACGGGCACTCTCAAGGTACCAAACCAGACGCTCATTTACCATTTTTTCAGCCATCTTTGCCACACAAGATGTGAGTGAGATGGGCCTGTAGCCCTCAGCAGTGGAAGCATCTCTTCCCTTTTTTGGTATAAGAATAATGGCACGTTTCCAGGCCATCTGCCCAGGTTCTATTTAAGAATGCCAAGAGCATGGCCCTTCCTTTCCCCCCTACATGCTTAAGCATTTCGGTGGTGATACTACCATCCGGCCCGGGAGCCTTTTTAAGCTGGCATTTCCTTATGGCAGCATTAAGCTTGCCTATCGAGAAGGGGGAGTTCATCGTTCCCTCAGCACTTTCTGTCTGTGGTTCCTTTCTGTCTTTTTTTTTCATCAGCTTTGCGAGCTTTATCAATGGCTTTGGACATTGGGGACTTCTTAGCAGCCTTGTTGATCTTAGCAAAATATTTGTTTAACAAGGTGGCAATTTTCTTCTTTGATGAAATGGTTACCCCACTGGGTGAAGATAATGGGGTTGCTGTTTTCGTATGCCCAGCATTTTCGAGAAGACTCCAAGCCTTAGAGCTATCCCTTAGGTTTAACCTTGCACAGGTGTTGGTCCAACGTTCTCGTTGTTCCCTGTTCACAGACGTTTTGACTAGTAGGCTGAGTCTGTTGTATTTCTGCCCGAGTGTTGGATTGTTTGGGTTCTTTTGGATCTTTTTGTATGCCCTTCTCTGAGCCATAAGTTTGTTGATTTCAGCCGTCCAAAAGTTTTTGAATTTTTTACAAGGGTAAGTTCGAGGAATAAACTTTTTAGCGATGCCCAGGATAGCTGTTGTTATTTGACGGTACACAAGGTCGACAGAGCTAGACTCTACATGGATTTTTTTCAAAGGCATTGTCGACAGCTGTCTCGTATCCTTTCCAATTAGCCTTACTATAGCACCACTTTCGTGGTTCTTTAGTGGTCTTGGTGTTCATTTTAGAAAGAGTGGTAGTCAGTAATATTGGAAGGTGGTCACTACTAATATCGCCTATTACTTGATAAGTTATGACAGATTCCAAGTTAGCAGAGACTAAAGAAAGATCTGGTCGTGATAGTGAACCATTGCTAGCATGCAGAAGAGTAGGAGAAGAGTGCTTATTTTGCAAAAGAAAAAGGTTAGTAGAATTGAACAGGTCATGAACTTTTTTACCAGACTGATTAGTGTCATCATAGCCCCAGGAAGGTGAATGGGCATTTAATTTTCCAGCTATGATAGTGTCTACAGTTATTGTCTCTCTGACATCTAAAGCCAGTTCTTGTTTTGGTGGATTATAAACATTGATACACTTGAAGCGTCTATTATTTTTCCAAATTTCTAGTGTGAGTGAGTGTGTCAGCCTTCTCATTTCACTGTTTTTTTTCCCTCCACTTTCTTTTCTTTTTAGAAGTTAAGAGTTTCTCTACAAACGATACACATTTTCTGAAAATAATAAACTTACTTTCACCAAGAAAGAATTGGTAACAACTTGTTTGGGGTCAACAACATCAACAAGTGGTTCCCTTATAGCCACATCTCTTATACAGCTCATATCAAAGCCATAAACACTGTCCCACCCTAGAAATAGAAATTATAAAGAGGTGAAAAGTAAAACTAAATTTTTTTTTTCAAAGTTATTAAACAAAAGCTTCTCAATCAGACATTTGATCATAAATACACAGATGTATATTCTTAAATCATAAATTATATTTAATTTAATTTTATGGCCATTCACAACCACTATGCTCTGCAAATATTAAACAAAATATTCTTTAACATTTGTCAAGAAAACTACATATATTCAAGTCTTTTTGGATATTAAAATAGGGTTTCTGCACCAAAGTCAATATGAAATTTCAGGAGAAATATATAAAATTCCAGCAAAAAAAAATTATAACAATAGTCAATAAAAGTTAGTGCAAATTATGTTTAATAATAAAATAAAATATATGATATACAAAATTCCTGTCTTCACAGACTTGAGTCAAGAAAATTCAGTGTTCACATACTGGCTAAAGATAGTATCATGTCTATCAACGTTGACACTAAATAGGACAAGAATGCAGCAGAATTTGTGGTTATTTGGGTATTTAGGCCTTTGCCATTCCATTCTGCAATGGAGATTTTTCAAAGAGTTTGAGAACTGTTGCCAGCAGAAACTTTCTGCTTTTCATTTGGGAATTCTCCTGGAAGTAAATTTTTGTGTCACTGACGATGTCTTTTTAAAAATCAAAATAGATTTTTTTTTCAAGCTAAAGTGCATTAAACATTGTATCATATTTAGGAATTTTAATACTAACATAGGTTGTAGATCTAAATCTAGTATTCGAGATGACAGTCTAAAGATAGAGATATCAAGTCTAAAGTAGATTAGATCTACGATTCTTGTATTTATTAAGACTAGATTCTAGATATAGCTTAAATTGAAAACACAATAAGAAACGTAGATCTAGAATCAAGTTATATTTTTTAAATTTTCAGTGCACAGAAGTAATATGATCTGAAAACGTAGTGTGATGAAAATATGAAGCAGTGATGGGAACTGACTTTGCAAAAAATTTTAGGAAATTTTATACACCAGCATTAGTCTAACCGCTGCTGCTTTAAAAAAAAGAAGCTGATGAATATTTTTTAAAAACAGTACATTTATATTGAGACTTTAAATAATGTTAATAATTACACTATGCATGATATGAATTAAGATTATTTATTCCACAAAATAAAGACATACCTTAATTGTATCCACAATGATATATAAAAAAAAAATTAATTCCTTTTTTTAGGCAAAGCTCTGGCTTTCAATTTTGATTTGATGTTTTCAACCAGTGCATGTACATTTGTTTTACTATGAACAATCCTTTGTACATTAAGATGGGATTTTTTTCTCTTCTTGCTGAGCCTGGAGACTAGTTTTATACCTGGTCCATGCAGTCTGTACATGAAAAATTAATGCCTTATCAACAGGTGTTGTGGCAACATCTTCTATGTGGAACAACTTGAGAGAAGTTGTGTGTTTTGATTGTAAAAAAATATCTTGATTTTTTTCAAATGCTTCATAAGTTTGACACACAAATCTGTTTGTTTTTTTAGTAATCAAACTGTTCATAAATGAGAAAGAATTGAGGTCACTACCAGAATTGAAATCAGTGTGAAGATCATCAAGTAGATTTTCTATAAATTTATCAAAATATTGACAAAATATTTTCACAATATTGTGGACATGATGACAAACATCATTATCAATAAGTTTTGGAGCAATGGTCTTTAGCTTGCAACAATTGTGACAGTGCTTTAGGGTCTCTGCTGAGTTCTTGAGTTAGAGCAACCAGGTGAGGAGCAATGCTAAGTGGCAGAGAATACTCAGCAATAAAACTACATAGTAAGGCTTCCTGGTTCCTCTTTCATGCTTACATATACAGCTGATGCAGGCTCATTACACAATGTAGAACACTGGGCTTGTAAAACATTAGGTGCTAATCCATAGATATTTTGTATTGGCTCAGTAACTGCCTGTTC
Organism: Biomphalaria pfeifferi; assembly: GCA_030265305.1. Lineage (NCBI taxonomy): Eukaryota > Metazoa > Mollusca > Gastropoda > Planorbidae > Biomphalaria > Biomphalaria pfeifferi. The sequence goes on from JASAOG010000072.1 coordinate 286,790, forward strand.
AAGATTTTTTCTGTTTTGAAACAATGCTGGGAGGCTAATTGAAGATTTAAGAGTTGACCTTGTACTTTGATGCTTTTAAAAGTTGCGTAAATTTTTTTTAACCTTTTTCCCCAGCAGAACCATACTTTTTTTCTTTACAAATGATGCACCAGGCGACCCCAGGTTCTTCTCATTTCCTAATGTAGCTGGAAAAAAAGTCGCCCATACAATCTCTCTCCTCCATCCATACCCATTTAAATTTATTCTTGACATTTTTGTCAATTTATTTTAGACAAGCGCTTTCTCTATTTACTATTTTAATTTTAACACTACCATCACTGCCTGACAATTTAAAAACAACTTTGAACAAGATCTCACTATGCCAGCATAAGAAAATGAAACTAAACTAGACCCAGTAGAATAGATTTAGATCTAATCTAGAAAAGATTTAAAACGCGAACTGCACGCAAAGAAATAATCCATGAAAGAAATAAAAGAACAAAAATAGATCTAGATATCTAAATCTGGATCTTCAAAATGAAATTAATGCGCAATCTAGATTCACTAGATCTAGAAACCCGACTAGTTCTCTCTGGTGAAAACGAGATCGAGATTTTAAAAGTTTTGCGTGAGATTTTTCAACCCTGTTAATAGACTAATATCAGATGTGTGCATGTGCAAAATAAATTATTTCATTTCGTATTCTTCATTAATGGGAATATAATAAAAATAGATTTTTTTGTCAGACATAATGGAATGGACAAAATTAGTCTTATTTCGCATTTTTCATTAAAGGGAATATAAAAAGCTGCTTTTAAAAAAAAATGTGATTTTTTTTTTCAGAAATGTCGGCTGGAAAAATTTGTCTGCTTTTTTCCCCCCGTCAAACGGATCTGCAAAAATTCTCAGAAAATTCCCATCACTGTAAAAAGGTACAAAATGAAACAGGAAAAATTAAGTCTTAAAATTAGATCTATACGGTATGAAGATATGTAATGTTGGTCCAATTTTGATGAATATCAATGTATTCATTGGAAAAAATCGATCCGATAATGTTACCATATAAACCTATTGTCAATAAGCAGTAAACACATTCTGCGCTGACTTGGAAAAGCTAATGTCACATTTTATTTCTGCCTGTGATGGCTTATCTGCCAATTTAATGGTGCCCAATTTTTTTAATGCCATTTTTCCCAGATCAATGAAATTGTAGGACAAGCAATTTTAAAATTCCAGATGTCCAGGACTTAATTTAGGTTTGAACTTTTAATTTAACAACTAGTAAACTAAAAACTTACAATTGATCTTTTCATCTTTATACTGTCTGTCTTCTATGGCAGTAACATACAAAGTGGCCCTGTCAGGAAATATTAGCCCATCAGGTGCCTGAAACATTATAGCATTTCAACTATAAAACAAATGTATCTTAACATACAAACTTTAATATAAAAAAAATGTGCAGCCACAGTTTATATTTTAACCTACTATACGAAATTCAAATCTACACCAGTATTTACCTAATAGGCCAAATACACATTAACTGAATTTAATTTATAATCAATATAGTGTTACACGGAGAATAAAAGTGAACAATTTACATGTTATGCTTAAACTAGCCAGATATTATATTACCTGCTGCCTGCGGGACTTAGTTTAAGTATTACTCATCTAGTGGATTGGATATCTGTCAAACTTAGCTAATGTTCCTTTTATGTTTTTCTCTTTCGACACAAAAATAAAAGTTTTGCAAAAAAATGGGTTCACACATTAACCCAAATCAAATATAAAATATTTGTGTTGTGTTGTCTTTATATAAGACAAAGAGTCCTTGTAATTACAACAAATTTCCATAAGGATCAATAAAGCAGTCTTAGACTTAGATTTGTGAAACAGTTTTGATTTCTATTCGGGACATACATACGCCTTACTTTATGCTTTATATTACAGATTTACTATGCTAAAACTATTAGTGGTTTAATACTAACTGAAATAATAAACTTACCAGCCATTTGTCTCTAGCAAAGATGACTGTGTTGAGCATGGACTCATAGAAAAGACAATACCCCATCCACTCAGAAATAATAATATCAACCTTGTCTATATCAGCTGGAAGAGAAACTTCTTCAACTTTTCCACGCACAAGAGAAATAACTATAAATCAATAAATAAAAAATTATGTACAATTCACTGAATGATTATGAGAATACAAATATATGATGTATGAATATTAAGCAATGCTAAAGAAATACCATTATCCAATTTGTTGGAAGCTATGATCTTCTCAGCATAATCAATTATACTTGAACATTCAATCTGTCAAGGAAATTTTTTTATAAAAATTTTATTCAACATTTATAGCAGAAAAAGAAGTAAATATGAAAACACCAAAATAATAATAGCTTTCTCAATCTTGCTTCCTTAAATAGGCTCTTACAATATGATAAAGGGTGGTGAGTGGTGGCATGACACAAACACGGTTAATAGGTGTACAAATAATGACAAGGAAATAGAGCATGGGCAGCTACTGTACAGAGTACAGGGGTCTTATTTCCTAACATTTGCAGTTAATATCAGAGGTAGGATTGTGTACCAGTTATATAGAAGAATAATTTTGATTTGTATTAAAAAATACTGTGTACCTATTTCATGTTTGTTTGTATTTTTTTAGTATAGGCAGACATGCCTACCCCCAAGACCCAGAATGTGGAACACTCAGGTTGAAAATGTGGAATTTTGAGCCGCAATGTGGAACATAAACGCGTTTATGTTTGTCAGCCATACTGTACGCAATATAAATAAAACTTCAATTATATTACTTTAATAACAATACTAGTTTGCTTCTTATAAATTAGATGTAAATAGTATAATATAATTAAAAGTAAGAAAACCTTTAATTCATAATTAAGTCCTTTGTTTGAAATCAATAGTTCTAACTCCTATATGATTATTCTAGATCTACTTATTATCTATCCTTTTCTAGTCTAGTCACTCTAGAAGTTGTCTCTACTGCTAGATCTAAAATAATTTAAGAGTCTGTCTACTAGTAGTACTAGTCTAGGACTAGACCTACATCTAATAAGTCCTCTAAGTCTAAGAACGCAGATTATAATAATTATATTATAGATCTAAATATTTATGTCTAGATCTATGGACTTATTGAGAACTAAATTTATTACATATGATAATGATACATAGAAATCTAGAGATCTATCACCTTCTAAGTCTATTTCTCTAGATACTAAGATAGATCTAGATTTAATTTTAGTATCATCTAGTTAAATCTAGTGCTAGATCTAGATACTAATTTAGACTATGTAATAAGTAGATATATAGCCTTTTTTAGGCCTTAGCCTTACTGTGTCCAAGTTAATTAATTACATTTAAGTCTAGATCTCTAATAACCTATTGGAAAAAAAAATATCCTTTTCTTAGATTACTTAGAAACCTAAGAAACCAGTTGAGTTAGTCATGTTAGTGTTAGCATAGCACCTTTGTCGGAACAAAAGGTTAGGGTTAGGGACGGAACGGCGGAACACATGAGCTTTTTTGATGCTTTTGCGGGACTGTAGGCATGTCTGTATAGGTAATCAAAACATTATGTAAAAAAAAAAAAAATTATCAACAAAAGCATCTGACCCCAATGACACGACGAGCTCCAGCCTTAGCAGCAAACATACACAGAATGCCAGTACCACACCCAACATCTAGAACAACTTTATCTTTGAAGAGGTGTTTGTTATAGTACATGGAATTTCTGTACGTTAATGTGCGAACCTCATCCTTTAACATTTCCTGAAAATAAATAACAGTGAAATTAGACCTAATACAAATAACTTTTTATCCATTATAGGTATAAATAAAAAGACTTAAACTGTACATGCCATTATTCAACAGAACATATTTATTGAAGTCTTGACATCATATGTTCATGGTGGTAGGGAGGTATTGTTGGTGGAAACATTGAACAAATATTATCTCTCATCCTTAGCCCTTTGTTTTCCTGGGCGGATGTTTCCACAGAGGCTAAACTGAGGCAGTGGGTGCGTATTCCTCTGGATCTACATCTACAAGTAGACCTCTACTCTAAATCTTTAAAATTGTCTTAGTGAATATAAGTGCCAATTAAAAGGGCATTGTTTTTTTTGGCCAATGGTGTAACCAGTGTAAACTATGGTAAAGGTAAGCGAGATGGGATATATAAATATTCTAATCTGTTTTATAACCATGAACGCTATCTTGAACTAGATTAAGTGAATGCATGTTTTTACTAGATTTCGTAACTCTAAACTATACCTATGTCTCTACATGTCAACTCCTAATTACAAGCAAAAACAAACAAACAAATATTAATTACCTCATGAATTCCAAAGTGTGCATATGAGTCAAAATAGTAATCCTTAGAGGTCATGTCCTCTGGTGCCAAGTGTCCATTACTTTTCAGCACATCACCTGAACCTGTGTTGCTTGTTGCAGTTTGGGCATTTGTGTTGATATCACCACTGCTGCTACTGGGTATGGACTAAACAAGCCAAACATAAAAAAATTAATACTATCTAACTAGATTTCGTAGACGTAGTCCCACTAGATCTAGACTTCACTAGCCGTGATTAGCGAAGACTAAAGTAATAGTAATAGATCTAGTTAAATCTAGTATCATATGATCTAGAATGCTAGATCAGTAACTTTTTTTTCAAAAGTAATTTTAGATTATAATAATATAATTAACAGGATCTAGTATCTAGATAAATTCTACAATCTAAATTAACTAGATGATCTAAATCTATAACTAGATCTAATCTAGATACTTTAAAATCATTTTTCAGCTGAAATTTCCCACTCACCCGCTCTCTCTACAGCACACTGACACTACTAGATCTAGTTACACTAGTAGCACAGTGAGTGACAGTGACACACTGTCTAGAATTTTTAGTCTCGATTCCAAGATCTATAGTTAAGTGTGAAGCTCGAACCGCCCCGATTTGTATAAAGGCTCGATTGGTTCACTTTTTATTGCTAAAACTTTTTTCTTTTTGAATGCTTTCCAAATTACTACTATATTGCTACTGCGCATGCACCTTTTTTCTTCCCTCCAGACACACTATATCCATTTCCCTGTAAATGGCTAAGTTCATGATGGGGTCAAACTCAATAAGTGTGAATTTTTTTTTACCTCCCGGTAGTGAAGTAAATGGGTCATGGGCTTATGGCTATTTCTAAGTCTGATGGCTCATCAGCTCAAAGAGACTATTTGAAGTTGTGGAGCATGGGAAATGTGGCAATGGATTGTGTGCTTGTGCCGAAGTAAATAGAAAATGACTTCATAGTGAAAATTAAAGATTACATGTTTTAGATATACTTTCTTTGATCTGCTCGAACCTCCCATCAGCCCGATCGAGCTTACTAACTACTACTAAATCCAATGAAGAAAAAGTACCCACCCTACACATCTTTAACCTCATATTTTATTTTAACTAAGCCTGGTCGCCCTAGTGATAATCAAAACAGATCTATATTCTAGATCTCTAGACAAAAGGTTTTTTCATAGGTCAGACTGTTACGGTGCTGTAAAAATGGCTGACAGTGGGCTTGAGTTTGAGACACTTGAGTTAATTCGCTCGAACTTCACACTTTATATATAAATATAGATCTACAGGACTTCAGTACACTTGGCTACACTGACTGACACACTGTCACTGACTCATCACTAAGTAAATGTGCCACACATCACCACAGGTACAAATTGCACTACAATTATTTCAATTAATATAAATAATACAGCAACAGACTAATTAGATAGATTCTAGACTAGATTGTAGATTGTCTAAATTACTCTAACTCTAGACTAGTCTAGAATCTAGATCTACAAGTACAACGTTGTGATATAGATCTACATCTATATATTATAAAATCTAGATCTATTATAGATCTGTTTTATGGTTAATTTATCCATCGAAGTCCCAAATTGAGGCCGAGCACGTTTTTTTTTCGTTTTTCTAGGCTCTCAAATGTAGAATTTTTTTTTCTAATGACAAGTAATGAATTGCAATGACTAAGACTAAGTTCATCAATCGTTCAAGTTTTACGCACACTTAAAAGATATGAAATCTCGATACAGATAATTTAGCAGTGAATTATGCGATGTAACTTAAATCTTAAATAACGTCAGACAAGATTTTTTATTATATTTCATTAAGTATGATTAAGTAGATCTATTACCTCCATCGGATCAGCCATTTTTACAAATGATGCACATGGAAAATTTATGCGCAAATTACCGGCGCCAGTTCCGAATATAACCGGAAACTCTTTTTTTTTTTTTTTATGATGCCAACTTTTATCTTTTAAAATTATATTGTAAAAATACACCAACATATTTTATTCAATTCCTACTGGAATTTAAATGGATCTAAAAAACAAAAATTAACTCACACTTTAATCATAGAATGAAAAAGGTAGAAACTAGAATAATTTATTTTATAACTTTTCATCATATTATCGACCTGAAATTTCGCGATGTGTTGACATTACTTTTTATCAGTGCTTATTTTTTGTAAAGAAATAAGTGAGGCACTCAGTGATGGATTGCCTAATTTTTAACTACTAATAAATGAATAATTAACGTTAAAATACAAGAAAAGTAACTATCTTTCCCCACATTGAAAAAGGTGCCGGTTCGCCGTACCGGTGCGCACCGTCACAAAAAAAAAAAGCACTGTGTATATATATATACATATATTCTAAACTTATTTCTACTTTATGTTCGAATAATTAATATAGTAGGCCTTTACTAAACATGGATATTTTATTTTCTTTAATTTGTCTTTGGCTACCTTTACATCAGGGCAGGTATATGTAAAAAGATATTAGGCCTATACTTATCTGAATGCCTGAATACTGGTACTCAGTTATATGAAAAATACAATATAATTGTCAATAGTTTGCCCGAGTCCCATTAATTTGTACGACAATCTTTTTAAAAAAAATTTAGTCAATATATAATAAGGTGATCTTTCTGAAATTTTAATTAAAAAAAACAGTGCTTTTTTGTGGCGGTACGCACCGGTAAGGCGTACCAGCACTTTTTTTCAATGTGGGTTAAAAATTACTACTTTTCCAGTATTTTAACGTTTATTATTAATTCACTAGTAGTTAAAAGTTAGGCAATCCATCACTGAGTTCCGGCACCTATTCACCTATTTTTTTTTTTAAAAAAAGCAACTGTGTATACTGTGTATGCCTATTGTGCAATGTATGCATTGCACGCAGGCGGCCGACTTTAGGAGGCGGTCAAATCATTATTCCAGGGTACTTTTTTTTTTAATTATTAAATTTAAAAAAAAATATTTTAAATAAATTCTAATTATTTCATTTAATTTTTGAAAATATAAAAGATATTCGTACATAAGAAACTATTTTGAAAATTAGAACAAATAAAATATAGCAGCGGCCGAGGGATTCCCAAGGGTTTTTCCAAAAGCGCCTACTCATTTCTAGCATTAAATTTTCGCGGATTGTTCGTAATTTTTGTTTTGAGTCCAAATGGCCCGCCCTGTAAGTAGATCTATTACTGGTAATTAAAAAAAAAACATTTTCATTAGTGAGGGGGGGGGGGCGTTAGTTCCTCCTCATATGGAGAGGGAAAGAGCGCAACGTCCTGACAAAAAGGGGTGTTATGGAGTGAGTGTGTTTCCTAAGCGTCGGTAAGAAGAGGTGAAGTGATTGATTGGTGGTTACACAGTGATGATGAAATTAACGTACCAAGTGCAAATGTGAGACGATCGTAAGACATGGAAGACTAAAGACTTTTTTTTTTTTTTTGTGAGCTAGATTTTGTTTAAATATCAGTTTATTTCATTACTATTAGATCTATATCTCATCTCAAGTTAAATCGTGAATAATAACAGTTCTATTGAGTTTTTGTTCACAAAGAAGTTAGTTGAAGTTATTCAAAGTTTATTTATCAAAAAAATATATAACGCCTTCATCGGTTCATTTGTACTACTTGTTTGGAGCTACAAGCCAACAACCGACCAACAACAAGGAGGGGGCGGCAAAAAAAGGTTCAGACCCGTTGCCGACTTGAGCGGAAACCTGCGGCATCTTCAATTCTATCTCCAGGAATAACTTTTCACAACACTTAAAAATTATGTAAGCAACACACGGTCCGAAAAAAACAAAAACAAAAAAAAAAAAAAAAAAACGTTTGAGTGAACTTTCATGACGTCACTTTGGATTCTATCCACAGTGTTAAATTAATATAAATGAAAAATAAAACCTACAAAATTATGACTAAGTTTCTTTTCTTTTTTATTACATTCTTTAAAAACTCGAGGGCCACACTGTCGAGTCCTACGTCGCTCCTCTGGGCTGTAACTTCTATTGTGGGCTTAAAAGAAAATGTTTTATAGAGAGTCGCCACCCGGGAATGTGAGAAACACTGCTTTACTCTGTTTTTTTACAAGTCATTGTTTAAGTGACTTGTACTTAGGATTATTTACTATCTTTAAACTCAAGAAAAATATTCAGCGCTCAGTTGATTCATTTGTTGGATAAATTTATAGGCAACTCTGAATCCGTGTATGTCAGATGATTGTGGATACAATGCACATCTCTCCAAAATACAATCGTGATGATTATCACGAAAGTGTACAGAACGTTGAAAAAGTTCCACTGTCAATGGCTTTAGTTTTTTTTTTTCGGATTATGCTTTATTTTACAATAACAAACTAGTTAACATATCAAGAGTCCAGACCATATAACACTGTTGAGTAGTCAAAGTTATCGAGAAATTGTATATAGATCATGATAATTTCCGCTGTTCATTGTTATATACCTGCCGCGGCGCATCAATTATAAATTCATCGTCGCAAAAACAGGAGCGTAAGCTAGTAGTCTGAAGTTTATCACAAAAAAAAAAACAAGATGTCAGATTTCTGTAGGCAGGTATGTCCGATATTGTTCTTAGAGCATGATTCATGATTCATAGTTGTACTTGACGGGTACAACAACTGTGCGAATATAAAAGGGAAAAATTAAATGGCCTATAAAATGGATTTTAATCCAATGCCACTTTTTGAATAGTGTCCAGCTCAGTCTTAATGAATGTTTTTTCTAGAAAAAAAAAAGGGAGGGGGGAGGGGGCGGCATTTTAAAATTTCGCACGCAGGCGGCCACAACCCTCGCAGCGGCCCTGTGTATATATATATATATATATATAGTGTTGTAACCCTGCCTTGCACCAGTGCTTGAGATGAGCACTAGCGCATTGTTGAACGTAAACAGAAAGACACTAGAATGGAGAGAAGAACAGTGCATCGGGAACTGTGGAGAGTCTGAATGTTTGGGAAACTAAGAGGCCAACTTTTGTGCTGCCTGAAGGTTGTAGTAGGGACCTGGAGCGAAGCGAGGAAGGCTGTCGTTGGTCCACATTCGTGTTAAGTAGCAAAGAACTGGTATACTTAGTAGTAAGACTCTGAGGAAGCTGAAGGATGTTATGTGTTTGCCCTAGTGAATAAACAGTCAAACACAACTATTTATTCCCTGTTAACTGTGTTGAGTTGCCTGCCTTTTCGTTGAGTGCCTAACCTAGAGTTGCAACAATATATATATATATATATATATATATATATATATATATATATATATATATATATATATATATATCATGGGCGAAACGAAATCCCCTCCCTGCGGAATTTAGTGGCTGATTTTTTGCTTTGCTTTTGTTTATTTTAGGTGAGATTTTAATACTAAACCATTACTTGCCCCAGCACAGCCAAAAGTTTTTGAGTTTAAAACCCCTACCTGGGGGTTTTGAGTTTAAAACCTCCTACCAGGGGTTTTAGCAGTTAAATCCCCCTCTTCTATAAAACAAAACCAAAAAAAAAAAAATGCAAATGACTATTCCCAAATTCCAAGAGCACAGTTAATTAAGGAAGATTTTGATTTTAAAACCCCCTCCAAAATTTGCGATAAACCCCCTATTCAATATTAATAAAAATAAAAAAAAGCAAATTACACACTCAAAATTTTAAAGGGGTTTTGAGTTTAATACCCCCCCCCCTTCTTCACTGGGTATGAAGCTAAAAAAATACATCTTCAATATAAAAAAAAGCTAATTACGCACTCAAAATGTTATGAGCGTAGCTAAATGGGTTTTGACTCAATTTTGAGTTTAACCCTCCTTCCCTTCACCGGCGTTTGAAGGTGACAAATACCTGTTTAATATTAAAAACAACCAAATTATACACTCAAAATTGTATTAGTGTAGTCAAAGGGGTTTTGAGTTTAATCTCCTCTCCAGTGGATTTTAAAGCTAAAAAATACCCTTTCAACATAACAAAACCAAATTACACACTCTAAAATCTATGAGCTTTGCCAAAGGGGTTTTGAGTTTAAACCCCCCTTCAGAGGGGTTTGAAGCTAAAAAATACATCTTTAATGTAAAAAAAAAAAAAAGCAAATTACGCACTCAAAATGCTATGAGCGTTGCCAAAAGGGGTTTTGAGTTTAACCCCCCCCCCCCCTTCAGAGGAGTTCGATGCTAAAAAATACATCTTCAATATAAAAAAAAAATTACACACTAAAATTATTTGAGACCCCTCTCCTATAGATGGCTTTTTTTTAAAGTTTAAAACCCCTCCAAATGGTTTTGTGTTTAAAATCCCCTTACAGAGCGTTTTGAGGTAGAAAACCTCTATCTTCAATATTATTCTAAAGCAAACTACATTTACCAAATTCTATGACCGTAGCTAAATGGGGTTTTTGAATAAAAAAAAAACATCAAGTTTTTTAGTTTAAAACCTCCAACAGATGATTTTGACGATAAAACTTCCCTTTTTGATATAAAAATCTAAAGCAATTCCAAGAGCTAATTAATTCCAAGAGCGTATTCAAGAGAGGTTAAACATTTCTACAAGTGGCGGGGGCTCCATTAATAAAGTGCAGTGAATAATCATCTGCGAAATTGAAAAAACACTAAATGTGGATCAAAAAAGATGGCTAAGACAGATTTTAGGAGTCAGTTATAGAGATCGGTTCTAAATCAAGGAAATCCTATGCCGAACTGGGAGTCTACCCCTTAGTAAGATTGTGTCAGAGCGTCGCATGAGGTTTGCGGGACATGTTCTCCGACAAAATAAATTACGCATAATTAGAGTTGCGATGACATTCTATTAAGTACAACCAGGCGCCACACATTCATGCAGGTCCTCAGAGCAGGTGGGAAGAGGCTTCAGACATTGCCAGTGAAAGATTTTTGTGGAAACAGCTTGACAGCAAATGCGTCGAACGGCGCGGGAGGGTCTAAGTCAGTAAGAATAGCACATTAGGCTTTTGAAATAAAACTTTTTAATACCAGGAAAATACATTGTAGATACCTCAGAATATGCATTTTGTTGGCTTTCAATACCAGAAATAGTGCTTGGCGCTGGGCTCCGCCCCAGACCCCCTTGCTCCAATCTCGGGGAGTCTGCAATTTTTCCACTAACTCCAGGAAGAAATTCTAGGTTACAATAAACCTCTTCTAAAAGAATGAAGTAAAATAAAGTAATAAAGATAATGTACAGACACACACACACATACATATATTTTTTGCGAGGGGGGGGGGGCTGGGGGGAAAAAAAATCCCCCCCCACCCCGAATATATATATATATATATTACCTTTTCATTTTTGCTGTTGGTATTTATTTTCTCACCCAAATGAATAGGCTTTAATAAAGGAAGTTAACGGAACTTAATTTCTAAAATAGCTCACAGATGTCCTTTGCAAGTATCGAAGTATGAAATACTAGTCTAGTTGTCTCTATCTAGAGTACACTGTATACTAATCTTATAAATCTTATATTTAGGAAATATAGATCATGTGAAACACAACTAATAGGACTAATTGATGATTTTTCAAAAGGTTAAGATAATAGTGAACAAATAGATGCTATCTTACTAGATTTTTCCAAGGCTTTTGACAAAGTTCACCACCATAGTTTGCTTAAAAAATTAAATTATTTCGGCATTAATGGTCGACTGCATCAGTGGATTAAAGATTTTCTGATAGAGAGAGAACAAACTGTAATAATAAATGGCTCTAAATCAACACCAATAACAGTAAACTCAGGTGTACCTCAAGGAACAGCCTTGGGTCCACTACTATTTTTAATTTACATAAATGATTTACCAAATTGCATTACTTCAGGAACAAAAGTCAGATTATTTGCAGACGATTGCATAATATATAGAACAATAAAAACAAAACAAGACACAGATATTTTACAAAGAGAATTAGATGAATTACAGAAATGTGAACCAAATTGGAGCATGTCTTTCCACCCAGAAAAATGTCAGTTGTTAAGAGTTACAAAAAAACTAAAACAAATTAATTCCATTTATCTTATTCATGGCAAACCAGTAACACAGACTAAAAACGCAAAATACCTAGGTGTTATGATAAATGAAAAACTGGCATGGAATCCACATATTGATGAAACTATAAAAAAAATCCAACTAAGCATTAGGATTTATTAAAAGAAATTTCTATAAATCAAATAAGAACATAAAACTAAAATGTTATTTAACCTTGGTTAGGCCAATAATAGAATATGCATCCACCGTGTGGGACCCCTCAACTCAAGAAAACATTAAGAAACTGGAACAAACACAAAATAGAGCAGTGAGATTCATAACAAACGAATATTCACATTTGACAAGGGTAACATTAGTAAAATCACTAAATTTAGAAAGCCTTTAGGACAGAAGACTCAAAAGTAAAGTAGCAATTATACATAAAACACTGAACCATAATCTTCAAATACAAAAACAAAATTTAATAAAATACTCTGAAAGACACAAAAATAAAGGCACATTCCTCGTCCCATATGCTAGGACAAATTTGTATAAATACTCCTTCTTCCCTAGTGCTATTAGAACATGGAATGGGTAGCCTGAGCTAGCCAGAAAAACCAGTGACTTGGCAGAATTTAAGTCATTGGTTAATATGCATGACTAAATGCATGACGCGTAGGACGTAATCATCTTCTTTTTTGAAGTAACGTCTGTATTATATAAGATAAGATAAATCAAACAGGAGCATACGATCGAAATTCTGTTCAACCGTGGTGTCAGCGATATCAGATATGTACGGATAGATGGAATGTATTGCTTTTTTTGTTGTTGTAACTTTAGTATGAAAGAGTTATATCCCTTTGTGTATGTACTCCCAGGTTTTGAATGTGAACAGTCTGAATGTTTTAGTCTTCATTGCATGTGAGAGTGTGTGTTAGTCAGTGGGGTCTTTGTTTTCAGTCCAGGAAGGTTGGACACCCTTCTGGGGCATCACCCACCAACCAGCTTTCTCCAGGCATCTCGGTTCTGGGCAAGTCTCTCCAACTGTCCCCAAGTCTTGCCCATCTGCTTGGCATCTGCTTTCAAATCGCGGCGCCATGTAGTCCTGGGTGTCCCCTCTTCCTCTTACTGAACACCATCAAGATCAGGCTCTTTAAAGCCATTGTTAAGCCAGTACTACTTTATGGAGCAGAGACCTGGAGAACCACCATCACTACCATTGAAAAAAAATCCAAGTATTCATCAGTATCTGCCTGAGGAAATTCCTTATGATCCGTTGACCAGACAAGATCTCGATTGAGGAACTGTAGCAAAAAAAAAAAAAAAAAAACCCACATAAAACAACAAAGCAGCAGCCCATTGAAGTAGCTATCTACCCGAGATGGATAGGTCACACCCTTTGCAAGCCTGCATCCAACATAATAAGGCAAGCCCTAAGCCCTAACCTGGAAGCCCCAAGGAAAGAGGATAGATTATGTTGCCAAAGGTAAATCCAGCACTGGGCCAATCCATATTACATTTACATTATCATGAAAATCGACAACATCAAACATTAACGAGTTACTTCTCTTTGCCAGCCGTTAGTCTGAGATGCTATTTTTAAAGGGGGTCAGAAAAATGTGTGTCTACTTCTATAAACACTTAGTCAGAACAATCCAGAATTTTCTTCTATCAAAATATTTGAATATTGAAGTAAAGTTGCAATTATACATAAAACACTGAGCCACAATTTTCAAATACAATAACAAAACCTAATACACACATTCCTCATTCCATATGCTAGAATGAATTTATACAAATGCTCCTTCTTCCCTGGTGCTATTTAAGCAAGGACTGGGTTGCCTGAGCCAGACATGTAAACCATGACTTGACAGAATTTAAGTCATTGGTTAACATGCATGACTAGATAGACCTAGGAAAACGCGTAGGTCGTAAATTTTTTTGAAGTAACGTCTGTATTTTATAATACAAGATAAGAAGAAATTTAATTGGATTGATTGAACAGACATTGCAAAGGACGGAGGACAACAGTACAGAAGAAAAGGCCTAATCAAGGGAGATCAGTGCTTGCCTTACATAAAGCCAAGTGAAAGGAGCCTCTACAAATGAGGTATTCATAGAACGTCATTGTCTCCTGAGTAATGTCAGTGTTGTGAAGTAACATTACTGTAACTGCCAAAAACTTTACGACACACACATCTTCTTTTGTCTATAAGTTGTTTCCATATCAACTTTTTCATTTTTATAAAAACATTATAAATATTGATCATAAAATGTAGATATACAACCGTATCTGCAATTACAGGAGATACAGACATCGTATAATTGAGATAAGTAAAATAAATGCAGTGCTAGTTACAAAATAGTATTAGGTCATTGTTATGCTCATACACTTTTAAAACTCTTTAATGAAAAGGGCCCACGTGCGGTAATATCCGAAAACGTAGTCTAAGATAAAGATTTGCTAGTTCTCTAGCTAAATTTATATTATTTTTTTTTATATACTTTAAAAATATAATGGTCACATCAGAGTTTTCCCAGTTTGGTCAAAACCTAGTTATTCTTTTCCCAAAGTTGTTAATCAACTGTCAAATTTCTAGAAAAATCGTCAGAGCCGTTATCGAGAACCACGACCCATCAAACCAGCCAGGATTTTAAGCCTATGTATTTGCAAGCTGAATTGAGGAACTGTAAAAAAGAGACCTAATGACAATCTTTAAATTGAGTATCCTGTGTCTCGAATCAGCAATTAATTTTTTTTAATACCTAATTCAAAGTTCAACATTTATTAACATTAACATTTTTTTTTGGTTAGCAAACGACATTGTTTATTTCAATCAACATAAATATTGCAATTCTTCATTGTTAGTCACCGAGGACAATAAGGACAATAAAATAATTAAATCATTTAAACTTAAAAAGGTTCAATATAAAATACTTTACAAATTAGAAAGCACCATGGTAAAAACAACAACAGCAACAAAACCTATTTGGCATTTGAATATTGAAGGATGAACATTAAAGAACCCTAACCCTAACCCAGAACAAAAGAAACATTCAAATTAATAATCATATAAATATATGCAATTTAACCTAATTTCGTTCTAATTTAAGGACCTAGCCATGAATAGACTACTTGCTCTCTCCAGTTCCATGGCAATACATAGCAATATGATTCAAATGGGATATTGTTTTCATAATATTTACGAATAAGAAACTACAAATTCTTTGGACGAAATAAACTTAGAGATACGCAGAAATGGAAAAAATACAGATGCCCAAACATACGCTACGCAATTTTTTTTTATTGAGAAAATACATCCACAGCTACATATACTGTATACTCAATTACAATCTCCCTTTTAGTATAAGTGTAGTAAGAGAGTTTTATTTAATTCAATTGACTAGATGAGATCTGAAATGTATTTTAATCTAAAACAAAAACAAACATGTTCACAATTCACTGATTAATTTACATAACAGAATTGGGGGGGGGGGGGGGGACATACATGTAAAATACTAGTACTCTCCTTTCTCTCTCTTCAGGTTTCACATTTTTCATTAGTGTCCTGAAATAAGAAGTCATTAAAACAAAATTTGAATGTCACCATATGTATTCCAAAAACATAAAGTTTCTCTTAGTTGATATTTTCAACCAGTTTCTCATAGTAACCTATTTGAACATTTTACTGTGCCTATCCACCTCACACACTGCACTTATATAGCTGCAACAAAAAACAATCAAAACTTATTTGATCCGTCTGTTGATATTGAATCCAGTTCCATTTGGCTGAACCCAATCGTTCTTGGTTCGGTATGCATGACTGGCATGCCTATACGAACATGCTTAAACTCAGCTGCAAAAGTTACAAAGTAAATACACAGCCAACCGACGGAAGCCCATTCCAAAGATGTTGAGGAGATGTGCATGGCATATATCACCTGTAGATAGAAAGACGTCATTTGTTACCATACCTGTATACATGCTGTTATGTAAGTATGCATGAATAATACAAAATACAAACACAGGTTTCATGTACATTTTCAGGTTTGTCAAAAAGTTCACGTCGGGAGAAACAATGAAAAAAATACTTTAAAAAAAATTCTCTATTAATAAGGATTAATTAAAATTTAAATAAATGCAGCTGAAAGTTAATAAATTTCAAATGTCTCATTTCAAAGAATAAACACGGGGACACGGTGGCTGAGTGATAAAGCTTTTGGATTCTGGGTTCGAAACTCGATCAAGACTGGGATTTTTAATTTTGGGTGTTTAAGGGCGGGGGGAAGAATAGACATAAAATGACAAAATTACCTCTTCGGACAGACCAAATATGGCAGTACTTTTATTTTTCTCTGTATGTGAGAATATACCTGTAATAAAAACTGAGAAAAAAAAAAAAGAAAAGAAATATATTAAAATGTATACAACAAAATTTGAGCAAGGCTAAAACATGAACAACTAACCACTCACATGCTATAACACTCCCAGTAGTCAAACATGCTACTACAAATCTGAAGTGACACAAGCATGCTGAATAGCCTTTGACAAATGGCAGCTTGTAGGAGATGATCGTCTGCAACCATATGTAAATGATCCCAAACAGAAATATCATGCCAGCACCAACCAAATGCACAATAAGCACAGAAGTTTCCTAAGGGAAGAAAACATGTTATAAACAATTTAGACACATACAAAATTGTCTGTCACGTCAAGTGTGACACAGAAATGTGAACAGGATTTTTTTTTTTTTTTTACAAAGCTTAAATCCACTAGCTCTGTCAGTTTGTCTGTCTGTACACATTTTGAACATGTTATTTCTCCCAGACCCATTGGATAAAGCTGAAACTTTACACAATTATTTAATGTATCTAACAAAACATGAATTAATGAATATAATTAAACAATTAGTCAATTATTTACTGGTAATTTTTTTCTTTTGAATACAAAAAGGGAAATTAATCCTTCAGCATAAAGAGACATGGCTAAATATGTGGGGTTTTGTCTCATTACATAATTGTACCGCTATTTCTACCACAACCATTCTCTAATCAAGTTGAAACTTTACACAATCACTTATTGTTAGTAACAAAACATGAATAAAAAAAAAAAGAAATAGTCAAATATTATTATAGGCAATTAATTATTTTATTTGATATTGAAAAAGAGAAAATGTTTCTACATTAATGAGATATATAGTTATAAATGTGGAATTCTTCCCCTTAGAGTTTTTTTTTCCATCTTCAGACAGAAGCTTGTTCAGACAGGCAGATGGAGGCAAGCTTTCACATAGAGTTCTAAGAGTCGTAGACCCAACTCTCAGGACAATGACCAAGGAATATAGGAATGAATACTTAGTATTTACTACAATACAGCACTAATAAAATGCTGACCTGAAAGCTGGCTACAATTAATGCGCCAAGAGCAGCAGCAAAGCCGCAACATATGGCCACGTTATTAAGTCTTGGCGTCGCTCTGCCACTCACATTTCGATTAGCGACTATTCTCCAACGTGTGTACACAACAATTAAAGCTGGAAATAATACAATAAACGTTAATAAAGCGAAGCAGCATCAGTGGCTGATATCTGTACAGTGTGTACTTACACGTATTAAAAGAAATCTTAGACAAGATCACTTACTTAATAAAGAATACAAAGCAAGAAAAAAGGTAAACAAGCAACTCTCCGGACTTGTGGTTCCAGTATCGCTATAAGGAGAAACAGACAATTTTGAAACATGCAATACAGATAACCACAATCCGTTTAAATAAATGTAACTGGCTATGTAGGTCATCTATAACGATCTTATTCAGTGGAATCGATACTTAAGTTTTTGTACTTTTCTCTTACCTGATGTAAGGAAATATTTGTACAACATGATCCAAAGAGGTAGATATAAAGTAGCTGAAAATACAGGAAATTAAAAAAATGAAACTTGCAAACAGCTTAAAGGATGAAATATTTGTAACATTTGTTTTATGTGTGGCCTATTTACGTTAACATAGTTAAAAGTATCGGTACTTTAAAGTAAAACAGAGCACGAATACAAGTATAGAATTGAACGAGAATTGAACGACCTGCGGTGTATCATACGCCGCTATTTTGTAAGGCCGGCCTTAGGCCACTGCAACCTATGCAACCGCAGTAGGCCCCGCACTTTCATAGGCCCCACGCTAATCCTAGATGTAAATTATTGAATTGAGCCATTTTATAACAGATTTTCCACAGCCTCTTGATTTACCCGGAGCTCCTAGAAATCTCATGAAATTGCAAAATATACGAAAAAGTCCAGGAAATCTCCGAAATTATTAAAATCTTTTGAAAACTCATAAAACTCATTCAATATGGAAAACGCCAATATAGGCCTACAATACCCGTAATTGTGGAATCTTCTCAAACTAATGAAGAATTATTTGAGGTCAACAATTATCGAAGATAGATTGAAACATTTGGTAATTCTTGCTATTGAGCGTGATCTATGTAGGAAACAGAATTCTTATGATATACTGTAAGACTTCGCTACACGCAAGGCTCGTAAAGTAATTCTGTACGTAGTAAAGAATGAATAAAATGCAAAGACGAATTTATTTTCTAATACAAACTCTTAATTTTCACTTATTATCCGTATCCCTACCCAAACTGGGTCCTGCGCAATCAATTTCGCCGTATAAGTCCGACTTGCAGAAATAAATGAGATATCTGAAAGACTTCTTGGTGGTGTCAGGAATGGTTGAGCCATGAAGAAAATTATATATATAGATCCTTTGTTTAAAAAAAAAAAGAAAAAGCTTATCTAAGGGATAGAAATCCGCACTTACAACTATATCACTCAAGAATGTATCCGTTATTTCCCATATTCGATATCAAACAAAATAATAAATTACCAATAATTAATCTTATCTTATATAATACAGACGTTACTTCAAAAAAGAAGATGATTACGTCCTACGCGTCATGCATTTAGTCATGCATATTAACCAATGACTTAAATTCTGCCAAGTCACTGGTTTTTCTGGCTAGCTCAGGCAACCCATTCCATGCTCTAATAGCACTAGGGAAGAAGGAGTATTTGTACAAATTTGTCCTAGCATAGGGGACGAGGAATGTGCCTTTATTTTTGTGTCTTTCAGAGTATTTTATTATATATATATATATTGATGTGTTTGTTTGTTTTTTAAATTGATCCATGTTTTGTTAGGTGCAATAAATAAATGTTTAATGTTTTAACTTGATCCGAGAATCGGATTGGGAGAAATGGAAAATAAAGGGGCCTAAACCCTACATATTTAGCCGTATCTGTGAATACTGAAGGATTAATGTCCATTGTTGGTATCAAACAAAATAATAAATTACCAGTAACTAATTTAGTAATTGTTTTTTTTAGTTGATTGATTAATTGATGTCTTGTCTATACAAATGAATAATTGTGCAAAGCTACAGCTTAATCTGAGAATGGGTGTGGGAGAAATAACGTGCACAAACATTTTACCAGACAGACAGACAGAGTGAATTGATATCCGCATTGTAAAAAGAAACAAATGTCTGTTGATGAACACAAAGAGTGAGACACTGATAACTTACGTAATAGTAAATGTGATGGGAGGTATGAAGAAATGCAGAACTGCAATAATGTCTCCCCTGACACCTCCGGATGGCATTGTCGTCACGTCTGATTGTCACAGCATCAGGTCTAACGTACTTTTTATGCTGATTAGAACTGCATTCTTAACAGTTGGACCCAAAGCCTAAATGATTTGTAATGTTGGTTCAATTTAATTAATAAATTCGAAAATCTTGGATCAGTTGTGAGTTTTGCCAATTTCGTCCTACTTTCCACTATATACAATGTGGCACATTAGAATCAAGAAAAGAAAACTTATGAAGCTAATACATACAAAAAAAAAGGACATCTCATTTACTTCATGTATTTTTTAACAAACGGATTTAAAAAACAAAAAAGCTTATCCAAGGTGAAAAACTCCAGACTCACAACTACATGTAGAAGTTATTTTCCTTATTCATTATCAAACAAAAAAAAATCATTAATTACCAAAAATTAATTGACTAATTCGTTAATTTTTTTATGTTTTGTTAGGTACAATTAATAACCGTTTAAACTAGTTTAAAGCTTTAACTTGATCCGAGAAAAGGTGTGAGAAATAATGTGTACTATTATCTAAGGGGACAAACCCCACATATTTAGCCATATATATGTGAACACTGAAAGACTGATTTCTCTTGATGGTATCAAACAAAACAATTAGTTACCAGTAATTTATTTTATTGATTCATGTATTGTCTTTGACAATGCATAATTGTAAAAAGTTTCAACTTGATCCGAGAATGGGTGTAGGAGAAATTACGTGCTCAAATTTTTTACCAAACAAACAAAGTGCATTGATATAAGCTTTACAAAAAGGGATTTTTTAAAAGGCTCTTTGAAAGTACTGAGGACGTTCAAACCCGGAGGCAAAATCAATAACTGGTGTAACTGGTGTACATATTACGGACGTACTGATACGCGAAGAATTTTTAATAAACCATTTAATTTTTTTTCTGGTACTTACCAACACTACAGAATCAAACTTTTAAGCTTTTTCGCTGGGAGTACAAAGTAACTTGCGTTATTTCGTTGGCAACAGTGATCTTTCAATATGGCATTGTTTATCATGCCTATTTATTTCACTATCTATCACTATCTTCCACTTTTCATTTACTTACAGTTATCTTCCGGTTCCATTATAATGCCAGCACATTTTTTCAAGTTTCTAGAGTGTGTTTTTCTTGTCGGATTACTTTAAATGTGCAGATCGCCGTATTTAGCTTTTAGTTTGAAAATCCCCAATGGTAACCTCCAGCCAGGCTAACTATCTAAAAGACTAAGTCTCCAAGTTTTGTTAATTATTATAGACGATTAGACACATAACGTTTATTCTTGTCTGTAACTGACAGATTATCTGTTAATTAGGACGCCATGCCATACTGGTTAAACGTCGGAATATTTTAAAAAGTACAAATCACCGTGATTAGCATAATCATTCACTTTTAGTGTGAAAAATCTCCAATTTTAACCTGCAGGCTTTCTGTATCTAAGTCTCCAGTAAAGTAATAATTAAGTAAAGTTCCCTTTTCAGACCTTGCGATCTCAAGGCAGATGATGTAAAGGTTAATGAGGGTGTCATGTGGCCAGCAGAACGACCAACCGCTGTTATTTTTCCCCCAACTAATGTCAGGTTCCCATTAAAACTGGGTGGACCTACACTAACTACCCTATACTTTCGCCATGAATGCATCGGATCTCTATCACAGCGAATTTAAATGCCAACTTATGACATAAATCTATAACATTAAGAAGCGAAAGTTAATTTGGGTGATGTCTTACAGTGCGTTAACGGTGCAAACAATAAGGCTTAGGATTGGAATCCTAAAGGAAAGAGATAGCGAAGCAAACTTGTCCAAAAGAGAGGCCACTGAAGTCTGTGTTTTTGTTATCATAAGCTTGAGTTAACTAAGTCGAATCTTTCACCAGCATCAAATAACTAAGCCATATAGATATGAACATCCCGTAAGAGGCACACATGTGACATGGGGAGAGAGCTGCCCAAAAACAGACGCCACTGGAGAAGTGTTTTTTATCATATGCTTGCGGGTATGATTACATTTGAAAAGTGAACTCACCAATGAGTCTGAACAAACAAAATCATGTAGATAGAACACGTTGTAATAGATACAATGGAATAAACTTTTGAAGGAATACACAGTGTATAGGTTTTAACATTAACACAATATATTGCTATTAGCTTACAATCACCATCCAAGTTTCATGTCGGTATGACGCTTTTGAGCATTTTAGTAAATCACGCTTGCCTTATTGAATGGGTTTTTCATTTCTAAGTTCACATACCTCCTCGGGATACGAACCACCCGCCCCCTTTCCTCCAGGGCATTCATTTTAACCAGACGTCCTTGTCTTATACACGCAGAACTGTTTGAAGCCCAAAATTTTTAAAGCCCGTTTCCTATTTAACTCAGTAACCCACAAACTAATGTCTTAATTTTTTAAACAGCGGATTATCAAAGAAAGCCTTTAGAAACCTTCCAATGAAAACTTAAATCTTGTTCTTCATTTTTGTTGCTAGTAGATCTAAGAATTTTAAACGAGTACGTATATTTGAGCGCATATCAAAATAGATATAGACCTACAAATACATACAACAGTTCCTAAATTAGTTATCTCACAAAATAATTCTAAAAATTTTGCCACCGAATACACAGCTAATGGTAGACTTATTTAAATGTACTTAATGTTTCGTGCTAAGTAAACACAGATAAAAACAAGAATTTTAATGGAGATTGAAATTATTGTCTGCTATGTAAAATGTAAATACATTAACAATATCACACAAAAAATAATACATAGACCTAGTAGATCAACTTACGTGCTATAAACAATTAAGCCTATTAGGCTTATATGATGCACACTTATAAAGCGTCAACATTTGTTTGCATTAACATCTGGATCTAGTTATCAGATATTTCACACTACTAAACTAACTCCCTCTTTTTTTTTTTTTTTTTTTTTTTTTGTGTGGATCGAAATACACATGTATAGAACTCGGGCGTAGAGCATTGTCTGTACATCTATTTTTAAACCATACAAATATGCACACGTTACAACTTCTTTGGAATTGATCGCGGATATCAGTCTTTTTTTTTCTTCCTTCTGTAACACACAACATAAAAGATATGACACAAAAAGACAACACATTTCCATACGTCAAGTATTATTAACACTGGAACTTATTCAATACGGTTCTCATTCATAGATAGCGTACAGCACAGATTATAGCACTGAACACATCAGCCCACTGCGTTTTTTTAAACACATCTTGTTCTTACCGATACTCTATTTATCTATGCACAATCTCTCACGATATATAGATATAATAGGAGTTAATACACAGTTGGAAGAAGTCAACTACTGGTGTATACACAGCTGTGTAAAGGTCATCTGGTTCAATAGTTTTACATACGTTTATAGGCCACAACTCAGGTGTCTTTACTAAAATATATTATTGGAATATAGCCTACAGTTGTTGTTGAAGGAACATAAGGACGAATAAATAAATAACAAGCAAAATATAAGAAAATACTTTTAAAAAAAAACAAAGCTTAAATATGGGAAAGAACTACTAAATCTCTCAATACTGCAAGATTTATCTCATTGTTATATAAAATAAAATTAATTAATTACCACTTATTAATTAACTAGTTTATTTTTATTGATTCATGTGTTGTTACTGTTAATCGTGCAAAGTTTTAATTTGATCCCAAAAAAAGTGGAATTAGGAGAAATAATGTGTAGAGGATTTGTAGGCCTACTAGACAGACAGATACAGTTTGTTGATGTAAGCTTTGTAAAATACAGTACAAAGTACTATAAACATTACGTCAAAGGTGACTATTAAAGAAAGGAAAATATTTTTACAAAAATATTACAGCAGGATGATTCGATCAAAGTTTTAGGACACACTTTTTTAAATTCATGTTAATAGGAAAAGGATGATAAATAAAGCAGCTTTTTTTTTCAACAACACAGAATCTTGTACTGGCATTGTAGTTATACATTCGTATTAGAGTATTCAACATCTCATCGTTAAAAAATAATTTATAAAATTGAGTGAAGTTTCATGTTCTTGAACAAGATAAATACAAAGTTGTTTTTTTTAAGGAGATGTTTCAATGCGTCCTCGCCAATGTGATTCTAGTCCATTAGTCTTTCTTACGTACTATTCGTCAAATTCTCTCATCGTTCTGTTGACGTCTCTTGTGTGAACAAAACAGACCCGCTACAAGACGTCTTGCCTCATAAGGAGGATCATGCAAGAATTAAGAACATCACAAAGTACATGCCATGCTCTACTGCCTCGAAGGGCTCTCAGATTTCAGCATTGGCCCGTTCAACTAATTCTTAATTAAGTTTATTTGACCTGCGCTCTTCTTACTAGTAACTAGGAGAAATAGTGCATGCCAGACCCTCTAGCTGGCTACTGCCTCGAATGTCTCTTACACTTTGGGATGAAATGTCCATAAGGGCATTTGGGCAGATGCTCGGTGGACCGGTACCCAAATAAGCTAGTTGGCCGACGTCAAAAGGGTCACATGGAAATAAAGTTTGGCGAGTAATAGCCTTTTTGTTGTTGTTTTTTTTCCAAAAAAGGACCAATAGAGCGTCACGACTAGCCCTCACATTACCATTTAAATATATATTTTTTTAAAGACTTTACAGTGTAAAGTAAGTCTAATACATTTTCCGTAATGATTTAACACCCTTACATCTATATATCGTGTTTGTAGTGAACTTCAATTTCTTATACATAAATCTACTAAGTGATTAATTAACAATATTATGCCTCTTATTTCCTGAAGTATTATAGCATTGACGTTATTGGCAATAAATTCGGATCGCACGCAGAAAGTCGCAGTTCAAACTAATTAAGCTTGGGCATTGAGATTGCAAATAGTCTACAAGTAAGGTAAACCTACGCATGCAGCCGCATGCATGTTCAGTTCTCAGATATCGACACCGAGTCCGCCCCTGAAACCACACCATCGCCTTGTTCATTCTAGACAAATCGTTATGGAAGGCGTGAACACTGAAAGGAGGTAAAAAAAGGAGGTATTGTCTTTAAAAAAAAAAAAAAGGAATTTTTAGTATTTTTATTGTTTGTTTAAAACTGCATACAATAATTAGGTAGGTCAATTAATGGAAGTCGTATATTGTCAATAAAATCTCAGTTTGATATGGTCATGTGTACAAAAACTTGAGTGTTAAGCAAATGCCCCAATGCGGTATCTCCCGACCCTAAGTAGTTATTTTAATTAGGAAATATTGAAATACTCTTAACTTTGTACACATCTATATGCTCTAGGTCAACATAGACCTACTATACTACTTATGAAAAAATACTGTATGACATCAAACAAATTAATCTTAGAATATAAGCCTAAGCAGACCATTCTAGTGAAGAAATATTCTGGCTGGATGTCAACTTTCTTGAGCTTTCTTCATCTACCGGAGAGTCATTGCAAGTTTTGGACCGTGTCATACAAAATGTAGGCAAGTGAATGCCATCACAATAGTTAGATCTATAATTCTTCTTTACCGTCAACTGTTTGACTTGTGATACAAAACATGCGATTAAACTGGGACTTGTATTTACTACTCATTGAATAATAGATGAAAATATTTAGTGACGAATTGGTTGATTCTAAGATAAACGAAAAAGACGAACAGATGAAGAATATGTTTCTGTATTTCCCTGTAATGGAAAGTTCCGGGACGACTATCATTCCAACGAAGAAGAGCGTCATCGGTGTAAAGCACGCGATAAAAAGCGCGGAAACCATGACGATCATCCGGGCAACTTTTTGATCGCGGCCAGAAACGTTCTCCGATTTCCCCGCTGCGGTAGAAGACTGGCGCCATTTTGTCTTTTCTTTGAGCTTGATGACTAAGACGACAGTGCAGATGATGACTGCAAAGAAGGCGGAGAAAGGGATAACGACGCTGTTGATGGTGAACAGGATTCTCTCAATCGCCTCCCTGTCTGCTGTGAAGACGAGCCCGAGGAGAGTTCTGTTTTTACTTGGGTAATACTTCCAGTCGAATTGGTTGCAGTAGTACACTGGTAACGTGACCACAACCATGATCAGAAAGATCAACACCACGACCCCGGCCACGCGCTTTGGGGTGATGAGCAACTTCACCTTGAGCGGGATGGTAATGCAGAGGCATCGCTCCAGGGTGATGAAGGCGGTGATCCAGCTGGTCACCCTGGTGAAACTGACGTGAGGCCAGCCAGCAGTCAAGTACTGTATCTCCACTGCTTCGAACGGTATGTCGGACTGGTTGAAGAGCGGGTTGAAGCAGGTGTTGAGCCATATCAGGGTGACCAAACAGCCGAGATCCGAGATGGCCAGTCCGAACAAGCTGACGTTGACTGAATCGTTGAATCCCATCCTGGCAAAGATGATGGCGTTGATAACATTGGTGACAGTACCAAAGACGTCGATGGCTTGACAGATGGTCGCAAAGTTGACAATCTGAAAGCAAGTTAACAATATGTTGTGACAACTTAGTGATTATTGTTATAGTGATGTAATCCGCCATTTAAAAAAAAAAAAAGTGTTTGGGGGGAAAATGGTAACTTTTTTCACCCCTAAACAGCTAGTTGGAATCTCTCATGGAGAATCGGAATCTTAAATATCAGAACTAACTCGAGCCTTATGGGGCTCAGAAAAATGTCTTACTGATAGGCCTACCCTTTACTCCCATATGTTCTTTAAAGAGAGAAGACCAGAACGCAATGATACTGTACGCGAGGTAAGCAATAACAATGATGACTACCTGACAGTCATTATCTGCTCTCTCAAATCTTTTTTGGTTAAATTATAACAAGATACAAAATCGTCTACAATACTTGGTTTATTACTGTAAATGTACAGTATTATGAGGCTAAGTTTTAGCATATCTTATCATCTTCCTATCTTATATGATACAGACATTACTTCAAAAAAGAAGATGATTACGTCCTACGCGTCATGCATTTAGTCATGCATGTTAACCAATGACCTAAACTCTGCCAAGTCACTGGTTTTCCTGGCTAGTTCAGGCAACCCATTCCATGCTATAATAGCACTAGGGAAGAAGGAGCTTTTGTACAAATTTGTCCTAGCATATGGAACGAGAAATGTGCCTTTATCTTTGTGTCTTACTGAGTATTTTATTAAATTTTGTTTTTGTATTTGAAGATTATGGTTCAGTGTTTTATGTATAATTGCTACTTTACTTTTAAGTCTTCTGTCCTGAAGGCTTTCTAAATTTAGTAATTTAACTAAAGGTGTTACTCTAGTCAAATGTGAATATTCCTTTGTTATGACTCTCACTGCTCTATTTTGTGTCTGTTCCAGTTTCTTAATGTTTTCTTGAGTTGAGGTGTCCCAAACAGAGTATGCATATTCTATTGTTGACCTAACCAAGGTCAAATAACATTTTAGTTTTATGTTCTTATTTGATTTATAGAAATTTCTTTAAATAAATCCTAATGCTTTGTTTGATTTTTATAGACTATATTTGTGTGAGTAAAATGCGACTGCTTGACTTATTTTGAAAATATTTATATTAGTTAGGATTCTGAGAAACTATTTTCATGAACAAGTCATAACTTATCTTGTAAAATGTTTGACATGTTTCTGATGTTCCTTCAGAGTTGAAAACAATCTACTTCCTAGTCCTAATCTACCGCATGACGACTGGGGATAGCAGCGGGCCGGGTATAAACCCGGGATCATCGAGAATACCGCACGACCAGGTATTCTTCTTGTCCTGTGCACCAGGACTTCCTTTATTCTAGTTTTACCTTTCTCATAAATACAAAAATCGTATCTACATTAAGCCCACAACTAACCTGGAATATCATTCGCGTTTCATCACTGACCAGCCCTCCATCGTCGTAAACTGTACTGGGAGTACTGGTCAAGCCATGCACAGTGTAAGTTGTTTCCACCATCTTCCAGTTGTTGGCAACCATTTCCCGAGTGAAACTTTGCCTATAGACCTACTCAATTTGGCATTAAATGACAAATATTTATTAAATGAAAGTATTTATATTACATGTGTTATTAATCAATAATTTATATAGGTGTGACATTTAGATTCCCTCATTTTAAACCTTTATGAACTTTCCTGGTTTCATGTAGGTGTTAGATTTTGAAAAAAAAAAAAAAAAGGGGGATATGGTTCTGAAAAACTAAACAACAAAATCTAAGTATGTGACGGAAGGACTGTGTATAATTAAATTAAGTTGTTTTTTTTATGGCGAGGGGGGTACTACTAAAACGTGAGCAATGCACTCAATCATTACTTCAGTAGGGAATAACGATTTCCCCTCCTTAGAGTTACACTTCATTGGCTAATGAAGAAAGAAAATGAAGCAAGACTCGCGTTTTTTTTTTCCTTTTAAATGTAACAAAGAATATTGGTAAGTGTCTGTCGTTGCAGCAGACGTAAAAATTGTGATGAGAGTAACATTAAAAGCAACGAAATAATTATTCACGCCTCTTTCTGGCTACCGTGGTAATTATTTCACCCAATATGCCATTTAATATATCCACTATACTTCTCTTCCTAGTTAGTCCGTAACGATGTTTACAGATCGCTGCGTTCAAACAGTTTAACTTATAAAATAATCACTTACAAGCAGCAATTTTGTAATTAGCTTCACTCTTACGGGAACTTATACAGGTCTAATGAGAAAGTCAATAAGATTTGAAATTCGACATAGTGCAGTCGGGCATAGAGAAGGGTAGTTTAAAAATTAATTGATTCGTCTTTCAATGCACGACTGAATTAGTTTCGAATATTCTTCATGGAGCCATCTTTATTCAATGTAAAATGGAAATAATGAACACTTTTTATTTTATTTAAATGCACCCATATAGGCTAGACGGTTACATTACCAAGCTATTTTGCGTAATTAATGCTTTAATTGTTAGAGAAATGAAAAGATTGTTAGTAGCCTACTCCATGTTGAAATAATTTCATATTTACAGACATGCAAAAAAAAGGTGGGATGGGGTCAGCGGGGGAAAAAAGCATTTTGGGCGGAGGAGTACAATATTGTAAAATAACGAGAACTGAAAAAAAGAATTTAAAGAAAATAATTTGTGCAAAGTCTTCATCATCTTCACCAGTCCTTTGACTTAAAAAATAGTGGTGATGTGACTTTCGAGTAACCAAATCTCAACAATCCTCCCATTCAGTAGTTGTCCAAAACATCAAGAGAGAGGCCGGATCATTCTTTCACGTTCTCCAGCAAGCTTTTCTTTGGATGACCTTTTCTTTGGATGACCTTTTCTTTGGATGACCTTTCTTTATGCCCCCTCCATTGTATTTTGAATGATGACTTTTGACAGTTAGTCATGTCTTATGAATTGACAAAACCAGCTCAGCTTTTGTTTCTTCTCAGTATTAAGGAGTCCTCCTTTTTCAGAACGTCTTTAATCTTTACGCTTAACTAAATAACCTTCATTTAGGCTTAGGGAACAGGTTTGTGAAGCATGTAAAAGTAAGCTAATTGAAAATATCGTTTTTGAACAAGATTATAATATGTTTTAGAAATGTTTTTAATCAGCCATCTTCATAGTTTCAGAAGACGAATAGAGACCTCAAAATGTTGGTGAAAGGAAAACATACTATAGTGTGTGTGGTTATATGATAATAACAATAAAGCTTTTCTTCGAGTCTGAAGAATAATGAGGAGTTCAGTAATACAATTGGCTACACAGTCCCAGCTGCGACATACATATTTTGCCACATCCAGGTTCTTAGGTTCTTTTTTCTCAGTCATATGATTGTTATAGAGTGAGTATGTGTTTCTATGGTGACGGTGGGAAGTGGTTAGCGATTGGTTGTGAATGATGTGACATAGGTGGCATTGTCGTCACTTGGTCTTAGTTAGAGGAGACGACTCTAGAACTTAAGACTGAAAGGCTGTGTTATTGTAGTGTGTGTGTTTTGTTAAAAATACCAGGCTACATTTATTTCTTTTATCACAAGCTGATTTTCGTCTATATTATACATACAGTTATATTTAGTATTGATCACAAGGAAGTTATTCAGGTTATTTGAAGTTTTATTAGTTAATATATCTTATGCCAACAACGGTTTAGTTGTCTGCCAGCAGTTTAGTGCTACAAGTCAACAAAAGGTAACAATAATGGTGTAAAATTACTATAGGCCTATTAAGTCGTAATGTCGATGTCCATGCTCTAACGGCACTAGGAAGAAATAGCATTTTAAAAAAAATTTCCCTATCATATGGAATAAGAAATGTGCCTATCTTTTTATGTCTTCCCGGGTATTTTGTATTATTGGTTGGGTTTTTGTATTTGTAAGCTACGGTTAAGTCTTGCATTTATTATTGCTGCTTTACTTTTTAGTCTTCTGTCCTGAAGTGTCTTTAAGTAAAGGGATTTTACTAAAGGTGTTACTCTAGGTTAAATGGGACTATTTCTCAGACCAAGTAACTTTTCACAGTAGATCATCCTTCAAGCAAAAACAGATCCACGTGTGGATCTCCATGACATGTTCTTCATTCAGGTTTTGCTTCGTAAGTATAAAGCCCCTCACCAGACATTCTTTCTTTTTTTCTTTTGTCCATTATGCGTTGATCATTAAAACCTTCCATTCAACGTAAGCTTACAATACGTTTTGTTTTTATATTTTATAGTAACTAGCAGTGGCGTAGCTAGGATTGGGGGGGGGGGGTAATTTTAAAAATCCCCCAGGCCTCCAAATGAGTGTTCGAAAATGTTTTTTAGATTAAATATTAAGCAAAAGGCAGGGGCCCCCAAAAAGGTCAAGCTCCACCCGGCCCTCAAAAGATGGCAAATTCCTAGCTACGCCACTGCTAGTTACTAGTATGTACTAGCTCAAGCCTCATGCATGATGCATATCAGCCAAATTCCACACGACAAGGAAGACATCCATTATGCTCAGAAATGCATTCAACGTCAACTTAAAATACATTTTGTTTTTATAGTAACTAGTTAATAGTAAATTGTAAATAGTTTCGCACATTCCTATAGTCCTGATCATTATTATGCACCAGCTCAAACCTCCTGCATGATGTATGGAAGCAGAATCATCTCTCGTGATATCAGCCGAATTCCAGTCGACAAGGAAGACATTCATTATGCTCAGAAATGCGTAAGAAAACAATCACAGATCTTAAGAGTTTGGTTTTAGCAGTTTTGAATACACAAACACCTTCACCAAGAAGGTTATTGGGCAGAGGACACGACCACATGAACCAGTGGATAAATCCTGAAAATTTCATCATTTGTAAATTTTTCGGGTAGGCAGTTATGCAAAAACACAGTATTGTACACATGCTCTTTCTTCCCTAGCGCTATTAGAGCATGGAATGGGTTGCCTGAGCTAGCCAGGAAAACAAGTGACTTGGCAGAATTTAGGTCATTGGTTAATATGCATGACAAAGTGCATGATGCGTAGGACGTAATCATCTTCTTTTTTTAAGTAACGTCTGTATTATATAAGATAAGATAATAAGAGAAAAAGAAGGAAACGCAATATGTGGTGGCAATATAATGGAAGCAATAGGAAAATGTAAGAACATTTAAAGGGGGAAAATTTAGAGAGATTTTTAAATAATAGACAAAATAAAAGAATGTCAAATACCTCATTTTTAAATATTAGGCTACTGTTACCAATTAAGCGATACAAATAATTAAGCGAAACAACTTAAACAGAAAATTTGATTCTGCAATGCTGAAAGTGCACAAAAAATTGTTAATTGTTTGTTAAAATATTTAGCTTATCAATACTTCTGTATTCAGTCTGCCGGATGCACGAAAAAAAGCTTGCTATTTATGGATTGGCCACCATGGATGAAAATCTCCAATAAAAGAGTTCGACACAGTAGCTTCGTCTGCTGGGAGCGGAAACGCTTTATCTAATGTGGGGTGTGTTTCAGAGATAGTGCTTTTGCGCTCACAGCAGATGTTGTAGTTGCACGTGGAAACACCGAGACCAACATGGCGTCTAACACACACATGAATGTGGTAGTTAACGGATTTAAAAAGCTTTGCCTCAGAACGGTCACAGTCCCTAATATATAATTACACTCCACGGATGCTAATCATTCCTGAAGGACCATCCATGTTGGACATATCTAGATTCTGACCATATGGCAATCGAAAAAACATAGAAGGGCCATGAGTCAATCGGGCTTTATTGGATAAGCAGGCGAAAGAAGAACAATAATAGCTGCTTTCTGTTAGAGAGAACCTCATAATGTTCTGGGCTAGTATTTTGTTCAACTTCACTGCTATTTCAGTAACTACTCCACATTAGCCACAAACATTACAGTTAACAATATAAAATTGATATGGAAGTCTGTCTAGTCTTCTTAAACGTCGCTATTTATCTATCTATACTACTAAACAACCTTTTTCTACGCTATCGCCATATTCTTCTTGTTCTTACTGCGTCACTACTTTTACCGTCGCTAAAAACAACACACCATATATTTTTCTATCGAAACTAACATACTCTCTAAACTAGTACATAACACTAACAACATCTTGTCAAATAGAGTCGTTATCGTGGTAACCAGCCATCTGAACGTTCCAACATAATAATGAGAACGAGGAAGAAAGAAGAAGAAGACATGCTGTCAGGAGTCGTGCGAAATGACCACTACGGTATTTTTAAACAAATGCCAACTGCAAAGATCAGCTTTTCCATTGATTCAAACTTCATTCATACATGTAGCTGTTAAAAATAGGACAAGCCTGATCAATAATATGATTCTAAAAAAAAAATTGCTTCTGATCTAGGTGTTAGGTTATAATATTTTAATTCAAGCATTTGTTTTTATAGTAAATCAATTTTTTGGGTAAGAGGAGTTGCTTTTTATTTTCTCTGAAATTTAAATGTCTATACAGGTAGGATCTTTTGTTTTCTTTATTTAATTTTTCTTTTTTTTTCTTTGCATTAAGTTCAAATAGTGTAATTGTGCAGTCTATTTATCAGTTTCAAACACAGAACCATCATGCTGCTGAAAAGGAAAACTAACAAATAAGTCACTTAGGATGCAGACCAACCCTTACTCGCACTAAAATGATTAATGATTGGAACGACAATTATCTGCGAATGATTGCCTAGTTACTATCTTTCAGGATGTTCGTGCGAGTTTAACAACACTTGAACATTTCATTCGTTTTGAGTGTGTGGGGTTAGGGATTTTAAGTTTTCTTTTCCAGTTTTTTAACAAATGTCTTTCCCCTATAAAATAATGTACCCACACACTTTTCAATTAAAAAAAAGAAAACACATTTAATATTTTAAAAATATAAGCACTGTCTCTGTTATTTTCTGTTTTGATTAAATAGTTCATTTAAAAATGACACAATTTTTACAAAGCTTATATCAACTCTGGTCAAAAGTTTGTACACGTTATTTCTCAAACACCCAACCTCGGATCAAGCTGAAATTTCTCACAATTATTTCTTATACCTGACAATACAAGAATCAATAAATAACCAATTAGTTAATTAACTATTGATGATAAATTACTTTGTTTGATATCTCAAACAAAGAGATGAAATAGTACTTGACTGAAGTTGTGGTATAAGCAGGGGCGGACTGGGTATCAAAATCGGCCCGAGCATTACCATATAAACCGGCCCACAAATGCCATGTCATATATTTTCGGTGTGTTTGGGGGGGAGGGGGGGATTTTAAGCCTCTCCGCAATTTATATATATATATCCAAGCATTGTTTCTTTTATTTTAAGTTTTAAAAAATGCATATTTTGAGGTAAATAGTGCAATTAGCCTGCTACTCTTCCGCTAAAAAAATCAAAAACTAAATCTTCTATTCAGTGTCCAGAGTCCAGCGACTGGTAGAAAATGGTGAAATGCTTTAGTTTTTGTATTGGAGGTTGGGGGGGGGGGGGGGTAAACCACAAAACCCCTTTTGGCTACGCTCATGAAATTAGGTGACTGTAGTTTGCTTAAGTTAGCTGCACTGGGGAAGTAAGTAAAGCTTCCCTTTCAGACAATGAGATCTGAGGCCGGTGATGGTTTGAACTCCTCCCCTCTCGGCTACGCCCATGTGTTTTATCATAGGTGTAAGCCTAATTCTATTCAAAATATATCAAGTTTGATAACGCATCGAAAACTAGATGTATGCTTTCGTAGGCTTACATAATGTATTCTATTTATACATGTATGTAGTCTGAAAACTATAAACACTACAATAGCAGCCTTAATGAGTTTCAAACTTTTTGGTAAGATTACTTATAGATTACAGACGTTTCTTCAAAAAAATAAAAATAATTAGGTCCTAAGCATTTCACGTGTCAATCTAGTCATGCGTGTTGATCTGTGACTTAAAATATGCTAAGTCATTGGCTTTCCTGGCTGACTCAGGAAACCCATTCCTTTAAAGTGGTATCACCACAAATACAAAACTAGGGGCCTATAGAGCCGTCGTCCTCTCTACATTGCTCTATGACTCAGAAACATGGATAGTGTACAGTTAACATGCAAAGAAACCGAATCACTACCACGACATGTCTGTGAAAAATACTGAATGTCAAATGGCAAGACAAAATACCAGATACTGAAGTCCTTCAAAGAGCGGGTCTACGAAGCATCCACACAATCCTGATGCAGTCCCAGCTGCGATGGGCAGGACACGTATGCAGCATGGAAGACAACCGCATCCCTAAACGACTCTTGTATGGCCAACTAAGTGAAGGCAAGCGCTCGCAAGGCTATCAAAGAAAGCGCTTCAGGGACACCCTCAAAGCTTCTCTGAAGGCGTTCAGCATAGACCCAGCCACCTGGGAGACAGAGGCACATGACAGAGCATCATGACGTCGCGCTGTGAAAACTGGCGCACAGGTTGCTGAGGAAAAGAGAACAAAACTGGCAGAAGAAAAACGCCAGATAAGAAAAGCAAGGCCAGTGACACTAGCTCCAGCTAGAATAACCTGCCTAGTGTGCGGCCGAACATTCACATAGGTCTCACCAGCCACACGAGGAGACATAAAACCCCAGTGCAAAGCCCTCAGCCCCCTGGATGACAAAGTGGTCATCATCGAACCACGATGGACGAACTATATATATATATATATATATATTCCTTTACCAGATAAGAGAAAGCAGAACGGTTAGAGAGGTACTTCTAAATGGGAAAAGCTCTTGCCTCGTCCTAGTACATTCTCAAAAAACGCGATTTGTATATGAATATATTATTTAAAATATAAATGATTCTAAATCTCCTTTCATTAAATATCGGATGTGACAGCGCTATATAAATTATTGTAATTATTGTAATAATTTTCATCATCAATGACTTCATACTAAGCATAAGTTTACCACTAATCTTAACGGTACAGATAACGATTTCGATCTAGATTTATGTTTTAATTAAATAATAATTTTTTTTTTGTAAGCCTTAAGTGTAGTATTTTTAGATCTATGTTATTGCAAATAAACAACAAGAAACTTACTTTTTCTTTTCAAATCGCAGAAAGTAGAACTTTATACGGTTACCCATATTCAGCTATGAATAAGTTGGGTGGTTTGCAATATCGCGGCTGTGTGTATGTGTTTAAGTTAACTTCTAAGTTTTGTTAACGAGCTAATTGTCTCCCCTTTTGCCGCGTTCTATCAATGTTTTCTAACTTCACCTCTCCCATCACTCTTTTTCGTTAACTTTCATTGGAACCATAAAAAAAACGGGTGAGGGAAGGAGCAAAACAAAAATAGAAGTGCCATCAAAGGCCCATGCCGACCAGCGAAATGATCTGGCCAAACACAGTCTTGTAGACATCAAAGTAGTGTTGAAGGCCATGCCGCTCGTGCATAGCAGAAAGTACGGTCTAACATTTTACAAATGATAACACGTTCAGTGTATAGTGTAATTCTTAAAATTTATTCTTGTTGAATTTCAAACAAAATTAATTATAATAATAATTTAAAAAAAAAAAAAGAAAGAAAAAACGTGTTCGGGCCTTTGTGTCTTGCTGCTGTCACTTTTTAAAAAAAGTTTTCTGCATTTAATTTTGTTTTCTTTGGTCGCGACCAGACCGGCCCATTTGGTACCGACCCACCGGGCATTTGCCCGTTTGCCCAGATAGCCAGTCCGCCCCTGCGGTATAAGCTGAATAGGTTCCCTTTATATTAAGCTGCCGTCTGATGACTAGTGAACACAAAGATGAAATAGAAACAATAGATAACTCTACAATCTTACATGTTCATGGACTCTATGCTACCAGAGTGGTTACCGCGTTGGCTTGAGAAGCCTGAAAAGGCTTTAGCTAACATGTTTAAATTCTCTTTTTAAAAATTTATTTTCATAAATGCTTTTTTTATTTTATTGTTAGTCTAGATCTATTACAAATTTAATTACATGACTGATTTAAACTAATTGATACAAGTATATTAAATATTTCATTCGTTTTTCGTTTCTGTCGAAAGGTTCCGCAATGTATGAGACCATTACAGATTGGACCATGGGCTATTAGAAGCAAGCGAAGATGTAGCCTACTCCACCGGGTGATTCCTTCATTTTGATCTAGGTAGGCTATGAATAGCTTAGAAGTTGGCTGTTTTGAATAGTAGTTAGAGATAGCTTTGTTTTAGGAAGACTTGAGGGATTTCCCAGCGATAGATAATGTGCCATTGTATACAAGTGAAACTAGTTATTTAGTATATTTCTATTTTGTTATGTTATGTGGGTAGTGTACAGTAATAATTAGTAAGAAGTAAAGTCAGTTGATATTAGCCCACAACACTTCATCCCAAATTAAATATTTTTCTACTTAGTTATTATGTAATTGTGCTGTTAAGTCTTTTCCTTTAAAACCTCATTTCATCTAATATTAAAAATATGCTTATTTAGAATACTTTTTGATATTTTTGACAATTACTATAGTGTATATAGTGTTCCCTCTCCTCTCTTCATACTTGTTGAGAAATGAAACAATATATTCAATAAGTAGATGTATTGTAATGCGGAGTTTGTATAAAGTTATATTGTTTGTTTGTTGTAGGGATGTCAATATTACCCTGCGCATAGTGCGTGATGTAATGATCAAAGGCCAAGGTGTGTTGGAAGTAAAAAAAGGGAAAATCTTTTGAGAGATAGAAGTACGATTTGAATAATTATGTTCATGCCGCTCTGCGCTCAAAATATATCATCAAAGTCCAAGGTTTGGTGGAAGTTGTGGAAATATTTTGAGAGATGAGAACGATTACACTACTTATGATCTTGCCGCTGATAACTTATCTCCTGGAGGCCATCTTTCACTTTATTTGTCAATGGTTCTTTCTTAAATATGAGCGTGTCATTTCAAACCCGGATATAATGTTTTATTTATTCTAATAAACGCTGACTGCAAGAAATATGCAACACTGGCCTAGAAATTACAAATGATGTACAGCAATAAGAATCAAAGAATCGTCTTTTGTACCTACTAGCTAAAGCCTATCTTATTGATTTCAATTAACACTCAAAAACAATTTTTACAATAGCTCTATAGCTATAGATGATATATTTTTTTTAAAAATATTTTTAATGACATTATATAGCTATTCTTTTTTTTATTAATGTTAATTCTTTTTATCCTGTAAATAAAAATAAATATATGAAATATTGTTAATTTCATACTTTTTACAATTATTATTTGATGGATATGGATTAGAGGATGAAATGGCAAGGGGATGAAGTGACCGGGAACCATATATATATATAGGGCCTATATATATATTTGTATGTATAAATACTTTGAGCGTTTAAGGGTCGTGATTTAAAAAACAAAAAACAACAGCTTATACACTTGAAAGTCGAATGCTAATCTGAACATCCCTCTCTCTCTCTGTGGTATTTTACGTCTCGTCAAGAGACGATCTTTTCCCTTTGCTACTCCTTGTGTGACTAAAGAGGCCAATCCTTGATACACAGCTGCGGTCACAGGTTGGGCATATGTAATCGCCAGGCGCCGTTGCATTTTAACCCTTTTTTCTGCTTCTGTTGTGTATGGCAACTGCAATACGAGACCCTTCCTTTATGCTTGCTCTCCATGTGGATCTATCCAGTGTCACTTTCCCCAGCTGTCAGTGATGATTTTGAAAGCTTCATGTCGCGTTTGCATACATCAGTACACCGTAAAAGTGGACGTTCAGCGGCTCTCCTTCCTTCTGTTAAATCTTGTGGAAGCCGATCTTCTAGCATTCCACGAACGTGGACAAGCCAGCCAAGGCGTCTGCTGCTGATAACATAGCAGATGTCCTGGAACCTTGCTCTTCGTAGCACTTCCTCATTAGTTATTTTATCTTGCCACCTTAGACATCGGAGGTGGAAGATTTGAAGCTTATTTTCCTGCCATGAGTAGGTTGACCATGTTTCACTTCCGTATAGCAAAGTGCCCATCACACAGGTCAAGTATTCTACGGCTTTGGTATTGTTTGTCAGTAAGGTATTGTTCCGCACTCTTTTCTGCAGCCGTGACATGGTGCCCATTGCATTGGCTATCCTGTTGTTAATGTCTTTATACTGCAGAGCATCGTTGGATATGATGGAGCCAAGATAGCAGAAATGGTCAATAATGTCCAGTGGTTGGCCATTAATAGTTACGTGAGGTGCAATATGTGTTCTGAACTAGTACTTTGTGGTCTTACTTTGACTAGTATTTAAGCCAAACTTCTGGCAAGCAGCAGATAGTTTGTCAACCATGGTCTGGATCTTAGTAGCAACAAAAGCTGCACCATCAGAGTAGATTAGTATATTTCTAACTTACGTTTTTTGCCCTCGATCTGAATATATTGAAGAGTTTTCCAGAGGATCTTGTATGGACAAATAAACCTTCGTTGACGTCGTTATAAGCATAATGCGGTAGGTGCGAGCACACATACCAGCTTGACACTGCTTCTGACCTCAAAAGGTGCTCATTAGGTTTCATACAATTTCACTGTTCATTTTGTTTCCTCGTTAAAAAAAATATTATGTTTTAGTAGTTTGGGAGAGAATCCTATTTTTCTTAAGAGTTCATGTCTATGGTGCATTTGCCACTCCTGAATCAACATTGAGACTCAGGGTAAACCCTAGAAGCTATCACTTGCAGCCTGGATAGTGCCACTCTAGCAAAGATTTTGCCAACTATGCAGAGGAGAGAGAGATACCCCTATATATATACCTGTATACCTATATGACTCTATGACTTGCAGCCTTATCAGGAATTAGAGATATTTGGTCTAACAGCCAAGTGCTTTAACAATTAGCAACTCTGTTTTAGTTATTTCTTAAAAAATGAAATTGTTATTTCTTTATAAAGCGTAAACGTATTTTAAAAATGTAAAATAAAAACAAACAAAAAATGTGAACAAAAAAAAATAAATTTTCAAAGCATTTATTAAACATCTGAATGTAAATGTAGGAGAAAACTGATCCTTGTATAAAAACACCAGCGTGTGTGTGTGTACTGGTGATGTCCTTATAGAACAGACTATGTATTCATATACATGTATGTATACATATGTATTCAACCAATAATCATATACTAATTGAAAAACGTTATTACTCATCATTTCATCTTCTATTGGTAGCTTGGACAAATGTATTATGTGCATTACAGATAGTGCTAAAAATAAGATGAGATTTATTTATAATGAAATATTTCAGCCAAAGAGTAGACATGGAGCTAACTAAGTGTTGAAATAATATAGAATTCAGTGTTTCACTGTCTGTACAAT
This sequence comes from Biomphalaria pfeifferi, assembly GCA_030265305.1. Lineage (NCBI taxonomy): Eukaryota > Metazoa > Mollusca > Gastropoda > Planorbidae > Biomphalaria > Biomphalaria pfeifferi. The sequence goes on from JASAOG010000072.1 coordinate 326,460, forward strand.
TTATATTTCAAAGAAAAAAAGGAGGTGGGGGAGATAGATTGAGTCGTCATCAAAATGATAATACTGTGTCAAACCAATGTTTCACTTTTTTTTTTCTCTCCGCAATTAAGTTCAGAGCTGAAAGTTCTTTGGGATTATGTTTCAAATTTAATCTTTTCAATCAAGAGACTTCATGGAATGGTATGGCAAGAACATTCCCTGACAGGAGAACTTGCTATGTAGACTAGATGGCTTGGGATAGATTGTATAATGATATAGAAAAGGGAGATAACATTGTTCCTCCCATCATTTAGGCAAGGTATATCATTTCTCTTAAACCAAGAAAGTCCCATATTGTCATGACACATTGTCGCTGTGAAAGCAGGAGTTTTTATTATTTCTGAACTATTCTTGTAGAAATTCTTATTTTCTTTTTCTCTATTTGTTTTGAGAAAAATTAGAAATGTTATTGAATGAAGATAAGAAATGCTGCTGATAAAAACTGAAAATGAAAGTAGAACCTTTACAAAGACTGTTCCCTAGTGTTAGTGTAAAAATATATATCACATGTAAAACTCTCAACTGTTTATAAATATCTATATCACAAACAAAATTGCAGCCTTAATAAGCCAACAAGTGCAGTCAAGAATCATATTCATAGTATCTTTTCTTCAGTGTCCTGTACTTTCTCAGCATGTACAAAGATTCCAATTCCTTCACGATGTACTCCCCTTTTGCTATCAACATTTCAATCTCCTCTGGATCCTTCACACCTTTATTCTTTATGAACACTGCATGAAGCTTTTGGCGAAAGTAATCTCTCCCTTTTGGGTAGTCCTTTCCCAAGTGAAGAAGCTAAAAACAATAACAAAAGAACATGTTAAAGGATAGCCATATTAATGTAATGTGGATAGGTTTTAAATTTATTTTTATATATTGCATGATCATTCTTTAGAAATGAGAAGCTTCTGAAACCCTTAAACACTTCATAACTAAACAAAACATTAGAAAGAAGAAGTCTGAAAATTAATTAAAATTTAAGTACCCACAGCCCATTTCAGAACTATCTAAAGCAGGGGTCTCAAACTCATTTCAGCATGTGGGCCACAGTGGAAAGTAACAACCATTCAGCGGGCCGCACCACAAAAAAAAAAGAATGTTTTTTCATTAAATTTTACGAACACTACTGTCACTGCAGTTAATTGCTAAAATAAAGTTGTTATTTATAATTATTAATTACACTTAGTGTAGTTTATTACTGCACAGGCAGTTTAGTTTACTAAAATAAGTTGACGTTGTCTCTGTCACTTATTAAAAAGCAGAAACTGTAGTTCCCCAAAAAAACAACAACTATAATTTTTAGGCCTACTGCAGATGGCTCGTCACTCATGTTTCTGTCCACTCAGCTGAGAGCGTTTGGCAGAGACCAGACCATCGACGTTAGGCCTGAAGTCGCGTGTAGTGGCAAACCGCAAGGTTGCTCTCAGATGCTTATCAGTCAGTCTTGATCGTAATGCTGTTTTGTTGATCATTCTGGAAAAAAACTGTTCGCAAACGTACGTACTCCCAAAAATGGCTAGAATTCTAGCAGCTGCGCAGCATAAGTTAGGAAACTTCTCTCTGGGAAGAAACTGGTAGAAATCTGGAACACCAATAACAGCGTATTTTTTGCTTCAGAACAGTGTCACACTGCAGGTCCAGTAGTTCCATCTGGACCTATTCTGGAACGTTTTTGACTTCAACTGCCAACGGAGTGGCAACAATGAAAAACTGTGGTTCGAGAGCAGTGAATTGCTGAAAGCGGTGTTCAAAATCTTCCAGAAGTCTGCACAGGATGTTTACGTAGTCTTTCAGGTGCTGTGGTTCAACCATAATGCTCTGTAGAAAAGACAAATGAGCCAGGTTTCCATCTGCCAGCTGAGTGGCCCACAAAGTCAGCTTGCATCTGAATGATTTGATGCGGTCAAACACCACGGTAATCAGCTGCTTTGTGCCCAGTAGTTGTGAATTGAGTGCATTGGGATGTTGCGTGATGTCAATAAGAAAAGCAAGATCCGACAAAACATTGGGTCACTGAGCTGAGGTATGTCTCCTTCTTTCATTGCCATGAACAATGCTATTTCCCTTCTTAGTTCAAAAAATCTCTGCAGCACTTTTCCACGACTCAACCATCTGACTTCCATATGATAAAGCAACTCTCCGTATTCCATTTCTAAATCAGCTAGAAATGACACAAACTGTCTGTGGTTGAGACCCCGTGCACGTATGAAGTTCACCGTCTTCACGACAACATCCATCACGTTCTTCATTTGTAGACTTTTGCCACAGAGTGCTTCTTAGTGAAGAATGCAGTGTATGTCTGCAAATGGTCCCGCCAAGCTGAGCTGACACCGTTTCTCTACCATTAAACCAACAACACCAACCTTCTCTGAACACATTGCTGGTGCACCGTCCGTAGCCACTGAAACAAGTTTTTTCCCACGGTAGCCCACACATGTCAATACAAGCTTTCATTTCTTGAAACACGTCGCGTCCATTCGTTGTTCCTTTCGTGGTAGTAAGTCCAATAGTTCTTCAACAATGTTCAAGTTTTCGTCAACCCCACGAATGAATATGGCACAGTATGCAGTGTCTGTTAAACCAGTAGACTCGCCCAGTGCAATGGAATATGCTACAAAGTCTTTTGCAGCGGCAATCAGTTGCTGTTGAACATTTGTCGCTGACTTGGTGATCCTGCTTGCTACTGTGTTCGCAGACAAACTTATGCCTTCGAAGAGTTTCTTTTTCTTGGGGCAGATAATTGCACACGCTTGTAGCATACGCTCTTTTACAAACTGGCCTTCAGTGAATGGTCGTGATGCCTTTGCTATCATCTCGCTAACAACAAAGCTTGCCTTCACAGAATCTTCGCTTGCAGTGGGCGGACACCTCATTTACTGATTTGTGCAGTTGTAAATCATTTCACTGCTTCTATGTGGTCATTGTAAATTTTATCTAATTTTCTTTGAATTCGCGGACGTGGCCACGGGCCACACAAAATTGTTTCGCGGGCCATGGCCACATGTTTGAGACTTCTGATCTAAAGGATTAGATGTGTATGACTGGAGGAAATCAGCATTGACTTATGTGTATGACTGGAGGAAATCAGCATTGTCTTATGTGTATGACTGGAGGAAATTAGCTTTAACTTATGTGTATGACTAGAGGAAATCACCATTGACTTATTTGTATAACTGGAGGAAATCAGCATTGACTTATGTGTATGACTGGAGGAAATCAGCTTTGACTTATGTGTATGACTGGAGGAAATCAGCATTGACTTATGTGTATGACTGGAGGAAATCAGCATTGACTTTATGGCAGAAATGATACTAGGTAAACGTATCAAAATGTAATAAGTGGACTAAATCCATATAGATATTCACATCTCTCATTAAGTAGCATTTATTCCCCTTATTTTGAAATCAAACAAAATAATTAATCAACAACAATTAACTAATTGTTTAATTTTTTTCATTGATTCATGTCTAGTCAGGTTCAATGAATAATTGTGCAAAGCTTTAACTTGATCCAAGAATGGAAAATGGGAGAAAAAACATGTTTAAACATTTTACCAGACAGACAGACAGTCAGACAGACAGATAGAGTTGATATAAGCTTTGTAAAAATAAATGGAGGAGAGGGAACATGGACAAAATGGTAATCGGAAGACAGGTGGAAAAGGTGTTGCTTTTGATACACCTTGGTTCATGTGTGTGATTCTACTATCAAATAGGGAATATAAGAAGAATATGAAATGCTACACTACTTATGAGCAATACCAAAGATATCAAGAAAAGTGAAAGGGGCTCAACAGTCAAAGCTTCAAGAGTTAACAAACAGAATTTAAATCTAACACATTTTAATATGGATTTCAATCCTACAAACTACTATATCACTACATTTTTATAAAGTGAATAAATATGCCTTGTTTATGATTGCTGTTTGAAACTAAATTATGAATGGCAGCATGCCCATTATACACTGATTGATTGGCAAATCAGGGCAGGGAGAATAAAATTACATTACGTAGAAACTGCTTATGTCAATTGCATATTTGCATAGTGGTGTATGATTTATCTGCAAAAACGATTAATTAAGGCAATGTGAATGTTACCATGTTACCATCCAGACAACTTCAGTTCTAAAGCAAGACGACACATCCACTCTAGCATCCTATGTTAAAACCATTATTATGATTAATGCATTCCAAATACCATATAAGCAGTGCATTTGACAAACTGCTATTATCATGTTTAAGAAATGTTTATATTTTTATTTGTGCATAAAATATGCATACCTAATTTAATAACCTCTGCACCTATTTGGAGCAGGATGAAGAGCAACAATAGTAAAACTTAATTCTAAACAAAACATTTTAGTTTTTGAGAAAAACAATAAGAATCTTTAGGGCACCTCTGAGTTCACCAAGCTCTAATGGGTACCTGACATTAGTCAGGGAAAAGTAAAAGGGGTTGGTTGTTGTGCTGGCTACATGACACCCTCATTAACCATGGGCCACAGAAACATCTGCCCTTACTATAAAACAAAGGTTAGGCTTTAGGACGACCAAGAGTAAGCATTGAGCACTGTGATGGTAAAATAACATGTCAGAAAGAACCACATACAATAAAATCAATAATGGCTTTTTTCTATAAGGGGTAGTAAAAACATATTTTGCCTACCGTTTTATATAAATGCTTCACTTTATGTCTCAGTGCCTGATTTGACATTTGTGCAATATTACTTTATTGATGAATGCAGTAAAACACTTTAATGGAGTCTAGTTAGCCGTTACATCACAATCATCTTTGATGTGGGTTACAACTACAAATATAGGAGTCAAATTAAGAGCACATATTTTATATGCATATATAACAGCATGATAACCATTAAATGTATATAGAGAGCTTTAAATAGTAGGCATTATTTACAGTTCTCATAACTAATTAACAATAAAAAAAATATTGATTATAAATGAGAATGATAAAATGAGGATCAGCACATTTTTACAAAGTGTTTTTCTTCCTGACGACTATAAGTTATTGGCAGGAATTTGTATCCTGATATTCTTTTCAATTTTTTTTTTCAAAATACACGAATTCAATAACGCTGTTAAGAAAGTACAATTTTTCTTACAATTTACAAACATTTTTTCTAATAGCTTAATCTCACAGTTTGGCATTAGCATGTTCTGATATATTTTTCCTAAACCTATTTAATTGCGTTAAATGATTTTAGTATATAATCCTCATCCAAGCAAGTTGGCTAAACCCTCATCACAAAACACTTAAATTTGTGAACTGTTATCAATTTGTTTACAGAAGATCTAAAATGTTCCAGGTACCCTGTTGCACAAAAGAGATTGGATTATAGTGGACCACTTCGGGTGCCAATTCTGTGCTATCTTTGTAACCGTTTTTATATCCTTATTAATATTATAATTATTTTTAAATAATTATAACTAGACTCTAGATATAGATCTTTAACTACTAATTTTTCTTTTATAGATCTAGATTTATATAGTATAGATCTATTATTTATATATCTAGTAGATCTATATCTATACAACTACAGATTTTAGAATCTAGATCTTGATATATATATCTAGTCCTAGATATTTAAATATGATTTATAAAGATAATAATATCTAAATCTAGTAAATAGTGCCTAAATTGCTTTAATAATTAATTAAATTATCTATCTATTTTCTACGTAGTTAATTGTCTTAAGTTAATTTAATCGACTTGGATCTTTTTCTAGATTAGATCTAGATCTACATCTAGAATAATCTATCTATATTAGAAAATTAGATCTAAATTAAGTTTAGGTTTAGTGAGTGACAGTTTAGTCACTTTACTTTAGTAACTAAAAAACTTTAAATAGTACAAATGAACTAAATAAACTATAATATAAGTCAAATAACTTAATAAGTTGTTGAATAACATAATTGATGATCTGATTGATAATAGAAATAATTGTGATGTAAAGTCTATGCTTAATTTTAATAATAAAAATTTAAATAAACCTAACCAGTGAGTGTAACAGTAGTGACTAACAGTCACAGTATAATAATATTAGATCTAGATCTACTAATAATTAGTAATACAAATCACTAATCTAGTTACTAGACTAGACTGAGAGTGTGAGACAGAGTAGTTAAAAAAATATATATCTAGATGTAGATCTATTTAAAAAAATATAGATCTAGAGTTCACAGCACTGACAGCAGTTTCTTTCTTTCTAATTGATAAGCAAAACGAATCACGTTAAGTAGATCAAGATCTATAAATGATCTGATCTCGTTCTAGATCAACTAGATGTACTAATTCTAGGTCTAGATCTAGATGTCACACTGTGATTGTGAAGACACAAAGTTGACAGTTTGAAGTTTCTTTAATCATCACTCAAGTTGGATTTTTTCCCCCCTTACATTCTTTTCTAGAGTGTGTTCCCTTTAATTGAAGCTCACTAGTCTATATAATTAAGGGGGTAGAATACTTTAAAAAACTTATAATATAATATAATATATAATGTACTTACAACTTGGAAAAATACGCTAGCTAGCCGTGTTAAATGTCTTTTAATTCACATTTATACTGTGTTATACTTTTACATTTAATTTTTTACACTCCCAGTTGAGGGAGTTAGTGCGTTAGTGATTTCTGAAAATATTTTTACAAAAATTTTTTTTTTTATTTTATTATCATCAGTTTACATCTCACCATTTCATCACAAATGAACAGTTGTACTTAATTTGAAGTGTTTATACTCGTGCATAATGTTCCAGAATTGGGGAACTAGCTTACTAGTTATCTTTGTGACTGCTGTCAAATCACAGTCAGTCAGCATCGACCTGTTCCTACACTTGTTTATTTTCAAAAAGAAATAAAATATTTGTTTACAGAAGTATGTACACAAAAATAATGTGAAAGTTTAGCAGCAAAGTTTTTTAAAGTTTGGAAATACAGCTTCTTGCACTCATAAAACTCCCGCGGAATAATTGTATGGAACTTCTCTTTCAGTTCATAATTTGTTTTGAGGTATGTCCTCTAGAGTTGATTCAGCTTCTGCACTAAATGGTGAGCTGAGTGTATTGAAAATTGATTCAAAGTTCTTGAGGTCTTAAAATTAGATTTCAAATTCCACAATCAAAGAATTCAAATAAGTTTCGTACTTTTCAGAATGTTTTCTGGATTCTAGTTTAAAAATATACAACCCCTCCCCCCCACCTTTTTTTAGTCACTACGTCTTTGTTATAAGGAACAACTTTAGAATAATAAATACATTATATTAGTACTAAATTAGCCTTATATATTCCGATAGATCTCTATAGTCAAACGTTTCAATAATTTATATTGTAGAAATTATATAATTAAAAAAATAACAAATCGACCAATTTACACATTTATTCATGCAGGCCCGCGTCATAGAGAGGGCAGTTAGGTAACTCCACGGGTTTTATGTAAAGAAAAAAATCAAGACTTGAAGTTACCGTTATTTGGCCTACATTTCTGATGAACCGTTGGGGCACCACATATGATCTGTCGACCGTCTTTTTTCATTCCTCTCTGAATAAGCCTTGTATAGAATCTCATTCAGTGATATGCTTCAATGTTGTCTTCCCATAACTTTTTATGTCCGCCTCTTCTTCTAATACTAAAAGGCTCCGAATGCTTCCATCAAAGGTGCATTCGTTCCATAATGACGCGTAGGACGTAATCATCTTCTTTTTTGAAGTAACGTCTGTATTATATAAGATAAGAAGAAGTATGCAGTATGGACAGTATAGCCCTAAATAAGCTCTACAAGACACTGGTCCCATACACCCCAATAGAAAGAAAACTATATGGAGAGCTCCCTGATTTGGAAATCACTGCGAAGTTCATCTCATATATTGGTCTAGTCATCTGAACGCTCCAACATAAAAATGAGAACGAGGAAGAAGAAGTATAGGCTATAGCCACGCGAAATATGCTACTACCTTGCACTCCTCAATCTTCGGACTTGCAATGACTTTTTTTTTTGGCGTGCAATTAATCTTTCACTTTTAGATTTGCATAAAAATGACGTCTGAAAAAAACAAAGAAAACTAACTTAGATCTAAGTTTTTTTGTTTTTTTTTAAAGACCTGGACTGTTGACTGTTTTTTTTTGTAGCCTACATAAAATACACCAATAATCATAAAAAAAAAAAATATTTTGTTCCTTTTTTTTTTTTAATCTTTTTGCCCTGACTTAACCCTTTAGAAGCAAGCAAAATGCCCCTAGGCGTGGCTTTTCCACGGCTGGACATTGGCTGTTAGTCAAGTTCTCATTCTATACTGTTATAATGTAATCGTGTCCGGATAATACACTTTAAAAACAAAAAAACTGAGCTACAAGATATAGATCTAGAATCTATGCGTTACATGATCCCCCCCCCCCCCCCCCCCCCCACGAGCTCAGTAAAGGTCAGCGGTAGAGGGAGCTATTGATAACGTGACGTAGTAAACAAATGTCGAAGGATCGCAGAAACATTTTTGCATTGTTACCTCTAAAATAATCTAAATATAATCTGGGTTCTATTATTTAAGTGTTAAGTAAACTAGATCTAGATCTAGGTCTATCTTGATAGCCATTAGATATGTAACCTTACAGATCTAGACTAGTGTGTCCTGTTATTATTGATTCAAGAGTACCCTAAAGCCTAATTAAAGTTAGATAATATTATAAAGCTTACTTATGAGATTTGTTGGGGTAAGAATCATTAAATGAAAGAATCAGAATGTGAATTATTTTGTTTTATTTTTAGATCTATTATTATTATAGCTTTTATATAGCGCTACTTTCATGCCTATAGCATGCTCAGCATCTATCTAATGATAATCTAATCTAGGTCTAGATATAGACTATGAAACTATGTAGATTAGTCTTAGACTCAAGAATTGATTAGATTTGTAAATTAGAATCTAGATAAGACTCCCTAGACCTATATTGGGGCTATATTATTTATATAATATATAATTTATATATTATAATCTAGAATTCTAGATTTTAGAATATTTAGATCTGTTCTAATCTAGATCTAGTCTAGAATTGAGTAGAATATCTAGATTTCATGATTTTTAATCTAATCTAGAATATATATATAATATATAGTAGATCTATATAGTAGAGACTAGAGTTTAGTAGATTAGAATAGTACTTCTATTATTATAATTATTAGTATTAGTATTAATTTGTTGCAATTTGTATTAATTAACTCTCGAGACGTAAAATGCCACAGAGAGAGTATTAATTAACTGTATAATCACTGTTATAATGTGTATTATTATGAATGATAAATTATTTAGTCTACACTAGTACAGTAGTAGTCACTACTACTATAACTCTACTGTCACTACTAGATCTAGATGTAGACTAGTGATTGACCAATTATAATCTAGATTCTAGTTCTAGTCGACTTAATGATGTCAATATGATCAGAACTTTAAGTGTTAATCTAGTTGGCTGGCTTAGACTTAGAAAGAAAGAGTGACTTAAAATAATAAATAATAATTAGTTTGATCTAGATGTGTATATTGTTAGATAGCTAGTTTAGATAGTTGGGTTGCGCACTTCATTAGGCCGACAGTGAATGTACATTTTATAGTGACGACATAGACTTTGGGTTAGAGATTAGAATAGACTTTTAGAAATCAGTTACTGCTAGACTGTTGAGGGGTAAATATCATTATTAGTGATGGACTAGACTGTGGCCCAATCTGTATTAAAAGTTATTCGAAGTTTCAACTTGAGTCAACTTAGTCATTTAGTCTTTGTTCCTATTGGTACCTGTTTATTCATTCTTGTGACGGATGTCATAATAAAGAAACTTGCAACTGTAATTCATCTTACAAGGTACGCACGCACTTAGTATAATCAAGCATTGTTAAAAATACTTAAACTACATTTGATATATAATAACTTTAATAAATATTTAAAATGACTTGTCTTATTTCAAGAGTTTCATTTTGCTGACTGTTGTAAATGAAGATAACTTTTAACTATATGGCGAATTTGAAAAATAGATTTTAAGTTTTTTATGGGTATACTCTTGACTTTGAAAAAAAATGTAGATATTTTTAGAATGCAAATTTTAGTGGGATTGTGAACTCTTGAAATCAGCACTGCAGCTTGAATTAATTGAACTACAATCCAACAATCATCTCAAACAATTAGTTCTTAACATTCCTAAATTAGTGTCCCACAAAGGTCTTGTCGAATTCCTGTTTACCAAATTTATTCATTTGTAATTAGTAATTTGTGACATGTTTGCATCTTCATATAGATCTATTTATCAGCAGCCTAGAAAAATATGTTAGAAATAGATGACAAACCCCTCAGTTCACAGATAACTCCCAAGTTAACCAAAATATGATGAACTGTTATCAAAAAGCTCGCAGCTTGAATTCAAACATAGCCTTAGATTAAATACAAAATTACTGTATATTTTCCTTTTTCCTTTTTTTTTTATTATTGCCCGACAAATTTTTTCTTTTAAAAAAGTTTTTGGCTTGCTTGTAAAAAAAAAGTTTGCCCATCACTGCTCTAGTCTCTACTGTCAAAAGTCGAACACTACAAAGTCAGTAAAGTGTCTACTCTAAATAAATCTTTAGTCTAGATCTAGAATTTTTCTTTACTAGGCTAGGTTTAGATATAATTTCTAGTGATGTATATTTAATTAAAAAATTTTTTTTTTATATAGAGCTCTATATTCTAGAGTTAGGTCCAGATATCAATTGAGATAATCACAAGTCTGATATGATAAAATATAATCATACTTAATCATAGTCGACATAGTCATAGACTACTCTAATAGTAAATAGTCTACTAGATCTAGATTATACTCGACTACCATACATCTATAGTTATTAAGAGTAACAGTTTAACAGAAAAAAAACTTTTTTAACAAATAAAAGCTACTTATCTTATTTTTGTTAAAATAGTTACTTTGACTTAAAACTCAAAATATCTACATGTTATATTAAATGGAAAGGTATCATGGAATCCACATATTGATGAAATTATTGAAAAATCAAAGCCATAAGATTTATTAAAGGAAATTGTACAAATCAAAGAAGAGCATAAAAAAAAACAACCTAAAAAGTTAACCTTGGTTATGCCAATATTAAAATATGCCTCCTCAGGTTGGGACCCCTCAAGAAAACTTTTAAAGAGATGCAAAATACAGCTGTGGAATTTATAAAAAAAAATATTGACATTTGATTAGAGTAAAATCATTAGTAAAATAATTAAATGTAGAGACGCTTCAGGACAGAAGACTAACAAGTAAAGTAGCAATAAAACTCTGGACCATAATTTACAAATACAAACGCAAAAACTTAATAAAATACCCAGGAAGACATAAAGATACAGATACATTTCTTATTCCATATACTAGGATGAATTCATAAAAGTGCTCATTCTTCCCTATTGCCATTAGAGCATGGAATGGGTTGCCTGAATCAGCCAGGAAAACCAGAGCAGTCTCTGATAAACATGCATGACTAGATTGACATATCTATTGATATGTGGAGGAATTAATGAATAAGGGACAATTTTATAAATTAGAATATTTAGAATTAAAAAATCAATCTATATTTACTATATTCATATGATCTAGTCTATGATTATGACTTTTGACAGTAGAGACTAGAGCAGTGATGGGCAAACTACTTGCTACTTATTGAATCTTAAATAATGATTCAAACTGTTCAGGTTCTACTCTTTTAACTAAAAAAAAAGCTGTTTTAACAGACACAACAATATGAGATTATACATGTCCCCAATCAAGCAGTTGTAAGCAAAGTACTAGGTATCTGTTCATTTTGTTTTTGTTTGCTTTGTTTGATATTCATTATGTTTTTATCAAGTTAACTTTTGAACAAGTTATCTAAGTTATCTTTCTGTTTTGTTAATCTTGTAACAGTTACGCAATTTTTACAGTTAATTTTTACTTAAGCAAGTAGATGTAGAATTCTGTAATTATCTTGATATCATGTTTACTATTGAAACAGATAATTGACATAAGCATGTAAAGTTCTCCTCAGTATTCTAGAATTAGTATTAGAATGTAGTAGTAGAAACTGCAAAGAAAGTCAAGTAAAAGAGTGCTGCTCTATATGCCAGTTCTTTGTTGTTTTTAAGGATTAAAATGAAAAAAAATATGTTGACTCTTAAAATGTACTTTGAAGTATTTGATATCTCCAACTCCTATACACATGTTTATTTTTATGTACAAGATATTTAAGACATTTAAATGTCTTAGTATGAAACTAACTGTATTCATTATATTTCTGTATCAGCAGTGGACCACAAAATAGTAGATTCATTCATCATGAGTCGACAGACAGCTCCTGGGCCCAAGAGCAGAACAATACAAGTGAATGCCCTGCCCAATCCTGCATTACCTATGCAGACTTCCGAGCTAAGTTCAGCTGTCTGTAAGTAATAATTTCTCATTTGTGCTTTTTGAAATCACATTCAGAGGTGTCACTTTTCCGGGTTTTGAGGGATCCGATTTTCCCCCCTCCGAGTTTGCCTTTTACAATTTTGTTAAAATTCGGATTTTTAAATGATTTAGATTTTTTTTTGAAATTTCTTATCATTTTCCCCATTAATTTTAGTTTGCTAGTTCAGATTGTGAGCCGCCATTTTTAAACAATATCGACCAGTCTCATATCTCGCGATTCGCAAGACTTTCACTTTGCATGCGCACTAAGCTTTATTTACCGGTACAGTATTTTTTTTTTAAGTGCAAACATTCTGAGAATTTCTAGATGTACGGAACGTGCCTCAAATCGGCTTGATTTAAATCTAGATCAATTTCTATGATTAATCTAGATCTGATATAGACTGTAAATTCTTGTATTTAGTATAGATATAGTCTAGATGAAGGCGAGGTCTAGTCTAGATCTACTTGCGTACCTAGTCCTAGATCTAGAAATAGAAAGAAAAAAATTCACGAGTGCGAAATTATTATTTTTTCTTTCTGTGTTTTATATTTTAATATTTGTATAGGTTCAATATAGAGCCTTAGCCTATGTCTAGAGCTATATTGGTCTAGAGTATTAAAGAGGTAAGATTTAGATTTAGGATGGACTAGATAACCATATTTACATCGTTTTTAGATCAGAACTAGAAAAAGTCTAGGTCTACATTTAAATATTAGAAACTAAATCTAAATGTTCATTTTGGAGTAGATCTGGACTAAATCTCAAATCAATTTTATCTTGTTGAAATAGATTTACTGGTCGATGCATGTACATTGATGGAATCAGTTTTATCAGTGTTGATTAAAGTAGGCTGCTTCAAAGGAATAATGAGTGAAAAAATGTTGAGAGAGAAACATCATTTAAAATAACTGTGTTATGGGGGGGGGGGGGGTGTACAAACATTGTTAATATAAAATTGTACTAAATCCTCTTAACTTGTATTACAAGCTTTATCAATAAATAGACACTAACTCTATTTATTATAATGATAGGCTTACTAATTACATATTTAAAACATGGGGGCATATTATGATATAGATCTAGGAAGTAATTTACTACTCTTCTTCTTTCATAAAATTTTGGTGCTTGTAAATGCTGGACATTTCATGGTTGGTAAAGTTTGGGGTTTATGATTTCAGTGTTTGTCAAATTTGGAAATTCGGGTTTCAGGGTTTACTTGGTCTCATGGGTTGCACCCCTGATCACATTTTTTATATGTTTCTAGCCATAAAAAATGTTTCCTTGTGTTAGGAATTAGTTGTTGTTTTTTTTTACAATAGCTCTATTGTTTTAATTATTTATTTTATTTATTTGAAGGGGCAGGCTCAACCAATGGCACCTCAGATCTTGCCAGCTATTTTGAGTGTCCAGTTTGTTTTGATTATGCACTGCCTCCCATCATGCAGTGTCAAAGTGGTCACATTGTATGTCAGTCCTGTAGACAGAAACTTACCATGTGTCCAACTTGTAGAGGTCCTTTAGGTAAGGAAACATTGGACATTGTTAAATCTTGTCAATACTTATCACATGTAGAGGTCCTTTAGGTAAGGAAATATTGGACATTGTTAAATCTTGTCATTACTTATCACTGGTCCTATTCGTAGAGGTCCTTTTTGGTAAGGAAACATTGACTTTGCTAGTTCTTGTGAAGAAATACTTGGTCAGTCTAGTAAATGGGAACAAAAGAGCACAGTAGAAGTCTCTGTGGTGGTTTACAATAATGTTCCATGTCAAACTTGACCACCAACATGCTACAACAATCCATCACCCTTTAAAGTGGAGTGAGTCTTGCCTTTACTTGAATTAACTATTGGGCCCTCCTAATGTGCAGCTTAAGACGTAACTATCATACCTATAAAGTAATAAGAATAATTAACCGAAAACATTTTCCATTTACTTTTATAATTCTACATTTTATACATATCAGATTATTATTGTCCTCTGGTTATTTCTTTTATAGAATGTTTTATTATGTTTTTTTGGCATTATTTGAAAATCAATCTTGTCTTAAACATTTGTCTTTGTCTGGAATATGGCATGAAACTATATAAATTTGTTAAATCCTATTTTTTTCTTTTCCACTACAACATCATCCTGTGTCTTTTAACTCTTATTGGTGGCTCTTGTTTCCATATTCCACCAATTTCTCTAACAAAAACATTGAAACTTTCAAATAAGTATGTTTTTAAAATTATCAGGCAACATCCGTAACTTGGCTATGGAGAAAGTGGCAGCGTCTGTGCTTTTCCCCTGTAGATATTCCAACAATGGATGCCAGTCTACCCTGCTACACACAGAGAAAAGTGATCATGAAGACACTTGTGAACACAGGTATATTACATGCTTAATCCTATGTCTATCATCTTATCTTTGGAGAATAATAATAATTTAATTTGTATAGCACAATGCAGACTCGAAGCACTATCTTATCTTATATAATACAGACGTTACTTCAAAAAAGAAGATGATTACGCGTCATGCATTTAGCCGTGCATATTAACCAATGACCTAAATTCTGCCAAGTCACTGGTTTTTCTGGCTAGCTCAGGCAACCCATTCCATGCTCTGATAGCGCTAGGGAAGAAGGAGCATTGGTACAAATTTGTCCTAGCATATGGAAAACACTATGAGAACATAACAGGCATAAAAACGGTTAATTGAAAATAAGTTTTGAAACAGATAGGTCTTAAAGTTCTTCTTAAATGTAGTGAAGTATGTTGTTTGTCTGAGCTCAATGGGGAGTGAATTTATACCTTTGGTCTTTGCACTGAAAAAGCCAGCAAATTGTAACTTTCACTGGATAATGCAGCACAACTAGAAGCATTGATCCCATGGAGCGCGGGTCTCTCTGAGGGATATAACATTTTCTTAAATTACAAGAGCATTTAACTGTTATAGATCCACTGATGACAAAGCGTAGCCACCTTGTACTTGATACGTTGTGACTGGAGCCAACAGAATCTAACGAGGAGATCAGTGCAGAATTATGTCTTGATTAATAGTGATGCAGTAAAGAACATTTATTTTTGCTAGCAGAACATTTATATTTTGTTGCCTTTTTGTTTTTTGTTCAGGCCTTATACATGTCCATGTCCTGGGGCCTCCTGCAAATGGCAAGGCTCACTTGAGCAAGTTATGCCACATCTCATGCAGTCCCATAAAAGCATAACCACATTGCAAGGTAAAATATTACACATAATCAGTTAAATGCTGTATTTTCTGCTTTTAAAGGAGGAGACCTTTATATATCTTTATTAATCTCATATTAAAAAAATAAACAATAAAAAAAAAAGAGTACATAAAAAAAATGTTCTTTCAAAAAATATTTTGTGTTAAGCCAACAGCAGTCAGTGTTATAATTCAGTCATTGAACTAACAGCAACTACAATCAATAAGGAGTGTCAAAAAGAGTTCTGATGGATATTGTTATAGTTTGGTCATTGAACCAGCAGTCAATGTTATAGTTAAAACATTGATAACACCTAATGAGATTAGAAGCTTCTGTCTTACGGTCACACCTGACAATTTTAAAGTCTCATAAATTTTGTAAATGTTTTTGTTTTATTATTAAGCCTTACAAGGCCTCACAAGCTGGTATCATATAAATCCAAAGACTTTTAGAAATTAACTTTTGAAACATTTGTTTCCTTTCTTTCTTGGTTGCTAGGTGAAGACATAGTTTTTCTGGCAACAGATATTAATCTCCCGGGAGCAGTGGACTGGGTGATGATGCAATCATGTTTTGGTCACAATTTTATGCTTGTTCTTGAAAAGCAGGAAAAAATTGATGGGCTTCAAATGTTCTATGCTATTGTTCAGCTTATAGGCACGCGAAAACAGGCTGAGAATTTCATATACAGGTATGTGCTCAGCAGCTATTCTCATTGTGATGTTTGAAGTTATACCAAATTCATAAATTATACTATAGAGGTTTGAGGGACAAAGAAATATTTTTGCTATTAACTGCTCTTTAGTTATGCTTGTTTATTTTTAGAATATTGGACATTTATTTGAAAGAGTATTAAGTTTTGTGCACACAGGATGGGCTGGAGGAATGTTAAGTAGTTAGACTCTTGGTGGAGATAATGATTTCTCCATTATAATACTGCATCTTGGAGGTGCAGTTGCAGAGTGTTTAAGCACTTGGCTTCTGAGCCAGGTTTCCTGGATTCATATCCTGCTGAAATTGGGAGTTTTACTTTTGGGATCTATAGGGCGTCTCTAAGCCCACCCAGCTCTAATAGTACCTGACATTAGTTGGGGGAAAAGTAAAGGTAGTTGGTCATTGTGCTGGCTTCATGACACCCTTGTAAACCATGGGCTACAGAAACAGATGACCTTTACATGTAGATTGCAAGGTCTGAAAGGGGAAATAATACTTTAACTAAGGTTTAAAAGTAAATAGTTTAATCTGAATAAAATTACTGCAGCAAATCACTGTACATGCCACACAATAACATTTTGTGAATATAAAAACTGGTGAGTTCTACATACTGGTACCTACTTTTGTAAAACTTGATTTTATTTTTCCTTACATTTAAAATAGTACTATAGTACTCTACTGTGTCTGTATTTAGGTTAGAACTTAATGGCCACAGGCGCAGGTTAACCTGGGAGGCAGCGCCAAGAAGCATCCATGATGGTATACAGTCAGCCATAGCCAGCAGTGATTGCCTAGTGTTTGACACCAACATAGCTCAGTTGTTTGCTGATCATGGCAACCTGGGGATCAACGTCACTATCACCATCTGCGATAGATAGATGAACTCACTCCTGCCCAATGTTAATATTGAAACATATAAACAAAAATGTATTTGTTTCGGTCCTCTGTTGTTATCCATTGTTGTCTACATCATTACTTCCCCTTGTCATGCAAATGGTTGGTTTGTTACAGGTATCAACTTATCCACCAACAAATATTTGTACATAGTTTCATATCTTATCTTACAGGTAAATAACACATGCCATTTTGAAGTCATTTTAATAAACAAATCTCTATGTAATTAGCAAAGGAGACAATATCTTGTGGGAATTCAAGAGTTGATTGAATCTAAGCAATTGTCTTTTTTCCCGGCCTATAGTCAAAAGTAAATACTTAATGGCATATCATATATGCACCTTTTCACATCACAATGCTAACCAGTTTTCTTGAAATTCTTCATGCCGTACCTATTGTGATCAGGATTATATGGTCATCTTACGCAAAACAAAACATTTTGGTTTTAACCCATTTTTTGTGTTGCAGGAAATGTTACATTTTTTAAAGACTTTGAAGACTTGTGAGTTAATAGTTCAGTGATGGCTCACACAGGCTGCTGTGCATTTGTCAGGATATACATAAAAGTATATTTATCATGTATTTATTTAATATATTCTGTTCAGGGCTTTTCCCAGGTTGATTTGTTGAACTTTGTGGATCTTTGATTGGGGTACATTTATGCTTAGTTCCATTGGCATTTGACAATGGTTTATGCTAAGTGTACTGGTCTTTATAAAAATGTCCATCAAACTTTGGATTGATAATTTACCAAGTTCAGTGCATGGATTGATGTGCTGGGATTCTTTACCTTGGTGAAAATTGTTCCCAAAATTGATCAGTAATAGATTTATAAAAAAAACAAATTTACCATAAGAAATAGCTTGAAATTTGTTATGGTCACAGACTATTTTATCATTTTTTATAATTACATCTGAAGACACCTGCTTCTAACTTTCTTTAGACAGAAGACACATGTACATTTCAACCTTAGCATTAGTGTTAGACTAGTCAGAAGGATAAGGTGGATGCTAAAAGTCACATCTGTACAAAAGATTTCCTAGTTGATGAACTTATGATCTAGTGTTGTACTTTAAGTAGGTTAGCCCTTTAGTGATCATCATCGTCCAAAGAGTTCCTTCAAGAGCATGCAATTTCCATTCTCACATCAACAAATTTTTTAAACATTCTAATTTTTTGTTTTGTCCATGTCCAGAGAGGATACTAAAAAGGGATTAAATCTGAAAGAAACAGTTTATAAGTCCATGTAATTGGACATTTAAAAAAAAAAAAATTAATTGTATTATCATTCTTTCAAGTTGAATGAGTTTCATGCTTCCTGTGTCCAACCTTTTAGGGTTATCATTTGAATGTTGAAACTTTGGCCCATTTCACAAATTGTTTGTCTTGGGTATAAATTCTCATTTTTCTCCTAATATACCCAATCAGAAAATGTTTCATGAAACTCATAGACAAAGTGTCTCAACCCAGTCATTGTGGCTGCAAAATGGAGAAGGTCCTGGGTTAGTCTAATGCTTGCACATGACTAATGATTTCCCCCTGCAAATGTTTTGTTCAATCTGTAGACAAGAGATTGAAATAACTGAAGTGATTGGAAAATATATATTGAACTTCTAACTATTGTAGATATTGAGCACTTCAATCTACTGGAATAGATAGAGATAGGCACAATTTAGTCTTCAATTGAGTCATTAGTAAAAAAAAAATAAAAAATCCAGCCATCATAAATCATGTTCATTCATTGGCTAGAATGTGGGTATTTTTTTGTGCCTTGTTTCTTGGGGCAGTCACAGAGTCATTAGTCAAATAGTTGAGTTTAAGGAACTCATTTTATGGACTCTATTGACATATGGTCTCTTTTTTTTTTTTTTCATTTAAATGTTTCACTGTTTTAATGTTTATATGCAGGTTATTTTCATTGCAATATCATCACTTTATCAATGATCCCTTTGTGGGTGAATGCATTGTCTTATTTTATGTGCTAGCTCCCAGTGTGCTATTTGTAGATTTACAGTGGGGACAGATCTTTATGAATAATATAATAATTTATCACACCATAGTTTGTATTTTGTGTCTAATGTTAGAAATTTTTAATTTTATTTTTGATTGACATCAGTGATCAGATTTCCACATTGTACTCATGACTTCCCCAATTCTCATCATTGAGATGTTGGATCAGAATGTTATTCCTTTGTCTCAACGTTAGTTAAAGATAGTGCAGACTTTTGTTTTTACATTGCAGTATCATGCTCTTATTTCCCTTGGAATATTTTCCTTTTTATTAAATGTCAAGATCTGTCTGTTCCTTTGTACCGAGGGTAATGGGCTTGGAAGGATGCTCTATTTTATAGAAAGATGTCTGATTGATTGACTGGGTTCACATGTTATTTAATCCTGTAGGTAGATGCGAGTGTCTCAATGTGTCTGTGTCCAAGGTGCCTTCTGGTTGTAGATGGCTGTTTCTATTTTAGCCTTTTCCTAATTTTATCTAAAAGAAAAAAATAATTATTTTATGAATAGTTTTTTTTTTTTTTTTTTTTTTTTAACTAAAGAGAGGTCAAGAGAATTTGAAAATAACAGACAAAAAAGAGGGTGGAGTATTATGTTAAGATTGTAGAAAGGTCTGATAATATAAAATAAAAAAACAAGCCAGTATATCATGACAGTTTGGACTACTAAAACTTTGTTTTTCAATTTCAAGAAATTGTCATGTATAGTGATGTAGGAGCAGTCCTTAAGTTGTATTCCACTAAACATGCCTGCCAAGTGTTTGGTGTCTGTGTACATAGATTGAATGAAGTCATTAGTTGAACACTTTATCTCTGTCATTGTTCACCTGTACAAACTCCCTCCAAAGTCTAGGATTCTATATTCTCACTTATTCGTTGGTTGCTTTGATATTCTCTTATCATTGGTGACACGTTCTGTCAGACTCAAACTCAACTAAAATATAAAATGAAATATAAACTCCTATATTCTTTTATTATTCAATGCTTTGAAGATTAAAACCATAAGTTAGTTTGTGGTTCCTTGATTTTTTTTCAAGAATAGTAATTTTTGTGTCTTTATTACTGTCAAAACACCTATATAGTTCAGTGAAGAAAAGTTCTTACATCCTGGCTTAATACGAAGGATTAGAAAGTAAAATCATTTTCGATGCTGTTTTGACTTTGTCATTCTCAACTAGCTTCTCTTTATTTTATAAGCTGGCTTGGTTTTACCAACGTACTGACAGAACGTGCCACATTGATTTGATTGTGGGAATATTGCACACAGGACTTGAAGTAGAAGTTTTGTTGTGGCTATGTTGCACACAGGACTTGAAGTAGAAGTTTTGTTGTGGCAATGTTGCGCACATAAGAAGTTTTGTTGCTCTTATTTTGGATAAAATCCTTGTCTGAAATTTCTCACTGCATGTTTGATTAAAATGTATTGATACATTACAATCCTTGTTTGTTTTATTTTATCTCAATGTGTTGTTATAAGTACCGGTATTTAAATAGCTAAAAAGTTATAAGTATACAAATAGAAGTTCACTACAAGATATAATATATATATATATAACGCACTTCTGTTAAACTCTTGTTAAAGAGAAAAAAAATATCTCGGGCTCACAGAGGAAAGCATTTTTAGAATAGGCGCAAAAGATGTAAAGATAAATAGAAAGCCCGGAGGAAAACGTGTGCCAAAATATGCAGGTTTTACAACTGGGTTTGCACTCATCCATTATCTTGGAAATCGAAGGCCTTGTCACACCATTGTTAGTTCGCCAGTGACATGAATAGAGTTGTGAAGCACGGGGTACATTTGTTTATCGGAATTATGATGTTGCACGGGAGAGTTATGAATTATGGGAAGAAAATCTCGTTTTAAGATTTTGACCACATGGTCAGAATTTAGTAGATGCCTTGTATTTTGAAGAAGACAGACGTGTCTTATATTTTAAGTTGAGAGTATTGCTAGCTGAGCGTTTGATAACATTCTATTTGGATTATGTTATATAATTATGCGAATTATTTCATGTGATCGCATTGATGGGTGGAATTGCCAGTGAACTGTCATTTTATTTTATGGTCAAATAAATATTGTCTGCTGATCAAGGTTTTAATTGGTGAATTTTAATATCTGTTGTTCTGTACTAACTAAAATAGACATACGCGACATCAAGTAGTACAACAATTCATTGAGAAACAAGGCATCTTGAATTACATTAATATTCACAATCAAATGTCACTTAACAAGAAGTGACAGGCATACCACTCAGAATATATCTGCACCTCTCTTTGGTGAGTTGATAGAGCCGTTTAAAGTTTACACGCGTCGTGTTGGTATATTTTGACTGATACGTTATCCAATGGAACGCATGGTCAACCCCCCCCCCTCCGAAATGAAATCCCCCCCTGCAAGGGGGGGGGGGTGTCGTTATTCAGTGACTGTTTTTTTTGCTTTAATTTGGTTTATTTTAGGTGAAATTTTAATACTAAACCATCACTTGCCCAAGCACAGCCAAGGGGATTTTGAGTTTAAAGCCTCCCTACCAGGGGGGGGTTTGAGTTTGAAACCCCCTGCCAGGGAGTTTTGTATTTAAATCCCTCTCTTCTATAAAACAGAAAAGAAAATGCAAACGACAATCCTCAAATTCCAAGAGCACATCTAAGGAGGATTTTGATTTTAAACCCCTCTCCAAAATTTACGATAAACCTCTCTTCAATATAAAAAAGCAAATTACACACTCAAAACTGTATGAGCGTAGCCAAAGGGGCTTTGAGTTTAAACCACTCTTCAGCTGGGTTTGAAGCTAAAAATACCTCTTCAATATAAAATTAAAAGCAAATTACGCACTTAAAATGCTATGAGCATAGCCAAGGGGTTTTTTAGTTTAAATCCCCGCCAGCGGGGTTTGAAGCTAAAAAATAAATCTTCAATATATAAAAAAACATATTTCGCAATCAAAATGCTATGAGCGTAGCCAAGCCTATTTGGTGTTTTGAGTTTAAATTTCCCTTCAAAGGGGTTTGATGCTAAAAAAATACCTCTTCAATATAAAAAAAAGCAAATTACCGGTACACACTAAAATTCTTTGAGCGTAGCCAAGCCAATAGGGGGTTTTGAGTTTCAACCCTTCTCCTTCAGATGGCTTTTTAAAAAGTTTAAAACCCCTCAAGATAGTTTTGAGTTCAAAATCCCCCTACAGAGCGCTTTAAGGTTGAAAGCCTCTCTCTTCAATATTATTTCTAAAGCAAACTACTACACCAAATTCTATGACCGTAGCTAAATGGAGTTTTGAATATAAAAAAAAACAAAAAAAAACTCCAGATATATTTTAGTTTACTCCCCCCCCCCCCCCCCCCCCACAACAGGTGATTTTGACGATAAAACTTCCCTTTTCGATATAATATCTAAAGCAAATAGTCACCTAATTCAAAGATCGTAATCAAGAGAAGTTACACGTCTACAGGTGGCTGGGCTCCATTAATAAAATGCAATGAATAGTCATCTGCCGAAATTGAAAAGCACTAAATGTGGCTCTACAAGATGGCTAAGACGGATTTAAGAGTCAGTTATAGAGATCGGGTCTAAATCAAGGAAATCCTATGCCGAAGTGGGAGTCGACCCCTTAGTAAGATTGTGACAGAACGTCGCATGAGGTTTGCGGGACATGTTCTCCGATAAAATGAATTACGCATAATAAGAATTGCAATGACATCTTAGTACAACTTGGCGCCACACTTTCATGGAGGTCCTCAGAGCAGGTGGGAAGAGGCTTCAGACATTGCCAGTGACAGAGTTTTGTGGAAACAGCTTGCCAGCAAATGCGCCGAACGGCGCGGGAGGGTCTAAGTCAGTAAGAATAGCACATTAGGTTTTTGAAATAAAACGTTTTAATAGCAGGATAATGTACTGTAGGTACCTCAGAATATGTATTTAGTTGGCTTTCAATATTCAATACCAGAAATAGTGCTTAGCGGGCGGAGCTTCCGCCCCGCGCTGACAGCTCATAGCTATCCATAAAGTATTAAGTACTGTTTCATTGACTAATGTAGGTAATAGCATTTTTAAAAATCTCTACTAAGTTGTAAATAAAAAAAAATATCTAACAGACGAAAGAAGGAAACAAGAATAAGTGTACAAAAAGTTTGTGATAATTTTATTTTCATCATTAAAGAAACAAAAAAAAAAAGAATTGTATTCCATATAACCTTGATATTTATCTGCAGTTGAACAAATCATTTCAAAAAATATTTTTCTTGGAGCATTGATTCAAACAAGAGAGAAATACTATTCAATATAGAAACAAAATCCATGACTTGGAGGACCCAATGTGCTGTCATTGACTGGGTGTCCAATTGCTCGAGTAGAGAGAGGCACATAGCAGAACATGTTGAATTGGCAGGACCAAATGGGATGTGGAAATGTAGATAGAAACAGTGCACTGGGAATTCAAAGTAGATTCAACTTCATAGAGCAATTAGATTGGCATTATATTAATACACAAGAATCAACAAAATCAAAGCCTCAACCTAATCTGATCATATATTCATTTGTTTTTACATTAAATTTATTTTTAACTGTGAGAAAGGGATGCTCTAAGTGTTTAGAGTAAAAATCCCAATAATGGGATTTTAGACTTCTGCTCAGCTCTACTGGGTAACTGACATTAGTTAGGGAAAAGAAAACAACAAAAATCTGCTTCAGTGGTAATAGGTCTTGTAATAAACAATGGGATGTTCATTCAAAGATCTCTAGACAATAAATCTGCAGCAAAAAAAAAAAAAAAAAAAGATATTTGCAAAAGCTTAACATAAATACAAGAAATTATAGTTGCTTCTTGGCCCAGAAAAGAATGCCTTAAGGTATGCCCATTTGGCTGATAATCTACCAATTAGTAGCTGAACTTGTTAAAAATAAACTGCATTTTTATTTGCCTAATTAGATACAAAAGAAAACATGAAAATGATATAATGAAAATGATAGAGGCGCTAACTATTTATTATCTCTCTTATGATAAGTATGGACTAGAAGTGACATGCCCTTTCTGTCAACATTATGTCAGACTCAACAATTTATATATCAATAAAGAAATGAGCATTGGTGATCTCCATAAATAAAAATATATATCAGTTGCAGTTCATTGTTATATTCTTCAAGACAATCACAAGATATTTTGACTAGAAACTAAGTAATACACACAGACTAATAGCTCAAAAATAAACAAGATTTCATTTCTGGAATCAAGCATTCACCTTATCTTTTAAACACAATGTGTTGTTACACTACAGACATTAATTCTCTTCAACCCATTCAAAGTTATCTTGTAGAAATATGCCCAAATGTGTGCTGTTGCACACAAAAAAAAACAACAAAAAAACAGTGAATAAAAAAAATAGAGTGCTTACGAAATTATGAAAAGTAATGGAAGGCTGGAAGAAACGATGTTTAAAAAAAACTTGAATTGTGCTTAGATAAATAAAAACAGTTACAGATGAATTATCTCTGATGTTAATATGTGAATGGATGACAGCAACATAATGAGTATATGCAAACATAGTTTGTATTCATTGATAAAGATATTGAGATAACCATGAAATGTGAATTCTGCATGTTTGAAAATTGCATAAGAATCACTGAATAATTTCCATAATATCTTAAAACTGAATAAATAACATACATATCTCAAGTCACTACTTCTGATATAAACTAGTCAACTCTGTGATTATTAGGTGAAGTAAACCAAGAACTGTAGTGTTAGAATGCTAGAAAAGAACTTGCCTTCCATTAAATTCACACGGAATGACTATGGTTGCTATAAACAAAAAAGGTTGCACATAAACATATTTAAAGCTACATTTTCCGGTTACCACTGTAAAAACAAAAAGTTTGGCTTGTATCAGAGGTAAATCTAAACTTGATTGTAGCAGGAGTAGGTAGTGATGGCAGTGAAACCAAAGATAAACCTAAGTGCAAGCTCTAAGAAAACCCAACTACCCAAAGTGTGCCAGTCAGATATCATACAGAATGAATGTATTTGCCTGTTTAACCTTGATGAGCAAACAAATCCCAGGAAATGAGCAGTTCAGAAAGTTGGGTGTCAACAAGAATCAAGATGGAAGCAAACCCTGGGTATGGAGAGGGGGAGCAGAGTTACAAGTTACACACAAACAATTAGCTGATAATTACACAATAAACTGAATATCTTTTTACATGTAGAGATTTTCATTCATATTAAACACAAGCAAACATCAAAATAATGCAAAATAGAAATATCTGTACAAGCATGGATTAGTTTCTGACTTAACATTTTCATGTTATTTGCCTCAGTTAAAAAAAAATCTACCACAATATTGCACAATTTGTTGTGTATTTGTTGATGCTGGCAGAAATGCATTTTCTGTTATGGGTGTTAAACACAGTGTTTAGAAATATAAGCATATTAGAATAACAAAAGAAAAAAAAAAGTGATTTTAATAGATGAATTATGTCAATATGGTGGGAACAAAAAGGCCTCTATTAAACAAACAAACACAAAATTTCTGTACAAGACATATTTCACGTCTGAAATACACATTAAAATGCCTGTTTTGGTTTGAATGTTTCTATCCTGAAATAATGTTTAATTTCTGACTCTGCATGATAGGCAAATGTTATCTTTATATATAAAAAAAGACAATAACAATATTAGTCTACATTCTGTATATTCAAAAACTTTTAAAATATACACTGACTTGTAACAAACTAAATCCAAAATGCCTATGATTCATCAAACTTTGGAAAAAGAAACAAAACTAATGTAAAAGTTCAGACAAAAGTCAGTGTAATGGTTCAGATCAGCAGCAGTGAGACACCAACAAAAATGTCGCCTAAAAAAAAATGTGTTAGGAATAGTGAGTAACTCTTCAGTGTATGGCAGCACTTTTAACACAAACTTTTCTTTACAAACAAACAAAATATACAAACAAATTTGAGGCAGCAAACATTCAGTCACTGTGCACATTTTACTAGGTAATATTGGAGCTCTGAGCATATACACAAATCCTTTGGGCACTGTACAACTGTGAAAAGTGTTGGCTTTTCCTCTTCAGGTTTAATTACTCGCTTTAATTACTTTATGACATGATGCTTAGGAAAACAGAATCATTAATTAAAGAAGATAATTATGCTGTTTAATAGATTTTTTTAAAGTTTGGTAACCTGGAAAATGTAACGAAAAAAAAAAAAAAAAATTTGGGGTCTATATATATTGAAGGTTAGGGAGATATTTGTCAATGACTGTCAAGTTAAACAACTAGTAACATACAGAATTTGAAATATTCTTCACATCAAGAAACAATGGCTCATTGATTTAAAAAAAAAAAAGTAAAGCAATAAATAAAGAAACTAAACCAGAACATCAACACTAACTGGCAATCAGCTGAATGTCTTACCATTCTACTAACAGTAACTCTTACCAAACAAATACCCAAAATATTTCTTAGAAATATATAAGATTAAAAAAACAACATTTTGACAGCTATTGAAAACTCAGTATTATGCATAATCATGTGTGGTACCCCAATGGTTCAACAGTCTAAGGTTTAGGTGAAGCTGATTATATATATTGAAATAAAAGACTTTTTCATTCAAAATAATGTTCTTTTGTGAGGGGTTGATGACTGCTTATTGAAAACATTGACTCTAATCATAGATTGTGTTTCACAACTAATAAAACAGGAATATGACTTAAAAAAACAAAACAAAACCTGTTGAGGACAATACCACAGTGCATGAATGTCAGGTGATCTGTTTCATCTCTAGAGATTAGGGAGTTTTGACAGGTTTCCCATAAAAATAAATGTAAACATAATACTAAAATAAAAAGCAACTGCAGTTTAGTGAACAAACATTATTAAAAACGCTGTTTTATTTAAAATTTAATTTGTTTTTGAATTTACTGAACTGATTAAATTAGATCAGTGATGCCCAACATAAATGGAC
This sequence comes from Biomphalaria pfeifferi, assembly GCA_030265305.1. Taxonomy (NCBI): domain Eukaryota; kingdom Metazoa; phylum Mollusca; class Gastropoda; family Planorbidae; genus Biomphalaria; species Biomphalaria pfeifferi. The sequence continues at coordinate 353,744 of JASAOG010000072.1, forward strand.
CTGTGGGCCATTTTAATTTCCGACACTGGTGTCGCGGGCCACATAAAGGAAAGGTACAAAAACGAAATGAAATTGACCAGAAACTATTTGATTAGAAACCTGTGGATCTAGTATTTACATTCATTAAAAGAATATTTTTTCATGCGTCAGAAAATGGCTTAATTTCTCTATTAAAAATATGAGCAACAGTGTAGCTAGCTAGCTTTACCAACGCTCATATTCTTGTCTCTATTAATGTAAATATTAACATTAATCTTCCAATCTCTAGACATAGTTTAACAATCTTTTATTCCAATGACATCAAATTTGTTTTATAATTTGCATTTCTTTTTCTTTTAAAACAGCCACACTTTATTTACAACTCAAATATATTGGCTTATTATCAGGTTCTGCCAAAAAGTTTAGGTCCTTTCTATTTTTATATATTTTTTGATAAATTCTACATAAAGAGTCCAATCTCATAAACACACAAATGTTAGTCATGGTGCCAATCAATTGGAGAAAAATTGAGGGCCCTAACGTAGGTAAAGAGACATTTTTCAGCTTTTTCTTTGGGGGTGGGGTTTAGCGGATTTTCTACACTTTGTGCCGACATTTTGGCGGGCTGGATGGAACCACATCACGGGCCGGATCTTGCCCATGGGCTGTATTTTGAGCATCACTGAATTAGATGAACTAATGTTTGTTTTCAAGTGTAGTTGCTAGAATCTTGTCCTCACTATTTCCTGACATAAACTGACAGCCAACAAAAAAAGGTGACCAAAAAATCTGCTGGCAAATGTGTAAACTGACAAGCATACTGTGTACCATTGTTTAAAGGCTTTATGTACAGAATGTGTACACTAAGAGTCCTTGTATGCTGTACAGACACACACACACATGGGATACACATAGAAATGGTAAGAAAAACATACAAATGCTTTGGATAAAGCTTCCTATATACAATGTCACAACCTTGAGTGTGACTGGAATTACAAAATGGTTCATGGCTTTCAAAGAGGACTTCAACAACTGCCAACAGAATTAGAGAAACAGCAAGAAACTTTGTATTTACAACTTATGAACTCCTGAATTACAGTCCTGCCTTGATCTGCTAGTACAGCCTCAAATAAAGTACAAGAACCACCACTGAGTAGGTGAAGATTTGTCAAACTATTTGCCTGTTTGGCTGAGGAGTATTCAGACTCTGACAAAAAGGATGATCAAGTTGGGTGAAAATATAAAATTTAGTTTGTTGTTTTCTATTCAAAAATACCTTTTTAAAAATGTTAATTCCAAAGTAAATGTATAAACTAAATTGAGAAAGCAAAATGGTATTGAGCACACAAGAGACTAGTTGATGCACACAATAACACTGTGCTAGTTATTGTTCTAAATATTTTTGTTCAATAGCATAGAGTTCTTCTACAACAAATGAATTCAATTAAGGTGAAGTTATGACTCTCTCAATATTTACAGGTAAAAAAAAAAACGTTGACAAAACATAATAACTGTGATCAACATGCTGTCGTATCAATTTCTTCATCTTCTGTTCATAATCACTAGATACAGAGGGACATGTGTTTCTAGTATCAAAAATATTTTTGTACAAATGTGAACATCCAAAAAAAAAAATACATATAACAACTCAAGAGTGTAAATAAAAATATCTTAAAACTAAGATAACGATGCAGTAGATGTCCATCATTGACTATGGAGTTGCAAGGTTTGTACAATGACAAGCTAGACATTTCTGAAAAACACTGGGTGAATTGTGGTTCGGATAAAAGTTAAACAGGTTCTCAGTAACAAAGTTTGTTATGTCTCATAGAGTGGAGTCAAGTGGACTGATTTTAGTAACAATTTGGATGGGCAACAAACAATTGAAGATGGATGATTATTGGTAAAAAGAATGACTGGAGATTGGATGATTATATGTAAAATGAATGACTGGAGATTGGATGATTATATGGTACAAAGAGTGACTGGTAATTGGATGATTATATGATACAAGGAATGATTGAAGATTGGATGGTTATGTGGTATAAATGGTGATTACGGAGAACTATGATTGGCAGAGTTGGGCTAAGTGACAGCCAATGAGATGCACAACATGCCTAAAGCCAACTGAGACTGCTGATGATGTGATGAGGAACCAGATAAGAGAAACATCATAACATCTACAAGGGAACTGCAATAACTGATGTGAACAACAGGAATGAAGACAATGTGTCAGTAACATTTGTCAATTGAAGTCAAACATATCTCGATAAAAAAGCCCAACAGAAATGCTTTTCAATCAAATGATAACTTCTGCATTAATTATACTGTGACATTATTGACAAGATGTTAAGCAGGGCGATATTTGAAACTTCCTTTGTAATGAATGTCCTGAGAAAAACATTAGTAAATAATAATGAAAAGATTGGGGATTTTTTTCTACTTTAAGCATGAACTTTTCTATCAGAATGCTGTTTTTTTTTTATTTGGTTTAGATTAGAACACAACCATATGTAGACTGCACAGTAAAATTTAACTTTAAAGTTAAATAATAATTTTTATTTAATTGCAACCAAAATTTCTACATAGCTAGTTTTTTTTTTTATCATAACACTAGATTTATTTCGACTTGATAATTGCCAGAAACTAGGGAAAATTGAATGTTTTTTTGCTCAAGAAGTGGACAACTGCATGTATTCCCATGTTATATTTTCTACGCCAACCATACGGCATACAATGAAAGCAAAGTCAGACTTGACCAGAATGAGCACTACTATGACAAGAGAAACAGACTTGTAATACTGCAGGGCTTACATATATAACATGGTGGAGGCATTAAACACACCAAACAGCTCAAACTGAAAGAAATGTCTGAAGACTTCAGAGATAATTGTTACACTGTGCGACCCACCATGTTGTGACTCTACTGTGTGAAAGGCAGATGTACAAGAGTACCCCTGGTGGTTTAATCATCGTACATTTCAACCAAAATCAGTAACCACTAGCTGTACATCATAAATAAAATGTCAACTGATAAATGTGCCACATGTTTTATGCAACATCTATAATTTTCATATAAAAACAATTTCATTGGTTCAATAATTTAGAATTGAATAACTAAAAAAAAACAAAAAAACAAAAAAACAAACAAATGAACATTCAGTATTTGTTTAAATACAGGTAGCTTAAATTATGAATACAAAAACAAAATAAATTATGTTCAACAAGTTAACACCAAGACAGGTCTGTTAACAAGTCAATAAAGGCTGACTAACGTTGTGAAGCTGTTACAGATACGATTCTGTAGTGTCTGTATAAATATTTACATAATGAGATACAAAACAGCTGTCCATCTTTTGACCTGTGTGTCACATCAGACAACTGTGCCGGGCCAGGATACAACAGAAAGATTGACCACACCATCGATGTGCTTGAGGATTTCAACAGCTGCAGCATGGTTGATGACCCGCAAGTTGTGCTCGTTAACTGATAACAGAATGTCGCCACATCTTGATTGGATAAAAGTAACATGGGAATATAACACATAAAAATAAATTTAATTAATGCATCTTAGTACTAAAAGGGAATTAAATCCTTTAAATCTCATCTTACTATACTGCAATCATTTTTAGTTATAATTATTAACTAGTTATTGATATCGCAATATGACAGAACAGTAGCATCCATAGAAGCTAATCTAGTACCAATACTACTTTTTATTTACAAACTTCTTTTGCTTTAAAAAAAACAACAAAAAACCATAATGAAATGTTATAAAAACATAGCAATTTTTTATTATTTTTTTAAAGTAGTTCATTGGTGGAGGTTTCAGTCAAGACAAACAATTTGCAGACTTTAATAGTCATCACTATTTCTATTACTAGCTCTAGCAATTACATGTACTTACTTAAGACGTCCATCTTTGGCAGCAGGGGTATCAGGGACAACAGATTTGACAAATATAGGCAGATTGCCATGACTACAGTCCACTCCACCCACTATAGAGAAACCCAAACTTCCTGAAGGGGACCTGAGCAATGTGATGGTCTTGACTGTTCGTAACATCCTGAGGAGTGGATAGGAAATGGTCAGTTTGATTTAAGGATAGTGAAGTTTAAACTATGCCAGCATTAAAAGGTCATTAAAATAAGCAATAAAAAAAAAGGGACTCACTGAGGCATCTGAAGCCAGTAGATCCATGAAGGAGTGAAGTTATGATCCCCCTGTGATGTCTCTCGGCAGTCAATGACCCTGAGTGTCAGCACCTTGACCTCAGAACTCTGCCTGATTTGCTTGACACTCTCCAGGTGTGTTAGGTTGAGAAGACTTGTGTTATTAATGGACACCAAGACATCTCCTTTCTAGAAACAAAAAGTCAATGATGAAACATACAACAGTTTCTTATGTATTTATTTATATTTGACAGCACTATCAACCCATTTACTTATTTTCTTTCTCTGCTCTCACTTAGAAAATATTTTCTAAAGCTAGTATTAAATAATTAAAGATAATGATGTTAAAACATTGATAAGACATAATATTCTTAAATGTATCTGACAACTGCATCATATCTCTGTAGCAAATGCCTTTCTAAGCTATAAAATCAAGTTCTGTAAAATAAATGACTTTGAAATATTTTTATATCTATTATCCTGAATGCTTTATCTTCATTTCAGTATAAAAAAAAGGATCATGTGTGCATCAAATCCAAACTCAGGTGAGAACAGTATCTCTTTAGGCAGGCTAGCACAGAACATTCTCTCTTTAGTAGGTAGAATAACAGCAGTTGGATCACTGTTGGTGTTTTATCAGTTGTGTACTGTGTACTTCCCATCAAGCTGCCTCACCTGATTGGAGGCAGGAGTTATTCATTGACATAGAACAGTGTAAGAGATCAATCTTTTTATTTATTTCCCTTTGCAGGGCCTCTGCTTGCAGCCTCACTTTCTCTTATTACCTCAGGATAAAAGACCAATACAAACATGTTTGTTGGTTCTCTGAGGCTTTTACAAATGGACTGTCAATGTCATGTTTCTTGCTATAGCATGCTTTGCACATGTTTCTTGTTATAGCATGTTTAGCGCATGTTTCTTGCTGTAGCATGTTTAGCACATGTTTCTTGTTATAGCATGTTTAGCGCATGTTTCTTGCTGTAGCATGTTTAGCACATGTTTCTTGCTATAGCATGTTTAGCGCATGTTTCTTGCTGTAGCATGTTTGGCGCATGTTTCTTGCTGTAGCATGTTTAGCGCATGTTTCTTGCTGTAGCATGTTTAGCACATGTTTCTTGTTATAGCATGTTTAGCGCATGTTTCTTGCTGTAGCATGTTTAGCACATGTTTCTTGCTATAGCATGTTTAGCGCATGTTTCTTGCTGTAGCATGTTTAGCGCATGTTTCTTGCTGTAGCATGTTTAGCGCATGTTTCATGCTGTAGCATGTTTAGCACATGTTTCATGCTGTAGCATGTTTAGCACGTTTCCTGCTGTAGCATGTTTAGCACATGTTTCTTGCTATAGCATGCTTAGTGCATGCATCTTGTTCTTGTTATAGCATGCTTAGTGCTTTATAGTCCAATCTTTTTTTTTTTTTTTTTTTTTGTAGAACTGTGGAGAGAAGGTTTTTTTGCTGTCTTTGCGCACGCGGTAAACAAAACTCTGCACAAGTCAGGATTCAAATTCAAGCCCCCTTGATAAATAATCAAGCTGTTTATGCCACTCAGCCATTATATTTTATTTAAAGCTTGCAATGCAGACTTGGAGACTGAGTAGATAAGGAAAAAGTTTTTGTTATGCCATTCTTTAATTGCTAAAGTGCAAATAAGATTGCATGCATCTCAGCCATAAAAACAATGGCTTTCAGGGAAGCAAAAAGAAATTCAATAGCAAGCCAAAAAGATAAGAGAAAAATATTCAAAGCTAATGCAAACCAAGATGAATCAGGCTCAACCTTCTCAGTCCCTGAATTATTTTTTTGTTTGGCTTTTCAAAGGAACAATTTAACGCCACAGTTGTCATCGTGTACTTAGAAAATGATATTGAGCAAACAAATGTTTCTGAAAATGACGGAGAAAGCAATATGACTTTGTCCAGTTAAGACAAAAAAAAACAATTTAAATATTACTATATACAAAAACATTTTAAGATGTGCTGGTGATAAACAGAAGACAAAAACTAACCTTTAAAACATTTGTACGCCCCACACACCCATCTGGGTTGATATTGGTAATGTAAACAGGAGTATCACCACGATGACTAGACACACCTCCTGCTATACTGATTCCCAGTGTCTCACAAGGGTCCTGTTGATACAAACAAAATAGAACATGTTTAAAAAACAAACAATTAAAAATAACAACAATGAATTACAATCTACATTCATATCATTTACGTACTGTAAAAAACTAAGGGTATTATATGTATTGGTATATTAAATCATACATAACAATCTACACTTTATTATATTTGATATCACTTCCTATAAAAAGCTAAGGGGAACTAAAAACCAAACCAAGATATTACTTTTTGAATGACTAATGATAACATCTAGTAAGAAGAACGAAAGTGCGTTGTGGACAAAATAAATACACTTCAGCTACAACAGTGATGCTGGCCATTGTTTTTTTCCCAAAGAGAATGTTTGGAAAAGGGATTTTATTAACCATCAGAGACAATAAAGGACAAGGTAAAAAGGTACAAGTGACAAGATTTCACACTTGAACATTTAACAAACTAGCTAATTATGTTGTTACTGATACAATATCCAATGTCTAGGATGAGGACCAGGTAAATATACAGCAACTGTGTCATCATTCCTTATAATATAAACTCTATTTCACTTATTTTTGGTGTCTCAAATCAATTACATTTGTCTATCTTTTAGTTTGTTCATTTTATAGGTATGTGTATTGATGTGTACTGATGGGAGAAGCCAAATGCCTTAAAAAATAATTTGTAAAACAAAATTATCATTTCTAATAGCTATCTAGTTTAAAGAAACAGTATTTACCTTATTAATTGTAACAATTTTCTCTTTACATGTTAATGTAAGTGGAGACTCTGGCTTCTCATGGTCGTCAGAAAAAACTGAGTATTTACTGTGCTCAGCAGCTGACCTAATAATATCTGGGGTCTGGGGCCTGGAGCGCCTGGCTATAACAAATTGAACACGCGAAGGGCTGGACACAATTATGGATGCTGCTTGCTCCTGAGTCCCATAAGACACATCTTGGCCATTTATCTCCAGAACTCTGTCATCCATTTTAAGTCTACCATCACAAAATGCCAATGAGCCAGGTATCTGTTCAATTAGACAAATTTAAAGCATTTAGTTTAGCTTTATTTCTTTAAAATTATATAGAAGTACACTAAAAAACATATCAATGAAAAACAAAATGTAATGCTAATATATTAGGTTAACTCACTGTGCATCTTAAACAAAAACAATAAAACTAACAAAATTTAGTTCTATAGCTTACAACAATAAAATCAGTTTTTTCCCATAATTTTGTATATTTTGTATATAACTTTAAATAGAAACAGCCTTAGTTATTGGCTTATACAAACATATATATTTTTGCTACCAATCACAGATCAATAAAGACATACTTCTTTGTTATCATTCCTTTTTTATAAAATTTAGTTTCAATAAAGATATAGATACAATATTATAGTTGATATATCTATATACAGGGTTAGTAGCACTTTTCAATGAAGAGATTTTAGGAGTTTTTTTTAGGATGAAATGTATGATATGTGTGTGTGTGTTTCCTATCCGTTTGTGTGATACATAGTAAAACATTCACAAAACTAAGCATTTATCAAATCAATTATTGTTATTTGATTTTAAAAATAATAAATATCTTGCCAATATGCCACAGAAACAATGTTATCAGCTGTGGTGTGTCCACAGAAAATGTAATGAAAGTTATCTTTTAATCAAGTAACAACTTGACTGTCATCCCAAAACCTCAAACAACCATTTTTTTTTCAAAGATTTATTTAAAAACATTACAAATGGTTGCTTTTCCATTTTTTAAAATAAGAAACATTCTTAGAGATGCTATCATAATGTGTATTCTCTGTGATGGAAATGTACATTATTAGTTCCCTATAAACGAAGCCCTATCAAAACCATTCTGGCGCGGTGTGGGGTAATAAGGTTTCATTGGGTAGATTGCCCTACTTACACTCGTCCCTATAAAAACGTTAACGGATCGGTGTGGGATTTTAGTTATTGGGCCGTTAACGTCTTTCCGCTTACGTGGCGGTGTGGGATTTCCCCAATCACGCCAGAACCAACATGATGAAATCTTTATTATAAAATAAAAAACAATATTATGATGTTTTAAAATTTAGTATAAATTGTCTTAAAGCTAAATTTTGCTTTGAATCCTTTTTGTAAGTAATATTAAGATTTGTAAAAAAAATTAATTAGGGTACTATTGGGGAAATCCCTAACTGGAATAGTGAAGTTTTACCCGTATGGGCCCAATGCAGACTTTTCATAATCAAATAGTGTATGTGTGTGTGTGTCTGATTTTTTAATGTGCACACTAAAAAAATATATCTATATCTAGTAATATTTAATCACACATTGAATCTTAAGGAGAACATATTCGTTTTTTTTTCTAGATTTAGATTTAAAAAAAAAAAGTTTTATACATGTTAACATTTTTTTTCGACCAATGAAAAAGAAGCTTTTATTTCTTTTAAGCTCGCGATATTTGGCACAAACTGGATTATTCAGTCTTCATTCTAGAACGTACACACATGGATCAAATTAGAGCTAGCTAGATCTAAATCTGTTTAGTTATTAGTTATACTACAAGCTATAGAGCTATAGATCTAGGTCTAGTCAATCTAGACTTTCATTAATTTAATAGAATATAGATCTATCATATGAGCTGTACTTCTTGATATCATATGTTCTTCAACTTTAAGGCAAAGTCTTAAGCCTAGGCGGACCCTATTCCCAACCGGATGGATGGCTCAAATAAGGTCAAAACCCTATTCATAGTCAACAGGGTCAAATCAGGTCAAAACCTTATTCCCAGTCCACTGTATTTAGGTAAAATCCTATTCAGTTAAATGTTTTTTTTTTTTTTTAAAGTGATTGATTTAAAAGAAGATAATAGAAAATAGCTATAAAATAAAATTTGTTTGATATTGATAAATCTTTACAATTTATTAAACTTCTATTATTTTTTCCCTAATGTAATTAAAGGAACAATGTATACTTTATAGGTTATTTTATTATAGAATTGTTAGGTCATATTTTTGTTAAATCTTTGAGCTGAATATTTGTAATAGCTATAAGATAAATAAAATATATTTATTCATTTCATTCCTGGTCACATCATCTCCAATTAAATTTTTTTTTTGACTTTGCTTTGACTTAAGCACTCAATTCAACATTTTTTTTTTGAGGCCTATATACTGCTTGTTGATATTTTTTGACATGTGTTTATAATGTTCCCTCTCCCATCTTCATTATAAAACTTAGTGCATTGAGGATGGCTATAATAAAAAAGAGGAACTATCAAAACTAGGCAGAGATAAAAATGTAATTGGGGAGAATGGGGTTTAAAGTTTGTTGCAAAGCAATAGCATGTGTAGACACATAGTAAAATGCTATGTATATTGTAAAGCTGAGAGTTTTTTCATTTATGTTGATTCTATTCGATATAGGATCGGGGATATCAAAGTTTATTGTTCTCACTAAGGTGAAATAGGGGAGGCAGCTGGGTAGGATATATCCTACACAGGATTTTATAATCTAAGGCCAAGTTGTGGTGAAAGTAGTGGATATCTTTGAGAGCTTGTACCCCAATAAGAATCAATGGATCATGTTTTATACCTATGATCATTATCCAACCAATCCTAGCACCATTTCAATAAATAAATATTTCTCTCATTTGATGTCAGTAATATGCTTGTATGATTTCTAGGTTTGAAATTTTATAAAATTGAAAACATACACATTACTTTGCTAATTTCCATTTTTCTATGTCATTTATGTTTTTTTATATATCAATAAAATATAATGCCCCTTCACCCACCAAAAAAAAAAGTTTGTCGATCAACAGAGACTTTGTTTTTGTTGGGGGTTTTTTTGGTCATATGTATGACATACATTTATTAAATAAATAATAATAGAGAAGAAATGTTATGTTCAAGTATTACTGCTAGTTTGATGTGTCATACATATTTGGTTTGTTATACACCTTTATGTATAGTAGAAGAGGAGATTTACTGAGAAAAAAATCTTTACTTATTAAGTCTTTCTTTGTTAGCATTCTTAGTTTATGTTTATAATTTTAATTTATTATTTATGAGTGACCTATAGACTAATTATAATTTATAAACATTTTTTAAACAATTCATATACAGGGCAATGGGACTTTTTTTTGTGACTGTGCGATCCGATACAGCATACGATACCGGCACCTTTTTAAATGTGGGGAAAAATTATTACTTTTCTTGTATTTTAACCTTATATCATTAACAAAGCTAGAAATTAATGTGCCCTTGCCATGCAGTTTTAAATCTCCTACATAAATAGCACAACACAATCAACAGAGACTTTGGTGTTTGTTTGTTTTGTCTTATGTATGACATACATTTATTAAAGCAAATAATAGAAGAAATACTATTACAACATTACATTTAATTGTCATTGCTAAATTCTTTTCATGCTGTTTTTTTTTAATGTAATGAAACAACTTTAGATTCTAGATCTAGTCAATCTAGATAAAGTGAACAATACTGTATCTAGATTTACTAGATCTATGTTAAAACTCTAAATCAAATCAGTGACTGTGGACAAAGCATGTATGATTGATTCCTGCCATCTTGTTTGACCTTTAACATAAGAACCACTTCCGGTTGACTGGGTATAAGGTTTTGACCTCATTTGACCTAAACAGATGATTGGGAATAGGGCTAAAGCCTATTCCCAGCTGGTTGGGAATAGGCACTTCGATTGAGCCTATCACAGGTACAGAGGATGAATCTTTAACAATACTAACAGATCTAATCTAGATAGTAGATTAGGTCTAGACTTAGAATAGATATCTAGATAACCTAAGTTTAGATAAAATCATTAAAAAGCCAACTAGATTAAACAACACATTAGATCTCTTCTTAACCAACAGACCTGGATTAGTAGTTGATTATGATATTATCCCTGGTCTATCAGACCATGAGATCATAAAAATACACAGTCAGATAAAAGCAGTAGCCAATTCAAAACCCAAAAGAAAAATCTTACTCTGGAATAAATGTAACCTAACACAACTACACCAAGCTGCATTAAACTTTCAACAAACATTCTTATTAGAAAAAGACATTAACCAACCAGTCGATGACCTCTGTAAGATCATTAAAAACCATCTTAAAAGCATTATAGAAAATCATGTACCAACTAAATACACATCAAACAAAATAAATAAATGCTGGTTTAATAATAGACTAAAGAAGCTTTGTAAACAGAAGGAAAACCTATATAGAAAATTTAAAGAAACTAAGGCAGAAAGAGTTTACAAAAAGTATATAAAAATTAAACATTTAACCCAAAAAGTAAGCAGACAGCTGCAGAGTGAATACATAAACAATGTAATATCTAAAGATAACAACAAAAAACCTATGGTCATACATTTAGTCTAAGAAAATGAAAACAACAGGCATAGTGCCATTAAAAGATGAACATAACATAATACATAATGATAATGAAACTAAAGCAAACATCCTAAACAAATACTTTGCATCAGCATTCTCAGCCCCAGGAGACAAAGACATATTACTAAATTTGAACCAAGTAGACAACATAGAAGATATAGTAGAACAAGAAAATGGAATTCAAAAACTATTAGCCAACACCAAACAAAATAAAGCGTCTGGACCTGATGGTATTCCAGCTAGATTACTCAAAGAACTAAGCAATGAGCTAGCCCCAGTGTTCAAAATACTCTTTCAGGCTTCACTTAACAAGGGCAGAGTACCAAAGGACTGGAAAGAAGCTAATGTCACCCCCCTATTTAAAAAAGGAGAAAAATCTGACCCAGGAAACTACAGACCAGTATCACTTACCAGCATCACATGTAAAATCCTAGAACACATAATATGCAGCAACATCATAAACCACTTAGACAAACAAAATGTCCTTACACCATACCAACATGGCTTTAGGAAATATAGATCATGTGAAACACAACTAATAGGACTAATTGATGATTTTTTTAAAGGTTTAGATAATAGTGAACAAATAGATGCTATCTTACTAGATTTTTCTAAGGCTTTTGACAAAGTTCACCACCATAGTTTGATTAAAAAATTAAAATATTTTGGCATTAATGGTCCACTGCATCAGTGGATTAAAGATTTTCTGATAGGGAGAGAACAAACTATAATAATAAATGGTTCTAAATCAACACCGATAACAGTAAACTCAGGTGTACCTCAAGAAACAGTCTTGGGTCCACTACTATTTTTAATTTACATAAATGATTTACCAAATTGCATTACTTCAGGAACAAAAGTCAGATTATTTGCAGATGATTGCATAATATATAGAACAATAAAAACAACATAAGACACAGATATTTTACAAAGAGAATTAGATGAATTACAGAAATGGGAATCAAATGGAGCATGTCTTTCCACCCAGAAAAATGTCAGTTGTTTAGCGTAACAAAAAAACTAAAACAAATTAATTCCACTTATCTTATTCATGGCAAACCAGTAACACAGACTAAAAATGCAAAATACCTAGGTGTTATAATAAATGAAAAACTGTCATGGAATCCACATATTGATGAAACTATAAAAAAATCAAACAAAGCAGTAGGATTTATTAAAAGAAATTTATATAAATCAAATAAGAACATAAAACTAAAATGTTATTTAACCTTGGTTAGGCCAATAATAGAATATGCATCCTCCATTTGGGACCCCTCAACTCAAGAAAACATTAAGAAACTGGAACAGACACAAAATAAGAGCAGTGAGATTCATAACAAATGAATATTCACATTTGACAAGAGTAACACCTATAGTAAAATCACTAAATTTAGAAAGCCTTCAGGACAGAAGACTCAAAAGTAAAGTAGCAATTATACATAAAACACTGAACCATAATCTTCAAATACAAAAACAAAATTTAATAAAATACTCTGAAAGACACAAAGATAAAGGCACATTCCTCATCCCATATGCTAGGACAAATTTGTACAAATACTTCTTCCCTAGTGCTATTAGAGCATGGAATGGGTTGCCTGAGCTAGCCAGGAAAACCAGTGACTTGGCAGAATTTAAGTCATTGGTTAATATGCATGACTAAATGCATGACGCCTAGGACGTAATCATCTTCTTTTTTGAAGTAACGTCTGTATTATATAAGATAAGAAGATAAGATAAGATAATCTAGAATCTAAGAGATAGATCTAGATCTGGCTAGATCTCTCTAGACTAGTTTTATTATAATATAGGCTACTAGTCTAGATTTAGATTAGTACGATATAATATAGATCTATATATATATATATATTATATCTAGTATCTAGACTTGAGACCTATTAAATCTAGATCTAGACTACTTAAGTGACTAGATTTACTATTTAGAATAGATTCTAGATCTAGAATCTACCATGAAATGCATCTGCAGCATAGAATTAGATTTAGTTAAGGACTTACTAGATCTTAAATTTTATCTTAATCATAGTAAATCTACTACCTTTTAGGGCAGAATGTTAGATTATTAGATCTATATGCCTATCTAGTCACGTTACCGTAAACTAATACTTAGACTTATGACTTTGGTATATTAATATAATAATTATTATACTCATATAGATTTTAGTTCTATTCTAATTCAAATATTTTGAGGTTAAAAAAAATTGACCTAGACCTATAACCTATAATACAAGATATAGTAAGACTTAGTAAACTTAGATCTAATAAAAGATAGTCTAGAATAGATGTTAGTTGTTATTAGAAAATTTAGTAGATATAGAATAATATTTAATATATTGTTAATATAGACTAATCTTTAATTTTTTCATACTATGGAGTATAGGCAATAGATCATTTAGATTAAATAATTCTAGATCTAGATATAGTCATAGACCTATAGACTTATAATCTTATAATATAGATATTTACTTTGTAGAGACTAATGCACAATGACAATAATAGGCCTACACTCCAGATCTTGACAATCTAGTCTAGAGTTTAGATTGTTTAAATTTACACAAATAAATAAAATCAAACGTTTATTTTGGTTTTAAAATCATATTGAGATATGTCTAGCTAAATATGTATATAGTATATCTATATAATAGACTAACGGCTAACCCTATCCGCTATAGACTATAGCCCTATATTGACATTGTAAATTGATTTTTTTTTTTTTTTTTTTTTTTAAATGTTCCTTCAGAGTTGAAGATATCTACTTGGTAGTCTAAACCTCAAAGGAGCTTAGGGAAGTGATGGCAGTTGCGGGGTATGAACCAGAGGACCATGCAGAGACCATCAAGGCGACTAAACAGTCCATCGATCATTACCACATAACCAGGTCCAGGTAGCGTTAGATCTTTATTCACCAATACTAAATACATGTTAGGTTTTACTTTTTGTAAATTTTAAAGACTCTAGGCTCTAGGTAATAGAATTAAATAGATCTATACAGATCTAGAAATTCTAGATCTATAAACTAGACATAGATCTAGATTATCATATTTAGATCTAGCTAGAATATCTAGAGATCTTAATACTTATTATTATATTATACATTTTTCTACAATTTAATTTAGGATTCATTCTATAGGCTTAGCTAAGGCTTTGGCTTTTTAAAATTTCATTGTGTGGATACTGTTAAAGAAAAAATACATAGTCTCATCATTAGGCTGGTATCTGGAAATTTAGGCACCGGATATTTAGGCACCCAGATAATTAGGCACCGGATAATTAGGCACTTTTTGACAAGGCGGATAATTAGGCACCGGATAATTAGGCACTCTTTAATAAGCGTCCTTAATGTTGAAAATCATTTTAAAATGTTAACGTATATTTTATCCTTAGGCTATGGGCTATCGGTGACGTTATAATAAATAGCAAACTCTAACGATTCTTACTAAAGAAAAGCTGAAAAAATGGGAAGAAAAAGACAATCATGAGAATATAGACATCACAGGATTCAGGGGAGGGGAGGTAGAGATGATTCTCCGCTCATTGCTTCAGTCCATCACCAGCCACTAAAAAGTTGACTGGTGAGTTTTTTTAATTGATGATTGTGCAATCTGTGAGTGCCACTTGGTTGCAGAAAAAACTTAATGAACAGGAAAAACACTCTAGTAGTCTGTATCAAAAGCTTTCGAACATTTAGACTTAGTAGTCACAGAAGCAGCTTTTATACATTGACCTGCTGAAAGAGGCCACTAACACTGGACCACAAATCGACTTTGATGTAGCTGGATAAAAACGTTTATTGCATAGGCATGATATTTCGCAGGTCGCGGAAAAGACTTGATACATTTCGAACCCAGGAGTCTCATAGGATCAACAGGTGGACCCATTTTGTTTTGAGATACCCGCCTGTGTGAAGGAGCCTGATTCATTGTTTTATCATAAATTGTCAACATAATCATCATATTAAGAACTTTAAAGATTTTCAATGAAAAGAGACCACTATTCCAAAAATTAATATAGAAATTTTCATCTCATCTGTCTTTTCCATAAACTCTTTATTTTTTAAATTTCAAAACATTATATTTTATCGCGATTTCTAGCCATTTTGCAATGTCCAACCATATATATTTTATATAAATATTATAGCACACAGATTTGCATATATTGAATATATGCGTAGGTATAGGTAAAAATTAATTACCACAAAAAACAATTTGAAGGAGGTAACACACCTATACACTTACACAATAGATCTTCCTAAAAAGGTTGATAATAGAGATTAATGCTGTTATAAAAAAAATGAATACTACTTTAGTCTATTAACACATCTAATCCCCATAAGTAACGCAAGCAAAGCCTCCTCCTCATTCCCATACTCTTTTTAAGGAGACAAGTTTCTCCAGACTTCCAATTTAGCACCTATGCTGTTCCATACCCTTGACCCCAGTGTGTAGCCTTAAGATTCACTAAGTAACTTTTACGACCAAGTTTACATCTATCTGCGAGAAATCCTCTCCCTTAAGTGGGAGTGTGTGCCCCCCCCCCCGCCTATCCCATTTTAAAAGTACGACCCCTCCCTTTCCCACAAGCAGAGGGCGATTGCGATTATATTTATTGCCAACACTTCCTGACGTAATAAAATTTTTTTATAATACTTTTAAATCTAAACTATTTACATTAGTAACTAAATATTTACACAAATAGCATAACCATCAATTAAAAAAAAACTCATCAGTCAACCTTAGGAGTTGGTGATGGAGGGAAGCAATGAGCGGAGAATCCTCTCTACCTCCCCTCCCCTGAATCCTGTGATGTCTATATTATATAATGACTCAGGAGTCATTTTTTCCACACATTCTCATGATTGTCTTTTTCTTCCCATTTTTTCAGCTTTTCTTTAGTAAGAATCGTTATAGTTTGCTATTTATTATAAAGTCACCGATAGCCCATAGCCTAAGGATAAAATATACGTTAACATTTTAAAATGATTTTCAACATTAAGGACGCTTATTAAAGAGTGCCTAATTATCCGCCTTGTCAAAAAGTGCCTAATTATCCGGTGCCTAAATTTCCGGGTGCCTAAATATCCGGTGCCTAAATATCCGTAAATATGCGGTGCCTAAATTTCCTAAATTCCATTAGGCTATAGCAACAGTTTTTCTTATACACCATACCATAAACATTTCAGGATTTGTCTTTTTTGTAATTTTTTTTTTTTTTTAAATGTCAGTTTTCTTTAAGGGCAGCTGACAATAAGAATGGTCTATGTATGCACTACAGATGCTGTTCAATATCTTTTCATGAGGAAGCCTGCTCAAAAAGTTACGAAGAAAAAATTTTTCTTTAAGATTACTGATCAGTGACACCCCCCAAACAAATGAAAATTTTAATGAGATCAAATCAATTAAATTTAAAAAATGTAAAATAAATGTTAATCTTATGAAACAATGGTCGAGACCAATATCTTCAGCTTTTGTCATTTCACTGAGATTTAAGTTCATTATTAATTTGCATAAAAAATTATAATGAACATTTATACAATGAAAATAGGGCCTACATAGAATTGTTTTTGACCTAATGTCATTATATAGCAACAATCCTTCTAGTATACCATACCTTAAACATTTTGTGTTTTGCGTCTATTGTAATATTATTTTTGTTTGCATTCTTTAAACATTTTTTAGGTTTTTATTTATTTTTTTAATATTTGTTTTTAACAGATCTCCACATTTTTCTTTAGGGGAAGTTGACATTAATCTTTTAGGTTATGCATGCAGTACAGATGCTGTTCATCATCTTTTCATAAGCAAGCCTGCTCAAGAAGGTAAAAAGAATTAAATTTTGCTTTTAGATTACTGATAAGCAATCTGAAAGAAAATTGTTAATGGGATGGAATTGATTAAAATTAAATGTAAATAAAAAAATGCTATCCTAAATTTGAAATATGCTGGTTGTGTTTTTTTTTGTTTTGTTTTGTTTTTTTAAGTTTCACTGTGATTATTGTTTATTTTAATTCTAGAATAACTTTTCAGCCAGCTTATTTTTAAAATTACCATCGAACTCTAATTACAACAGAATATTGTTGTATTCGAAAGAGCCTGTGATAAAGTTAATATAAATAAATTGGACAAAATATAATATTGAATGAATTGAAGCCTAGCTAGATCTAGTCTGCCATTGATAAAGTTAATATAAATAAATTGGACTAAATATAATATTGAATGAATTGAAGCCTAGCTAGATCTAGTCTGCCATTGCACTTTTAGCATAGTTAAATACCAGTGCCACATTTGCTGACACCAATTCATAACATTTAATTTAAGGATAAGATTGAACTCCAAATTTTGAAATACCATTAATTTTTGTGTTGCTTAATAGGCTTTAGAAGCAACCTAATTCTTTAGCACCATTTATCATCAAGGGCTGGAAATATAACCATTAAATAGTATGTCCACATAGATAAATGTAAGGTCTTCTGATGTTTAATTGTTAGATTTTTTTATTATTAATACAGCTTGAAGGTAGTTTTGTTACATGACTATAATATTTTTTTGTTTGATTGTTTGTTCCAGCTGCTGCATGGAAGTCAAAATATGAATTATTGCCACCAGTCTTGAAGTCAGCTTGTAAAGAATGCTAAGAATTGAATTAAAATGCTGTCTTGATATCTTGTTTGTGCTGTTATATTTGTCTTTTGTGTTCGTTAATTATTCCATGAATAAAAAATTTAAAAAAGTTAATTGTGTAAGTTTGATTTAAGAACGAATGATCAGAGCATGCAAGTCTTATATAGTACATTACCAAAAATTGTAGTTTGCTAGTGTTCAAACCCAAAAATATAACATGTCCATTACTTTATAAATATGTTGACATTATAGCTAGATGTATATAGAGATCATGCACTGATTCAATTATTCATTATAATTTCCAAACAATTATGTCAAATAATTCTATTGCTAGATCTAAATCATCAGTGTGAAAGTAGACCTATGTAAAAGGTTAAAAATCTCATACTAAGCCATTGAGCTGCATCTGAACAAAAAGGGCATTATAAACAAAAAATCACTAATGAATTTGTTTTTAAACTACAGTATTGAAAAACATTAAAGATTATCCCTAATTAAGCCATAATAAAATTTAATGACTGAACCATCAGATACAGTATTTGCATGATAATACCTAATTGAGCCATAATAAATATTTCAGTTACTAAACCATTAGGGCAAGCATCAGACAGCTAATGGCACAATAAGGGTTATCCCTAATTGAACCCTAATAAATATTTCAGTTACTAAACCATTAGGGCAAGCATCAGACAGCTAATGGCACAATAAGGGTTATCCCTAATTGAACCCTAATAAATATTTCAGTTACTAAACCATTTAGGCAAGCATCGGACCGATAATGACACAATTGATCCCTAATTGCACCCCAATGAAAATCTCAGTTACTAAACCATTGGGGCTAGTATGGGCTTGATTATGGCACGATTCTGGAAATCCCCAATGAATCCGGAAGTGGGTTTACCCATTCTGGGTCGATATTGGCAAGATTAGGGTTGCCCGTATTGGTCCCTAATGACGCCAGTGTGCAAACGGTACCCGCGCCCATTAGGGCTATTTAGGGCTGCAATTAGGGCAAAGGGGGATAACCCTAATTATAATGATAATGGGCCGTAATGGGCATGTTTATAGGGTTCCTATGTGTAACTTATAGATACTAGAGTCATGGTGTGCATTTGAGGTAATGTTTTATTCTTTTATTAGCTAACTTAAATCCTTCTCATAAACAGAGCCAGTAATATATAGGGCAATATAGGTCTATTTAAATGTTTAGTTGACATTTGCTTACTAAAAAATGGCTTTTGGATTGGGGGAAGGGGGATTAGACCTTTTCGCGTTTTTTTTCCTAGCAGAATCTGTTTCAACCATATAGTCTCCCTGGCTTTTAGGAGTGAAATAATTTTTACGGACTTTTCACAGCTGCAAGCAAAATATTTTCGTTAAATCTACAGTGGATCTAGACTCTAAGTCACTAAAATGCACGGATTTTTTCAAGGCTGTGAGAGAATTATCTTCACTGGATGTACCGATTAGTCTAGATCTAAGTCACTAAATTTGCGGGCTTTTCACTTCTTTGTGCTAATTATCTTCACTAGACTCTAAGTGATTTAGCGTAAATCTAGAATATTTCTAGAGTAATCTAGACATTAGATGTATCGAGATCATTAAATTGACTAAAATTCACTGATTTTTCATGCTAGGTGCGAATTATCTTCACTAGATCTAACTTAAATCTAAATCTAGATACTATTACTATATACTAGCTAGATCTAGAAGATTTACAGACTTTCCACACAAAGTCACTCTTACACTAACAAGATGAAGATTTTAGGTGAAGGAGGGCCCGGCGGGGTGTAGCCTACAAATTAGTCAGGTAATTGCTCTAATTATAGACAATAGTCACTACAGACTAGATCTAGCGCGTCTTTAGTGGTAACAATAAATGGAAACAAACATTTCTACGCTGACTTCAGAAAAATACTGCTAGGTGAAATGCTTGCTTGAACCAAGGCCATCTTCAATCGCGCTTCACAAGTGAGTGAAAGGCGGTGTAGAAGCGTCACTGGTCAGCTCATTAACACAGCCAACCCGTAAGGTCATGCGATCGGAATGCCTAGTTCGTTGTTGTCCCCCCCCCCCCCCCCCCCCCCCCCGCATTTTTAGCAAGAAATAAGCAAAATTATATTTTTTTAAAAATATTGGGTAAAAATTTTTGAGAGTGGACAAAATTTTAGGTCACTTTCTGCAATTTTTAGGAGAATTTTAAAATTTTAGATGACTTTTCATTTTTTAGGAGATTTTAGGAGTTTTTAGGAGCGCTAGGAACCCTGTGTCTATAGAAAGATAATAATGGCTATGTCTTCTTAAGATTAAGGATAAGTGCAGTGTCTATGGGATGATATATCAATATCTGAAACCTAAAATTGGTTTTTGAATGTGAATTGTAGATATGCTTTATTCTTAACATCCAGACAAGTGAAATCATTTTTTTAAACTAGCAATATCAGCATATAGTGACTAATCTGTCAGTATCAAAATAGTTGTATCATAGATCTAGATCTAATGGGCTTTATGTCAATGATTTAGGCTAAGCATTACCTTTAGCAATTTAGAACTACATCAACTTGGTACATTTATAATTATTAATAGTCTTGTACAGTCTAGATATCTCTCTTAATATATATATGCATGTGTAAATACAAAATTGCAGGCAAGCACACATTTAGCTATATATATACATATAATTTAAGAAAACATTCCTATTTAATTACTGAAGTTTGAAAAGGTCAAATAAATATAAATGAAAATACTAAAACACACTTATATCAATTAGTCCTGAGTTTTTTTAGTTAATTTTTTTTTCACACTTACCAAAGTCAGAATGTAGACACCAGGACCGTTTCTGAATAAAAGATGATAAAAATAAAATTAATGTGCTTGTTTAAGTCTCTAAATGCTAACACTAATTAAAGAAGCAGCCTATATAGTTCATAATAATGCCATAAAAAGTAAACAAAATCTCTAATTGTCTGAGGATTTTAAAGCAGGGTTTACACTAATTTACCAAGTACCCTTCAAAATTCCTTTTGACTAAGATTTCTATATTGATCATAATAGGAAATATTTTGAAAAATATATATATATATAGTTCGTCCATCGTGGTTCGATGATGACCACTTTGTCATCCAGGGGGCTGAGGGCTTTGCACTGGGGTTTTATGCCTCCTCATGTGGCTGGTGAGACCTATGTGAGCCCGGAATGTTCGGGCCGCACACTGGGCAGGTTATTCCAGCTGGAGCTAGTGTCGTTTGTCCTGCTTTTCTTTTCTGGCTTTTTTCTTCTGACAGCGTTGTTCTTTTTTCCTCAGCAACCTGTGTGCCAGTTTTCACAGCGCAACGCCATGATGCTCTGTCATGTGCCTGTGTCTCCCAGGTGCCTGGGTCTATGCTGAACGCCTTCAGAGAAGCTTTGAGGGTGTCCCTGAAGCGCTTTCTTTGATCACCTTGCGAGCGCTTTCCTTCACTTAGTTGGCCATACAAGAGTCGTTTAGGGATGCGGTGGTCTTCCATTCTGTAGACGTGACCTGCCCATCGCAGCTGGGACTGCATCAGGATTGTGTGGATGCTTTGAAAAATATAAGCTGCCATTGTCTGTACATATTAAATTCTTTAACTCCAAACAAAGCTCTAAGTGTTTAAACTGGCCCTAGTGAGCGAATCATTACATTGTCTGTGCTTTAAAATTTATTTTCGTGTCATTTTTTTCTCTAGTTTAAGTTTTTAATTTCTTAAAACTTTATCTTTATCTTTGTATTCATTTCCAAACCATTTCTTTCCACTTATTTTTACAGAGAGATGTTTTTAAAGAGATGAGGCTTCAAATGGCTCTATTTTCTTTAGATTGATGTTCCAGCAACATGGGATAATGCGCTCAAGACAATCATTTTGTGTATTTTAAATGTGTTATATATACATTTTTGTGAAAATAAGACAAAATATTGTGAAAAAATAATTGTTATTAATTTGGATCATAATATATTTCCTAGACCTAGTCTAGAATAGAGCTTTTGACTTCAGTTGGTCAGTTTTCATTTTTCCAATGAAATGGATAATTATCTCAAGATTTTCATTTTATTTATTTTATTATTTTATTCCATGTTTACTGGAAGCATTTTTTCACACTCCAAAAGGGGAAAAAAATTAATTCCGTCATAATGTTGTAAATAATTCAGGAGTCAAAGAGTTAATTATCTCAATATCAAAATGAAGCATTTTAAGATACATACAGTAGAACGTTTTTGATCACTTTGTTTTCATGGATATTTTACTTGAATATTATGTTTACATACGTCGCAATACCCTCATGAATTTTCTTTATATTGTTATTGAAATGGGCCGTTTATAATATTTCGCATTAGGTTATCCGGATGATCCTGATAGACCCAGTTCCTGATTAATCTAGATTATCAACGTTCTACCGTATATTCCATATCACAAGTGTGTCACAAACTGACCTTTTTCCTACCAACTTAATTCCCAGTTGTCTCCCTTTCAGCTTGTTCAATGTGATTTTTAATATTTCTGTCAAAGAAAGCAGATTACAATAAAATAAAAAGAGAAAGAGATTTCAAGTTTCAACTTATTAATATTTCTGAGACAAATAATCTAATATAAAAAAGAATGCTTGTAGATTTCTGAGCAGAGACCAACATATTTCCTCATTGAACTGAGTTCAAAACAAATATTCCATTGTTCTTACCTTCCTTCTCTATAGGTCTACTCTCTTCTGCCCTCTCTCTATATACAGTCAGTCGACAGACTGGGAAAAACTGAGCCAGGATAGCTACGGCCTGGTGATGGGTGGCCTGCGTCAAATCTTCACCATTTACCTAAAAAGTTTTTAACATACATAGTTTTTCTATTAAGATGAAATCAGCAAAGGTAAAACAAAACTTTCAACTTCAGACTAATTTTGTATTCATCAAGGTGATCCCACTCAATGTAGGCCTTACACAAAGGTTCAAGAGCAACTCACCTCCAGTATTTGGTCTCCAGCTATAAGACGACCATCATGAGAGACAGAGCCATCAGCAAATACTTCTTGTATAACAGTACACACCTTCAGAGAGAGAAATATATTAAAAATCATACTTAGAATAATAAAATATAATAAACTGAAAATAGTTTAGGGGATTGTTTTTTTTTTTCATTTTCTACCTATGATGCCCTCCTCCCCCTTTTATTTAGCCAGATAAAAATCCAGTATGGACTGAGACACTGGGCCCTAGCGTTACATGGTGAAAAGTTCAATGAACAAGGGTTGAAATAATAATATGTTAGATTTTTGTTTTATTATTAGCTTTTATAATTTTTGTTTGTTTGTGCTATAAATAATATATGCAGTGCCAGTAATCATCAGTCTTAAGGAAATCTCCAAAGCTTGTTCTATTTAAAGCTAATTAAGGATGGATGAAAGAATGTGCATTTTGTAACATTGAGAACTAGTTGAGTACAAATCAAACAAAACCAAGTAATATCTAAGCTTGTTCAAGTGATACAACTTCTCTATAGCATTGTTAGGTGTTACTTTTCAAATAATGAGCTTACC
Organism: Biomphalaria pfeifferi; assembly: GCA_030265305.1. Classification (NCBI taxonomy): domain Eukaryota; kingdom Metazoa; phylum Mollusca; class Gastropoda; family Planorbidae; genus Biomphalaria; species Biomphalaria pfeifferi. Next base: position 377,576 of record JASAOG010000072.1, read on the forward strand.
AAAGGTGTGTCACATCCTCCAACAACTGCAATGCCAAGATTTTCACCTAATTTCCTCTGTACTTCTATTGTGGAGACTTCTCCATCTGTCACTGGGTTTTTACCTTAAAAAAATATATATATAAACTCATTAATAATCTTGAAAACTGTAAATTTTTCTTATTCAATTTTTATCACATATGCCTATTAATAAATGCCTATTAATAAATGTCATACTGTTTTGTCTCTTTGTTATATAAAATTTTGTTGGAAATTGAATGTACTACAAGATATTCTATACTTCAGTTTTATAAATGGTCACTGGAAAAAAAAAATTAGGTAATATCAGAGCTGAAAAAAAAAAGATACTTGATTCCTTTTAAAAATTGACTTCCCAAAGGAAAAAAGATTATCCTAACAGTCCTTATTCATTATTATTGTAAAAAAAAATTAAATTCTATCCAAGTATCTACAGAAAAAACATACTGTCAAACTAATCAATATTATGCAATGCAATGTTTCTTTCAAACTAAAGCTGGAACAATGCCCCCTTTCGTTTACTACATCTAGGGGTGTCTAAATGTAGATCAACTTCACTATCAGACTCACTTGAATCTGAAGGCTTAAAATCACTTTCACTTCAGAGCTTCCAGGACAACTTTCTAAGTCACACAAGTCACTATTAAAATAAGTTCCCCCTTTCAAACCTTGTCATCTATAGGGCAGTTGGTATAAAGGTTATCTGTTTCTATGTCCCAACTAATGTCATGTACCCATTAGAGCTGGGCGCCCAAAGATCCTGAAATTAAAAATCCCAGTCTTCACCAGGATTCAAAACGGTAAGTTAAGCACCTTACCACTCAGCCACCGAGCCTACCATGTCACTATTATTTAGAGCCTGATCAGGAGTAAAACGTTGAGGAGGACTACAGCCAGACGAAGAACAAGAAGCCTTGTCAGCCATGATGCAAACAAATGAAAAAGCCACTAGTCACTTACGCTAAAAAATATTTAGAATAATAAAAACAACTTGGATCTACAATGTTTCAGAAAGAAAAAACTTTAACAATAGTCACTCTAGCATTCCCATAAACCATTTAAAATTGTGGATTAGAAAAGAAAAAGTAGTATTAAGGGAAAAGTTGATCAGGCGCAAGTAGCATCATTTCAGCATCGCAGTTTGAGGGAATGGATGCTGACAGCGGCATCACAGTTTTCAAGTGTTAAAAGAATACATTTCTAGAGCACTCACCTGCATTTTGATCTCTGTAGGGACACTCCCATAGGTGAGACTGTAAGGCACTCCTGGGCCCTTGAAATGAGCATCCCAAACTGGATTTGATACACCGGGTCACAGCACCACGACATCTACAAGAAATAAAGTTGCAATGTTAACAAAAACATATTTAAAATTTAACCCTAAGGAAATTGGCTTAATTACTAAACTATTAGAGAACCAACAAAAAGAGTCCCAGTGGCATAGCTAGGGTGGAGGGGGGAGTCCAAAATTCCTCCAGGCACCCCACCTGAGGGGGGCCCCCCATGAGTGTCCAAAAATAGTTTTTACATTAAATATTACACCATTATCTTGTGTCAAAATGCAGGGGCCACTAAAGAGGTCAAGCCCCCGGGCCACCAAATCCCTAGCTATGCCACTGAAGAGTCCTGAATTCCAGTGAGCATAATTTACACAGACTAATTATGCATCTCTTACTGATATCATTTATTATATAAAATGTAAAGCAATTATGAAATATTTGTTTTTTTAAAAAAAGTAAAGTTTCCCTTTCAGACCATGTGGTCTATAGAGCAGATGATGTGAAGGTCATCTGTTTCTTTGGCCAATGGTTAACAAGCAGGGTGTCATGTGGCCAGCACATGAGCAACCACTTTTACATTCCCCAACTTAAGTCAGGTACCCATTAGAGTTGGGTGGACTCAGGGGGGGGGGGGGGGGGGGGGGGAGGTCCTAAAAATCCTGAAGTTGAAAATCCCAGTCTTCACAGAGATTTGAAACCAGAACCCCTGGTTCGAAACCCAAGGGCTTAACCATTCAGCCACCCTGCTACCATTTTGTTTCATATTGATGAGTATTACAAGACAATAATTCCTTACCTATGTAAAAGATGGGCTTCAAGCTCACATCTTGTCAGCACTTCTTCACAATAATCCACATTGGGACAAACCACTAGTAACTTATCCAGTAGTCTGAAAAGAAATAATGGAACTTAGAAACAATGAACAGACAAGACACACAAAATGCGTAAGTAGAAGATTAAAAAAAAAGGTAGACACAATTATTCAGTGTCAATGACAACACATCAATCAATAAAAAAAAAATAACCAATAAGTTAATTAATTAATTTTGATTCATATAGAAAACGGGAAATAAATCTAGCAGTATAGAGAGATGTGTCAGTAATTGTTTCTTTCCCTTAAGCTTTTTTTAAAAAGTATTTTTTATTTATATTTTGCTTGTTTTTCATTACAAAGAGCAATTTATTTTGTTGTTGTTGTAATTCGGTACATGGAATTCCTTCTAATGACTAACTTTTAGAATGGTAAGTAAACATTCTATTCATGATATGCATAACTATACTGGATTAGACTTCACATTCTCATTCCTAAATATAGCATAATAGGCTATATTGGCTAAAGTGACATGTTATTACCTAGCCGGTGACAGGAGGATAGAGAAATGATTATCTTCTGCTGTGTAGGACGACATTATTTCAGTTGTCATGACGACCAGTGAAAGAAATTGTATGCTATTTGATACAGTTCCTCCATGGTAACAGACAAAGTTGAAAATCAGCAGCTTTCAAAAAAAGCATACAAGTGTATCCCTGGTAAAATCCCAAACTTGGTCAGAATATTTATCAACGTCATCTAGCAGCATGTTTCCTTGGTATGCCCAAAGGTAGTGTCAGAAAGGGGAGATAACTTTTCCCCCCTTGTTAGAAGCAGAATATATGAATCATCAAACGTACTTCAATCTCACCAAAGCAAGAGTCGAGTCAAACTTGTCATTAAATTGTGTTCGTTTATCCTTGCCTATCAAAATGCGAACATTGTATTAGAAAAGAAAAACAAAGAACATGTATAATTATGCCGAGCGGTTATGCTGAGATTGCATGCACTAATCTCTAGCAGACGATAACATAGGACGGGAACATAGTACTAAGTTTACAAGAACAATGGCAAGAGAGCGGTGATGGGCGGGGAGAGAAGCGCGTGAAATTGATTCGCAGAGGTAAGGTCTTCAGGATTACACAGGCGTGACATTAAGACCAGCTGAAAGTCATCCACCTACTTCGCGACTGTCTAAATTCACGACGTTTCGCTCAACTATGAATGTTTACTACACAAATAATTACAAAGTTTTAGATGAAAAAAAAAACCAACAACAAAACAACTTGATAGGTGAATAGTGACTCGAAGCCTTGCAGTAATGTGACTTAAGACAAACATTTGGTATTGAAATACATTCTAATGGCAGCATTTACTGAGCGACAATGTTCAAGATCCCGATTCAAAGAAGTGTACTTCTCCCTTCACCTAACAGACGCGTTCATCTTTTGTCCAATTAGGAACAAACAGAACATAATAAAGTTAAATTTCTAGTGGGAGTAAAGGCGTGGTGACTGACTAGTAAAGCGCCTGGCTTACGAACCGAAAGATCCCGGATTCGAATCCTGGTATTTTTAATTACGGAATCCTTAAGGCGCCTCTTTAACCGTCGGTCATAGAAACAGATGTCTTATAGATCGCAAGGTCTAAAAGGGATACTTTATTTACCAGTGTGGGCGTAGGTGGTCTAATTGATTCCACATGATAATGAAGAGACTTTAGAACATCCAGATAATGCATGATTCGACAAGGACATTTCTATAAACTTATATGTGAACATTTTCAAAGAACAAAAGATTTGGAGACGCTTTTTTCCCCCTCGTTTCAAACACTCGTCACATATCATGTCCATACAATTAGTGGATAAGTGCAGATTGAAATCAGCCATCAAGTAATGAATGCAAAGTGTTCTTGATTGGGGGGGGGGGTGTAGGCGGATGTCTAGGTAACATGAAGTTCTTACCGGTAGAAATCAATGGCAAAGACTAACGATGCCCATCACAAGTAGCCTACCAAGGATGAGGAACTAACATCAATGGAACTAACCATGCCCATCACAAGTATCCTACCAAGGATGAGGAACTAACATCAATGGAACTAACCATGCCCATCACAAGTAGCCTACCAAGGATGAGGAACTAACATCAATGGAACTAACCATGCCCATCACAAGTATCCTACCAAGGATGAGGAACTAACGTCAATGGAACTAACCATGCCCATCACAAGTAGCCTACCAAGGAGGAGGAACTAACATCAATGGAACTAACCGTGCCCATCACAAGTAGCCTACCAAGGAGGAGGAACTAACATCAATGGAACTAACCGTGCCCATCACAAGTAGCCTACCAAGGATGAGGAACTAACGTCAATGGAACTAACCATGCCCATCACAAGTAGCCTACCAAGGATGAGGAACTAACGTCAATGGAACTAACCATGCCCATCACAAGTAGCCTACCAATGAGGATCTAACATCAATGGAACTAACCATGCCCATCACAAGTATCCTACCAAGGATGAGGAACTAACGTACAATGGAACTAACCATGCCCATCACAAGTAGCCTACCAAGGATGACTAACCATGCCCATCAAAAGTAGCCTACCAAGGATGAGGAACTAACATCAATGGAACTAACCATGCCCACCACAAGTAGCCTACCAAGGATGAGGAACTAACGTACAATGGAACTAACCATGCCCACCACAAGTAGCCTACCAAGGATGACTAACCATGCCCATCACAAGTAACCTACCAAGGATGACTAACCATGCCCATCACAAGTAACCTACCAAGGATGACTAACCATACCCATCACAAGTAACCTACCAAGGATGACTAACCATGCCCATCACAAGTAACCTACCAAGGATGACTAACCATGCCCATCACAAGTAGCCTACCAAGGATGAGGAACTAACGTACAACGGAACAAAAAAAAAACACACACACACACAGATAACCTCCCCATTCAAGTCACGTGACAGAAACTCCCGACTTATAAAGAAATCAAGAAAAAGTACACCTAATTAATATAAAATACACAAACGCTTTTTTACATTCCACCGCCCCACAGCCCCACCCCTTGTTATTCGTGTAGTTTATTTTTGCCAGTTCTATAATATATTTCTATTTCTATATTTGTTTGCCTTATTCCTTCAGTTGCTAACCATTTAAAACTATCTTTATTAGTACTAACTGATACTATTGGTTAGCTATGAAAATATAACATGAAATTGTAAGTTCACTTTCTGATTGTTAGTAATTTAGATCTAAAAGCCGGGAAATAATGACGTGTACTTAACGCGGCGAAAAAGATTGTATTCAGCTGAACATGTTTGACAAGCATCATGAATAGTTTAACTTGCTACCGCCAGGGAGTCAATGTTATCCCCGAGTTATCAACCATCACTTCCTTGGCACGCACAGCCATGAACTAGAACAATTATGCATAGACAAGCTTTATCTAAGACTATCGCCGATCTAGCTGCGTTCTCACGACAAAAAAGATATGACGACAAAACATGGCAGGGAAAAATTAAGGACTAAGAGAGACGGAACAAAATGTCAACATGCCACTATCAAAAGGAAACAAAAACATAATGTCATGAAGCCTGTGGGTCACAAAGTTCATGATGAAGACAACAGGTCGAGGTGTGGTCCGAAATGTCAATATCAGAGCCTTCATTGAAATCTCATTGATTGTTTTCACACAAGAGACTTTAGGTGAATGTTATTACACTATAGTACAAGAGACTTGAGACTTAGTGTACACGAGTCATTACACTATACTACAAGAGACACGAGACTTAGTGTACACGAGTCATTACACTATACTACAAGAGACACGAGACTTAGTGTACACGAGTCATTACACTATACTACAAGAGACACGAGACTTAGTGTACACGAGTCATTACACTATACTACAAGAGACACGAGACAGTGTACACGAGTCATTACACTATACTACAAGAGACACGAGACTTAGTGTACACGAGTCATTACACTATACTACAAGAGACACGAGACTTAGTGTACACGGAGTCATTACACTATACTACAAGAGACACGAGACTTAGTGTACACGAGTCATTACACTATACTACAAGAGACACGAGACTTAGTGTACACGAGTCATTACACTATACTACAAGAGACACGAGACTTAGTGTACACGAGTCATTATACTATACTTCAAGAGACATGAGACTTAGTGTACACGAGTCATCAACACTGACATCATCAGTATACGCTATTATCCAATGGGAACACCAAAGTGAATCCCTGCGTGTGACATATAAGAACTGTGGGCAGAGCACAAGTGATGCTTGTCAAAGTGAACACGTAGATAGATAGAAATAAGAGACACCAAGGCCAAGCATTGATAGAGAATGTTGAACAAAAAAAAAAGGGGGGGGGGGGGGGGAGGGTAGAGATCGATGGAACGCTGAGGAGACAAATACTGGAGGACATTTTTCCCCAGTCAAGAGTTGTGGGAAAACCAATACAAGAAGTGAGCGTCAAAAAGTTGTTAACTAGAGAGGGTAAGGGGGAGATTGGACCATGTCGTGGGGGGAGAGAGAGAGAGAGAGAGAGAGAGAGAGAGAGAGAGAGAGAGAGAGAGAGAATGAACACATTAAATATCGATGACTAAAGAGAATTTAAATATAGAAGCCTTATTTTAATCCGACAGTCAAAAGAATCTACATAAACAATTAAAATAAATAATAGTTTTATTTGTTTACCATAGTAGTAATTGAACTGCTTTTATGGAGAATCGAAAACAAGGACCACTTTATTTTTATCTAGAAATGAAACCAAAGACCACTCTATTTTATCTAGAATTGAAACCAAAGACCACTCTATTTTATCTAGAATTGAAACCAAAGACCACTCTATTTTATCTAGAATTGAAACCAAAGACCACTCTATTTTATCTAGAATTGAAACCAAAGACCACTCTATTTTATCTAGAATTGAAACCAAAGACCACTCTATTTTATCTAGAGTTGAAACCAAAGACCACTCTATTTTATCTAGAGTTGAAACCAAAGACCACTCTATTTTATCTAGAGTTGAAACCAAAGACCACTCTATTTTATGGAAAATGGAAACCAGAGCACACAAGTCAGATTAAACAAACAATACCAGCAACAACAAAATCAATAAACACAATAACAATTATTTTTCACAGCTGCTGCATTTCGACCAAAAGAATTTTTGTTAACAACTCAACATGCTGCTGTTGTTAGTACGTCCCGAAGGAACAGAAACCAAGGACCAATGATAACTGAAGGACAAACTAGACAGACACAAAGGCGATGTGTCCTATAGTGGTTGCAGATAAGGCCAGGACAATGATAACTGAAGGACAAACTAGACAGACACAAAGGCGATGTGTCCTATAGTGGTTGCTGATAAGGCCAGGACAATGATAACTGAAGGACAAACTAGACAGACACAAAGGCGATGTGTCCTATAGTGGTTGCTGATAAGGCTTCATCTCAGAAAAGAGATGAAAGCCTGGTCTGCATTAGCTATGGTCGGAGCGATGTGTCCGATGTCGCTCACACAGCAGTCCCTCCCCCCTCAGTACGCAGCTGATGTGTCCCAAAGTGCCGATACATTTTGGGATCAGCGGCGTCGCAGGTTCTGCAAGGGAGAAGCACCGAGTGCTGAAGTCTGCCTAAAGGTCACCTGCTGCTGTTTTTTCCTCACGGTTGGCTCCCGAAGCGTTTCTCATGTTTGGGTATGGCCACAAGACAGCAGAGGTTTGGATTCAGAGTTTTACTTCTTTTAGGTGGGTAGTCAACTAAGGCTGACGAGTCACTCCTGCCAGAAGCTTACTGGTATAGGCGCCAGCTGCCGTTGCCCTTTCTCCTGTCAGTGACACCATTTACGCCACTCGTGAAAGGCAGGAGATGGAAGGCTCTTTAAGACGCATACCTCATTAAATCTTGCTTTAAAATAATATCTCAAGTTCGCACCTACATAATATTTGCTGCATAGTTAATTCTCGGAAGACCGTTGGTGGCTGTTTCACCAACGAAAACTTAGACCTAGTTAACTTTAAACATTTAATAAGAAAAGAAAGTTGATAGCCAGCGATGTGATTTTTGTAGTGTTCTTGAAATCTGTGTTATGTCCTAGTATTTCACGGTACAATCGATGAAAACTTTCTGTTCTTTTTTTTTAATAGAAACGAATCAGTTCGATTATAATTATTGAAATACTAATAAATGATAAAACTTCGTCTAAGTCAGCAAAAGTTCAACGAACTGGTCATGGGAATCAAACTCAACTCCTTTGATAGTTTCGCATGAAAAAAAAAAAAAAACAACGAGCCACGTATACGAAACTAAATCTGCTAAACAAGCCGAGCCAGTCAGACGACACTTTGACAATGGCGCGACATTGATTTCAAGTGCTGCTCGATGTTTTTGCTAACGGGTTTCTCTTTTAGTACCAAGACAATACAAACACGAGGCTGGGTAGAAAGAAAAAAAAAAAAGACTAAGAATTTTCTCTGTAATACCACACATAAATTTTACTTTCTTTGTTGTAGATTTGTTTCTGAGTAGTAGAAGTATGTCGTTTGCAAGTAATTACATTAGAACATTTCATTGTCCTTACTCATTTGACCATTAGCCTACACCTTTCAACTTATCATGATATCAGATATAGGAATGTGTAAAACAGGTTTTAAAAACTCTTCAATAACTGGCAAAGTCAATTTTTGCCTAAAGTGTGCAGTTCTCTGGATTTTGAAATAGCGCCTAGGCCTATGTCATAATATTGTAACACGCTCACAAACCTCTTCTCTTTTGCGATGTTAAATCAGACATTTTTTCTACTGTTGGCTCTATTCTAAAGATAAGATAAGATAATTTTTATTGATCCAATTCAATGGAAATTCCGTTTGACTACAATTGACAACCTCAGCGTAACTACTGTAGCAATAACATATAGATGCAAATACGAACAACACACACACGAAACACACTCATAACCAGCGCTTTATGAATTAGACTTCTGTGAACTTCTCGATGACGACAGATGATCTTGTAACACTCTGACCGACAGTTGGATGAAGGAGTTTTTAAATCTTTCTGTAAACTTAAAGTGTTTGATAGATTTCAAATCTGAATCTATTTTATCATGTTGGCATTGTCTCAAATGATGTTCCAGCTCAGAAGGTTTCATAGCGACAAAAACTTAAAACTTTGTTACAGAAAAGGCACAAAGACAATCGCTATTTCTACAAGGAAGGAATAAAGCCAAAGTTCTAATAGTTAACACTTTCTTCAATTCTTTTTAGATTAGGCCAGGTACAAGATTATTTTAAAGTAGACACAAATAAGCTATTTAAAATAAGATGTTAAAATTTTAAAATAAAAAAAAAATCATTCGACTAACGGGGTTACAATTTAAACAATTAACTAAGGTTAATCATTAATGGGAAATGAAATTGAAAGTCTCGACCTGCTTCAATGAGATCCACTATCATAGACCACCATTTACAGGTCATAGATCACCAATTTATTTTTTCACTTTCGTAGACCCCTTGGAAGTCCTCATAGACCCCTGGCGGTCTATATAGACCATTTTGAGACTCACCGATTTCGTTAAATGATCGGGTCGCTAGAATAAATTAATTAATCTCTGTAATCATATTGAAATTGAACAGATGAAACATTAAGACGCGCCTCAAATACGCCCAAAAGAATAATACCTCAAACTGGAAATTAGATTTGTAAACTGAAACCGACATAAAATGTGGAAAAAAAATGTTTGTCTCTGGGACACGTCGATCAACGTGAGTTGTCATGTCACTGAACTAAATAAACGAGATAAAAATGGGATGAATACTACATTCGTTTCTCTGTCTGTTTCTACATACCTCCATTCTCCGGAAAGAACTAAAGCCAGTCTAAAGGTCTAAAACTGACTTCTATGCCTACTCATGGAAACCCATTGTTATGCAGTGAATGTGTGCATTAAGAAGGTAACGACGAGGAAGAGGGAAGCAGATAGTTGTGTAGCTGAGAGTTTCTGGTTAAACCTTGAGATGTTCTGTCATAATTCACGTGAATATAGGTCACGGGTGTGAGAGTTCAATTCAAGAGACGTGAAACAGTAGAGACTTGGTCATGTTGTGAATAAGATTGTTAGTTTCAATTATCCATTCATTTATGTTCCGAAGGAGGAGCTATACATATGTTACTACTGTATCTAATTTCAAGTTAAATCTATGTACATTTATTTTTGTTTTTCCAAGTTTGTTAAAAAAAGAAAAAGGAAGTGCGTTTAAATTTAAAAAGCAAGCTCATGTAGACGTAGCTACAAGTTTGCTTATTAGGCGGGAAAGTTTTGAGACCACCAAGGTATAGGCTCAGAGTTTAATTTAATGCTTTCCCACATAGGTCCATGACTTTCTTTCCAATCTTATCGAATCCCAATACAAAAGAAATGAGCGCATGAAAACCAGAAGATAATTATTTTCGGGACCGGTACAACCGAAACTGTTTAGGATGAAACAGCAACGTGAAAACCAGCCTAACAAGAAGTTATTCCTATGCCCCCACCAAAATAAAGCATTGAGACCCACTGCAAGAGTTCATCAAGAACTTGATAAAACCATTTCCGGTTTCTAAAAAACAAGCCATTTTTCACCTTCCTTTCCAGCCCCACATACCCCATACCCCCCTCTCGTGAACGAGTGAGTACAGTCCGGAAGTAAGTACCCGCGGAAGCCGGCTGTAGACAGAGAGGACACACATTGTTCCCGCCAAAATGGTCCGCTAACAGTCCTCTATTGATTGGTTATCAATTGGAAGGGGGAGGCATTAATCAAAGCGTGAGAGTGGAGCTCTTTGATCAATCGAAATGTTCCCAAAGGTTTCTCCAGGCCAAAGCCTCTGACGACAGAACCAAGGCCACTCCGCTGACCGTGGGAACTGTTTTACAGGCTGCTTCGTGGAGCTGCTACCATCAACACAGTCATCGCATACATCTATGTCTAAACATTAGTATGATTTATTTAATAATGCCTAAACGCAACATGACATCAGCTTCTGTCAATAACGAGTACAAGTCCTAGTGCTGATATTATGTTCCATGTCATGTTTATTCATCATTTGTTTTAGCACTGAAGCTTCAAACTCCAGCTATTATTCATTGAACTGTATCATTATCACTGCCATGCCTAAACAATTACAATCAAAAAATGAATATTTGTACTCATTTGGTTGCGAAATCTTTTTTTGGAGACTAAAGTATCCATTCGACCAGTTAAGGCGGTTCCTTACTCCAAACAGTTGCCAGTTAGGCCCTCTTACACATGTTCCAATCAACGTTTGTTTTGGTCTTAGTTTCGGTGTCTACATCAAAATAGAAGATAGAAAGCATTGACCAAAGAGTTACAGCTTTTGTTACCAATTGTAGTGAAAAGTTATAAATGGTCTAACATATAAACTTGTAGCCTGACAAAATATCTTTTTTTTTTTTTAGTATCAGAAAACGTGTCCATAGCAATGACCACTAAAATTCCGAGACTCTTTAAAAAATCAGCATTTAACTTTTGTAACCATTACAAACAAATATTAAAGAAACCTTCGGTGATAAGTATCATTTCCGTTTAATTGAGAAGCTCATGTTTTTTTTTTTTAAGACTTAATAATTTTAACACTTTTTACATTTGAAAATCAAACTGTTTGCAGCAACTTATCTTCACACCTGGTGAGTGAACTGTACTTTTTAGGGCTTATATTCCAAAGAAATATATTAAGCAGCTACAAAAGATGCAAACAGCAATCTTCCAACTAAAAAAATGGACACAAACCTTTCAATAATTCACCTTAAAAGAATATATCCCACACTGTCTCTGTAGACACTAAACAACCTTATGAAACTTTGAGTCATATCCTCTTTGAATGTCCCATTTTAATCCACCTTAGGCAGACCCTACTTACCACTACAACCCAACATAACCAACAGTATGCATGACAGTGCTGAACAAATGAAGAAAACAGCATGCTATATTTCCTTGGCACAGACTGCAAAAGAGCTTACAGCTCAGCAGCAACAAGATAGCTAGAAGAAGAAGTGGGACAAAGATCATGTGCCTGACCTTGAATTTTCTCCACTAGAGGTCTGCCTCATCTAAATACCAAGATTCACTGCTTGGTGTAAATCCTCCTAGAGTCTTAATGATTTGGTCTAGTTTGGAAATATCTGAAGAAGAATCAGTCTACAGACATTCTCCAATGAGATTGTTCAGGAGCACTGTGAAGTTAGTTTTACACAACTTCTAAAGAGAATGGGAGCTTGTTCAGTCAGTAACTTAAATGTTCCCCCGTTATTGAGACATTGCTTTATTATTGTAGACCATTATACTGTTATTGAGACATTGCTTTATTATTGTAGACCATTGTACTGTTATTGAGACATTGCTTTATTATTGTACTGTTATTGAGACATTGCTTTATTACTGTAGACCATTGTACTGTTATTGAGACATTGCTTTATTATTGTACTGTTATTAAGACATTGCTTAATTATTGTAGACGATTGTAATGTTATTGAAGCATTGCTTTATTATTGTAGACCATTGTACTTGGAGCATGTATAATTATATCATTATATGGAGTTGTACATTGTGTCTAAGTTTAACAATACCATTCATTACTTATTGCCTGTGTTTTAGAGTCCATTGGGAACACAGTCACAAGTGAGAGTCAACAACACACATTCTAAGCCAATTAGTGCAGTGTGCCATAGAGGACCTTAATAATGTTCATCATTGTATTATTTATATAGAGATGTATTACTGTGCCAAAACAAATGTGTGTACAAAATATTAATGCTAGGCATTCTTTCAAACTGTTAGATTAACTTTGTCCAGCAAAGACTCGATTAAACCTAAATAGGTTTTTGCTTCTAATTTCTAGGGGCTATACAAAAGAATGTTAAGGTATAATCAGTCCACCACTCAAGAGAAGACAGCTATTATTGACTTAAGTTTTTTTTTTTTAATGGTTGCTTTCTCACTAAAAAGCAAGACTATTTTTAACATTTTTAGAATCATTTGGAATTAAAAAAAAAAAAAAAGAAAGCACCTCATTAGCCTTTCAGACTTTGTGATCTATGGGGCAGATGATTAAAGGTCATCTGATTATATGACCCATGTTTAAAAAGGGTGTCATGTGGTCAACACAATGACCAACCTCATTTACTTTTACCCAACTATTTACAGATATGTATAAGAGTTGGGTGGACTCAGGGGTGCTGTAAAAATCCAGAAATTTAAAATATCAGTCTTCACTTGGATTCAAACCCAAGACCCCTTCAGTTCAGAAGATAGTTGTTTTACCAATTAGCCCACATGTTTGTAATTACTGTAAAAAACTGTTTATGTGTTTCATTTATACCAAAAGTAAACAAAAATATTAGCAAGATGTAAAGGTACCCAGTCAGTTAATAGAATGACCAGTGTCTACACCAGGACTTTTTTATTGAACTTTTTCTTATGAATATTGTACATTGGAATTATTAAATATGTACATTGTATAAAATGTTTAATTATAAAATTTCCTCAACAACTATTGCATAGCTGTGCAGTAGAAGTCTTTTGTTAAAATTTTAACATATTTCAGAGTTATTGCCCTTTGACCAGTTCTTCTAAAAATGTAACCCACCCACCTTTTTAAAGGTCTATTTGGGTTGGTAAAATTTATAATGAATTTATAACAACATTTATGTAATCTTTTTGTTTTCAAACAATAGATGTAATAATAATAATAATAGATGTTAGAAAAAAAAAGGTAGATGACTGTAAATAAATATTAAAAGATCATTGAAACCATAAAGATTATAATTATGAAAATTCCCCAAACAACAACTGTCACCAAGTCTTGTTAAATATGTTTATCTTTTAATATTCTGTAGGTATATACATGCAATCAAATACACACAATTTTTCGGGGGTGGGTGGAGAATCTATGATGTAAGGAAAAAGATTTGAGACTCTCAGAAGGTTCACAAAAAAAAAAAAAAATCAAGCCAAAACCTTCAAATTATCAAAATATGTCCCATAAATGAAACAAAAAAGATTTGAATGGAGTACTTCTGAGGCAGTCAGCCTCAGTTTAAATCAGTCTCTTGTTTCAATGGTAAGTTAGTTGAAAAATCATTCAATCTGTCAAAGACTTATTCAATCTGTGTTTTACATTTTTGGTTTTAATATGTTACATTCAGTAACTGAGACAATAACATTCAATCACCATTATCAGTTTGTTGCTGAAAACTGAGAGACTATTCAACTTAATCATCCACATCCTTATTACAGATTTCATGCAGACTGTTGATTTGGTAAACAGAAATAAATAAAAACTCAAAGTTTGCCTTATTCCAAACTATTGGAACATTCAGCTCCTGTTCCTCCCTTAACCAATATGTCAAATTTAATTTCTGACTCACCTTCGAACCAGGATACTGGATGGCTGACAATCTGAAAGTGTTAGTGCTTTTCTATCCACTGGACACTGCTGCTGCAGGACTAAATAGTTGTGGATGCACCGACTGCAGAAAGTGTGCCCACACTGAGTGTCAACAGGAGTGACTAATGGCTGAAGACATATTTGGCACATAAGATCTTCATCCACCTGTAAAGAAATCAGAGCATAACATGAGTAAAAGATGTGCTTGAGAAAGCTATAGTAATGAAAGTGTAGAGAATAGGATAGAAAGGTGTTTTTTTGAAAAAGGAAAAACGATGCAAGCAATAGATGTTAACTAAAATACTTGGTATGTCATCATTTGAAATGTGCACAACACAATGTGTTTATTTTGAAGGATTTTTTGTTATTGAGTGTGTTACTATGCTTAAAATTATTTTCTTTTGATTAATAAAACCTAAAATTCATATTCTAAACCTCTTTTTAACTACCGGTTATTTAACATCTTGATAGTGATCAATCTCTCACATATGAAGCACCCATCAACCAGGCATATTTATAAAAATTGTTTTAATTGTTTATTTTTACGTATCTCACCTGTTGGTGATAGTCATACAAGTGCGTTCCATGTGCTTCGTGCAGTTGGCCACATGTCACGCACATACCAGCCTCAAGACGTACACGGGACAACGACATGGCCAGGCCTTGGTTCATCACAACACATGGACCAAATGTGTAGTATCTGCCTGCTCCACTAATACGCCAGAGACTTTCAATAATCCTTAAAACACACTAATAGTCCACATCAAAGGGTTTTTATCTGGCAAATTAATCTCCATGTTTTCATTCAATTATAAACTGTGAAATAAATTTAGGAGATTTCTGACTGAGGATAACTCTAGCATTTCCTTAAACAGCAGAAGTGGATACTTCAGATTCACACATACACACACAATGCTGGGCTTTATTAGAAGATGCAAGTGTGAGAGGTGGAAGTAGCTTAGATTCACATCAGCATTTATATTTCCAGGCCTTTCATGTGGCAACATTGAAACATAATCATAGAGATATGTAAACAAATGACCATGATAAAATAAACAAAATGTTTCTTAAGTTATCCTTAAAAACTGGTTTTTAAATGTGACACTGGAAAAAATGATGATGAAGAGTGAAGGTTCAACACCCTCAGAGGCAGAATATCAACTGGAAGATCTTTGGGATAAGTTGTTACAATTGCATATTGAGGATGAAATGTAAAGGCAGTTGAGCTGAAATTCCCAGTCACTAGAGCTTGCAATGAGTTGACTTTTTTTCTGATGATGAATTTAAAAAGGTGTCTTGCGAAAAATGCAAATAATTCAGTAGAGTATCAAAGGTGAAGGCACTCCTGTGTGTTCAATATGTTAAAATATCAGTGTGTTAGGCCGCTGTGGGGTGGATCTTGAAACCACAACAAATAGGCTGAGTGGCTGGCTTA
The DNA here is from genome assembly GCA_030265305.1 of Biomphalaria pfeifferi. Lineage (NCBI taxonomy): Eukaryota > Metazoa > Mollusca > Gastropoda > Planorbidae > Biomphalaria > Biomphalaria pfeifferi. The sequence continues at coordinate 393,622 of JASAOG010000072.1, forward strand.
TATAAATAATGCTTAATGTTCAGAGCTTGTAGTTTTCATTTTAACACAGGTTTTGAAAGTAGAGAAACAATTATAAGACGACCATATGAGGTGTCAGCAAGTGAAATGTTGAACTGTTAACTCTTGTTATGTTTAGTTTGACTGTGTGTCTTTTATATAATAAATTATTTGAGGTAGCTTTTGTTACAGTCTCTTTCTGAAGGCGTCCTATCCACACCAGGTGAGGTATTCAACCCATCCTATCTGTTAACATGGTCTGAAAGGAGAAAAATATTTTTATTCTGATTACAACTTCTATCAGTGTTTTTTTTTTCTTTTTAAATATCCATTTGCATAAAATAACAAACACAACTCAGCAACTTACACAAAAATTTACAGTTAATAATAATAATTTAATTTATATAGTGCTATAATAAACTAATGTAGGCTCTTGAGGCCATGAGAACATAACAGACTAAAAAATGAGAGTTAATAAGTCAAAGTAATAAGTTTTGAACATGTTAGTCTTGAATATAGTGAAGCATGTGGTTTGTCTGACATTAAAGGGGAGCAAGCTTCAAACCTTTGGTCCATGTACTAAAAAATCCTTAAACCATAACTTTTGAGATTTGAGTCCTTGGAGCGAAGGGCTCTCTTAGGTCAGAATGTCTATTTCATAAACCTAAAAAAAATCAAAGCCAGTGACTTAAAAAGAAAATAAATTCCCAATAATATAGAGAACAATAATATTCTTTAAAACTGAGTTTTTGTTGAATGTGTTAAAGAAAAAAAGCAATGCTACCTCTGTAATGTCATTATATGTTCAAATATAATCAACAGGCAAAAAACAAAAAACCTCAGTGTAGTATATACACTTTAATATAAGTATTATAAATTATGAGTAATTATTCATGTTTATAAAGAAAAAATATGATATGTTGTTAATGTTTCAATCTGTCTGATCAAGATATCAAAACTAAGAAAACAAGACTTTTCAACATTGTGTCAAAAGGAGCAAAAGGAGTTTTTTTTTAAAGCATATTCTTTTAGGTTTGAAACTGAGTATGCTCATTGTATTATATTTGCATCTAAAGCATTAAAAAAAAAAAGGGTGAAAGTGAGTTCCTATTTAGTAAGGCCCAAACTCGAATAAGATAAGATAAGATGCAATATTAAATATTTATGTAGTACTCATTGTCCTCTTTAGAAGTAAAAGTCATTTTGCAATAGCCCATTTTATTTTTGATAAAAAAAAATCAGATTTTAAAATTTATATATATTTATATATATTAACAATATGCTATTCTACAATTAAATGTGATGAGCAATAATCTCTACATATTAAGACCTCTATTCGAGACCAACACCAGTGGTTTCAGTATAAAAATATGACTACATAGCACATCATAATGAAAAAAAAAATATTTAAAATACAATAACAATCTAAAAAAAAATTAAAAAATAATATAAATTGGGCAAATGCAATATAGTGTCTGGATATACCTTAAAAAGAATATTAAACTGTCTTGAATAAAGAATTTTAAAATAAACATGCTACTCCAAGACCAAGCACAATGTAAGAAACATGTCAATGCAGGATTGTTAACTCCCTTGAATTATGTCAGATATATAAATAGAAAAAAAAATCTCCACTGGTGAAAAGAGAAGTAGGAAAAAAAAGATAAATATATAAATAGCTTGGGGGTTCCCAGAGGCAGGTCAATAATGCAGCAGCTGAAATTTACCACAGCATGGGGCTGTTAAGAATAAGCATGAGTAATGGACCTCATTCACCAATCATAAACAAACAACATTTAGTCATATTGATAAAACAAAGAAAAAAAAACTGTCACGTGACAGCCACCATGCATTAACCATGAGATCGTAAATTATATAGAAGAGATAGAGCACCACGTGGCTAAATGTTGCTTGTTTACTTGGTGAATGAGGTCCATTACTGTGTAGTATATACACTTTATTATAAGTATTATAAATTATGAGTAATTATTCATATTTATAAAAAAAAATCATCAAAAGAAATGTATTAAAAAAAAGTGTATGCCTACAATAGAAATGGATCTAAGTATTAAAAGGGGATTATAAACATCTCTGATACTAACATATATGAAACTAATATATATTTTTTTATTACCCCCTTACTTTTAATGCTTATAAAATGCGGAAAAAAATTGCTAGTAGTTGATACCTAGAACTAAAAAAAAGTTTATTTATTTCTTTTGATTTACTTTCTTCAAGAAACAAAACAACCCAGCATTCAGTTTGTTTAAAAATCTTACTTTAACAAAAATAATTTTATTGACCATATCATGTTGTAAAGTTAAAATGTCATAGTTATTAATTCTTTTTTGTTTTTTTTAATGAAATAGTGATTATGATTATATACTTATATATATATATATATATATATAAAATTTTCCTTTTTAAAATACATTCTGTCTATGCAAACAATAACAGTAATAGGCTTTTTAAGAAAACTACTATTTATACTACAAGTAAGATTAATTTTTACTTTAAATAGATTTACCTTATTCACATATATATGCTCCTCACAAATTACTAAATAGGTAACAAAATCATACAACTCGCATCCTTATATACCTTGCATGTTAAGAGTCGATTTATGACCCAACTATTGCTGCCAACATGCTCTTCTTATTGGAAGAAAACAGTGATTATGATACAAGTTTCGATAACTTCACTAACTATACTGAAGACAGTGACATTAGTGAGGCTAGTGATTGATTGAGAATGTATTGTCTATACGTTTTAACATTACCGGTATTAGCAGATTAGTTTAGCTGCTTACTTACTTGGCACAACTGATTACTGGCATTATTAAAATTCTCTGCCACATTTATACCATTTGTTTTCCTGGGGTTTATAATGAGATGCTCATAAACCTTTCCAACGAACAACTGACAACTACACAGCGAACTATAGTTAAGTTCCTTTCAGACAGATGATTTAAAGGCCATATCTGTTTCTGTGGCTCATGGTTAACAAGGGTGTTGTGGCCAACACATTGACCAACCACCTTTACTTTTCCCTAACTAATGTCAGGTATCCATTTGCCATTAGAGCTGGGTGGACTCAAAGGTGCCCTAAAGATCCTGAAATTAATAACCTCAGTTTTTACCTGGTTAGTTATAAAGACTCACAGTTGTGTCAAAATTTTCAGTTTTTAGGGCTATGTTTATGTGTAAAATAAATGTAGTAAACCCTTCAACTTTGTATACCGCACACATCTGCAATTGGTTTGTAAAAACTTACATATCCCATGGATTACATACGCGAAAATACATTAGTATTATATTATATAAATTTGTTTTTTTAAAAGTCATCTTCGAACAATTTTTATTATAGAATTTTTAAAACAAATTTCTAGGAAAGATACCCCAAGGAAAGGCTGGGCTTTACAATAAATGAGATGCTTAGTGACTAATAGAAGAATGAAATAATGTATTGTTGTTTCACAAATTATGGAGACTTTTAAAAGCTGCTCTTATCTTTAAATATTTTTGTTAGTTTCTTCTTCAAGTACCAATATAATACAATTGTCTCAACTTGTATAATGAAAGAGTAATTTTAAAAAATGTGCTGATAAAGCCAGGAGAGTCTCATCTGCCACATATGTTTGTGTTTTTATTGCAATTCTCAACTTTTCCTTGCTCTTTTTCTTTTTATAAATTAATTTTAATTATCTCATGTTGAAAAGCCAACACTGTGAGACTTACTGAGATTATAAGACACCCTCAAATAAAAGGAGACAAATAATAGACAATAAAAGAGACAAAGCCTTACAAAGGAGGACAGAAAATAGAAACAAGATAAAGTGAATGTTGAAAACTAGGTTTACAAAATATGTAATGAAAAATGTTAGTTACTCATAGGCTTTAAATTAATTATTATGTTTATCATAAGTTTCTCAGATGAAGTGTTTTTTTAGAACTGTTTATAATTTGCACCAAACAAAACAAAAAATGAAACTCAATGTCCAACATGTTCTTCCAATAGTATTTAAAGGGAAAAAAAGATTTTCATTGGGTAATGTTTTCTATGTTTTCTTTTTTTCTGGGTGGGATTAAAAGTTAGTTGAATCATCCTGATAACAAGAATGTAAATGAAAAAATACCTTATTTTAATAATTTAAGACATCATTTCTTTTTTGTAAAATAGCAGTCACTGAGTTGATTATAAAGTTCTATTTCAAGAGGAGTTTTTTTTTTATATTTATGGGTAAAAGTACTTTTTTTTTTCAATGGCAAAATGTGTCAATATTTCAGACAAAAAATGAATTGCACTGAAGCCTTGTTTAACATGCTCAATTAACTTGTGTTATCCACAATCATCACACAAAACATTTAATCAGCTTTTACATGAATATCTAGTCTTGAAAGTGGTTCCTTCTTAGTAGTCACATTTGCCTTGATTAAATATTAGACCTATTTACTTTCACCTTTCATTCAACAAAATATGAAATATCTTTTGTATAATAAGCTTTTCACACAGTACAAAGCAGATATGCAAAAATATCGGATTACAACCAAACAGAACTAAAGGAATTAGCTAACTCTTTTTTAAAAACCCATTACCCCAACAACCAATGGGTCAGAGTTTACACAGATCTATGGATCCTCTAAAAAATGCAACACAAACGAAGAAGCTGGCATACTAATTGAATGGCCCAATGGAGAAAAACTGGAAAAGTCAATTGCAACTTACGATCTCTCAGACAGACATAGAGCAGAAAGGCAAGCACTGGAACTAGCAGCTACCATATTAATAAACTACCTATGTACAGCAAACAGCCAAATTGTCTAACTGACCAATGCCAAAATAGTCCTTCCAAACCTGAAAAACACAGTTGTGCTCAGTATGCACACATGGACAGTCATAATTAAACAAGCTCTACACTTCACAGAACAGGGCTAAATTATATAGAGATCTAATTAAACTATAATTATACTAGAATCTATTTAATTATCTAATAATCAAACCGAATTTCCATTTGTTTGGACAAATAACATAAATCTTTTCTTAAATGTAGAGTTCTAGACTCTAGGCCCTGGAAGGGTTGATAGAGATTCTACTTCTAGAATAGATATTTAATACATGATATAGAAATCTAAGTGAAAGTCTAGATCTAGAACAGGATTTATAATAGATCTAGATCTATATTACATTATTACTTTATGCTGTGGCATTTTACTTCTCGAGAGAGACGATCTTTTCCCTTTGCAACTTCTTGTGTGACTAAAGAGGCCAATCCTAGATACACAGCTGCAGTCACAGGTTGGGCATATAATATGTAATCACCAGCCAAGTGCCTTGCATTACTTTATTAGTCTAATTATTAATTATTCATATGGATCTAAATATAGAATCTAAGATCCTTATCATGGAATTGGCATCATCATGGCATTTTATGATTTTTTTTAAAGCAAGGACATCATTATCATAGAATCATACATAACATAGCAATAACCTGCACATGTTTTGACTTAGTCAGATGATTTCAATTTCAAGCTTCAGCCTCAGCCAAGCATGTCTCATTTTAAATCTTCAACCATTCTACTCTAATGACACTGACATTACTGACACTGTGACAGTCATCATCACGATCATGATTCTGACTGACGGCTCAACGAGTCAACAAACATTGACAATCATCATCAAGATTCAAGTTCACAAAGTAATTTAAATTTTTTACCACTCAAAAAGCATGCAAATCATTATATCTAAACTAATAAAATAAACAGAACTTTTGTATCTAGTTCTTTTGTACTAGGTCTATCCTCTAAAGTTTACCATACACGAATTTATCTGGAATAACATGGTAGAATTAAAGACCTGCCATAGTACAAAAAGCATCCACAGACAACAAAAATCAATAAAGAGAACTGATGTCATTTCCTCGTATCTGTGCGTGGGCTCTTTCAGGGTATGCCTGCTTTAGCAGAAAACTTTGCTAAAAAACATTTGCGAATATTTTCTTTTTTACCAGTGGATTGTTAAATACAAATATAATAATCTAGATATAAAATACGTCTCTAAATTAATGTAGAATAACTTTTAATAAATACTTCAAGAACTATTGCTTAGATATTTACTACCAGTATTATAAATATTAGAACCCATTTTTTTAGAGCCCCTTTTGCTCATCACGAGTTAATTTTCCTTGATGACTTAAAATTGAAGAATACTAAAGAAATTATTTTTTTAACTTCTAGTCTTTCTAAAAACGTTTAAATCACTAAATCTAAATATTTCTTTAAAATAATATTTAAGGAAAAATCAAAGCTATAAAGGGAATTAAAGTTCTATTTAAATGAACGTCAACTATATCTAGATTCTAGTGTTTTTTTATTATTATTATTTTACTGAAAGGGATTTATTGATTGCAAAATGTCGAGCTTCTGGACCAAAATAACTGGATCGGTCCGATAACTCGTCGAGTTCCAAGAGCATCAGATTGTGAGACCTAGCGACAAGAGATGTTAGGTTGTCTCTGCTTGCCTTTGGGATAGTCGCGTAGGTGGACTAATAATATGGCATCTCTGTTAAAAAATCAAATTCTAAAACATCTCTCTAAGTAAGTATTAATAAAATGAGAGTATTGAGAATGAGAACTAAGCAGAAAAGATTTTAAAAATAATATTAATAAAGTAAAGTAATCTAGAACAGAGATAGGTCTAGATATCATCTAGATCTTTTTAATCTAGAGTTTTTAGAGTAGTAGAGTTCTATACCAGATTTTTAAATTTTGTTTACTAAGATCTAGGTAGATCTAAGTCTAATACTAGATATTAGATCTAATTCTATACTTAGTTATACTAATAGTACTAACTAGTCACTTGTGACTAACTAGAAAATACTATATATTAATAACTATATACTATATCTAGACTAGACTATACTTATAGTATAGACTAAGGTCAGATCTAGTATAATAATATATTATAATTACATTAATTATAATTTATTTATAATATAATATTAACGAGAGTATTGTCAGTATTATTTATTATAACTGGTATTTTTATGGGTGGAAAGACATACTCCAATTTGATTCCCATTTCTGTAATTCATCTAGTTCTCTTTGTAAAATTTCAGTATCTTGTTTTTTATTGTTTTATACTTTTATAGCAATTGTCTGCAAATAATCTGACTTTTGTTCCTGAACTAATGCAATTTGGTAGAGATCATTTTTATGTAAATTAGAAAGTTCCTGAGTTTACTATTACTGGTGTTGATTTGGAGACATTTATTAATACAGTTTGTTGTCTTCCTATTAGAAAATCCTGAATCCATTGATGTAATTAACCATAAATGCCAAAGTATTTGAGTTTTTTTAAGTGGGATATGGTAGTGAAATTTGTCGAATGCCTTAGAAAAATTGCATATCTATTTGCTCACTATTATCTAATCCCTTCGAAAACTCTTATTAGTTGAGTTTCTCTTGCCCTGTATTTCCGAAAGCCATGTTGGTATGGAGTGAGGAAATTATGTTTATCTAAGTGATTTATGATGTTGCTATATATTATGTGTTCTAGTATTTTACATGTGATGCTGGTGAGGGATACTGGTCTGTAGTTCCCCTGTTCATTTTTTCCCCTTAATCAAATCTAGATTCTAGAAACACTAGATTCTAGTTTTAGATCTAGAATCTAGTTAGAGACTGTTACTGTTAGAGTAGATAAAAAATCTAGGTCTAGAATTTAAATATCTTACAAATAATTATAATTAGATTATAACATAACACTACCAGCAGTACACACCGGCTATGCCATTAGATTTGTTCGCAGGCTTTTTAATGATAATCATTACTGGAACACTCACTTCTTTGTGAATTGTTATAAACGGGCAACATTAAAATGATCAATTTAACATACTTCCTTAGCCTGTGAATTACTGTATGTGTTACAATGAAGATTTACGGCTTGCTATTTCCTTTTCTGTCTGTCTCTCTCTTCACTCCCTGGAACCCCCATTTTGTTTTCTTTTAACCTGTGCATCAGAATTTCTCTGACATAGACTTTTGACTTGATTTGGAAAGACCCGCACCAAAATCCACCCAAGACACATACACGCACTCATATGACTTTTCTTTGGCTTCTCAATTCAATCTATAGATATTATATTTCAACAGTGACCCTCCCCCCCTTTTTGTTAATTTAATTTTGTTTGGGTTAGGGTTATATGGTAATGGACACCGAATACCTTCATACATCAGAGGGAAAAAAAGCATTTTCCAAAGGCCCCAGTTGAATGCCACATTCAAGTTCCCCTTTCTACATTTATCTTGGTATTTTGTTCTCTAAATAAAAGAAATATCAGTTTGTTTTTATTTATTGTAATCATTTATCTCACCTCTTTTGAATGTAGCAAAATGACAGCAGATCTACATTTATTTTTTTAATGCTATTAGGATTTAGTTTGTTTTTTTTTGACAGTGTTACAAAGTGCCATTACTTGCTCTCTCTCTTCCTCTCTCTCAAAAAAAAGAAAAAAGTCTCTAGATTTATCTTATTGATGCTTTTAGGATTGGTTTTGTATTTTATTTAGATTGTGTCTTAAAGGAAGTGAAAATAACTTAAGGCATATTAAAAATAAGTAGACTTAGGGAAAAAGAAAAAAATTGCTTTAATAATATGGTATTTGTGACATATTTCTATAAAAGCATTCTAACTAGACTGGGGTTTTAAAAGAAATGCTGAAAATAAAATACAAATGTTTGATAGAGCTTGCGGTTTTTCATGGGTTGCAGTCATTAGGTGCAAATCTGTCAAAAAATGATCTTAGTGAGTACTTAGGGGGTAAAAAAAATTAAAAGGAACCTAGTGTACAAAATTTGATGTGAAATTTGATGCAAGAAGAGCCACATCATCAGCGAATTTTGTGTATGTGATGTTTTTGACAAAATTTGTTCTTTTCTGAAAAAGTATAAAATCTCTTGGATAAATATGTGCACTGTCTGCAAAAATGCTGATCCAAGTATACTTTGATTTTGTGCGGGCCACATAACTCCCTCGTTAATTATAAGTCATATAAATAAATGTCCTTTACATCATCTGCTCTATAGATTGCAAGTTCTGAAGAGGATACTTTACTTTGAAGGCGTTATAAATCATTCCCCTTTCTTTTATGCTAGCTGAAGTTAGGTACTGTACAGTACAATACATAAATGCAAAAATGACCATTGAATATTTAATATCCCCTTTAAAAGTTTGTATGGAATTAAAAAGCATTCTGAATAAAACATTATATGACGATTCAGAAAGTTTTAATACATAATGTATAATTTATTGAAATAGATAAAAACTTCTTTTTATTTTAAATACTGTTAGTCATAATTGATGTTTGGTTATCTTGAATACTATGTACTTTTAATTGTAACTTTATCTAGTACATGTGATTCGGCATGAATATTTTAGACATAGTTTCTATTTTTTGTTGTTTGTTTTTTCAGATTCACAAAAAATTTATCAGCAGATAAAATCAATCTGAGCACACTGAGAGGGGAAGGGGATCTCTCTAATTTAGAACTCAATGAGGATATACTAACACAGTTGCTAGAACTACCAACATGGCTTAGGATTACAAAAGCAGTTTGCAGTCGTGTTTCTGTTAAGGTAAAATCCAAATTATTTTGTCCGGTTTTTAAATAAAATGTTTCTTTTTCTCACTTATCTATATTTTTGTGTGTGTATGTTCTTCATTGCCTTGCTAATAAAATAGAATTTGTTTTATTTAAGTTCAGAATTATTTTCTAGGTATCTATTTTGCTATTTACTCAATTTACAGTGTAGCCAATAAAACAATCTGTTTTATTGGAGGTGTGGATCATTCAGAATATCTCTCTTTTGCCATGATGTGATCCCACTACATGTGTGTACCTATTAAAAAAGCACCGATCTATTCATTCCAATTGTATATTTGCACATTTCTCCTCTGTGTATTTTTTTTGGGTGCTTTCTGCAATGACACAAGATACTTCTCACTTTAAAGGAAAAATCTTTAAATCTGACTTACTTTTGTTGCTGTCACATGTTATACAAAATTAGTATGCCATTAAATTTTTTAAAAAGTATTTTTCTCTCTATATATATTTGTATTAGTGAAGAGTAAGCTTATCACTAGTAATGTTGTTAATTCAACACTGTATAGTTACAATTTACATTACTTCTAAAATATAAGTCATTTAAGTCATTTTATTTAAGTCATTGGTTAATATGCATGACTAAATGCATGACGCGTAGGACGTAATCATCTTCTTTTTTGAAGTAACGTCTGTATTATATAAGATAAGAAGATAAGATATAGATGAAAGTAAAAAAAAATAAAATATACTTTTACACATCAATATTACTATATTTAAAACAAATATATTCAGTTTTAAATTCACCTATCCCTTAGTCTGTTGGACCGTTGGGGCGCCACACAAGATCTTTAGACCATCTTTCTCCATTCCTCTCTGTCTTTTGCCTTGATAGAATCTCTTTCAAAGATAATCTCGTCCATTTCTTTATGGTTTTTTCCCCTAAGCTTTCTCTGTCTGCCTCTTCTTCTTTCCTAGTACTGTTCCCTTAAGAAAGGTCTTATCTAGCCCTGATGATCTTGTGATATTGCCAGAGTTTTAGTTTGCATTTTTTGCCAGTAGTTAGAAGGTCATTGTGGTGTCCAATTGCTGCATTAATCCTGTTTCGTTAGAATATTTTCTCTTTTGATGCAGTATTTGTATGTAATAACTAGGATATTTCTATAGCATCTCAATTCCATGGCCACATTCTTATATATTTGCAAACCTTAGACACTAGAGAGTAGGATCCTATCAATGGAAATGAGATGCTACAGAAAGATCCTAGGTATCCATACACACAAACAAATATATTATTTTAGTAAATATTCATTGACTGGAAATGAGCCTAGAACAAACTAGTAACAGTAGGTCTGCATACATGAATACTTTTTTTTTAGTTTTATTGATGAACTTTTACTGCTGCTGAGAATAATTAATATAAATGGATCTACACATTACTCTTTAGCATTATCAACCTATTTTTGTAAATTAAAAATATAAGAATCAATAACATTTAACAGAAGCAGGCCATCAAACAGAGCTACAAGCAATTTTTGGCCATGGAGTAGTATTATATTTATATATTGGGCTTTGTGTTTATCTTCAATCTTGAAGAAGCTCCAGCTTCCCTTTACTTGAAGCAGTATATAATTTTGAAGCACTGATTACATTAGATATTGTTTTATTCACTAATATGTCATCTGCTGCACAAAAATAATAAACAAAGAAATAAAAGCAGTTATCAGTCATCTGTACTGCTCTGGTTCGAAGAGTTATTCAATTACTAATTAAAATTTTAATTTTTCTTGTTTATGTTACGCAGTTGTGGTATTCATTTATCTTCTCACTCCTTTGTATTATTTAAATATTGTTTAAATTTTGATTGTTGGGTTATCTCATATGTGTAATGCGTTCCATTATCCCTTTTAGTAAATCAATTTAAAAAGGAAAAAAGCAATGGGAAAAAAAAGGGGAAGGGGAGGCTGACCAATTAAAATAACATTTTGAAATATTTAAATGGGTTCTCCCTAACTTCAGGAAGGTTCACTTTCTTCCACTGGGAGCATGTGTGTGTTACAATACGTGGGCGTGGATCAATGCATAATGTGTTTTGTATGGATGGATCGATAAAAAAACCCATTGATTTTGAATACATTGTACAAGATGAAAAGGCAGCCAGTACAAATGCAACCAAAGAAAGTCAGAACTCTCCTCAAACAATATGTTGCTAATTATTCTTGTAAAAACCAAACAGATGATATCTTGGGTAGAGCCATTCCATTGATTTCTGAAAACAAATTAGCCCACTAGTTAATGCTATCAACGAAGTTGTTCCAAAAGGTCATCTCATTCCAACTGTTTTTATGATTCTTCCTCTTGAACCTTTGATTCCTGTTATGTCTTACACTGATAGTTTCCAGCCGTTTAGCCCGAACTATCTCTATACCAGTCAGAACAGGACTCTATATATCAATCCGAACTTATCTTAAAATGTACAGACTTTACTTCAAAAAAACATTACGTCTTACGCGTGTCCCTAGGTCAATCTAGTCATGCATGTTAATCAATAACTTAAAATCTGCCAAGTCGTTGGTTTTCCTGGCTGATTCAGGCAACCTATTCCATGCTCTAATAGCACTAAAGAAGAAGGGGTAGTTGTACAAATTCGTCCTAGCATTTGGTACATATGCCTTACCTTTCTGTCTGAGTATTTTATTGTTTTGTATTTGAAGATTTTAATGTTTGAAACTATGCAAGAAAACTGTGCGTGTACTTTGAGTAGTGCGCGGGGGTAAGGGAGGAGTCTCGAAATATTCAGCTCATAAACATAAACAAAGTTGTTTTTCACTTAGACGCGAACTTTTTTTTTTTTTAATATATATTTGATATATGTTTTTTAATAACATCCCGAATTTTTAGAGCCTAAATCAAGAGCCTCCATAGGGAAAGAACCATGTGTGCGTACCTTCTGCCACCCCAAGTCTGAACGTGGTCAGCAAGTGACACTAGGGGGAACAGTGTTGTAAGGACACGCTAACGTCTTTTTAGGCCCATGTTGGATCTGTTGTGTTTGGGCCCGGGCCTATATATTTCGAACATTCGGGCAGCATCACAGCAAAATCGAAAAAAAAAAAATTGAAATAAAACCCGATGGCTTCATTTGACATAGTGGGCAGAATCAGAATAAAGGTTCTGGAGGCGGCGGATAGCACCTTGCCACCGGTCGGATATGGCTCTTCTTGGGCCATAGTTAGGTTATCACTTTATTGGATTTTTCCCCCTATTGCTTCTTTATTATACTAGATACTGTATGTAGGAGTTTGATAGCAAAACCAATGTTTGTTGTTTCAAAGTATGTTGAGACACTTCGAAATCTACTTCCAAAGTCTTCTCATAGATTATCTCTCACACTTGGTTCTATTGATTGTAGCTCTTTACTTGATCCCCCACCACCGAGGGAGAGCCAGCTGAGACTTTTTATGAGCATGTAGTGCGTCTCACAGGGACATTAGGGTCTGCTTCCGATACAGACGTCATAAAAGTCACATTTCTTGTAACGGCCTCCATGTGGGAAGGTCAAGGTGACGCCTGCGTGTCCAACTTCGCCACGAAACAGTCTCCTTATTCTTGTGCTCACCGACGATCCGCGGGCTTCCGGCTTTCAGTGGCGACTTCAACGACCGTCTGCTCCATTGTGATAGAGATGTTATACCTCCAAATTTCCTAATCTCTTATACCTAATATCATTAAAGTATTTCATTTTTTGACGTTATTATCTAATATATATACTGCAGAAAGTAAGGCGTATGTATGTATGTGTCCCGCATAGAAATCAAAACCGTTTGGCCAATCTTAATAAAACTTGGCATTAATGTTCCTTATATCATGTCGGTGACCGCAGTGTCACACTCACGCCGTTGGGGGGGGGGGGGGGGGGGGGCTAAAATTGCCTCCCAAAATACCTAAATTTATCTCTATTAAAGAAACTTTTAAAAATTAAACCCGATTTCCGGTATTTATATTTGATCACATGAATAAGTAGGCTAAACGTGTAAACTCGTTTTCACACTCTACTTTTATTTTCGTGACCAAATAAGAAACAATCCAATCCACTAGATCAGTATTACCCAAAGTAAGCCCCGCAGGCCGTGGGTAATATCCGGCTAGTGTTAAATAATTGTAATTCCAGAAGCGAAGCATCTCGTTTTTGCCCAGCTCTGGACATAAAATGTTTTCGACACATTATATAATGTATTTCAAAATAATCCTACACATGGGTTTGTTTTTGTACGTATGTTTGCATTCAGACGTTTTTTTATGTGAAGATCAATAGTAAGTTTTGGTCCCACTAGATATTGTGCAGTTATTGTTCTGTGACTTAGTATCCTAGTGTGGGTTGGCTTGTCTATCAGCCAATCTAAGCCATCGTTTGATGCATGTTTATGTGCTTGTTTTTCGCATCATTTACTTTAATTACATGACATTATGCATGTGTGGGCGTATATACAGAGAAATATTATTAGTTTCAAAATTTTTCTTTTAAAAACGTGGTATTAGGTAGGAATCGACCTGGTCATAATTCGCGAAATTTATTCACGAAATAATCAAAACCTTTATTAAAACTTTTCTTAAAATGAAGTTGAGATTGTATACTTTATAAACTATACTATACTATAGTGGAAAACATGTTTATTTATAAAAGTTTTGTTTAATTTAATTATTATCAGAACTTCTCGCGCCATAGCGTCCTGCGCTAAAGCGACCACGTTAAAACGGCTGCGCCAAAACATCACATAAAATCCCAGAAGAATACAAAAGCCATTATTGCGAACTATGTTAGTTGTATGGATTTAAAAAAAAATCTTTTATGGGAAATTTAATTTAAAAAAAACAACAAACACTGAGTCGCTTAATTCTTAAACTTTATTTTTTCATTGTGAATCAGATTAAGTTTTTTTTGAGGTCCCCCAACCCCCCTCTCTCGCTCAAATAACTTTATCAACAAAAGCTTACTAGTTTTGTCCGTAAGTATAGGTTTCCCTGTGTGTGTGTTTCTGAAACTCAATGCCAGTGACTAGTCCCATTCGTCTTGTTCCTTGAATGCTTAGAACTATCTGAAGCGGGAGACTTTGAATTGAAAGAGAACCGTTCATCTTCTCTTTTGTTGTTGTTGTCATCTCTCAGTGATGAAAATGTTTTGATTTTACTTGAAGTTGGGTTTATTTCTGAACTTCAACGTTGCTCTAAGTGCCTTCACTTGATTTGTTTGTATAAAAGAAACAAAATAGGAGGTAGGGAAGAACATAAAATAGGAGGGAATGCATGGCAGTAGAAAGAAAGGAAACCTGTTTATTTTCATGGACTCAGATCTAGTCAGATTCTTGTAATACAGAACATTAAATTAAGATTTTCTTTTCTGGATCATTCGTTGTAAATTAGCTTGTGATTTCACTAAGTGAATAGAATAGATGAATAAATGAAATGAATTACATTACTGAAGATTTAGTTTCCAATGAGTGACTTGATCAAGACTTGGTTCCCAATAAGTGACTTGATCAAGACTTAATTCCAAATGACTGCCTTGATCAAGGCTTTGTTCCTGATGAGTGACTAGATCAAGACTTGGTTCCAAATAGCTGACTTGATCAAAACTTAGTTCCTAAAGAGTGACTTATCGGCTGGGAGTTTTTCTTCTTATTTCATGCTAGCCTACAGCATATGTCTTCATGTAGGTATTTTCTTGAATCTATCTACACATTTCTTCAACGTCTCAAACTTGATGGGCATGTTAGCTCTGTGCTGTTTGTATTTATTTTTTATTTTGTTTTGAAATGAGAGAATTCTCAGCTACCTCGTAACAATAGACACACACACACACTCATTGAACTGTATATGAAAGTATTGTTGGCTTGGCGGAAAGAATCTTTGTTAGCTACTTATATACAATATCATCTGAACTTTTATTTTTCCAAAACTTGAATACAAAACGTGAGTTGCATTTTTTTTTGTTTGTTTGTTCAAAATTTTAAAAAAATGTGTCTGAAGATTCTTGTTGACCTTACCCCTGAGAACATTGGCTAGGTTTATCATTAAATGCATATAATTTTTTAAAGTTTGATGTGTCAACCAGACAGACGTATGGTACTTAGGATTTTCCATTAGACTTCTAAGCAATTATTTTGTAACACTGAGAGGAAAAAATGTTATATGTTTGCCTCTAAGAATCAGCTTTGTAAATATCTCTATATGTTTAAAATTACTGTATCAAAACACTTTTTTTTTAGACCCCTACTTACCAATTTCACTGTCCATGGTCATTCAGATAGAGAAACAGATCATTTAAGCTTCCACGAACATAAGTCCCAAGATATACTACTGTCTCGGCATTAATGTAAGGACTATTGATGTCAAGTTTCATCTAGATTTATCAGTGTTGATTTACTGTAACATACACACACAATCTTAAGTTAAGTTCCCCTTTCAGACCATGCCGTCTATAGGGCAGATGATATAAGGTCCTCTGTTTCAGTAGCCCACGCTTAACGAGGGTGTCATTTGGCCAGCACAACAACCAACCGCCTTTTACTTTTCCCCAACTAATGTCAGAACCCATTAGAGCTGGGTGAACTCAGAGCTGCCCTACAGATTACGAAATTAAAAATCTCGGTTCGGAAGCCTAGCGCTCTAGCGGTCAGTCCCCGCGTCTCCTAGTAGATTTGTAGATTCGATTTATTATTCTAATCGAAACATATTTAATAATAAATATAAAAACTTATAATAAAAAAAAAACTTGAGTTGAAAGAGTTTAAAAACAGGAACAAACTTGAATTATTTGTAATATCTTGGTCATGTGGTTTTAACAATTAGAAACCGACCCAGCGGGAGACAGCTAACTGCTACCACCCCTCCCCCTTTCCCATTTCCGACCCTTTAAATTTAAATAAATTTTAGGAACTTGGAATATTAACTGTTTAGATTTTTAAAAAATGTTATTATTAACGAATATGAGTGAGTGAGTGTGTATGTTCCGTGTGTGAATGTTGTTCGTATTTGCATCTATATTGTTATTGTCACAATAGTTACACTGGAGGTGGTCAATTGTAGTCAAACGGAATTTCCATTTGATTGGACCAATAAAAAGTATCTTATCTTATCTTTTAAGCTAATCCTAGTGTGTTCAATGATGTTGGTAAAAAAAAAAAATAACTTAGGAGTATAGATTTGAGCGGCCATGTTTCTTCGTAATCATTCCTCGCAGACTTTTTGTTACCATCGTATGTCTGATTCAGACCACTGTTTGAAAACACACTAATGTTGTTGATTATGCCACGTTTATAGATTTTAAAACAAAATGTACTCTAAAAGTGACACCTTCAACGAACTATGTCAAGTGTGTCTGATGTGAATGAATATTTATATAGCTCTTACCTGCACTTAGTGACATTCAACGAATCTACTTGTTGCAATGAACTTACACTTCTCGGTTTGTAATGATCATTTCCTCTTTGGAAAGGAGACAGTGATTACATCCTTGAGAGACCCTCTTTGAATGGGTGTGAGTGACGCGTCTAATTCACATACAACAAGGTTATAAATACTAAACTCAAAGTCGGTCCACCCAGGCAGGTAAAAAGGCAGGTTTCAATATTTTCATAAAGAATATCAGAATGAAATTCTATCAAAGGCAGATGACAGAGAAGAATGGAGAAAGAAGGTTGACAGATCTTGTGTGGTGCCCCAACGGTCCAACAGACAAAGGGATATATGAAAGTGAAGCAGAAGTTCAATGTGAACCTGGCCTAACTGAGTTCATATAATGATAATCTAATTGATTTAATTGTTTTGTAAAGGGTCAATCTCTTATTCAAAGCCTCAAGAAAGAAAAACATTTCCGTAAAAAAAATAAAAAATTCTCCCCTTACTTTAGTTAGGTGTTTCATGGCAGATATTGGGCCTGTCATTAATGCGATAGAATGAAAAACTACTTGTTAATTGTTGTTTTAAATTATGTTCCACTTATATGCATTCTAAATAGATTGTTTTCTCTTTAAAAATAAAAGTACCATTTTTTTTTTAAATATCGTAGTTAGTATGACAGAAATTACATAACTTAGCAATATAATTGTGAAAAAAAATTATCAAAAAATCTAAAACCTTTTTGCATAAATGTGTTACAAGCACGGTAAATAGTCATCTTCCTTACTAAATAGCTTTCCGTGTTTGTTACCATTAATAGTGAATAGCTGTAAAAATAGTGTATTTTTTAAAATGAAAAAACTGCTGGCATAGTTGATTATAAAAATTGCATTTTTCGTTTTCAGAAAAGAAAAAAGTAGCCGCTGCATCAGAACTTTGAATGGTCTAAAATATCATGATGTCGGATTGAATCTTTTCTAGTTTACGAGATCTAAACGGGACGGACGGACAGGCAGACCATACAAAACTAATAGCGTCTATTCCTCTTTCGGGGGCCGCTAAAAATACACACACAGAAAATGTATATATGTATTTATACTTGTAGTTGGATAATATTTAGTTACTAGTTACGAAAAAAAAAAAAAACTCAACATTTTCACTTTGTGTGTAAGATTTACTTTAGGAGATTACTCGATTTATAGATTCTTACTCAAAGACCAGACAAATATACTTTAGAATAAATAAAAGAAAAAAAAGCAACTGCATTTTATTGGTCATCTGGAACTTTGTTGTGGTGTCTGAACAGACTGACCCGATATACAGAGAAAACAAGGCTGGAGAAATCTGTGTGTTGAAACAGATGATGTTTGGGTCTTGCGTTGGCCAA
The DNA here is from genome assembly GCA_030265305.1 of Biomphalaria pfeifferi. NCBI lineage: Eukaryota > Metazoa > Mollusca > Gastropoda > Planorbidae > Biomphalaria > Biomphalaria pfeifferi. The sequence goes on from JASAOG010000072.1 coordinate 412,005, forward strand.
CAAGTAATCAGACGCAGATTGGACACCACATCAAACACTCACCATCCTTCATTCAATCAGAGCTGGCATGAAATTAAATATCTTCAACACCTCTAGCCCGGAGTAATATGGTGAATCTTTGACCTTTGGTGTGTTGGGACACTGTGTGATGTGAATAGAAAACATCATCGAATCATACATAATATGAAATGTTCAGGACTGATGTTAAGACTTACAATGAACTGTTTAGTCGGCACGAAAACATAAAAGATAAAAAAACAAATAGATATTTTAAATTGCGAAATTTAGTAACCTCGAGAACAATAAAAAGCAAAAATTCCCTTTCAGACCTTGTGATCTATAGGGCAAATGATTTAAATGTCATCTGTTTCTGTGGCCTACGGTTAACAAAGGTGTCATGTGGCCAGCACAACGACCAACCGCCTTTACTTTTCCTCAACTAATGTCAGGTACCCATTAAAGCTGGGTGGACTCAGAGGCTCCCAAAGATCCAGAAATTAAAATTCCAGTCTTCACCAGGATTCGAACCCGGTACAACGATGAAACCAAACCTTAAATTTCATTATAAATCTAACCCAAAGTTCTCAGCTTTATCTTTCCATCCACTTCAATTACATTTCGTTTTGGTTTTAGTTCACAAATAGTGTCAGAAAATAAAAAAAGGAAGTCAACTCCAAAAAAAATATTAGAACCAGTTTCTTAATAGTATGAATACATGTTTTGTGTGAACGAAATGGATCCTGAGTGAACTGCTAGAAATTAAGTTTGGGTTGTGTGGGTTGTAGAGTCTATTATCTTGATCTTGTGCTAGTTATAGTCTCTAAAATTTCTAACATTATCAACATTTGTAAATACAACCAAACTGGTAGAATTGATGATCAGTATTTCTCTTTTAAGTTGGAACTTTTTCAGTCACTTTCATTGGCTCTTGGTTTAATTGTTCACATTACCTAGATAATGCGCAAATTACCAAGATAAATTGCACATTAACAACTAGGCACTTGTTAATGAAAAACTAAATGGATCATACACTTTTTACCGCATAAGTACAGAAATCATGTATTCGATTTAACTATCCTACGGCTGTGCAGATTAACTCGTTTAATTCGTTATTAAGCCGAAAATAGTCTATTTCCTCAAATTACCTAAATAATGTACATAACATTACCTAGATCAATGGAACATTAACTCTTAAGCACTGGAAAGTAAGATCTTCAGAGGTGTGAGTTAAATATCTAAATTGATATCTAAAGAATCAAATTAATGCATTAAACAATCAACAAATTCGAATCGAATCATTAATTAATCATCGAACAATTAAAAAAAAAATAATATAAAGAATTCAAAGGTTTTAAACATTTGTACTTTTAAGGATATGAATTCACTTTCACCTATCTCTTAGTCTGTTGGACCGTTGGGCACCATGCAAGATTTGTCGACCGTCTTTCTCCATTCCACTCTGTGCTTTGTCTTGGATAGAATCTCTTTCAATGGTAGGCCCGTCCATTCTTTGATGTTGTCTTCCCGTCGCATGGCAAAATTATGGTTACTTTACTAAGTAACTAATGTACAATTGAAGATTGGTGACACTTATTTTTGCTTTTTGCGACGAGCACACCTATTTGTGGTACATTTAGATTTGCAGTCACATTTTCTGAGAGCCTGACCACAACCAAGGAATTGTTTTATTGCTGCTGGTATTTCTACAGCTGGAACAATGTCTATCTTTAAATTCTCACTTTGCAAACACTGATTTCAGAGTTTACGTACAATTGTTTTAAAATGCTTTAGTACAATGTTTATCCTTTGTTTTACTAAGAACTATATAAAATCATTTGGATGCCTTGCATTCGAAACAGCTAACGTTTTCTTTGCTTCATCAGGCTGTCTGTTCTGAATCCTATTCTTCTTTTAGATTTTGTACACACTTGCCACATTCTTTCTCTTTATGACCAATTTCACAGCAGCAGCACAAACATAGGCCACGTAGTACAATTGTGAGCACATGATGATGTTTTGGAACAAACACTATAAGAGAAACAAACTTCTTAACTTTAACGGGAAGGAAGTCTGCAATGTCCACTCTACCTGTCTAAAATGCGAAAAATTCCTCAAATTAACGGAGCAGATTAGCTAAATAATGTACATATTAACAGATTTCGAGCTTTAGCGCAAACATATATACTGGCTTGTTTTGTTCATACCGTTGTCAACATACTAGCTTATTTTGTTCATACAATTTTCTACTTGCGTCAATTACAGTTTTTTAAAAAATTGTATTTATTATGTTAATACGATATTTATCTTGTTGTATTTTACTAGTATGTTGGTTTTAGTATAATTTTGTTATTATGTAATTCTGATTGTTATAAATTCATTTGATGTTTAGAAATATCTGGAGACTATGCTCTATTTGATTACATTTTTAGTTCTGCCCAATTCAGACTGAACATTCCCTTGATGTCGAAAATGCTTTAATACTTGTATGACTTATTGAGTCAGATGTAAGTATTTCTTTTGTTGGACAGAGTTCTATTGTGACTAACCACCTACTTCTGCTATGAGCGTTCCCTTTTCAGACGATGAGTCACGCGCGTGTTCTTTCAGTCAATTGTCAGTGACCTATTACAAGAAAGGGTATTTAGTCAATAGTGGGTAACTTTCCTGACCCGCCTCTCTACACTCTTGTTCTTTGTCTCGTGCCAGTATACCACGTATAACTGAAATCAACCACAACGAATATGGTAGCTCCACAAGATCGCATAAATCTGTAAAGTTAGTTGAAATATCACGTATATGATCCTACAAAATAGTATCGTTAAAAAAAATGTTTGGTAGTGCTCTGTTTGATTTATGTAGTCATGAGTGAATTTCAGATTAATGTCTACATTAAATGTGCACTTGTTTACACTCACCATGTGTCCAATGTTTTAAACACTCTGAAAACAAGTTTTAGTAGAATGGCCTTCGAAGTCGTTCATATAATTAAATTCAAATATCTTAAAGGCCTCCACTAATAGACACGATAGCACCTGGGTGTCGGTACATCCTATTACAAAGACGCTCTCAAAACGATGAATAGCCAGTGCACTTATTTCTTTGAGTGTGTGTGTGTGTGTATGATGTGTATAGAATGGCCGCGAGGTGTAGTCGACTTGAACATTCTCAGAACTAAATCGATGCATTTCCTTAAAATCAGCTTTTAATGATGACATCCCATCTTTGCCAAGACCACTTAGATCTCTCATCGTCGCGTATTACATCTATAGAAATATTTTCTGAATAGATAAACGTTTTTAGCCTGACCCTCAACTTAGTGAATAATGCTTTAGATTGAAGATAAAGAAAATATTTAAGAGGCTTTATTTTTTTTTTTTTATGAATGGCGATTCCTTGTGAATTGATTCTTGTCTAATGCTTTTTGCACATCCTTAATTGCCACATATATTTATGCATGTTTTAAGTTGTATATTGATAGTTAAGATTAGGAAATAATCCTAAAATATTCAGTGTTACGGCATAAGGAACTTTATTAGTCTGAACTTCTGCATGACTCTTGGTCTTGCACTTTGAGCTCTGTTTAGTAGTGACTTCATACTGAGAGATGCTACTGTGTTTATGTCTTCTGTCAGTCAGGCGACTTTAAAGCCCATAAAACGAAAGGCCTGTTGAAAATCCGATTTTACTCTTCTTACTTTTATGTTTGAATAAGAAGCATGGTTTGTTTCCCTTTTGACTATACATTATTGTGCGCTCTTACCGCAAATTTTAATTTTTAAATTATAAACAAAGTATGCTCGTACCATTGCCCATTGTATAAATCAAACTTCTAAAAGCGGCAGTTCATGGAATTTCCAATGTTTGAAATATATTGTGGAAAAAACAACACATGCCCAAGAGCCACTAACAAGTTTGTATTCGTCACAAACTCCCTCCAAGACCTGATGAATCACAATCGCTGTTATTGTTGGGCTCGTGAAGATGTTCCTGATACACTGCCGCTCCATCTGAAGTGTTGGTGCTACCTTGTTTTTGTTCTTAGTGTGGTACCAGACATCGCACAGAGTTGATATTTGATTTTTTTGGGTTTTCGGCACATCAAAAATTTAGGCCATGTCGTGCCCATAATCCAGGATAAGGAGACAGAGTGATGGTAATGAAGTCAGACTGAGGAAAAGAGGAGGCAGACACAATGGTAGAAAAGAAGTAGGGCACTTTTTAGCTCCAAAAGTTCTTAGCAAAGAGGAGCGCAGTTTAACGTCATGTCTCAGGACGGGGCACAGAGTTGAAGGTGCCAATCTGTTTCTGGTGTATGTTATTGTCACAGTCTCGGTTGACATTGCCTGTTATATGTTCACCTCAGGTTAAGAAGGTGAAAACAGGAAGTAAGAATGACTAAATTGACTTTTAGTTCAGTCAGTAGTATCTTTAGGTCCTGTGCGGACAGTAGTGACTTAGCGAGTCGAGTAGTACCTTTGAGTTAGGTAGTATCTTTCGGGCAGTTAGGGTCACTTGAGACTGTACATTTATTTCTAGTAGTTGATTTTCTGAGAGTTGGATATGTATTATTGAAGTATTTGTTACCCGCTGTGATGCAGACATTACTTGTAGTCTATTCTGTAGAATTGAACATGTTGAATATATTTGATACCGCTGTTATGCCGATGTGATTATGTTTCGTATTGGATTATGTAACCACCAAGGAGTGCAGTATTATTATTGTCATCAAATAAACTTTTGTCTGCTAAAGTGGATTTAAGTCAATCTGTAATATCTATATTTGTCACGTGTCAAGTGTGACTCCAGGAAGCACGAATCCAGCATTCGCGACTTAATATTAAAAATACACATCAACATGACACCATTTCACCTTTTACAGTTATCTTCCATACCTGTCTGCTAGATCTACTATCTTAGTATGGTTCCTAGAGGCGGTTATGTTCAAAGCTAACTTATCATTGGCGAGTCTTTTGATGTTTGTCTCCCAGAAGTGGAAGAACACACATACACAGAAATAGTGCCATGTAACAAGTCGTTCACTACTTTGTAGAAATCAACATGGAAGCGCTATACTTGTGTTGAGTCAGTCTGTATATTAAACACAACTGACATATTAGAGATTCAGTTACCTAAGTTATAGATTCGTATCCAGTGGGTTGATAAGAAACTTTTATACTTCATAGAACTAACGTTAATCAAACATGGAACTAACGTTAATCAAACATAGAACTAACGTTAATCAAACATAGAACTAACGTTAATCAAACATAGAACTAACGTTAATCAAACATAGAACTAACGTTAATCAAACATAGAACTAACGTTAATCAAACATAGAACTAACGTTAATCAAACATAGAACTAGCATTAATCAACATAGAACTAGCGTTGATCAAACATAGAACTAACGTTAATCAAACATAGAACTAACGTTAATCAAACATAGAACTAACGTTAATCAAACATAGAACTAACGTTAATCAAACATAGAACTAACGTTAATCAAACATAGAACTAACGTTAATCAAACATAGAACTAACGTTAATCAACATAGAACTAACGTTAATCAAACATAGAACTAGCATTAATCAACATAGAACTAGCGTTGATCAAACATAGAACTAACGTTAATCAAACATAGAACTAACGTTAATCAAACATAGAACTAACGTTAATCAAACATAGAACTAACGTTAATCAAACATAGAACTAACGTTAATCAAACATAGAACTAACGTTAATTAAACATCATTGTTACCCCCCCCCCCCCTCCTTTTTTTTGTGTGTTCAATGTCTGGCGCTGTTTCTCATAACTTTGAGTAGCTATGCTTGTAGTCGTTTTTTAAAAAAAATTATAACAGAGTATCGATGCAAGTATACAAATATCCCCCCAGGGCGCCTCATCTTCTTGCAGCGCCATGACTGAACTTCGCCTATCGCCCCCCCCCCCTTCCTCCCATCCTACATATTTATTGGACGTGACCGAAATGACTAAAAAAAATTTTTCACCATTTATAAAAAAAATAATATTTTGAACAGTGGATCGGAGGTTGCTATGGGGAGGGGGAGCCCATAGTGTGTGTGTGTGTGAGAGTCAAAGTGTTCAATAGATGTCACTGGAAGGAATCGGGCTTTGGGAATGTCTAATGAGATGTTCACCTCGCTGTAGCCGCTCATATTGTTTCTCGGTAGCCACGGAAAAAAGGAGTTATGGGGGGGGGGGGTCCTTATTCCTACCCTCTCATCTCCAGTCTAGCATTCGGAAACTGTCCGAGAGCAAAAATTGTTTCAGTGGGCTTTGAAGTGTGTGTGTAGGGGGTGGGAAAGAACTATGTGAGTTGGTTTTTAGTAGAGACACTGGGAAAGGGGGAAAGAAGCGGGGGAGAGGCTGTGTAATAGAATCAATACTGTTATAGTTTTTTATATGGAAAGAAAATTAATGAGCATTTATCGATTGATCGCCGGACACCTCGGCGAGATCTTCTTCAGGGACTTGGCGTGTGAAGTAGGTGGTCATTTCTCAACTGACCACTGACCTATTTATTCTTGAGGGGCTAGCCCAGCCGTGAAAATTAAGATGAAAGAAAAACACAACTACAGAGACTACCTATTTTTTTTTAAATATAATTTTTTGTTGGTTCTCAAGATGAAATAATTCACGCTGTGTTGTACAAAATGTTATTAAGAAATATTTATTTATCTAAAGAGACTCTCTTTATGGCTCATTATTCTGTTATTTAAATGTCTCCGTAAGAAGCATTATCATGAAACACACGCCGCTGTATTGATTCTACATTAGCTTAAAAGTTCACTAGGGAGAATAACGAGTACTCTGTGGCTAATAGAAGAGTAAGCAACTGAATGATCTAATAATACTAATAATAATATACATGGATGATTCAAAGCTATACGCAGAAACCGAACAAAAGTTACACACCTTAATTAAAACTGTAAAATGCTTCAGTGAATGTCTTTTCGCCTTGATAAGTGTAGTATTTTAAGCATAAAAAGGGGCAAGGCAGCCAACACTAACATCGCATTTTAAGGCATCGAAGAACTGAACTCTGCTATTCTTTATAAATATCTTGGAGTAAATTAGAATGGCAAGATAAACCATTAAAAAATTAAAAGTATAAGAGGACATTTCTTGGTAAATATGAGCATAGAGTAAAAAAATCCTAAACACCAAACTGTCTGGCACTAACCTCATCACTGCAATTAATGGCTGGGCCGTCCCAGTGCTCCTTTACATCCGAAGTGTCATAAAATGGACTGACACCGACCTACATGATATTGATATAGTCACGAGAAAACTGCTGAACAAATTTCGATGGTTACACTCCAAGTCTTCCACCCTAAGGTTATACCTGCTCTGGAAGGATGGAGGTCGTGGATTGCAGAACATTTTCAAATTGTGTAAGATGCAAGTTTTAAAAATACGATCAAAACTGACGCCTGCAGCAATGAACTAGTTTCCTTCCTAAATACGACTCCGAAGCAACCCCTCTGAACCCAAACAATGCTGGTGTTATTGTTGGTTTGGACGACGCAGGAATTGAGATTCGCCATTGGGAAGAAAAAACACTCCACGGAAGGGCAAATAATTACGAGAAGCATACCCTAAAACTCAATGTTATTGACAAATGTTGAAAATGTTAAAATGTGGGTGAGTCAATGGAACACATAATGGCAGGATGTTCAGCCTTATCAGATTCTGCCTACCTAGGTCGCCATAACCAAGTTACAAAGCTAATACACCAACACTTTGCTTTGACACATCATTTGATCGGAAAGGATACTCTTTCTTACTACAAATGCTCGCCACAAGAGGTTCTCGAGTCTACTGATCATCTGCTGTACTGGGATAGGCCTATTTGACCGACAAAACGGTAGATTTTAATTGCCCTGATGTGCTGTTCATTGATAAAAAGACATCGCCGTACCACTGTCTCATAAATTAAGAAAAATTGAGTTGGAAAAACAAAGAAAATATGGCAACCTAGGCTTGGAGATTAGGCGCTTATGGAAGTTATCCAAAATAACAATATACCCCATTGTTATATCAACCCAGGGGATAATAACAATTGACCTCACAGATACCTTCAAGATCCTTAACATTCCTAGGAACATCCTAGTTGCCCGTCTGAGGGCGTACTACTGCTGCAGACCTGACACCAAAAAATTCCTCAGTGGAAACTTATCAAGGGACTACAATGAATTTTGTTTCTCTTTAACGAAACTGGACCCTAGCAGTGCCGGAGAATTAATACTCGATCGATTCTAAAATAATAATAATAATTAATAATAATCTTTATTATCCGTGAGGAAATTTAACAATTGTGTATTACACATTACAATACATTATCAGAGCAAACAATTTGTACGATAGCACACAAAATATACAATCATACCACAGTTTCTCTTGAACATTACTTATGAAATTTACAACAGTAAGTTAACGTTTGTTCCATGATTTCATTGCCAAAGGAACAAAAGATTTATTGTGATTTGTTTTTGTGATCGATGTCTTGTGTGTTGGTAAAATGTTAAAATCCTGAACCCGAATGTGTTGTTCTTCTTTTTTTATTAAAATCTTTATAGCTTTCTTAGCAATGTTTTTCTTGTATAGATGTCCAGGTCAATACTCTTACCAGCAGCATTTAGGATTTTATACTGCTAATTTTTAGCTGCCCCGAAAGGGGAATAGCCGCTATTAATTTTGTGTAATCTGTCTGTTTGTCCCGTTTTGATCTCATAAACTAGAAAAGAAAATGAAAATTGGACATCATGACCTTTCAAAATTTTGAGTGTCGATTCTGATAGATTAGGGTTCGAACTCATGGATCTGCACTCGGACACCAGTTACATTGAATTACAGTATTGTTTACCAATTTTCGTCGTGTCCTTGTTTTAGCGTGCGACCGCATGCGTTGCCACTGGCAACACATAACGGAAGTGCTGATCATCGCAATGGCGCTGCTTCGCTTTTCATGATCGCCTTGTTCGGTCCAGTGAATAATGCGTTCCAGATCTGAACACTCACCTTTTTTTTTTTACATGTTTGATGGTTAGATAAAAAAAACAACTCATAATTTACTTTGATTAGACAGTTATAAGCTGCTAAGTCTTTCATGCGAAGTTAACTTTATTCGCTGGATCCCAAAGCATGACTACCGTTATCTATAGATCAGTATGTTAGAAAAAGTCGGTTATATCATGAATACAGAGTACCATAGAGCTATGGTTGAATATAGAGCCTATTGGTTTGGTTTCGTAAACAACAGAGACACATCCATTCCCTCGAATTGATCATTTCTTCCTGAAGTTTCGCAACGTATTTTTGTCGTGTGCGCATGCGTGTCGTCACTTGTACGTCATCAGCACCTCAAGAATCGAGTGGAAGTCGCTTGTAGACATAAAATAGCTATGCTAAATGATAGTGGGTCATAAGCTGTACTGTATTTGGAAACACTCTGAGCGCGTGTAGAGAATTTTGAAATCTTTTTTGGAAAAAAAAAGATGTTTCGCTGACACGCGATCCTGCTGTTCTACAAAGACAGAGAGAGTAGTTTGGAGTTTTTTTAGTTCATGTACTCTGTCGTTAGTTCCATCTATACAATTTGACTATTTGAATCAATGCACGTAAACAACTCATTGTATTGATTGGATCGTTTATTGCAGTGATGCTCAAAATCCGGCCCGCGACGTGGTTCCATCCGGCCCGCCGAATTGTCGAACCCCTCCCCTCCTAAAAAACAAATAAGAGGTTAAAAATTTATCTTACTTATGTTAGAGCCCTAACCTTTTCTCTGATGGATTGATACTATGACCATTAACATTGGTACGTTTATGAAATGGGAGTGCCAAAGAAACTACAGGTGGACTCTGAATGTAGAATCTACTAGGAAAAGTGAACAGATCTTTACTTTTTTTGTGGAACATGATAATAAACCAACATAGTTTTGATTAGATAACAGCAACACATAAATGGCATAATGAAACAAATATGGCGGCATTCTTGGTTTGAACCGAGAATAAAAGATTGTTAAACTGGATTTATGAGACGTCAAGAAAATGATTCGGTGGTACAGCTAGCTTCAATGTTGCTCACATTTCAAGTTCAGAATTGAAGCCATTTTTGACGCCTTAAAAAAAAAGATAACTTTAGGATATCCCGTTAATTAATGTAAGTACTAGATCCACAGGCTTCTAAAAAAATGTTTCAAGTCAATTTTATTTCGTTTTTTGTACCTTTTCGGTCATGTGTGTCGGAAACTAATTTGGCCCGCAGGTCAAATTAGGTTGGGCATCACTGGTTTATTGTATTTATCATTGTTCTGGTTAATATTGTATAATTATTGCCTGAGTTAAGGTTCTTGGGAAACGGCATCAATGTGAACGAACAAGTCGCTCATTGCGTCCTATCCAGTAGATTACAACATATTTATTATTTCTCATGTGGTACACATTACGAAGACATGTACCGTAGTGCCTAGGCTATGGGCTTTTACTAAATTGTTCAGAGAAACTGTTTAATTACCAAAAGTGGATATTGATCTAGATGTATTTAAATAGCGTGATCATATTTTTTGTTTCATTTATGAAGGGCAGATTAGAAGTAGAACAAAGAACACAAAAAAAAACAACAACAGAAAAAGATATCGCCCCATGAACGCCTGGCGTCTAATTGCAATGTCCAACTCACTTGACACAGTGCATAGATAACTAACTACTCAACTCCGACAATATACCGGCTCCCCTTAATTGTCTTCTCTATAGATGGCTGCCTGGTCGTGCGTGTCAGGTTTAGGAATTATTTGTGTTAACTAGATGTACACAATTAAGGTCCCGGGTTCACCCTGACAACAACATCACTCACACACAGTCGTAGATAGAGTTAACAACTATGTAAATAGTTTAAATAACAAAAAATGAATTTAATTGTATGAAACTGATATATGTGTATGTACAATGAGGATGATAAATAGACAATATATATATATATAAGATATATATATAATATATATATAAAGATATTATTCAATAATTAGTTTAAGCACCTTTGCTACTGCTATCAACTTGTCACCCTGGTTTCATAGTCCACCAGATTCTGACCGACTGGAGTCACAAAGCTGCCAACCTCGGTACTAGTAAAGTTAGACCTCAGATGATCGCCAATTTGACAATGACACTGAAAACTGTAATATATATTTCTGAGACGGCAAGCGATGCCCACACTAGCATAGACTCGAGCTCAGTATATCCAACTACAACACTGCACCCTATAAACGAAATAAACACAAAACTTAACTTCTACTCTAAAACTAGAAATAGTGACAACCTCATACAACATACAATAAGAGATATCACAAACGAATAACTCACCCTAAACAGGGGTCCGAAAATCCTACTGAATAATAAGTCCGAGACACTAGTACAGACTATAGATATAATAACCTTTTACGGACCAACACACCGTCCGTTCCAACCAAAGTAAGAGGGTGAACTGCCTCATGACAAAGAGTGACCAATAGATGTCACCGGACTTTGTGACGTAGCAAAACAATTCAAAACAAAAAAATACAAGGCACCCTCGCCCCGTACAAGTACTACGACTAGAGGAAATACAAAACAGTTAGGATAACTACGCGACAGTGCGGTGTGCGCTTATGTGGACTGTCGTTCGGTCGTTTCGATGGTCCCGGGTTCATACCCTGCCCGCTGCTTTCCACGGTCGTCCTGCGGAAGCTTTGGACTAGGAAGTAGATTATCTTCAACGCGGAAGAAACATCCACAAAACATCTAAAATATTTTACACACATTTTATTACAATAGAGGAAAGATTCACCAATCCAACATCGATGTCTTTCGCATTTAACTGCACCATTCCCAGCTGACTGCCTAGGATTGTAGAAGTTTTCTATATCGTTGGACTCAAAAAAAAAAAAAATCCTAGCGACCCATTGATATTTGATTTTAACAATACTTGATTACAAAAGTCTCATTGTCTTAGTCTTCACTAATTATGCAGACATAGACTTACATATGTGCACCAAGCACTCTAGTATTATTCAATGGTAGCTTCTGAATCTTAAGAAACAACTGAATGTAAATCTCTATTAGAGTTTGAAGTGTAGTCTTCAATGCTACTAACGTGCTGGATTAAGGCTGCCATTTCCTCCATCTTAATTCCCGTGCGTTTCGGGGCTTCGTTTCGACGCGTTCACGGCGCCGCCTCGATTTTTATACAAAAAAGAGCTAAGTTGGCAGCACGGGCCATGGATGACATTGAAGTGTTTCCAGGCTTTTGCGTGTCTCCCTTGTCGACAGACACCCAATGAGGGAATTGAGCACTGAAGTAAATAACAATGTTTCCTTCTCTCTCTCTCTCTCTCTCTCTCTCTCTCTCTCTCTCGCAGCCTTAAATAAGATGAATTACTTCACCGGGGAAACGGAAAGGATGGGGCGCATTCACGTGGGCTTTGATACTCCCCTCTCCTGCCAACTTCCCATCAATAATTCCATTCTCCCAGAAATCTTGTATAGGCTTTACGTTTTATACTTGCAGCCTTAATCTGACATGATTATCTTCTTTGTCTTGTTCCCCCCCCCCCCCACTTGACAGCGAGACTTATTGTTTCAACTGTGTTAGTGCCAAGTACTGGCGGCCTGCGAGACTCATTTAATACGAGTATAATATCAGGGTTTGTGTATTTTACAATGAACTTTAAAGAAATGTGATCCGCTTTAAAGCGAGACCCTCGGCAAGGGGGGCTGAGCGGTTAAGCGCTTTTCTTCCGAACCTAGGTCCAGGGTTTGAATACTGGTGAAGACTGAGATTTTTTGAATTTCTGGGTCTTTGGGCGCCTCTGAGTCCACCCGCCTTTAATGGGTACCTGAAATTAGTTGGGAAAAGTAAAGGCGGTTGGTCGTTGTGCTGGCTACATGACACCCTCGTTAACCGTAGGCCACAGAAACAGATGACCACAAGGTCTGAAAGGGGAACTTTACTTTTTTTTAAAGCGAGACCACTTGGTGCAATGGCTAGAATCGAAGGACAACAACAACAAAATCTTTGTGTTCAATTCAATGTTGAAAGGCGAACGGCAAACGTAATGTGTTGCTTGTTAGGGGAACAAAATGAAACAAAAATGAAACGTTGTTGTACAGAATGCCATGTCACCAATGAGACCACTCCTCAGTCTTTCAGCGCATGCAACGTTATTACTATTTACTTGTCACATTGGTTTCAAATCCATATCCTGAAATACAATCTTTTGTACACTAGATATCTTCAGAATAAGTAAATAACAAAATGTACCTTGAGCGTTTATTTTTTAAGCATCTGACTTTCTAGTTGAGGGATATATTATTAGTAGTACAAATTATTCTTTGCATAATATAGATCTGTAATAAAATCAAATTAAAAACTCTCAAATATTCATTCATTTCATTTTTCTCGTTTTTATTATTAGATACCATAAACACTTTAATCCAGTTTGATTTGTTTAACATCTGTTGGTAATTTTAGTGGAGTGAAACAAGCAGAAGGAAGTGGGTTGAACGTAATGTGTACGTATCTGCTCTTGTATAATGTACTTATCTAACTCTTGTATCTTGTATCTTACCTAGCTATTGTATCATCTACTTATCTAACCTAGCTCTTCTATCATGTATTTATCTAGCTCTTGTATCGTGTACTTATCTTATTTAGCTCTTGTATCATGCACTTATTTAGCTCTTGTATTATGTACTTATCTTATCTAGTTCTTGTATCATGTGCTTATCTTGCTGAGACCTGTGGGAGAACGTGGGTGGTAATGTATCTTTCAAATGACCTTACTGATCTGACCACTGTCCACCAAGAATGTCGTAATGTCATGGAATCCTATCGGAAGTACATCTCCGGGTTTCAATCTAACAAGACCTTAACTCATCAAGTCCAAAGTAACCTAGCTCAGGTTTGAGGTTCTCACGGGAGAGGGCTTAGATGTTAGATGTCGCCTTGAATTAAAGAGACAGTCCTGGTCGCTTAGAGTGGGTAGGAGTAAATAACTATTGAGGAACTGAAATGGGGTTGTAGGACTTTTCAAAGTAATGGAGAGTGAATTATGTTCCACCGATCACTACTCTCTAGGGTGCTTTTTCTTGACTCTTCCTGCTTTCATATCGTGTTGAATTATAGCAAGAAAGATTTGTATAATGACGGGAATACAGGGGTGGACTGGGTGTCAAAATCGGTCTGGGCATTTCAATATAATCAGGCACACAAATTGCATATCATATTATGGCGATCCTATTGTTGGCCAACCTGTCCTCAAAATCATTATGTTAAGTTTGAGTATCGATAACTGTACATATGCATAAATTGAGCTCTATATTTTTATAAGAAATATAGGCCTTATGTTGCTTTTTAATCGCCAAGTGTGTAGGTCCTAAAAGGATGACTCCTACCAGTAGTATTAGTAGTTCTGTCTACGGATGTAGAATATTACATTATTTTGATAAGTTTGTTAGAAAGGAGCTATTCTTCTTACACATGACGCTCAGAGGGCCCCTTTTATAAGATTATAAAAGCTTAACAATGTAATACACAATGTCATCCATGCGGCCCTTTCGGTGGCTCTACCGGTCCATTTGGATACCGGCCCACCGGGCATTAGCCCGAATGCCCATTATAGGCAGTCCGCCCCTGTGGGAATACCATGACAATCTAATTATATTGTTGTATATGAAGTCATTGTTACCTAGTTTCTTAACAAATGAATCTCTCTACGGAATGTCTCAATCAGATGCAACTTGTATTTTCGTGCTGCTGTCTCAGCTGCACAAGTGAAGTGCCCATTGGATAATGGCCAATACGTTTGTAGGCTGGGGAGGTTTCATAAAGACTAACACTTTGTGTGTTCATTAAAACAAACAGCAGCAAATGGTCCAAATGGTGTCCGTGTTCATTATTTTTATCTTCAGTTGTTGACAACTTTGTGAGTATCTGATAAGCCTAGACCAAGACGGAGTAATCACATTTTATCGTTCATTTTGTAAAGATAGAACAAGTAATATACATTTAGATTGTTAATTTGTTTTTTTTAAAGACCATTCCGCCTGTACACAGTTGACCAACCATTGTAAAAGTAATTATTTTTTTCTTTTCTTTTTAAATGATTTTTTAACCCCGCCTCTATCCCCCCCCCCCCCCCCAAAAAAAAAACTATTATAAACATGGACACCGAGTCTATAAACACTAATGATAGGCCTATAGATCCAAACTTAAAGCACGGTGCGCAACATTAACGTCTTTTATTTTGGGAATAGCCACATATATATGTGTGTTCGGGGTGTCTTGAACTCCAGACTAAATTTAGTTATTAGATTATTCTACATGGATGCAAGATCGCCGGCTACAGCCGGCATAATCGAAGTTAAAAAAAAAGCTTGCGGGCAAACGCCAGTCCGACTGATTGCGGCTCAGTATCGGACTTTTTTTTTTTTTTTCGCATTCACTTTTTGTACTTTCAAACTAAAACTTAATAAGTCGAATTCAAAGAAAGACAGGAAGTTACAATTGTTAAGTTACGGCGCATGCGCTATTTCCGATTTTTCGCTTAGTATCAAAAACGTAAACAAAAGTTATAAACAGATCCGTATGTCCCCGGCCTGAGACGCCTAAGTTAATTAGATCTAGCAAGTAGATCTATTTCTAATAAGTTTGATCTGCCGGCATAAAAATTGAAACCAGACCTAGAGGCTAGATCTAGATTCTAGATCTATTTCTACATTTTAAAATGATTTTAGAAGTTGAACGTATTTACCCGAAAATGCGAAATTACCGTACCGTATCATCGCCGTATGAATAATGATAGTAACAATAGTTATAAAAATAAAACTTATATAATAATATAGATCAAGTCAATTCTAGTCTTGCCTTTTTTTAAATAAGTTTTTTATTTTTAGATCTAGATTTAATTATATCCAGGGACTAGACCTAGTCAGGCTAGCTAGTGCACTAGTGGTATAGTCTAGATCATCTCAGTAGATGATAATGATAGATCGATATCAATTCAAATTTCAATGAATATTAACTATTAGATCTAGATAATTGGAATAATTAGTTAGAATCTTACAATCTACCACTAGCCTGACTAGGTCTAGTCCCTGGGCAGAAGCAGCATAGATCAAAAGTAGATCATATCTATTAGTATTATAATCTATTATCAGATATAATATTTTACTAGTAAAGTCTAGATCTAATTAAATTTAGATTCTAGATTTAATAATAAAAAAACTTATTTTAAAAAAGGCAAGACTC
This sequence comes from Biomphalaria pfeifferi, assembly GCA_030265305.1. Lineage (NCBI taxonomy): Eukaryota > Metazoa > Mollusca > Gastropoda > Planorbidae > Biomphalaria > Biomphalaria pfeifferi. The sequence continues at coordinate 428,315 of JASAOG010000072.1, forward strand.
TAGATCTAGTAGATGATTCTAGCTAGGGGCAGGGCTCACTTCTATGATCTAGCACTACTAGATTAGTGTATATAGATCTAACTTCAAATTCTGGAACTAAATCTAGAGTATATAATTTGGGTTTAGGTCTAGTCTAGACCTAAATCTAGAGAAAATATAATATCTAGTTAAATATTAGCTCTAGTGACACTCTATTCCTAGACAAGTTAAAGTCTAGACTTAGACTCAGAGACTATTGTATGTCTAGATCTCTAATACTTAATTAACTTAATACTTACTAGTTTCTTTATTATACCTAGATATAGATCTACTCTGTTACTATTATCATAGAATTAAAATGACATCTTGACTAGATCTAGATATCTAGTATAAAAATCAGTCTAAGTACTCTAAGCTACTATTAGTTAGAAGATCAAGTTAACTAGTTCTATATTTGGTAAGATCTACTGACTACTCTGTCAGCCAATAAATATTTAGATCTATTAGATCTTTTATTTGAAATAGAGTTAACTTTTAACATAGGTGCTACAAAGTTTGATTTATACTAATATAGTAGTAGTAGGTATAGGACTATCTATGTGCATATTATATATAAAAAAAATGAAATGTTTAAACATACATGTAGATTATAGTAATTTAAGTAAAAGCTTATATATATATATATATATATATATAGCGGTAAATGTTTTATTTATGTCGAAAAGTATAAGAGGCATCATGCTTGCAGGTTTTTTGGGATTGCCGACCCCCTCCCCCTGCAGGCAAAACGGGGCTCTGTTGCTTGCATCCATGTATTCTATTTGACAATCATAACGGTCAAACCAGAGTTTTCCCTTATGGCCAGTTAGCTAGTAATTCTTTTATCTAAGATATAGATAAACTGTCAGTTTTCTTGGACATAGCTTTACGCTGTTTTATAGAACTTGTCCAACCAGACTTTTTTTTTGTTGTTGTTTTATGTGATCCGGTGAAGAATTTGCAAGCTGAATAGAGGAAATGTAAACATTGTTTCTTATTTCCTCCAGTTTGTTGTTCACAAAACGTGTCTTGATGATTGAGCACCGTGTCGCGTGCCGCGAATGTCATGCCCATGATGCAACGGTATTTGTAGCGTGCATGCTGCATGTTTGCGAGGTGCTGAGTGCCTATTGATTTGTATGTTTTGATATGCTCGAAAGGTTTATGTCTTGTTGTTTGTTGCTCAAGCTTCCTCTCCCTCAGCCACGGTTAGCACGGAATCTCAAGATGGCTGTGGAGTCTTGGCATTTTTTGTTTGAAAAGCTGATGACAGTTGCGGCATGCAGTGGTTGTACCCTAGTCGCTTGATTTGCGACTGTATCCCTAATAGTGCTCTCAGCCTTAGTTTGACCTCACTTATATCATCCCACTCTTTCACGTTGATTCATTAGTGTTAACTAGTTAACTTTGTTTGATATAGAAAAAGGGAAATACATCTTACAGTATTGATATGGTTGTCAATGTGCAGTTCTTCCATCAATACATACATACATACATACATGCATTCATGCATACAGACAGACAGACAGACAGACCTACCTACCTACCTACCTAATACCTACCTAATACCTACCTACCTTACCATGCCATATCATACATACATACATACAACAGTTTTTTTTTTTTTTTATGGTCTATCGATTCAACCAGTAGTTAAGATCTACAGCGTCTTGACTTCAAATGTTCATGGTGGCCATTACTGTCAATCTCAGACTAAGACTACGGTGTAAAGATGAACTCTAAGGCAATCAGTGAGAACACATGATTCGTGAGCAAAGGATAAAGTTCAAGTCTTTGTCGTTGCTTTTATAACCTCGTTCTCATTTCGCCATTTTTCTTCTCTCTTTAGAAAATAAATGACTGGTTTTGTGTGTGTGTGTTGACTTTTTGGTTTTTGTCTGACACTTGTAGTCCTTGTACATTGTATAGTTGTGACTGACCTTGACATTTTGCCTTTCAGTTAGGCTGTACATTATTGGTTACGGCGCTTTTAGACTCTTTATGTAGTTTGAGTCTCCTAGTCTGAAAACGTTCAGAACTATATCTGATTCATCTTACGTCACTTCCTCCCCCGCCTTGTCCGGTTGAGCATGCATTTAAATGAATGAACTGCCGGAACTATTCATCATTGTGTGGGTCATTAATTTGAAATTACCTGGTCACACACTGGCACGCACTAGCACTTTGCCAGTCTATAGGATTTTGTGAATGCGTCTAATGTGTGCTCGAGTGTTTAAGAATCAGTGGCACAGCTACCTGCGTGTCATGTCGAGATGTCATTCAGCAATATAAAAAGAAGATACACATACTCTCTCTCTCTCTCTCTCTCTCTCTCTTCGCTTTATGTTGCTTTTCAAAATAGATGCACCCCTTTTTCTTTTTAACTAAAACTAATTATTGAAATGTATTGATATCTTAGTTTGCTTGATATATTTGCTTCTTTGCTACCATCGTAAGACGGAGACTGCTTTATTGATCCTTATTTTAAATTAAATTTGTTGTAATTACAAGGACTCTTATTTCAAATAAAAACAAAAAGGAAATTATCATTCACACAAAACAGACACAACATTAAGAGCTCATTAAGTCTAAATATGAAGCGGTACATAAAAATGTAAGTACACAACAACAACACTGTTAGTACACACAATAACAAAATGTGAGTACACACAATAACAAAATGTTAGTACACGCAAGAACAACATGTTAGTACACAATAAAAAAAATGTTAGTACACACAACATATTAGTACACACAGTAACAAAATGTTAGTATAAAAACATGTTAGTATACAAACAACAAAATGTGAGTACACACAGCAACAAAATGTGAGTACACACAACAACAAAATGTAAGTACACACAACAACAAAATGTGAGTACACAACAATATAGTGATACTGCAATGTGTAATAAAGATCAATGTAACTGCACTTGAGGAATGAGAATGCGAATAGGGAAATGTTACGATAACAGTGTTACATCATCTGCCCTTTAGAGTATAGATTATAGATGGTATGAAAGGGGAACGGAAAGGTCTTCTGTTTCTGTGGCCCACGGTTAACGAGAGTGTCATGTGGCCAGCACAACGACCAACCGCCTTTACTTTTCCCCAACTAATGTCAGGTACCCCATTAGAGGAGGTGACTTGCTGATGAGAAAGTATTAGGAAGAGTGTTGCGACCAATGTAACTGCACTTCAGGAACGAGAAAGCGACGTGTCCTTCATCGAATAGGACAATGTTATCAGTGTAGTGTTATTTCTGAAGTATTGATCCTATTGAACTTTTTAACGATACCATTATTTATTATTTAATACCTTATTCTATTTCACCTGGCGCAATAAAGTAGATGAATGTTTGCTTGGAGCTAATCTAAACTAAATAAATAGATTGAATGCCTCCGATGTTTTTGTTTCTATCATCACGTGACTTCCACAAATCTTTTGGTTTTCTTTTTCTCCCCTCCACCCACAGTGACCAAAACCAGGTTATCTTCCCCTGATTCGTTCTAATTGTTTTAAATCCTGTTTTGAAAAGTAAGCACTTAGATAACTGTATAACATACCCTTCATTGAGATAACTGTATAGCATACCCTTCATTGAGATAACTGTATAACATACCCTTCATTGAGATAACTGTATAACATACCCTTCATTGAGATAACTGTATAACATACCCTTCATTGAGATAACTGTATAACATACCCTTCATTGAGATAACTGTATAACATACCCTTCATTTGGGAAAGGTTCCACTTAGATAACTGTTTAACATACCCTTCATTGGAAAAGGTTCCACTTAGATAACTGTATAACATACCCTTCATTGGGAAAGGTTCCTCTTAGATAACTGTATAACATACCCTTCACTGGAAAAGGTTCCTGCATGGCTTGGTAAAGAGGCGCCATTGCGTTGTAGGGGCGAGAACAAAAAAAAAAAAAAAAAGACCAAAAGAGATAAATATCTCGTCCTCTCGCTGAGCTAAGACGAAGAAGTGATAATGACTGTTGTCTAGGTCTCAACAGATTCCCCTGAAATCATGGGACGACCAGGCGGCGTAATAATTCTCACTGACGCCCTTAATCACTCTGCCAATACTCCTGAAGCTTTTATCTGGCTAGATGGCTCAATCAACTGCAACGAATCAAGAAGCCTAGCGTTTGCGTGGCGTCATCTTGGGTAAAGACAAACAAAAGTTAATTAAAGAGGCAGTGATAAAAAAAGATATCATTTATATAAAAGTTATTTAGTGTGTGCGTGTGTACGTTATTAGTTATGAGAGTATTTATGGATTGACATTGGTGTTTGTGTATGAGATGTTTGTTTTAAAAGACTTCACGCCGATCAATGTTCTTTAACAGGTACTGCTTGTAGGAATCCTTTCTTTTTTTTTTGGCCCCGATTTACCAATGCAATATGTTGTACTCTGGCGTAAGTGAACAACAATAAAAGAAGATTGTGAGACTCTATAAATGTGGACACGTCTTTAATTCTGGTAATTCAATGTCACTATAGCTATTTCTATTTCTTTTTAGCCATAAGAGTTTTAAACCTATAAATTATTTCGTGTTTCAATCGTTTGTGTTTTATTTTTCCATTTCCTACTAGACTTTTTAACTATTGGTGGTTAATTGTTTGTTTTTTAATTCAATGTTTCTTTATCTTATCTTATACAGACGTTTACTTCAAAAAAGAAGATGATTATGTCCTACGCGAAATGCATTTAGTCATGCATATTAACAAATGGCCGAAATTTTCGGTCATTGGTTAATATGCTAAATTCTACTAAGTCACTGGTTTTCCTGGCTGGCTCAGGCAACACATTCCATGTTCTTATAGCGCCAGGGAAGAAGGAGTATTTGCCCAAATTTGTTCTAGCATATGGGACGAGGAATGTGCCTTTATCTTTGTGTCTTTCTGAGTATTTTTTTTTTTAGATTTTGTTTTTGTATTTGAAGATTATGGTTCAGTGTTTTATGTATAATTGCTACTTTACTTTTGAGTCTTCTATGCTAAAGGCTTTCTAAATTTAGTGATTTTACTAAAGGTGTTACTCAAGTCAAATGTGACTACACCGTAAGTGTAGCTGTTTATCACACGAACGACCTTGCTGTAGTCTACTAATTATGTCATGGCTACATGCATGTTTATTGTATTTTTTATGCTATAGCTAAGAAAGCTCCTACCACCCTCACCAAAAGTAGCTGACCACTACTGGTAAATTTTTTTGAGCTTTGCAGACAACTCCATTCTAGTCACAATTAATTCAACTGTAGTTACGGAACTTTCATCTTCCTTTGCAGCCTTTCATATTTTCCCTCTTGTCTGCTTAGTCATATGAAGGCCAGGATTACCTTCGCTTTAGGGTTTCGAAAGAGCTCTAGACTTGTCCGTTATGGTTTACCCTGCTGGAATAATCTCATCTGTTGTTTGTCACTCCACGTCATATGACGGTTTCATTGGACGGCACAACTTTACTGCCCTGTCACACCACGTTGAGATGGTAGAAATAAAATTATTCTTCATGACTTTTTAAAATTATAATTCTTTACTACATTACCTTTCTTTACGACATTACATTTCTTGGCGACTTTAAATTTCTTTGTTTGATTTCTTTTAACTGTGATAACTTTGATGTAGATTTCAAGGCTCGTAAAATGTTCGCGAGTGCAAAATTGTGAGATAAATTATGTCTTCACGTCTTACGACTGAGACTCGAGCCTCTGTTGCAAACTGTTGCGATAACCGTTAATGCCTGGCTTCGTTATCATCTCACTTTCTGCAACGTTTCAGGTGGCATTTAGAATCGCTCTCGTGGCCCTGGAATCATCCAGGAAGACGATGGCCATATATAAAAGCCGTGTTATGGTGGCTCGGCTGATACATAATTGATGAGGCCAGTGTTGGAAGTCTGTTGTCTCAAGGGATGACCACAATCTAAGTACTAAGTTAGCCTTGCGTAGACACATACACACACACGCGCACACACTTGGTAGTATTGTGCTGCTTGTATTGATCTGAGTCTGTGGTACTTGAATGGACATAGTTGAAGCTGATGATGAGTGGGATGGCGTATCGGAGGCTGCAGGGGTGGGTCCATTTTTTTCATTGATACATTACGCCACTGGGATTATTGAACGATTATATAGAATTCATGAATCATATGCATAGGAGAATTACAGTTCAAGTGTCCAGTTGGACATCGCTGGTCATTTATGTAACATTCCATTGAGTTGTGAAATGTTAACAAAAGAGCTCATCCTACCTGACCATCGAAATGAACTGACTTGAGGTCTAAATGTATTCTACACGATATAAGACGTTTTATACTCGTTACGCTGTACAAGTTGTAATGTAGGTTTCCTTTAGGCCTCTCGCTCTACCGGGGGGGGGGGGGGGGCAGATAGTGGAACGCTCATCTTTTTTTTATGGTTGACGGTTAATGAGGGTGTCATGTGAATGATATGGCCAGCACAACGACCTACCGCTTTTACTTTTCTTGTCAGGCCCCCTTAAAATTGGTTGGACTAAGGGCCTTTACAAATGTCAAAATCCCAGTCTTCGTTTCTGAAGGCATGCTTCTTTAGCACTCTTGAACCACACGTAAGTTCAAGTAAATAGATGTGTTCTAAAGTCTACATGTTATAACACAATACTGATAAAGATTAAAGCAGAGAATTGTTGCAAAGCTGAAAATCTTTGGTTCTACCTAACAGCCTTTTTTCAACTTGTGGCATAAGTTTTTATTGATGGTCAGAGCTTTAAATATTCAAGTCATAGCACTTTGTCACTTACATGACAATAAGCTTTAGCTCTATCACAGCCCAAAGTGTCTACCTGACCTGCAAGTCTAGGGACAACTGCCGTAGAGGAAGCTAATGATGGATTAGCAGGTTTGCATTTTGGCACAAACACATATGCGACCCTATTGTTCCGTTATTTGGTAGGCAATGCAGGTGAAAAGACATACTATAATCTGAGAATGGGTACATGAAAGAGAAATAGTTGAAAACCTAGAAAGAATCCGATAAGGTGTTTAATTTAACTAATGACCGTTATTCATGTTTTCGTAGTCAGCTTCAAAGGGAAGTTCCATGCATCGCCACGGGTGAAGTATTGGTTTAATCAACAACACGACAAACTTTGTTTAGAAAACTAGAAGACTGAGGTAGTGTGAAGTCAGTCTACTTTCTAATCATTTTGTTGAAAGTTTTGTTTTAGTAGTCCTTCATTAGGAACATTTGTTGTTGTTTTTCTTGTGAGTCTTTGCCTCTGTAGAACACAAGCATGGAATAGAATGTACAAATGGCTTCTGCGTGTATTTGTGTATATTGTAGACTGGTGCTGAGAAATGTTGCTCCAATTGAACATTGTTCAGTAGTGCTCAGAAATGTTACTCCAAGTATACATTGTTCAGTAGTGCTCAGAAATGTTACTCCAAGTGTACATTGTTCAGTAGTGCTCAGAAATGTTGCTCCATGTGTACATTGTTCAGTAGTGCTCAGAAATGTTGCTCCATGTGTACATTTTTCAGTAGTGCTCAGAAATGTTGCTCCAAGTGTACATTGTTTAGTAGTGCTCAGGAATGTTGCTCCAAGTGTACATTGTTTAGTAGTGCTCAGGAATGTTGCTCCAAGTGAACATTGTTCAGTAGTGCTCAGAAATGTTGCTACATCAATGTGCAAAACGGGCTTTTGTTAAACTGTGAGTAGAGCAGCATAATTAACATTTCACTATACTAAATTCACTAATTGGAGTATAGCAGCGTGTCTTCTGTATTGTGTATCTAAAAAATAATTTTTTGTTTGTTATTGCAATAAAACTTGGATTAATTGTATTACTCTAAACTGGACCTTCAACTCCATGTATACTCCGCCACCTGAGCTATATAATACTGTTACTTCGGTATTAGGCAATAATCTAACACAAATGTATCAATTTTGGTCTATCCCGCTTTCCATGAAATCGTCTCTTATTGTCTTCAATACAATTTTACTGTTGCTTCCCTTTTTTTTTTTTAAATGTATCCCATACATTCAGTGGAACAATGGCTTTCCTCTTCTTTTTTTGATAATTGGAAAAATGAAACCTGTGTGTGTGTGTGGCCGAGCATGCATATGTGAAAACATTATCCATTGAAAGAAAGGGGGGCGGGGGTAGGGAGATGTATTACCATTAGCTTCGTTAAACTCCAGACAAACAAAAAATCAATAAAAGTTTTGTTTTGTTTTGTATTTCCTAAAGTTCTAAAGAGATGAAATACATTTCTAAAGCGCCGTCCAATCGCAGTTCATTACATGCGCATTCAACAAAACAATAGTTGGCAGCAATGTTTATTGTTAATCAGTAATAATAAAAGAAATGCATTTGTTGTTGGTAGTTTGAACCAAACTATGGAAGCATCCTAAACTGTTATGCCAGATGACTGAGAGGAAATTGCTTATACGGACTTCCCGTCCCCTTTTTTTAAAAATTCTTTATGTATCAGCCTGTGGGCGCAGTGTGGCGTAAAGAGTCACCTTCGGGGCTCGTCGCACTCAAAGCTCCGGTTGTCCTCTCTGTCCACCACAAGCCACCTGGATTACTCCCTCCTGTCATCTTCTGATCACGGGTAATCCTTCGGAGCTCTCACAGATATCCTTTTCCCTTTTCCTCTCCACACGCCCCCAACCCCTTACTCTCAACGCAACCTTCCAGACAGGATCTAGCAATTTTACTCCTCTCCCCCCTGCGCCCTTCCAAACACACACAACTCCTTCCGCTTCTTCTTCCGCGGCAGCCCTCGGGGCGTTGAATTGACTCATCAACTACCGGGGAGATAACACAACAACATTTGGATAGTTTTGGAGCGACAGAACCTTCTGTGGGATGAAGAACATATAAAGGCTAGTGGGTAGAGCGGGTCAATGTTTTCACCACGCCGTCCATTCACCCCCGCCACCTCATAAATATTTGAGTTCCCACACGCATCTCTTCTCCTATACCCGCGCGCCATTATTAGGTGTTTCCGAGTAGTCTCGCGAAATAGGTACATACTGCGACGGTCAGAGATGAGGCGACAGCTATCTGTGTCACGCCGCTGGGACGCTTACGTTTAGCAGACGATGTGCAGGTTCGAGCCTCTGGTGACACTCCCTACCCAGGTCTAGTCCTATCCAGGTCTAGTCCTACCCAGGTCTAGTGATTCACTATGTTCAACTGGAGCTCACGTCATCTCCCTGATCGACTTCAGCTACTTTCGTGGGTGGCGATGGTCTAGTGGGAAATCAAACTTGTGTAATGTAGGAGGCTGAGGAAATTTCAATGAATAATCCCCGAAAACTGATAGCGCATTTTTATCGGAATGGCCAAAAAAAAGTAAATAGAATCAACTGATGGCGTCTCGCTTGCGTGTTAACGTTGAAACAATGCAGACTTCCTTATATTGTTGTCAATGTTTATATTTAAACCCGGAGTAGACAGTATTGCAGATTTTTACAATAGATTAAACCAGTGTTTTCCAAACCTTTTCCTTAACGGAACACTTCGCACGTTCTGAGTATTTAACGGAACACTTTGCTTATCTATTTAGAGAGTTTAATTCACGTGGTGGCCTACTACTTATTCCAGTTGGTTTTATTTTGTACTTTATTTTGTACAAGTTTCTAGTGTCCATGTCAGCACTTCCTTTCTATTGTACACCAGACACACCAAAAAGAGTAGCTATTTATAGCTTGTCTACCATTCATGAACATCTCCAATTTACACGCAAGCCACTAGTATAGGCACTTTTTGAGAAACTTCATAAGTCTACAATGTATTTGATGACTGCATTAAAATGTATTGTTGTTTTTTTTTATAATGAAAAAGAAAAGCATTTTTTGTGTTTGTTTAGAATGCTTAGATCACTGAAGTCTTTTAGAGGTTCTGTCAGTTTAATTTTCATCCTCAATGTGCTGCAAATCGTGTCCTCTATGTCCTTGTTCGACAGCCCTTAGAGCGTCCCGAGACATGACGTTAAACTGCGCTCCTCTTTCCTTAACACTTTTGGAGCTCAAAAGTGCCCTACTTCTTTTTTATCATTGTTTCTGCCTCCTCAGTCTGCCTTCATTGATCATCACTCTGTCTCCTTATCTCTAAAATCTCACTACGTCCTAGACCAGCCCGTTTGCCGTGGACTGCGACGGGTAAGGGGGGATAAAGAGATCCTGGTGTTTGAGTGGTGGCTATCTGAGGATAAACCACCACAACACAATACTTTGGCTCCAAGTTCCCCTAGACCTGAGGCCCAGATGGCCCGCTCTGGGTCGACCGGCTGGTCATGCCGAGCTACCAGCATAGGTCGTCGACCTATGCTGGAGGGCGGTGGCTGGGGGGTCAATCAGGGAGCTGCTGTATCGGACACATGCCCGATGCAGCAGCTGACTGAGTATAGCACCTGTGAAGCCCTGGCGGGCTCATTCTGGACATCCGAATGGCCCGTCCTCTTGTTGGACTCGATGGCGGGTGGGGAGCACAGGTGCCGAACTAACAAGAAAATATATATGGATAAAAAAAACAACAATAAACTACTTGCCCCAGATTTAAGTCTGGGCAAGAGACGCCGTATTGAGGCAAAAAAGGAGGAGGCCACAAAAAGCTGTACTACCTGACCATCATTTTTGAGGTCAGGTGCACAGAGGAGGGGAAAAGCCTGACAAAGCTGAGCCCTTTTCTTATCTATAAGGGACTCAAGTCAGTAGTGGGAGAGCCCAAGAGTGTGTCTAAGCTACACAAGTCAATGGAACTTCTTGTAGATAGCAAGACACACTCTGATGGGCTTTTAAGATGTAGAAGACTCTGTGATCTCCAAGTGGAAGTCATGCCACACAAGAGTCTGAACACCAGCAGAGGTGTAATCAGCTCTAGGGACCTACTGGAATGTTCCGAGAAGGAAATAGTGGAGGGCATAGAAGGAGTCACCCATGCCCAGCGCATTACCAGGCGCAGGGATGGTGAGGAGGTCAAAACCGCCACTATTATCCTCACATTCGGAACTAGGACACCGCCAGAGTATGTGAAGGCAGGATACCTACGAGTTCCAGTGAGGCCCTACATACCTAACCCCATGAGGTGCTTCAACTGCCAGGGTTATAGACACGGCGCAGCAGTCTGCAAGAGGAACACTGTGTGTGCCAGATGTGCTGGAGAGGGTCATGAGGACAAGGGCTGCACAGCCCAGTTCAAATGCCCAAACTGTCACGCTGGCCACTCAGCCTACTCCAAGGACTGCCCTGTGTGGAAACAGGAGGTTGCCGTGCAGGAGTACAAGGCAAGAAATGGATGTACCTTCAGCCAGGCGAAATCGGCTGTATTGGCCCTACCCAAGGACCGATTTGACTTGACAAAGACCTACGCCCAGGCTGTTGCTAAGATAGGAAGATCCATAGCCACACAGACGGACACATTGATTCCACCACCCCCTCCTCCACCTCCAACCCAGAAGAAAACACCGCCAAAGAACACACCTCTGAAGAAACAAGAAAGCCCCGTTGTCATGCTAAAGAACAGGTTCTCTGTGCTTGCTGATGAGAGCATGGAGACTGAGCAGCATGTCAAAACCAACACTCCGGGGGCCTCCCAAGGCCAAATAGCTCCAAGTAGGTCATTTAGAATAAGCCGTGGATTCCAGAATTGTACAGTGGAATTGTAGAGGCCTCAAGGCCAATTATGAGGAAATGAAGCTACTGATGGACTCTGAGACTCCTGTAGCTGTCTGCTTACAGAAACATTTCTAAAAGATAGCATCCGTTTCCGAAGCTACAGTGGTTACAGCAAGAATGTTGAGGATGCAGAGAGAGCATCAGGTGGAGTCTGTATCCTTGTGAAGGACACATCCCCCATGAGAGGGTAGAACTACAGACCACACTACAGGCCGTAGCAGCTAGGATAACCCTTCACAAGGTTATCAATTGCTGCAGCCTGTATCTACCACCAGGCGCTCCATTAAACCCAACAGACATGGAGGACCTATTGAAACAACTCCCCCGGCCTTATATAATCCTTGGGGATTTCAATGCCCATAACACCATGTGGGGATCCAACAATACCGACACAAGAGGTCGTATACTGGAGGATATCTTCCTCCAACATGATTTATGCATACTTAATGATGCATCACCGACCTACTTGCGCCCAGGAACTGGTTCTCTCACATGCATTGACCTCACCGTATGCGTCCCTAGACTTCTGGACCACTTTAAATGGTCAGTTAGCAATGATCTACGGGGAAGTGATCACTTCCCAATCATCATTACTAACAATCTCCCCTCATTGGGACGACCTCAGCGGTGGAAACTGAATAAGGCCGATTGGGAACAATTCCAAAAAAAGATGCTCCGAGGATATCACAGAAAATATCCTCGATGAACAGAACCCAGCTGATATCTTTGCTAGCAAGCTACTTAGTATAGCCAGGAAAGTTTTCCCTCTAACCTTCGCAAATCCAAAACGGCCTAGCAAACCATGGTTTGATACAGCTTGCAAAAGTGCTATTGGTGATAGGAAAAAACGACTGGCTGCATTTATAAAGAATCCTTCCCAGGAAAACCTAAAGCTATTCAGGATAGCTAGAGCAAAGGCTAGACAAACCATACGGTCAGCCAAAAGGAATTCCTGCTGAAGTTTTGTCGGCAGTCTGGATGCCAAAACTTCTGCTAGAGCGGTTTGGAAGGCAGTAAGGCGAATCAAAGGGAAAGAATCAAATGCAATAGGGCATCTGAAAAACCAAGGACGAACTGTCACGTCCCCTAGAGAAATAGCTGACTGCCTTGCATCCTCAATAGCAGAAAAGTCATCCACTGCACACTACACGCCAGAGTTCCAAAAAGTCAAAACCAGGGAGGAAAGACACCCCATTGATTTCAGGTCAGAGAACAATGAAGACTACAACAAACCGTTCTCGCTTGAGGAACTGAGGGAATCGCTGGACAAGTCACATGACACAGCGCCTGGAGAAGATGAAATCCATTACCAGTTCCTCAAGCACCTTCCCGAACCCTCATTGGCAGTCCTGCTAGGGGTCTATAACTGTGTGTGGCAAACAGGCGCTTTCCCAAACAGCTGGAGGAAAGCCACAGTTATACCGATACCTAAACCGGGAAGAGACGGCTCTGACCCAGCTAACTGTCTACCAATAGCACTAACAAGCTGCATCTGCAAAACCATGGAAAGAATGATTAACAGAAGGCTGGTCTGGTTACCTGGAGAGGAATAAAGTGATCTCCAACTACCAGTGTGGATTCCGGCAGGGGCGGACAACAACGGACCACCTGGTAAGGCTGGATGCTTATATTAGAAATGCATTACTCAGAAGAGAACATCTAGTAGCTGTATTCTTCGATATGGAAAAGGCCTATGACACAACCTGGAAACATGGCATTCTACGTGACCTGGAGCTTATGGGACTTAAGGGACACCTCCCCCGTTTTGTGGGGGAATTCCTGAAAGACCGAAAATTTCAGGTTCGAGTGGGCAACTCCGCTTCTGACACTCATGACCAGGAAATGGGTGTACCCCAGGGCAGCATTCTATCAGTCACCCTGTTCAACATTAAAATAAAAAGCATCATAAATGCTCTGTCCCTTGGCATAGAGTGCTCTTTGTATGTTGATGACTTTGTCATTTTTACTTATGGGAAAAATATGAACACCTTAGAAAGAAAATTACAGTTATGTTTAAACAAAATTCAGGGTTAGGCAAACGATAATGGTTTTACATTTTCGGACTCCAAAACAGTTAGTATGCATTTTTGTAATTTAAGGGGACTCCACCCAGACCCTGAACTATTTATACACAAAAAGAAGATCCCTGTCGTGAAAACTACAAAATTTTTAGGCCTCACCTTAGATTCCAAATTTAATTTTCTCCCCCACATTAAGGAACTTAAGAAGAAATGCCAAAAGTCATTAAACATACTTAGAGTACTCAGCCATACGGACTGGGGAGCTGACAGAGATACCTTGCTGCTGCTATATCGGAGTCTTATTCGATCCAAGCTAGACTACGGATCCATAATATATGGAGCAGCAAGGAAGTCGTACCTAAAAATACTGGAACCAATACAAAATGCTGCCTTGCGTCTCTGTCTCGGCGCGTTTTGTACATCACCTATCCCAAGTCTCCATGTGGAGGCTGGATATATCGGCTGGACATATCGCATGGATATAAGAATGAAAAAGCTTGCAAAGCAGTATATAGTCAAGCTAAAATCCTACCCCATGAACCCTGCTTTCGACTCTATATTTAACCTCACAGAGGTAGAATTATACAATCGAAGGCCTAACGTCATACAGCCGTTGGACTTTCGAATGAGAGAACCCATCCAAAATTTAACCCCACCCATTGACCAAATCTCTAAAATAGAAACCCCTCAGAATCCTCCTTGGCTAATGAATAAACCCAAATTAAATTTATCCCTCCTTAATTTCAAAAAAGAAAATACAGACACAAGCATACTACAAATCCACTTTAGGGAACTGCAGGAGAGCTACGGAGACTGTGGCACCTTCTACACAGACGAATCCAAAATGGATGGAAAGGTCGCGTGTGCCTGCTCCTCTCGGAACAAAACAATCTCCCGTAGACTCCCCGATGGCTGCTCCATCTTTACGACCGAATTGCATGCAATGTCGCTTGCACTCATGGCCGTTAAAGCATCAGAAAGGAGGAAATTTATAATCTGCTCCGACTCCAAATCTGCATTGCAAGCTTTGGGGCGGATGAAGACTGACATCCCATTGGCACATAAGAGCCTGAAGCTGTTGGACCAAATAACAGCAGACCGTAGGGATGTCACCTTCATCTGGGTCCCCTCCCATGTTGGCATTGAGGGAAACGAAGCCGCAGACAGAGAAGCAAACAGAGCCCTAAATCATGCGGTGTCAGGAACCCAAATTCCCTGCTTGGACCTGAGACAAAGTATTGCCTCTGCCACCTATCGAGAGTGGCAGAACCGATGGGAGGCTGATACTCACAATAAACTCAGGCAGATTGTGGCGGATGTCAGGTGGCGGCCCACATCTAAGGGTCTGACAAGGCGTGGTAGCACGACCATGTCCAGACTTAGGATTGGCCACACCTACATCACGCACTCTTTTGTGCTGAAGAAAGAGGAGCCCCCACTTCTCCTCACCGTGGAACATATCCTCATTGACTGCCCCAGATACCAGGATGTCAGGGAGAAATATTTTAGAGCCACTAACTTAAAAACACTATTCGACAATGTCGACCCTGGGAAGCTACTGGGCTTTATCCGGGAAGATCTGATTTGTGATTCTGTGCACATGTACTATTTACATTAGATTTTTACCAAATTATCAAATTTTTACTTCCCTTAATATTTTAACTGTGAATAGACCTTGATTTTAATGATATGACTGTATAGAATCTGGCCCTTGTTGTTTAGAGAGAGAGTTGTCCTTAAGGGACTGCAGGTACGACATGGCCTAAATTGTGCCGATGTGCCTAAAATCAAATCAAATCACAGCCCTTAGATTCAGGAGATCCGCATATATAATAGTCACAAGTCTTTCAATGGTCTTTCAATGGAAGTCTGTATTGAAGGAACATTTGACTGAGAAAATTGGTAGGTTAGTGAACGAAGCTGTTATGTGAACTCATGGAAACATGTGTACATGCTATCAGAACTTTATTCCGTACCCCAGACTTTTTTTGGCATTCAGCCGCCACGAGCCATAAAAACATCCAGCACGACCAAGCATTACACACCAGTATTTTTTTCTTGTTTATTTTTCTTACCATTACTTGTAAATATGAGTGGTTGAGTGGTAACGTGTTGACTGTTGAACCGAAAGTGCTGGGATCATATCCCTGCACGATGGTATTATTAATAGAAATTCGAAAGTTGGTAATGGTCTGTTATTTGAAGTGGCTGTTGACCATGGAGACGCTATTTCGTGCTTTTACTAGCTTGCCTTATGTGCCTATCAGTGCGTATAAGTAAACAATCAGACAACTCTGTTGCACAAAGTTGTTCTATTTGCTAATCGTTGCAAAGACAACTACTGCCCTGCTAATAGATTGTATTTTTGTGTGTACATTGTCCCGTGGAATGGCCTCAGGTTTGTACTGTCTGTAAGAAACTGATGTACTTAGCAGGCATGCCTCTCAGCCCTTAATTTCCATTGAGAAAAGGCACAACCTGGCTAATGAAAACATCTCCATTGATTTTGTCTGCTTAATGGAGCTGGATGGTCATCTTGATGGCCGCCTTCTTTTTTCTTAATACACTACTCATTCTTTTGGCCTCTCTCGCTCTCTCTTTCTCTCCCTCTCTCTCTCTCCCTCAATCTCATTTCTTTTATCTTCGAGTTTCTTCCTCTCTGTCACTCTTTCTGTCACCATCTCTCATTTTCTCCTCTAACTCGCTTTTCTTCCTTTTCTACCACTTTCATTTCCCGCCCCCCTCTCTCTTTTTCTTTCTCTCCTTAAAGATTTTCTTCTCTCACTCTTTCATTTTTTCTGTCACTCATTTCTTTTTTTTTTTCTCATTTCCTCTTCTTCCTCGCATTTCTTCCTTTTCTCCCAATTTTCTCTCTCTGTCTCTATTTTACACACTGTTTCATAATTATCTTTAACTCTTCGCCTTCCCTCCCCCCCCCTCTCTCTCTCCTTCTTTTTTCTTAATACACTACTCATTCTTTTGGCATCTCCCCCCCCCCCTCACTATCTCTGTTAGTCTCTCTGTCACTCTCCCATTTCCTTGCCAGTACTTTAAGTTTTTGTTTTTTCATAGACACTGGCGTGTGGGCAATTCACATTACCATTAGCGCGTGACAATTGTTTGAAAACGAGACTTCTTTACAAACATCCACAAATAGGATCAATAGAGGAAAAATACCTAGATCAAAACTGCTTTAAATCCACTAGGATTTTAGACAAAGTCTGTCTGTGTCATTAGTTTCCTTTCACTTGTCAATGTTTTTGTTCTTTTACTCAAGTCAAATTTATTTGATCATTCCTGAGTCTCAACATCAGTCAAAGCTTTTTGCATAGCCAAAACTTAGACCATCCGCCATTTAATTACAAGAGCTAGTTAAATACATGATACACGCCCTAGCTAAGTACAAAATACAACAGCTAGTTATATACATGATACAAGAGCTAGCTAAGTAGATAATACAAAGAGCTTTGATGCATAGTTAGTGTAGGATAGTCTATCAAACCTATGTATTAAGCACTCTGCTATATGACAGAGGCTGTAGATGTTTATCAAGGATTGTATGTAAGCTAGACATGAAGCACTGTCAAGATTGGCACCAACATTTGCAAGAAAAAAAAGTGCAAGGCAAGCAAAAATTAAGGGTCCTGGAACACAGATGATGAAAGGAGCAGGGAAAGGCAGAAAATGCTGAAACTTCTGGTGATTTTAAATGCTCCACTTGAGGCTGTAGATGTTTATCGAGGATTGACCATTTTAGTCACATGAGACGTTGCTTGCTAGGGGAGTATGTATTTCTAAAAACGTAAATTATTAGCTTTCTGGGATTGGTAGCTTGAACTTCCTACCTTGCTCTACTAATTTGTTATTGCTACGAATAGTGCTATTTATTTGACCAATCTAATCTTACACACTTCTGCTTATTGACAACACTAATCCAACTCGTTCACTATTACTGTTCATCCCTACACTACTTTTTTTATTCCTCCCATGTTACAAACAAAAACGAAGAAATGGAAGAAAAATTTTAAACACCCCCATTCAAATACTTTATTTTCCCTGTGTAGATCTTGATGTTTAAAAAAAAACAATACTAAGGCTTGCGCAATACTTACAATATCATAACAAAAGTGTCCATGCTAAGCGATGTAGTGAAAGAAAATAGTTCGAACATCTAACTCTTGCTAAGCCAGTCTACTTCCTGTTTCTCCACTTGGGACAATAAACAATGCATCATTTTCTAGTGACGCTTTCTTTTTCTGCCAATGTCTGCAATTATAAGGCATCGTTTTTATATTCATCTTGCCAGAGGATCTCAATGTATCTCTTGTTGCACCCCAGCAATGCAGTTTAACTACCCTGCATAGATAATGTCGCTTTTTAGCAATTCACTTATTAACCCCCTTATATAAGACTGTGTTTTTTGTGAGTGTTTGTTGAACAAAATAAATCCAGGCGATAGTGCTGCATTCTCTACATGCAAAGACTTTGAAAGATAGTATGAGATCTTCTTGATGTTGTGTAATTATCAGCATCAAACAATTCACCATGACAAAATCGATCATTGATCGTCACGTTAATGTAATTATGTATTGTACAATGTCGGCTAGTTGGGCACTGTATGATCATAGGGCATTCGCTCTGCATTCCTTCTTATTTTAAGTGTCAGTTAAGTGTAGTCTCTTTGACCAGTGGAAAAGCTTTCTTCCATGAGTAGGACAAAAGCTCTATATAAACCTCAATATCTGAAGAGCTCCATCAACTGGATGCTCTTGGGCTTTTTTTCCCTACACATTTCTTCAATCATACTGACGTGCAGTGGAAGGCAGCCTTGAATTTGTGATGGCCTTTCTGTGCTTTCTCGGGTATTTTATTTCTCAATTTTCACTTTGGTATTGCCACTTGTCCAAACTCGACCTAGTCATAGCAGGAAACACCTAATCGCTTTCACCCACATGGACCTAAGTTTTCTTAACATGTAGCCTAACAACGAAAACATTTACACTAAAATTACCCACCGGGTTTCAAAGTGTTATACTGCAATGCTAAATTTTGTCTAATGCTTTGCTTAGTTTTACTAATAGGGCAGTGTTTCCCAAACTTTTGACCTATGTGTACCCCCTTTAATATTTTTTTATGCTGAGTACCCCCTCGCCCCCCCTCCAACACTTTAATTAACAGAACACAATAATAGTTAATGTGGTGCAACGCGTACCCCCTCTAAAGTCTCCCCGTACCCCTGGGGGTACGCGTACTCCACTTTGGGAAACACTAGAAAAGGGTAATGAGGCTAAAGTTGAGCAAATATTATTTCATTAATTCGTCCATTCCATAAATATCTACTAGTAAATTGTTGAGTGAATAGATCTAAGCATACCATGGCCAGAAGTTCAAATTCGAGCAGTGTTTCTCAAACTTGTACTATCGATACACTCCTAGATTTAAAAATGTACCTTTGCGCCTGAGGGAAAGGAATTTTTGGTTTTAAATTCAAGGAGTCAGTGAAGAAGGAAGGGAATCATTGAAAGATATGTGGGACTGGAGTGTGTGTTTGTGTGAGTGAAATATGTGTGTGTGTGAGGGAGGTGTGGGGAAATAAATTGAATCTATATATGAATACCTTATCCTCATCACTCCAGACACAGGAGATCCGAGCCAGGCCATGTGATATATTTACCATAGAATTTCGTCATTTTCCTTTGGGGACCTGACTGACACGTTGCCCTGCTCAACCCTCTTCTTTTTTTCCCCCCAAGTTTTTCTCATTGTTTTCTAATGCCTCATCCTGCATCGTTCTCTCCTCTCTCTCTTTCTCGTTTCTTCTCTTTTCTCTTCTTCTCTCTTTCTCTCTGTCTTTATTACTCCTCTTTTTCTCTCTCCTTCTTGCTGTCAAAAATTTGTCCTCTATCTGTCCGTCCGTCTGTCTGTCTCCCCATTATCTGCATTCATCAACAAAAAGAAATAATAATACGTATTTTGAGTTGTTGTTTTTTATGGAAAATGAGCAAAAAATCATGCAATATTTATGCGCGAGTCTGAAACTATCTAACAATGAAACATTTAGTGTTTTTGTTTCCAAATTAATTCTAATTTCTGTACATTGTCTCTCTTTAGATGTATCTATCAGCAAAACTCCCACCTCTTCAACCGATCCTAGTAGTAGGGCCTATTTAGCGTCTTTCTTCAACTAAAAGCCCTGTGAGGAAGTTCGTAGATGTTCTTCTACTGATAATACCATCACTTTTGTATAAGTACTAACTTTTTTTTTTCTTGTATTTTTAAATAAGTCGTTTTGCTTGGTTGTATCGCTGCATATAGCAGTTCTGATTGTCTTTCTGTTTCATCAGAATATGTGCTATTTAACAGTACTGTCTTCTAGGGAATGTTTTGTAAGAGTTATGGTAGAGAACGCATTCTTTTGTATACATTTTATAGCCATTGAATTAAATTATAACTTAACATCAGTAAAGTAATCAAAATTAATGCGGCCCCTGTTAGGCAGTGGTTCTCACAAAGGCTGTACTTAAGGTATTGTTTTCAGTTTGAACAAATACATTTTTTAAATATTTTAAAGCACACTATTCTTTAAGTATACTTAAAAAAATGTATTGTTAAAAGTAATTAAAAGTCTGAAGCACGTCTCTTATTTTAAACGGTCAAATCTGATCTAAACGTGACAAACGGATAGACAGACAAACAGCACCTTCCTAGGACCGCTAAAAATTCACAATGGGGTTCTCTACTTCGATAAGTGTTCGCACGAAAGTAGTATTAATACGGTAGTTATTTCATGGGCGCAAGCAAGAGTTCTCTCTACCCCGCCCCACTAGTTCCACAATGTTCTGATAGTAATCTCAATAACTGTAATACGCGGTCGAAATGTGTGCAGAGTTATCTGTTGGACAGAGAGATCGCAGGACAAAAACAGTGTGTTACGGAAAACGCCTGTAATTGAAACTTTTTTTTTTTAAGGCGGAGAATATTCTGCATTGGGGGGGGGGGGCAGAGAGTTGAGGAGGGTTTAAAAGAGGGTAATTGTGGAGAATCCTATAGCGAAACAAGGGAGAGCAATTGGGGAGGAGGGAGTAAGGAATCAATAACAAAAAATAATCAAACAAGTCAAGAGTAAAGCCATAGAGAGGGCGGCGTCATGCGAGAGTACGGAGGGAAGTGGCGGCGAACAGAATGGAGTAAAATGGTTCGGGGAGGGAAATCAATAACTGAGGCTGTGCCAGATTTGTAACGCGGCACGGGCTAGGTGGCCAGTTTGGTTCACAGAGCAGACGTCTGAGAAAGAAACAACGGAAACAAAAAGCTGAGAGAAAAGTGGACGAAAATCTAAGTCAACAGAAAGAATGTCTCCACTAAGTTTATTAACATGCTCGGAATAGTGAAGATCTGTGCACATTAGCTATTACCAACGAAGAGGGCCCTGTCTTTGCAGCACACGGCGCCTCTGGTCCCATTGCTCTATTTGTCTGACAAATCTGTCCAATGCTTGCTTGTAAAAAATAAGATGGTAGAAGATATTGCATACTTTTATATATGAAGTATGTTGATGACCCTTTCCTAATAAGACTTTAAATACATAGTTGTTTAACCTTTTCATTGATCTGGACCAAATAGTGTAGAGGCCCAGTCGAAATGTTTTCTTACTCTGATCGTTTGTAATGCAATCTTATAAATCTTGGAAAAAGTACTTGATGGCAACCTGGTCGGGATGGCTTATTGGTGGTGTGGTATGCGCTTCGGACTGTCATCATGATGATCCCGAGCTCAAAACCTACCCGCTGGCATCACATTGGTGATGACACGTTCGAAACGAGAAAAAAACAAACAAAACGTTGTAAGTACATGGGTGATCTCTGAGGCCTCTTCCAGGCAGCGGGGATCTCTGAGGCCTCTTCAAGGCAGCGGGGATCTCTTAGGCCTCTTCCAGACAGCGGGGATCTCTGAGGCCTCTTCCAGACAGCGGGGATCTCTGAGGCCTCTTCCAGACAGCGGGGATCTCTGAGGCCTCTTCCAGACAGCGGGATCTCTGAGGCCTCTTCCAGACAGCGAGGATCTTTGAGGCCTCTTACAGACAGCGGGGATCTTTGAGGCCGCTTCCAGACAGCGGGGATCTCTGAGGCCTCTCCCAGACAGCGGGGATCTTTGAGGCCTCTTCCAGACAGCGGGGATATATGAGGCCTCTTCCAGACAGTGGGGATCATTGAGGCCTCTGTCCTAGACAAATGGGGATCTTTGAGGCCTCTGTCCCAGATAATGGGGATCTCTGAGGCCTCTGTCTTCGACAATGGGGGATATTTAAGCCCTCTGTTCCAGACAATGGGGGATCTTCGAGGCTTTTTCCAGACAATGGGGGATCTCTGAGTCCTCTGTCACAGACAATGGGAAATCTCTGAAGCCTCTGTTGCAGACGATGGGAAATCTCTGTGGCCTCTGACCCAGACAAGGGGGATCTCTGAAGCTTCTGTCGCAGACGATGGAGCATCTCTGGGGCCTCTGTCCCAGACTATTGGGATCTCTTGAGGCCTCTATCCTAGACAATGCGGGATCTCTGAGGACTCTATCCTAGACAATGAGGATCTCTTGAGGCCTCTATCCTAGACAATGCGGGATCTCTGAGGCCTCTATCCTAGACAATTGGGATCTCTGAGGCCTCACAAGAACGTAATTCATTTCCCGACATATGATGAAATTGACAATATTTGCGTTGATTTTTATTAGGATGCTAAATGGTTTGTGAATGGTTTGTATCTTTAATTTTTGTTTATGGTAAAACTCACTTCTTAACGCATTCTGGAGTTTATATATTAATCAAGAGTTGGTATATCTTTGGCTATGATCATTTTGGATAAGATCATTTTAGCTGTTGAGGTGTTTTGTTTGAATGTATGCATAAGAAGTTTTTGTTCGTCTCTTATTCTCTGATGTCCTGGTCATGTTATTACCTCAAATTCTGATATCCCAAGCAGATTTTTGCAATTCATAGTATGATGAGCTCATACTACCAAACTCTGCCTTTGACATCAGTTACGTTTTTTAAAGGCCCAAGGTGGGACCTACACTTAAACCAAGCCAACCTCGATCAATTTATGGGCTGTCAAATATAAAACAGTTTACTGTATGCCAGACCCCAGACTGAAAGACGAGACGTTTCGTGTCTTGCAGCGTCTCTCCCAAAGGTGAGCACATTGGAACTAACCCGCTCACGCACAATGTTTATAGAACTGTGAAAGACAATCCCGTGTCGCGCGTCACCGGGGCAATTTTATTTCGGGAGTCGGTGTATTCTTTCTTCTGACTTTTCTGTTTATCTCTCACTGATTGCCTCATAGGATCAAAGTGTGGCTGCTTTAGCGTCGTGTTAGCTGCCAAACTACTAGTTTTATGCGAGTGCTCTGACATCTGGAAAATGAAAGGGTGTGTATGAGAAACGTGTTCTATTTGAGTTGGCATGTGTGGATTAGAATCTATGTATAGTTAAGCTTTGGGTCATATAGAAAAAAAAACAACTATTTCTCATTGCTGTTTTTTCAACATTGCACTTTTTAAAAAATTCTTTCAATTGAGCGTTTTGATTAACAGACATTGGAAGATATTCAATCAAATAAATCTTCATTACTGTGTGAAGTAGGTTGTGCATATTGAGTTTTATGTAAGTCCAAAGAGCATGGGGATAATTGCTCTCAGCTCTGTCACTTCGTTATGTTTGACTTTTAGCGTTTTGTTTTACGGCATTTGCATGTGACACTCTAAGACACGACACAGGCATGTGACACTCTAAGACACGACACAGGCATGTGACACTCTAAGACACGACACAGGCATGTGACACTCTAAGACACGACACAGGCATGTGACACTCTAAGACACGACACAGGCATGTGACACTCTAAGACACGACACAGGCATGTGACACTCTAAGACACGACACATGCATGGCATAGACATATGTTCGACTTTAATCAGAACAACTGAATTTCTGTGCCAATTAGAATTTTTTTTTTGATGAAAAAAATGTATGTTACGCATACGCTCACAATAACCAAGTTGATTGCAAAACAAAATGTCATCATTATTTAATGCAGGTTTTCTCTGAAAAAAAAATAATTTTAAATTGCAATAATTCATTTACTTTTATTGTGATGAAAACTTTTTTTGTAATGTAAATATTTCGTATATATAGACGTCCGCATAACAGCTAATCCTCGCTGAACTAAATAACCCGACCACTTTCCCTGTGGTCGTCAGAAATGAATGATTCCAAGCCACTTCATTAGTTCTGGTAGACTGGTAGACGGCCGGGTGTGCTGCATGTATACATTTCAATCAATCGTCTGCTGTCTAGTCACTCAAAAATAATAGACATACACTTCATTGATGCATGCCATTTTTTACAACGAAATAGTTTGTGCTTTTAATTAG
Source organism: Biomphalaria pfeifferi (assembly GCA_030265305.1). Taxonomy (NCBI): domain Eukaryota; kingdom Metazoa; phylum Mollusca; class Gastropoda; family Planorbidae; genus Biomphalaria; species Biomphalaria pfeifferi. The sequence goes on from JASAOG010000072.1 coordinate 452,465, forward strand.
CGGTCCTTATAGAAACTATGCACTGTTTTTTTTACGTGTGCTGTCTGTCCGCCTGTCTGTCACTTGTAGACCTGAGAAAAAAAATTTTTTAAAATGTGGTAAAACGGTCGTCTTCATCGTGTTCAAAATAAATCTTGAGTTTATGTGCTGCGTGTGTGTTCTGTAAAAGAGCCTTTAAAAAAAAATTGAGAATGAACTTTGTATGCACATAAATAGAAACCATTTTTTAAAACAAGGTAAAATGTTCAGTTTTGACTAAATGCACTATGTCAAATTCATTAGCACTATGCTATGCTAGAAATAGTTTGAAAAAGTTCCCATTTGAAAACATCTTTACCGCGATACTTTATTTTGGACTTCTAATATGTACAGGAGCTTTTTAAAACTAGGAATGACCTGTACAGGCATGTACTTTGAAATAGCATTTCAACCATTTGATAAGTACAATAGTAGCGGAGAATGACCGGCGGCCTGACATTTACTTTGTAATCGTATTTCACCGTTATTATTTATTCTTTCCCTGGGATTTTCTTTGCTGTGGTCCATAGACTTCACTTCATTCCGAATGTGGTCAGTATGCTTAGCAGACGGCGTGTTGAGAAATAGGGTGCGTGCGTCATGGCCTGTCGTGGGCGTCTCATTTTTCTGGACCAGAGTTTTCATTTCTGTTGACCAAGTTTGATGTCAATGATGACCAAAAGTCACACCGGCATTCCTTTTTTTTTTGTTGTTTTAATTGCTACTGTCTGTCCATCCAAATGGCCTCCCACTAAAGTAAGATGGTCACGTGCCCAAACAAGAAATTGTCTATTCTAGGATTGAAGTCTCGGGATGAAGATTGCATGTAAAGAAAGGGGAAGGGGAGGTAAATGGGCCTAGTCTTTTTTTTATATTGTATAATTTCGTCTCTTCTTCTTTCTTTTATTCCCCTTGCTCTTCCCTCCCTCCCTTAGTGCCCTTACACGTTGCCAACTATACTCTCTCCAGGATGGTTGTCTGGTCGTGCGGTATGCGCACTGCACTGTTGTTCGTCTCGATGGTCACGCTGCCCGCTGCCACTCCGCTGTCCTACGAGAGGTTGGGACTAGGAATTCGACTCTGAATGAACATTCGAAACATTGAAAACATTTTACAAACATATCCCTCCCCCTCTTCTCTGTGTGTGTGTCTTTTCTTCATTTTATTTCGTAATTCGTCTTTTTAATTCCCTATTTTACAAATAACTTAACAATGTGTTTCGTGAATCGACGTCCTTGGAATCATGTCGCCTGTATAGCAGCACCTATCTCTGAGTATACTGATAACCAAAGCCTTTGACATGCATCTTGTCAATGATCAACTCCTTTATCTTGCGCGTCATGCTATTCATATTCTGTAGCCTGTAATCTGTTGATCATTACTTAGAGCCTGTCTATTTCAAACCCACTGGCTTACTACTGTATTGTACTCTTATCTTCTGCCGGTTTAACTTTCTCAATGTTGTTATCTAGATCTTTGGGATCAGGGACACACGAGAAAAACAAACATTGGCAATTTAGATGCAGCTGTTTTAATATGGCTTCTGCTTCAGATAACCTCTAGATTAAGTCTGGGATGATACAGCTACCTTTTTTTTTTACAATAGCCATTATGTCCAAATACATTTGTCAAATTCTAGTTGGCATTCTAACACAATTTTTAGTTCGTACTGTGTTTTAAGTATTTTCCTTGTGACCCTATGTGTTGTCTCTTCGTGCTGATGTATTTGATTATAAAACATTTGCCCTCATCTCATAGTGGCATTATTTTTTGTTTTTTCTATTTCTACAGATTCAGTGGACCAAGCTCAAATCTCAACCTATATGTTTAGTGAGTACTTTTGTCTTTTTCCTTTGTAGACTGGGTATCATAGGCTGGGTATCATAGGCTGGGTATCATAGGCTTTGTTTCATAGATTGTGTTTCATTATCATATAGTTGTGTATCATAGGCTTTGCATCATGGGTTGTGTATCATAGGTTGTGCATCATAGGTTGTGCATCATGTGTTGTGTATCATTGGGCTGTGTATCATAGGCTTTGCATCATGGGTTCTGTATCATAGGTTGTGTATGATAGCCTGTGTATAATGAAAGAGGCTTGGAGGTGTGCTTTTTGATAAATAAGGTGTATGAAATTTTTCAGGTGATAGGATGCAAATTAAAACAATTGCCAACTAAAACTCTTAAATCTGGAATAGAAAACAATTGGTTAAAATTTGTAGCATTGGTTTTTTAGACAATAGCTTAGACAACTTAACTTTTTACCTGAAAGGACAAAAGTTCAAAACATTATTTAAAAGATTTCTAGATGTATACAATCCAATATTATTGTGTTATTTATATCACTTGTCTGCATCCTTTTTTTTTCTCTGCCTTGCTGTGTCACTAAAGAAACATTGATAAGTTTGTATTTTGTCACGTTCCTGCAGTATTTAGATGAAGTCATTCTAGAAGCTGAGACCTGTGAACAGCCCAGACCACCAAATACTCAAAGTCAGCAATCGTAAGTAAAAACTACTTTGATAAAATATGAGAGTTTGTGTAGTAATGTTTATCTCCTGGTTTAATTTGAATGTTACTAGGCTGAGCGGTAAAGCGCTTGGCTTCTAAACCAGGGTCCAGGGTTCGAATCCAGGTGAAGGCTGAGATTTTTAATTTTGGGATCTTCAGGTGCCTCTGAGTCCACCCAGCTCTAATGGTACGTGACATTATTTGGGAAAAGTAAAGGTGGTTGGTCTTTGTGTTGGCCACATGACACCCTCATTAACCATAGGCCACAGAAACAGATGACCTTTACATCATCTGCCCTATAGACCACCAGGTCTGAAAGGGGAAATTTACTTTTTTTTTCTCCATATGTGATCTTGTGTATTCAGAACAATGATGTTACAAAATTTCACTTTACTTGTTTAGCTGCTTATTATTTCACTTATAAACTATCATTTTCAACATCTAATGTAAGTTGTTTTTTGTTTTTTTAAGAAAGTAGAGTTTTTATATGATGTCCCCTAGGCTGCTCATTGTTTATCTGACCAAAAAGTCTGAAACAGTATACAATTATTGATCTTTAAATCACATGGACAATCCAGATTAATTGTTAAAAAGAGAAACTAAACATTTTTTAAAATGAAGACACCAACTACTTCTAAGATTCATAGATACAATTCTGAGATGTTTTCAACTAAATAAAAAAAAATCTAGGGACTGATTAAATTACTTATCATGAGTTGGGGTTATTGTAATATAAACAATTGAAGAGAAATACTGATTGTTGACTCCATATGCTGACCTTCACCTTTATGAGGACAGTAGTCCAGGAGTGTGTCTGGGCCATGTAAGATGTATTGAAAATCTTTTGCTTGTTGGAAACATTTTTAATATATATTTTGAGGCGATTGAGATTAGAAGTTCATTTCATTGCTGAAATAAGAATTTTTTTTTACCCTATAACCATATAATAATATTCCTATTGTACAAATCACTTAGTTTTTAAACTTTTTTTTGTTTTCAAAAGTCTTTATTTTAGCAAAATGTTTTTTTTTTTTTTTTCTGAAATTCCCCCCCCCCCCCCCCCCCCCCCCCCCCCCAAAAAAAATTAATGCTATTTATATTACTTTTCATTGAATAGGCAAGGAGGCAAGTATGGGTTTGTGGATCGTGTCATGGATGGAATATATATCCATGTTAACTCTGTGGTCGTCAAGCTTCATTCCCATATGTTTCATGCTTCACTACAGGTATGTCCATGATCCCATTGAAGTGTAGACACAATTTTATTTAAAATGAGACAGCTCTGACACACACATGCAAATAAACCTCACAAAATGAAGAATAGATGGTGAAAAAAAAATAGGATGTACTGTTGCTGAGTGGTAAAGCGCTTGGCTTCTGAACTGGATGTCCGGATTTGAATCCTGGTGAAAACTAGGATTTTTAATTTTGGGATCTTAAGGGCACCTCTGAGTCCATTCAGCTCTAATGGGTACCTGACATAAGTTGGAAAAATAAAGGTGGTTGGTGGTTTTGCTGGCTACATGATAGCATCTTTAATCATGGGCCACAGAAACAGATTATCTTTACATATCTGCCCAATAGATCATGAGGTCTGAAAGAAGAACTTTACTTTTTTTTTCCTTTTTTTACTCCACGCCTCCAATCAATTAGTTCATTACTGTTGAAATAGTAACTTCTTGGTGCACATCACTGATTAGAACTAAATATTATTATTAAGGGAAGTAAACTATGCCTCTTAAAACAAGAATGCTTAAAACTCAATCAGCAGTGTTTTGCCTTAGCATGCTCTTCACTGACTATAAAAAAAGTATCTCGGCAAGTCTTACCTTACACAGTTACATAATCTAAAACATATTTTCTTATCCTCTGGTTGACCTCATTTTACAATCCTGTTAGTCACAATGTCAATGCCAAAGCTTAATGAACAACAGATGAGTCGAACTGATGAGTTGTAGTAACCTAATATTACGTTCATTAGACTTATACTATTAAGCTATCACATACTTTTAGTCTACACCAGAAAATTGTTTTCTTAGAATAGGTACATCCTCTCTAATGACACTGTTTGGGCTGAAAGAGTGTTTTAATGTTCTGCTTTGAGATAGATTCTCTAGGAAGAAAAAGAGAGCATGATCTGGTTGGGTGGCTGGAGTTCAAGCATTATTAAACTGAAACTGTGGACTTAGAAAGAAATCTCTGACTAGTACTTGGCCTCAGTTTGCTCCACACACACCTCCTCTTCCCTCATCTCCCCTACCTTTAAAAAAATTGTCTGATAACCTTCATTTTTTTTTTTATCTTAAGGCAACTTAACTTTCATAGGGACTTGAAAAGTAAATGCTTAGGTTAGCCACTTGTTGGCACAGATTACAAATATAGAAAACGGGTTTAATTAGAAACTGTTATGAATTTTTGCTGTAGTTAACCCTGTTTTAGTTTTGCTATAATGGAACAATTAATTAACAAGTAATTAATATTAACAGGAACTGACATTTAAAAAAAAAAATGGCTTGTACACTTATACCAAAACTAGCATAACCAACTAGTTTTGGTGTTAACTAAATAATCAGAATCTAGTCATCTGGTCTTTTTCAATGCTGCTGATTGTTCTTTTACAGCCAATGTAATTCCTTGTCTCAACACTAACCTCATGTCTGTTATTAGCATCGTATTAGTTGACCCCTCATTGTTTCTTGTCCTGATGTGAGATCATCAGCTAAAATAATTTCCTGATGATTTTCTTCAATCATATTTGTTTTCCTAACAGCTCTCAAGGGTTAAAGTTCAATCTATGTCACCTACATGGCAAACACCGAGCGACCTCAGATCTACACGTATCAGAGATCCAGGGAGGGGAGAAATTCTTCTCTTCAAGGAGATTGAGTGGCAGACAACACGCATTGAAGCCACAGCGAAGTGTACTGATGAAGATTTCCTAACACCTTTGAGGTTGATAGCCAACCAGGCCAAAATTCGAATAGTTGTTAAAAAACGCTTAATAGGTCAGCATTTAATTGTTGTTCTTTGCATGACTTCAATCTTCAAAAATAGGAGAAAAAAAAACAGTATTTCACATTCAAATGTTTGTCATTATTTTAGTGTAAACTCTGGGATAGCCCATAAAGATTAAAGTGACGAACTTAAACCTCACAACATATTTTTATTGTAGTACAATAATAAAATATTGAATGTATAGAAAGTAAGCAGACAGCTGCAGAGTGAATACATAAACAATGTAATATCTAAAGATAACAACAAAAACCTATGGTCATACATTAAGTCTAAGAAAATGGAAACAACAGGCATAGCGCCATTAAAAGATAAACATAACATAATACATAATTATAATGAAACTAAAGCAAACATCCTAAACAAATACTTTGCATCAGCATTCTCAGCCCCAGGAGACAAAGACATATTTCTTAATTTTAACCAAGTAGACAACATAGAAGATTTAGTAGGACAAGAAAATGGAATTCAAAAACTATTAGCCAACACCAAACCAAAAAAAGCGTCTGGACCTGATGGTATTCCAGCTTGATTACTCAAAGAACTAAGCAATGAGCTAGCCCCAGTGTTCAAAATACTCTTTCAGGCATCGCTTAACCAGGGCAGAGTACCAAAGGACTGGAAAGAAGCTAATGTCACCCCCCTATTTAAAAAAGGAGAAAAATCTGATCCAGGAAACTACAGACCAGTATCACTTACCAGCATCACATGTAAAATCCTAGAACACATAATATGTAGCAACATCATAAACCACTTAGACAAACATAATGTCCTCACCCCATACCAACATGGCTTTAGGAAATATAGATCATGTGAAACACAACTAATAGGACTAATTGATGATTTTTCAAAAGGTTAAGATAATAGTGAACAAATAGATGCTATCTTACTAGATTTTTCCAAGGCTTTTGACAAAGTTCACCACTATAGTTTGCTTAAAAAATTAAATTATTTCGGCATTAATGGTCGACTGCATCAGTGGATTAAAGATTTTCTGATAGGGAGAGAACAAACTGTAATAATAAATGGCTCTAAATCAACACCAATAACAGTAAACTCAGGTGTACCTCAAGGAACAGCCTTGGGTCCACTACTATTTTTAATTTACATAAATGATTTACCAAATTGCATTACTTCAGGAACAAAAGTCAGATTATTTGCAGACGATTGCATAATATATAGAACAATAAAAACAAAACAAGACACAGATATTTTACAAAGAGAATTAGATGAATTACAGAAATGTGAACCAAATTGGAGCATGTCTTTCCACCCAGAAAAATGTCAGTTGTTAAGAGTTACAAAAAAACTAAAACAAATTAATTCCATTTATCTTATTCATGGCAAACCAGTAACACAGACTAAAAACGCAAAATACCTAGGTGTTATAATAAATGAAAAACTGTCATGGAATCCACATATTGATGAAACTATAAAAAAATCAAACAAAGCATTAGGATTTATTAAAAGAAATTTCTATAAATCAAATAAGAACATAAAACTAAAATGTTATTTAACCTTGGTTAGGCCAATAATGGAATATGCATCCACCGTGTGGGACCCCTCAACTCAAGAAAACATTAAGAAGCTGGAACAAACACAAAATAGAGTAGTGAGATTCATAACAAACGAATATTCACATTTGACTAGGGTAACACCATTAGTAAAATCACTAAATTTAGAAAGCCTTTAGCATAGAAGACTCAAAAGTAAAGTAGCAATTATACATAAAACACTGAATAACATGTCTTCAAATACAAAAACAAAATTTAATAAAATACTCTGAAAGACACAAAAATAAAGGCACATTCCTCGTCCCATATGCTAGGACAAATTTGTACAAATACTCCTTCTTCCCTAGTGCTATTAGAGCATGGAATGGGTTGCCTGAGCTAGCCAGAAAAACCAGTGACTTGGCAGAATTTAAGTCATTGGTTAATATGCATGACTAAATGCATGACGCGTAGGACGTAATCATCTTCTTTTTTGAAGTAACGTCTGTATTATATAAGATAAGAAGATAAAGAGAAATTGCTGATTCGTTGCTTATTTTTAAATTACCTTTTTCTAAATAATGTCTCATATATTGAATAAGGTTTCATACTGTCTACTCCAAAGATTCCACCATCATATCATCGCGACTCATTCTCCTGCTAGACGACTTGTTGTGGGTATTGACCATCACCCAGCTAAAGGCTGCAATCCTATATGCCAACTCTTTAAAAGAAGTCATTGAGAGATCAGCACAGCAGAGTAAAAAACTGGCGGCTGAAAAATTAAAGGTATTTCTTGGCCCAAATGATGAAATAGTAAGAGTCGATTGTAAAATTGCAGTCATGGGGATAAAATGTGGAGGACTAATAGTTTACATTATGGTGAAGAAAATGTTCAATAAGAAATTGGCTTTTGTATATTATTTCAGAGAATATTTTAATGACATTCATTTTTTTTTGTTATGTGTATTGATTCCAACATAACAATCAGTAAACTAGTGGAAAGAAGAAATGACTGTAGATATCTATTGCAGCCAATACACTATTGAGAGGAAGAACATGTCTAGTATTGTCTGTGTAACTATTTTAGTAATTTAGCTTATTTTGAAATTTCTATGACATTTTTTTTTGTCATTAGAAAAACAATAGAAAATGAAAGCCAGAAAAAAAAATCTTTTATATCGCCATTTTGATTTGAAAAAACAATACGTTTTAAAAAAGTATTGGAATGCTAACTTTTCAAAATCTCACGCACCTTTTCTCAATAAGTATATGACATGCAAAACTATACCACTACTTGATGTTGTCTACCAATCTTCTCTCTTGTCTTTCTTCCATCTATAATGTATTCATACCCTCTAAACAACGATCATATTTTGACATTTCTGAGCAAAGGATCAAAAGAGCTGATGTGTTGTTTTTTTTCATTAGAAAGAAATTGCCGCAATCTTGAAATGAGGTGATGTCCCGATGTAAAGTATTACTAGGCCTCTCCAAATAAAGTTTAATGTAACTCTTCCGCACTGGACAACATAAGAAGCATTCTAATCAAGTTTAACTCATTCTCTCTGTAATTATTTTTCCACATTTCGACTGAATTCTTCATTTTGCCCATTACTATTTCACTACCCTGTTATGATTAAGCTTCAATAGCTTTGTCGTTTGTTATTAGAAAATGTTTCATCTGGTATAGAATTAAAGAGGAATGTATGCTCTTTTTATTTAACACAAAATAAAGTTTATAAAATTAAACATTAATTTAATTTAATGAGGTCAAATCACTGTTGGTATCGTCAATTAGGAGAGAAAGAGTTAAAAGAATTTTTTTCTTAGTGTTAAAATCTGCCAAAGCTTTGTAATTATCTTTCTTGTATGTTAATTCTTTTCCCGTATTTTTTTTTATTGTTCTTTGAATGAAACCATGATTAGTGTGAACTGTGAAAAGAGGACATTAAAAAGTTAAATACAACAGTTAACAACTTGCGGAAATTATTCTAGAATGTGTTCATGTGTTTCTCCTTTTTAATCTTTCCAGAAACAAGGTCACATGTTAGACAACTTAAACCTACAGCACCAGCAGCAACGACAGACAGAGAGGCAGGAATCAGCCACTGCCAAGCTTTTCTCCAGGTTTGATGTTTTGAGCACGTCATATCACCTGATCACCAGCCGCTTTGACCTTCACCTTTGTGATGACAGTAGTCCAGGTGTGTGTCTGGCCATGTTAATTTAGATGAACATCTAGTGCTGGTGTCTCAGTAAATGTGTGAAGTGTAAAACAAAAAAAAACAAAAAAAAAGCTTAAGGTCCTTCTCCATTTATGTTCCATTTTCATGTCAAGTATCTATCCAATTTCTGAGGTATTCAGTTCATTCTGTCATTTAATTTCTTGGTGGAACTCTCACTTAAGATATATGGATGTTCCATTAACCATTCATGATTAAAATTTGAATTCTGATGAAGAACTGGGTCATTGTGTTAGCCACATCATTCTTAAGTTGACCAGTAGCCACAGAATGTCAACTTCATTTGTTACATAAATTTTAATTTTCTATGGAACCTTAATTTGTTTCAGTAGTCTTTTTTTTAACTGATGCCAGCTGGATAAATTAAAATTATATTTTGTTTTGCTGTGATTGTAACACTGGGGAAGGAAGCTCATTTGCTGGTCTATCTTATTTATCATTGCGTGACTGGTCAGCACATTATCTAGTGTCACATCACTTTTTAGAGAAGCAACCATCTGACCAAGACTAGTGGCACTTTTGATGAACTCCAAAATGAGAGCATGGTGGAATAGGTCTCTCTGTCTTTGAATAAAAATAAATATCTATAAAGTAGGGGTTCTCAGCACCTTTTTAAATGGGTCTGTGACATAAGTGCTGTTTAGGAAGAATCTAAGGCTCCAATAGAAATAACGTTTTAATGAATGTAGATGTGAACAGTGTTGGGGTACTTATTTTTCAACAGCTGCCCTGTTCACATATAGGGAAAGACCATATGATAAAGGTGATCTTTTTAAGCAAGTTTTAAAGAGGGCAGCTTTAAAGGTCAACTCAGGCATCAGTCTGCCCTTGCTGGCTGGATGGCTGCCTGGTCGTGCGGTTTGCACGCTGGACTGTCGTTCGGATTTATCGACGGTCGAGGGTTCAAACCCTGCCCGCTCCCATCCCCCGTCGTCTTGCGGGAGGTTTGGACTAGGAAGTAAACTATCTTCAACTCTGAAGGAACATCCGAAACATGTAAAACATTTTACAAACAAACATTTTTACTGGCATAAAGGAAAACAGCAAACAGCTTCTGAAAAAGACAGTTGAAGAGTTGAAAAGCCTTTTCCAAAGACAAGTGCAGACAGCAAAAAGATAAAATAAGTAAACCTCTGCCAGACAATATCTCTGTCTGCATCAGGTGTAATCAAATATGCAGGTCACTGTGGGTCATATATATTGTGATGTGCTTGTTCAGGCTGTCTTGAGGTCAACTATAGATGACTGTTGAATTTCAACCAATTACTCTGCAAGTGTTTGAGTTTTATTGTTCGGGTGTATTCAATGTAGTTGATCAACAATACAGAATAAACAAGACGATCGATTTAACGAGTAAAGAGATGTGGATGAACAATTTATCATAAATTTATTCTAAGAAAAGGCCACAGTAAAAGTCTCTTGTCAAAATAAACACGTCTTTACCCTAGAGAATTCTATCGCTAACTGATTTTTCGGTCTCTAACTCAAAATATCCCAAATGTTCAATATACGTCTTCTATTGTGGGTCGCTAAATAACTAATCTATAAACAAGGTGTCTAACAATATATATAGATATAGATATCTTTTCTGCCCTTAAAAGTTTGTAGGACTTAAATGTTTACAGATTAAGCAAATATAGAATATGAACAAATTAGTTACATTGGATGCACATCCTTACCCTTTTTTTTCTTTTTTTTTCTTTTTGTTTTAAATATTTTTCTATTATTTTGTATTACACCCTTCCCCCCCCCTACCCACATTTCTTGATGTTTTTCTCGCATCAATCCTCGGCTTAAAAAAAAATTTGTGTGTAAATGAGTTCAATTAAAGCTTAGACCAGTGTTACCCAAGCTGTGTTCCATGGAACCCTAGTGTTCCGCCAGGCCTAAATAGGTGTTCCATGAACTACTAGAGTAAATAACTTGTAGGCCACCATTAGAATTAATCTGTCTAAAAAAAAAGGAAAGTGTTCCGCCAAATACTCTGAATGTGTGAAGGTAAAAGCTTGGGAAACACTGGTTTAGACCTTTATAAAGTAACAATAAAATTAGCTTAAAGTTGTTTGGAAAAGATTTATTTGAAGTAGGTACCTCTAGGCTAGTTTTAGGCGCTCTCTCATTCCAATTATTATCTTATAAGAGATGACAGATGATAAAAGAATTGAATTTCATGGAATCTTGGTGTAGCTTAAAATTTTATTGAAGTCTGCTGCTGCTATTAAGAAAAATATAAATCTCTTTGTTCCTCAGTTCAAGAAGACAAAAGACATTGGAAAATCAGCGGGGGCTCAATGCAGATTACATTCTTTAAAATTTCCATCGACTTCTATCCATTCCATCCTGCTGGTAAGTCTTCCATCATACGTCTCTCCTCCCCTCTCCTCACAAGCTTACTGTGAAAGTGATGTTAAGTGATGTACAGTTGGCCAACACACATTTGTTCAAATGTTAGAAGCTTTGGTGATTTAATAGTTTGTATTCACTTTACCTGCATTGGTGTTTCCCTTCAGGTGGGTCACTTAAGCTGTTTATGTATGGTGTAACTTCACAATGGCTTAGCAATGTTTTGGAGCACATGTAGGACATAATAATCTTCTTTTTTTAAGTAACATCTGTATTTATAAGATAAGATAGGATTTATATGATCTACTTTGAAGATGAATGTAGAGTTCAATTTATAAGTAAAAATAAAGGTCTTTGAAAAATTATCTCTAAATAAGCTTGGGAAAAAAAATGTAAGTTGTCAACTGAATAATAATAATAATAATAAAAAAACAATGGCCAAAACATTATTTAAGTGTTTGCTTTTTTTTTTCATGTCTAAACTTTAAAGATAACAGTAAACTTTTAACATTATCTAGAATAATAATAAATTTGTTTACATGAGTTGAAGAAAGTTCTTACAAATACATTGATCCTAATAAGTGTTCTTTAGAATGTTATATAACCTATGCAATATTCCTTCTTATATAAAAAAAAAAATAATAATAATACTTTTGGACTACTCAATTTGAACTTAACCTTTTTCTTTTGTGTAAAACTTTTTTGATAGCTTCAATGTATTTTCTCAATTTTCTCTTTTGTATATTGTCCATAATTGAAGCGTCTGTTTTCATACACTCTGAAAAATGAGAAAGAAAATAGTATAGTTTCACCCATAAGTATTGTCTTTTCATGTCATGATTCCAATGAACCTATAGGTTTTTATTTGTTTGACGCTACTAAATATAGAATAAAGAAAATATTTCTACACTTTTCTTATCCCTAATGCTAGGACAAATACACATAACTAAGTTTTTCTTACTTATTGCCATATTGGAAAGACCTAGGTTTTTTAGATTGGAACAACAGTCGACAATTTCATTCAACATGAATGGTTTAATTAACGCTTAGATTAAGTTTTGGGAGTATTTTGTAATCATCATTTGTAAATGTGAAGGGAAAAAAAAAGGATTAACCTTCTGTTTCTCTCTGTGTCCATCTAGTGGATCATTTAGAGAATGCAGGTTTTTTAAAAAAAAAGGGTAATTGAAATTTGAGTTATGTCCCATGTTTCTTCCACTCTGTCTAGCCCTGCTTAGCTCATTGAACCTTGGTTAATAGGGTTTTAGATGTGTCTTCAAGCAGCCAGTTCACAGAGTTGACAATACAACATGCTGGACAATTTCAGTTTTTATGAGAGTTTTTTTTTTTTTTTTTTTTACTGTTTTTGTTTTCACATTGGGATTTTTAAAAGTTTATTCTGTTTTAGAAAACCTTTTGGGGAAGGGGGGGGGGGGGGGTAGAGAGTTGTTTTTTTTTTCCCTCTTAAATTGTTTTTTTTTTTTGTTTTTTTTTGTCTCCTTATTTCTGCTGTAAATATTTTCTTTGGTTCTAATGTGTCATCTTTTCATTTTAAAACCCTTTCTTTGTGAAATACTTTCTTTTTCTTTATTGTGTAATCTTTTCATTTTATTTCACTATGAAATCTTTCCCTTTCTCATCTTAGTTCATTATAAAATCTTTCTTTTTCATCTTGGTTCATAATGAAATCTTCCTTTTTTTTTTTTCATTTTATTTCATTATAAAATCTTTCTTTTTTCATGTTCTTCATCTTTATGACAATTTAATTTCTGGTTTATAATGGTCATAGTCTTCTTTGCTCTATAATGATCATTTGTTCATTTTGATCATTTTTTTTTTCTGATTGATTAATTTTAAATCAGCTTTTTATGCAGAAACATCAAAGCAATTTTAGGATGAAAAGTTCTGAATATTTTAATGTCCTTCTTTTTTGCTTTATCTTTCATTTGAATGCCTCGGATTCCAACCTTCCAACCGTGCCTACCATCATCCCCCATTGTCCTGCGGGAGGTTTCAGTTAGGATGTAATTATCTTTAAATCTGAAGGAACATTCTAAACAGTAAAACTTGTTACAAACATAAAAATTATAATATAAGACGAATCTCTGCTCTAGTTTTGAATATTGAGAGTACTTTTGTATAGATTGCGAATTGGTTCTTTTAGGCTCTTCTAGAGAAACATTATTAACTTCATAACTAAGAAATGTAAAATGCATTTTTGAATATTGAGCCAAATTATATAATAGGGTAATTTTATCAACTTTATTCCTAGAATGTATAGAACCCAGGTTATACAGATAAAATTATTCTTTAGTTCTAGCTGTGTAGAAATGTGAATAGTTGTTTTGTCTGTTTATTATTTGCTGTGGAGACTGTGATTACTTCCCCTGTTAATCTATTCTTCTTCCATTTCATGACACTATATACTGTATCATTTGATTGTATTTTTACTCATTACAGAATTGGGTGATTTGGAAAGTAAGCCATTTTTATATCTAAACATGTGATAATGAAACTGGTTCTCTAGTATCTATTTAATCTTCTATAGAGCATCTATGTATATTTTGATATCAATATCTATTTACTTGTGTCCTGAGTTTTTTTAAGTTCAGTGTTACAGCATACAGACCTTACTTATTTCTTTTAATATTCAATAAAAATTTTTGTATTGTTGTTGTGCACTGTTTATTATTTTTATTTCTTGAGATATAAGTGACCTGACCAAAAAAAAGAGAATGAAAAAGCGCTAACAAAATATCCTCAACAAAATAGGTGTAACAAACTAGTGCCCATGACAAAACAGCACCATTTACAAAAAAGGCCCAATTGTTATTCTTATCTTTTATTCATTTATAAGCAATTATTTCATATAATGCAAAATATAAATACCCCTCCATAATAAAACACAATTAAAAATAAGCAAAACCTAATAAATGAAATATAGATCTATCATACTTATTTATATGCCTAAAGTACACAGGAAAAACACTCAATCCTAACTCTTTCACTCCTAACTGATGATACTAACATTGATTTGACCCCATCAAACTGAAATAATTTTTGGTTTTATAAACTTTAATTTGTATACCAAGAGCATGTATTTTTCTATAATTATATACCTTGTATAACATTTCCTGATTACTTACAAAAAAGTTATTGAAAATTTATCATAACAAGATAGTGAAACATACATGAGCAAAATGAATAATTCCATCGGAACTTGGAAAATAATTATGGAGAGAAAGAGTTAATGACAATTTATGTGATAGTTATATAATAGTTACAAAAAATTAATGTCAGATTTACAAAATGGACTGATCACATATTGTTAGCAATGCTACACAGAAACTCCATCAGTGGATGTACTTTGTCTTGCTCATTAAGTTACACATACTTTGTCTTGCTCATTAAGTTACACATACTTTGTCTTGCTCATTAAGTTACACATACTTTGTCTTACTCATTAAGTTACACATACTTTGTCTTGCTCATTAAGTTACACATACTTTGTCTTGCTCATTAAGTTACACATACATGCAGATTTGCCTTATATCAAAGTATCTTGTACTCATTGTACTCATCTCTGATGAAGTGATTGATCAACTTGTAGATATTAGGGTGGTGACCATCAGCTGAAATGCATGGTGCCATCCCTCCACTAAATTGCTTGTTTATAACAGTCCTGTACTTTTAAAATGCTTCACCTAGAGATTTCTGATCTAAACATGACAACGTTGTGGCAATGAGAAGTCACGGCAGCAAAGATTACGATTACTGAGAAAACTGTCCTCGTTTAATGTTAATGAAAAGGCCTTGGCTATGTTTTATCACGCTCACATCTGCAATATTTTAAGTTTTAATATGACTGCCTGGTATGGCATTAAAAATAAAAATAAACTCCATAGAATCCTAAATGCTGCTGGTAAAGTCATTGGCAAAAAACAAATCATCCCATTTGGGCAGCTGTTTGAGACAAAAATCCATAAAAAAGCTAAAAAGATTCTAGAAATAAAAAATCACCCTTTAGGTCAGGATTTTTTATTTTACCATCACAAAAGAGATACAAGACACCAGTAGCAAAGACAAACAGACATAAACACTCTTTTGTTCCCCTGGCATTCTAATCATTAAATAGAAACAATTTGAATAAACTTTTCACATGTAAATTATGAGTGAGTCTGGTGTGAGTGTACATTTTGTTTTTTTCTAGTTACAATGTTTTGCTTGATGTAATGCACAAATTGTAAGACAAATTTCCTTACGGACGATAAAGATAATTATTATTATTATTAAAGAGAGCTGCTTCTAAAGAATGTATAGATTTTACAGCTATATTTCTGACTAGATTATCACTACCATGTTACAGACATAAACTTATATATTATACATACAGACCTAGGTATTTTGTGACACGCTATTTTGGGGGGAAAATTTTGCACTATTTTGACGATGCTGTTTTGTTGTTGCTATTTTGCCATTCGCTATTTTCTCAAATTTTAATTTTCATTTTTTTAATTAGTTTTTTTTTTTCCTTTTGAGTGTCTGTTTAATAGCATTATTGACTTTTGAGTGTAGCAGTTTAATGAGTAGAATGATCAACTTTATTGGTTAGATAATAAAGAGTGCTGCATTGATTAGAAAGTACAGACTGTATGGATTATAACTATAGTGTGCACTGCATTAGAGAGTAGTGAAGGTAGTAGGTTTGAGAGCTATACATTATCACATCATTACTTTCAGAGTGCAGAATATTTTAAACTTGAAAAATAAAATCTAATTAAAGATCATGATACTTTGATTTTACTAATCATGATGTCTTTAATAAGTTTTGAAAGAATATTAAATTGATTCAATTTTCTATTTAATTTCTATATAAATCAGCCAGGAAAGCAAACGACTATGCATAACTAGATTGACATATGAAATACGTAAAATGTAATTATCTTCTATTTTGATGTTACGTCTGTAATATATAAGATAAGATAAGATGTATCTGCTAAGATAACAGTTTAGATTGTTAGAAGTCATTTTGGTTTTGGGAATTTATTTTGTTACCAACTAAAAAATGTTAAGCAGAAGCGAGTGGAATATTTGAAATAATCTCAAGAGTCAAGTTTTTATTTAACTAACAAGCAGGACTCTTCATTTACTGTCCCTGTTGGTAAAGAACTGGCATTAAGCCAAACTGAAATATGAATTGTTTACACATTGATGGCTCATTTCTTATTTCAACTGATCATTGAATATGTGAATAAAAGAGTTGGGTAGAAGAGAGAAGGTTGTATCCATGTGATTCTCTCCAATTTCCTTCACTTTATTGTACTCCCTACTCAACAGACATTAACCTCATTATGACCCGGGGTAAGTGCAACACTTTCCAGTGCTCTATTATACACAGTTTTCTTTCTTTTCTTATATCAATACTGACCATTATAAAATCACAAGTTTCTGCCTTGCCTATTGGACATAATCATTAGCTAAACATCATTTTAGAAAAAAAAAGTCTAACAAAGTCTCATTTTAAAACAGAAACAATTTTTTTTAGAAAAACATTTGTTTTAAAATATTTTTTCAAGCATAATAATTATTTTTCCTTTCAATTTCATTTCAATCATTCCATTTTTTTTTTTTATATAAAACTTTGATAACGAATAGTTAACTTAGTAGAAAATGTATTAACACTCCACATACATATTTATAGAGAGCAAAGAGCAACAGCAACATTAACTCTTGTTTATTGTACTAGCACAAAGCACATAACCCTAAAAACACTGTTGAAAATTATTGTGAGGTGTTTGAGATTTAACAAAAATATTTGAAATTTATGTTCATTAATATTTTGAGTACAAGTCTCTAAATTAAGTTTGTTAAAAAGGATAAGATCATAATTTTAATTTTTTGAGTGATTTTTATATGGTTAGTTTTTTGTTTGTTTGTCAGTGTATGGGTTGGCATGTTTCAATTCTATGTTTTGTTTAGTGATTTATTCATATTTAATAACCCTTCATTCTTCTTGTGTTTAATCTTACCCTCATAGAGTGTGTGTTAACTTGTTGTGTGTTATAACCTTGAATGAAAAAAACAAAAACAAAAAAAAATACATGATGTGCTTTGCTATTGCATATTGTAATTGTTCACTGTTCCCTTCAGAGTTGATGTAATTGTAATTTGCTTGATTATATTCAAATTATCAAAACATATATATATATATATATATATTCTTCACTAATAATTCACATTAAATGCACTTTTGTTTTTCTTATCATACACACAGAAGTCTTTAGCATCTGACAATTTTATTTTTTTTTACCAAAGTCTTACTTATGTTTTTTTTTCTACTTCTTTTATTACAGGTGATGTTTCTAATCAACATATTAACATTGAATACATTTTTTTTTTAAGTTAAATTTCTGTCTTTTTAAAATATGTTGTTGTTTTTTTATCTAAATGTATTGAATTTATCACTTTAAGGTCATTGAATGATCAGTACTTGTGATCTCAAATCATGCAGCACCCTAACCTATTCAGAGTAACTTTGTAACACCTGGGGTAATAAATGAATGTAAATGTTCAGCTGTAATTAGATTTATGTCCCCTGAACACACCAGTGCTGCTATTTTTTATTGAAAAGAGAGAAAGGCATAAACTGTATCATAGTGCAACCCTATTTTAAGTCTGAGATCTTATGTGTTGGGGTTTCATCCACATTGAGTTTGAACTCATTACACTTTTCCTTTTTTTTACATGTGCATACATTTTTATTTGTTTGGTAATAGCATACTTAAAAATTTTTCAGATTTTTTTTTTTTTAAAGCAACATATTTAATGTTTGATAAGAAACTTAAAACATAAAGAGAAACATAAACAACTTTGCATGGTTGAAACCTAAATAAACTCCAGAGTTAAAACATCAAGTTATAATCTGAGGAACTCACTCATGATCCTTTTTTTTTTTAAATAGTCTTTACAGCGTTTCTGGTTAATCAGATGCACCCAGATCTGATCAGTGTGGATCTGATTACAGGCTGGTGGGATAAAATGCAGATATATTATATTACAAGACAGTTTTGATACTTGAGATTTCGGTTTGAATAATCAGCTTGTCAGATCAGCTGGATTTGATTATATATCTAAAAACAAAAACGATAACAATACATGCATGACTGCTCTGAAAATTCTTGTCCCAATGATATCAAAGTAAACAAAATGTTTTCAGATAAGCAAATGTCCATTCCTTAGATTTTAAAATGATAATCACCGCTGAAATGAAAATTACATGAATAGGGCTCATTCTGTCATGAGAGAAAATAGATGCACTCATATGCTCTTCAGTCAGTTGTAGTCTCTGTTAGAAAAGTCATAGTTCCCTACACCTTGGGAGCTTTTGATTTTTCCTCAAGGTTAACACTTTTCAACGCTCCCTGTTTATGAGGAGCATCCACTTCCCCCCTCACCTAATTGTATGAGAACTTTGCTCGGCTTAGTATCTATGCCACTTGAGCAGTCTGAGGCTATATAAGGGTACCATTAAGATTTAGTGATTTTTGTTTTTAACAACTTTGAAACAACATTACATATATTTAAAATTTGCTTTATTGGTGACTAAAACACTCAATAATATTTGTTAATGATTCATCTATATATATATTATTCTCTTCATGGCTCAAGAGTTCGGACAAGAAGTAAAGGAAAGATCACTCTTTTATTTCTACAAATCGAATAGAGTTACCCTACAAAAAAAAAGAAGGGGGGGAGAACAAGTAGTATTCACCCGGCACAAAATAGCAGGGCCAGACTTAACCGTTGTGACCAAGAAGTCATGGAAAGATCACTCTTTTTTATTTCTACCCCACGTAGTTTTAGCGGCGAAGAAAAGAGGGGGAAGAGGAGAACAAGTAATCTACTCTGTATTCACCCGTCACTAAATAGCAGGGCCGGACTTAACCATTGTGGGGCTTTATGCGAAACGGAATTCGCGGGGCCCAGTTTGGGAAGGGATATGGATTATAAGTGAAAATTAAGAGTTTTTATTAGAAAATACATTCGTCTTTGCATTTTATTCATTCTTTAATACATACAGAATTACTTTATGAGCCTTGCGTATAGCAAAGTCATACAGTATATCATAAAATATCTATTTCCTACATAGATCACGTTCAACAGCAAGAATTACCAAATGTTTCAATCTATCCACAAGAATTGTTGACTTCAAGTAATTCGTCATCAGTTTGAGGTGGGAGAAGCTTCTTTTGCCAGATTCCAAAATTACAGGATAATGCCATTTTTTTTATCGCTCATAGGATTGTCGTTTTCCTTATTGAATGACACCCCAAAATGACAATTTTTGTCTATATATTTCAGGAGATTTGTATGGGTTTTCTAAAGATTTCAATAATTTCCAGATATTTCTAGGACTTTTTGTATATCTTGCAATTCAGGATCCAGGAGCTCCTGGTTAATTGACACGAGGCCGCGTGAAATCTATTATAAGTTATAAAATGCTTTAATTTAATAATTTATACACCTAGAATTAGCGCGGGTCCTATGAAAGTGCAGGGCCCACAGTGGTGGCATAGGTTGCAGTGGCCTAAGGCTGGCCCTGCAAAATATCTGCGTATGCTACGTCGCCGCTCGACTAGTTATTAAAATTATTATTATTATTTTTATGTTTTTGAATAATGAGAAACATAAGAAAAAAGATGCGGGGGTCGATTTGAAAGAAGTGGATTCATCAAAAGACGAGCCTGAAAGAAAGAAAGAAGCAAAATGTTTTTGGTTTTTGAAGATAATAACTTGAAAATCACCAAAGCCCATCTAATATTCATCGCGCCACGTGGAGCTGAAGGTCTAACGCCCTCGATGTAATCGTGGGCTGTTGGGTGCTCTTAAATCTCAGATTTTAAAAAAATATTTGCTCATTGGGGTTATAAATAAAGAATACATTGAAATTTCTAGATTTAAACAAAATTAGAATTTATTTCGCTTCTTTTTCTCCTGCTCCAGCTTTTAAACCTCTTCGATGTGAATTGTTCCATGTATTACCTATTTTTATTGACTGTGTTTTTATGTGATGGGCTTGAAGTATTTATTTAGATAAAAACACAATTCCATAAAACAGATAACATAAAAACAATACATATATAAAGTATTATATTTGATTTAAAAGTGAATAACTGTCATTTTTCTCCTATTTTTAATTAAAAAATATCTATACATTGAAGGATATATTACTTTGTACCGACTAATTTTGGCTGCATTTGATTATAGCAAAACAGTAAAATACATTTCTTCATTTATGTTGGTCTTCTAGTATCAAATATTTGTATTGTAGCTCCATTTCACTGTATCATATTCAGCTACTATCTGTGAAGATTTTTCCTTCCTGAATGCTTCAATGATTTGCTTTTCACTTTTGCTTCTTCACATCTATATTTAATGAGCAGAAATGTTGACAGTGCAAATATTCTTTGTCTAGTCAATTCTTTGGATGTATTGATGTTGATGTCAATAATTTAGAACTCTTCGGTTCAAAAAATCTACACAAAAATACTTTTTTAAAAATGTGATTGAAAGGGAACTCAAATAATTGGGTTATTTAGATGTAATTAAACATTTTAGTATGGGTTTTAAATCAAGTGGAGATATATGAGGTTTTAATTATTACAAATACAAAATAACACTTTAGTATTGGATATATGTCAGTGTTAGTGTCTGAAATGAAATTAAAATTATTTTCTTGAATTATTTTTTTTTTTTATTAGTTTAATTATGCTAAATATAGATACAAGTTTTCTTGAATTCTGAATGTTTGTGTGTCATCCTGATGTTGGTTTTTTAACTACAAACGCAAGTATGAAGAGCATTGACCCAAAAATCCTTGGGTACAAGTCCAGATCAGTGGATTCAGTAAACCGAAATCTCTCTGGGAAATTAAATAGATCACTGTGCTAATCCACCTGTAAATAAATAAATCTGTTTGTCACTTATAATCAATGTGTCTTTCACTTATATGTGTCAAGACACTTTGTACTTGGAATTGATAGCTCTGTAACAATAGGCCAAGCATTTCTCATTATTTCAGCTTGAATTATTTAAACGCAAGAACAAATCTTTAACTATTTTGTAAAGCAACAATTGTTTTAATTTTGATCCAGAGTATTTCTCACCTGTGTCTGTATTTCCTACTTTGTTTTTGTTTTTTTTATTTATTGCCTCTTTAATTTCAAGGACTAAGTTTTTTTTTCCTTTATACCTCTTTATGTTTGTATTTCTATGGACTCCAAGGTGTCTCTTTTTACATCCTGCAGTTTTAATCATTTGCTCTTTTCAATCTTCAAGTATAATGAAACTTTGGTACATATATATATATATATAATTAGTCAGTTTTCTTTTGCTCTGTTTTGGCATAATTAAGCATTAGAGAGGGAACCTGTGCAATTCACTTTTTTTTTTGCTTTTATGAAGAGAATTTTTAAAGAATGCACTAATGAGATCAGGAAAAGTTTTTACAAAATAAAACTAACATAAATATGCTTCATACTTTACATTATTAATAAAATGTTAAAATGCCTGCGGAAGCTTTGTATGAATTTTTGGATTGTTTGTTTATCTTTGTTTTAGATAAATTTGTAAATGTTCATTTTGTGTCCACTTCATCTGTACATTTGTTTTTATTATCTCTTGTTACCAGGTGGTGAAAGAAAGCAATGGTACCACTACACAGACAATGTGGGGTCACGGAATCATTGGGTCAACAAACTGTTTGCTGAGTTCAGGGAGAACGCTGTGAAACTGCGGAAAGTGGTGGAGTCTGCACAAATGACCTCTTCTTCATCAGCGCCATCTTCCCTGGCTGCTCAGTCACAGCCTTCATCAAACAGGAACCTCTCCCCAAAGGCCTTAACCAATAACCAAGGTTAGTTCTCTTTGGAAAATTGGACATGTTTCACAATTTTAATAAAACTCTAGTGATAAAGAGGACTTCGTAGCTTATGTAGAAAAAAATATATCATCAAATGTCCATGTCCAATTGTATCATACATGCAAACCATAAAACATTAGGGACTAATGAAATCTAAGAAGAAATAGGAAATCTTTCAAAAAGTTCAATTTGGCCTTTATTTTCAAGTCTGTACACAGTAACTCTTTGTAACAATACATTTGTACATCTCAATTATGAAATAATAACTATAAATTTAGAAAACTTAAAACTAAGAGTGATGGACCATAATCAGAACTATTTCAGGTGAATGAAATGATAACATTTAGCATTCTTCAGTGAAAACTGTCATTGATTTCCAATGGTCTTACTATTCCTTTGTTCAAGTTCTGAATGGAACTGTCACCCCTCTTATCTTATCTTATATAATACAGACGTTACTTCAAAAAAGAAGATGATTACGTCCTACGCGTCATGCATTTAGTCATGCATATTAACCAATGACTTAAATTCTGCCAAGTCACTGGTTTTTCTGGCTAGCTCAGGCAACCCATTCCATGCTCTAATAGCACTAGGGAAGAAGGAGTATTTGTACAAATTTGTCCTAGCATATGGGACGAGGAATGTGCCTTTATTTTTGTGTCTTTCAGAGTATTTTATTAAATTTTGTTTTTGTATTTGAAGACATGTTATTCAGTGTTTTATGTATAATTGCTACTTTACTTTTGAGTCTTCTATGCTAAAGGCTTTCTAAATTTAGTGATTTTACTAATGGTGTTACCCTAGTCAAATGTGAATATTCGTTTGTTATGAATCTCACTACTCTTTTTTGTGTTTGTTCCAGCTTCTTAATGTTTTCTTGAGTTGAGGGGTCCCAAACGGTGGATGCATATTCTATTATTGGCCTAACCAAGGTTAAATAACATTTTAGTTTTATGTTCTTATTTGATTTATAGAAATTTCTTTTAATAAACCCTAATGCTTTGTTGGATTTTTTTGTAGTTTCATCAATATGTGGATTCCATGACAGTTTTTCATTTATTATAACAGTAACAGATGCTCAGAAAGAAAGTGAAAAACAAAACTTAGTAGTATATATTTCTTAAACAATGCAGAAACAGACAAAGAGTTTTGGAACCCAAACTTACACCTTGAATGGGTAAGAAGGAGGGTTAAAAATAAAAGCATAATAAAGAATCTCTCTGAAAGAACATGATGTTAGCAAATACAATACACCCCATTATGGTTGTCAGTGACTGATTTGTTTTTTCAGGGTCAAGGTCAGCGCAGAGTTCTCCATTACATCAGCAGACACATAAAAGTACCAGGTTGTTGGAAAGTTGTTTTGTTGTCAAGGTAACATATGCTTTTTCTTTTATTGCACATTGAAAACTTTCCAGTATTTGAGACATTTCACTGTTATAGAAATGATTAGGTCATTTTTGGTCACAATAGTTTTATCTTTCAAACAATTTTAATTTATCTGAGATTATAATTACTTCATATTCAACATATCAACTATGAGTAGTGAAAAATTTTTTTTTTTACAAGGCTTATATCAACTCACTCTGGCTCGTAAAAAGTTTGGTATCATAATTTCTCCAACACCCAATCTCAGATCAAGCTGAAATTTTGCACAATTATTTCATTTACTTGACAAAAAAAGAGTCAATACAAAAAATTAGCAATTAGTTAATTAACAATCGGTAATTAATTATTTTGTTTAGAATCTCGTATAAGCTGAATATAGGTCACCGCTTTAAAGTAAGTTTAAATAAACAATAGATAACCATAGAATCTTCTATTTTCATAGATAAATGCATGAAATAGCGCTAAACGAAAACAATTGATACAAAATATTTCTAATTGCACAGATTTATTGTTGTTGGTTTAGATCTTCTATGAATTTAATAACATGACTGATCCAAATTAATTATTACAGTTATACTTAGTATAAGGTTTGTTTTGTATTTTAAAGTATTTTTTTATGTTGTTCTTGTTTTTAAATATTAATGAACCTGGAATAGTCTACACCAATTAAGGGTATTGAATTGGTGTGAGGTATGCCATATTAAATAGTGTTTATTGATTATGAACATAAGAACATACTTAGATTGCAGCCCTGCATTTTTGGGAGATATATATGTAAAGGTCTGTCTTTACATTTCAATTTGATTTGTTTCTGTATGTTATGAGTTGGTCAAAGTTTATTACTGTGTAGTCGGGCTCAGTCAAGGATTGTTGCTGCACACTACCACTCAGTCAAGGGTTGTTACTGTCCAGTTTGACTCAGTCAAATTTTGTTATTTCAGATAGAAGACATGACTGTGTACATGGTATCAATGGCAGGCAAGAAAAGGTCAGGCACCAACAAACTTTTGTGTTCAGACAAGCGTCAGCTCCATCTACCTCCAGATATGTCTGTCATCCATGTAGAGTTCACTGACTACTTTTTCCCAGAGGGGCTGGAATATCCAGGTAATTGATGGTCTTGAGTTGAAATAATATGTCAGACATTTAATTGTAAGTCATTTCAGAAAATGTTTAATTATAGAGCACTAAAAAGGTAAAATACTAAAATTATATGCTAAAGATTTTTCTTTGGGAGAGAGGGTGAATCAAAACTGCTTTTTATATTTTTGATTGACTAATTTGCTAAAGGTTCAAGAAGTTATAAACCATTGAAAAAATCTATTAGTTTCACTTCATTTTGATTGATGGCCTCACAGAATATTTTGTAAAATCTATTGTCCTTTTTGACTATTTATTAGTACTCAGCAATTATGTCTGATACTGTTTAAACTATATTACTATTTTACAGCATAATGCAAGCAATCCAAAATTTAAGTTCATTTTTCTAGCAAGTGATAAAAAGTTTGACCACTCACTTTTGTTCTTCCATTTTTGCCAAATATTTGTTTAAAATTTTATTATTAAAAAACCGGGGGCCATAGAAATAGATGACCTTCATATCATCTCCCCTGCAGATTGCAAGGTCTGAAAGGGGAACTTTTTACTTTACTTATTAAATTTTAAAATATAAAAACAAAAATCAATAAGTGTAAGAAAACAAATTAGTCTGAACAAATTCCTGGGATATTTTCTTTCAATCAAATGAATTTAAATCAACTGAAATTAATTACATAAGAAAATAATTTAACGTTCATGCTTTTTTTTTAAAGTCAATGTAATAATCATTGACATTTTAAATTGTATAACAAAGTGACAGAAGAAAAACTAAAATGGAAAATAAATGTAAAATAATTCATAACTGTAACAGTAATATATTTCAGCTTGACATGCACAGTTCAAAAATTTCAATATAATGTTAGTAACACACTTGAGTTACTATTTGAACCTTGAGTCCTACACCGATAAATATATCTTGACATTAGTTACATTTACAATCATAGGCAGAAAGCAAAAGTTTAGTTTGCACATTTGTTTATTCCTGGGATTGTAGCAGTCTCTGTGTTGTGGAAATATACAGTCATTTGGTGTTAGATGCTGTACCATTGGGAAAACATTGTCTAACATTGCTTGTGAGTCTACCAGCCAAGTGATAACTATAATTAGATGTTCCAAATTTGTTTTTAATTAACATCATTATTGTTTTCTTCCCCCAAACGTAACAGTGACCTGTTTTGACTTTGGTCAGCATAAATGAAATCAATGCTTTTTGCTCACTAGTGTCCATTGTGCCTAGTCCTTTCTAAAGTTTAACATCAATTTAATTTGAAGATATGTGCAAACAATCCTTAGTCCAAAGATATACAGAATTAAGTAGTCACATCCCTGACTCAGACATTGTTAAACTAGTATCATGTCTGTCACAATCTTAGATTCATGATCTTTTTTGTGTACTGTTTAGTGGTTTATGTCTCAGTTTTTCAAGTTGTTCTCATTCTAGTTATCAGCTGTTCAATTACTCCCCTTTGTTTTTTCACAATGTATATTCTGAGTTTGATTGAATGCCATGAACAATGACACATTGTATAGGCTTGCTATTTATGTCATATGATTTTTGTGCTAATGTGTCAGGCTGGTATTCAGTGACTGGGACATTTTGGATGTCCACCTTGTTGCGGGAAGTATCACAGGACAGGAACTTTCTCCACACTGCATTGATCTTTGTATTCATCAGGGCATAGATGACCGGGTTAGTGGCTGTATGTGACCATGAGATGTAGATGACCATTGTATATAGAAACACTGGTGTCATTTGAACACAAGGATCAATAATGCTCATGATTAGGAATGGGATATAGGTTACGCTGTAGTTAATAAGTATGACAGTGATCATTTTAATAAGTTGAGTGTTGCGAGCTTGACCTCTGAACCTTGTAGAAGCTTCCTTGACTGTGGTCAGTGTTCTTTTCTGTGATTTGAAGTGGACATAGTAGATTGAGGCATAGCAGTAGATGGTCACAAGGGAGATAATGGAGATAAAGATAATGCTGAGAACAGAATGAAAACTGCGCTCACCTTTGATGTTCACCATGGTGCAGTAGCCTCGTTTGGGATCATAGCCAAAATCATCCCAGGCATGCAGCAGTGGCACAGTGTATATGGCCAGGGAGATGGCCCATGGCATGCACACCAGCAAGAAGATGGTAGCAGTCATCTGACAAGGCTCATACTTCACATTATGTTTAATAGCCAGGTACTGGCTGACAGTGATATGCATAAGCAAAAGGCATTCTGCTGTAATCACCACATACATGACATAGGCAAAGCCTCGGCAGGTCCCTTCGCCAAACACCCAGTGTTTATATAAGTTGCTGGCAGCTATCATGGGTAGTATGAACAAAGTGCTGACCAAATTAGCTATGCAGAGGTCAATTATCATCAGCATTGTACAATTTCGGTACAGCTGGTTCTTAGTAATTAAATAAATGGAGACAGAATTACCCAAAGTGCCAAGAAATCCTAATGTCATTGATGTGGCTACATGGAAAATTCTGAGCTCCTCAGCCATCACAAAAGATTCATTTGTTGAGCACATTTTGATGATGTCTGGGCCTGAAATGTTGGTGATGTCTGGGCCTGAAATGTTGGTGATGTCTGACCCTGAAATGTTGATGATGTCTGGGCCTGAAATGTTGGTGATGTCTGGCCTTGAAGAAATAAATCAAATTAGATATAAATTAGATATTAATTTTTAATAACATTTTTAATGATCTTCAATGTTTTATGCCAAATTATAAAGAAGATAAAATAAAATGATTTCCTTCAAGTTGAAATATATTTGTTGCTGTAAAATATCTGTTTAAAAAAAGAGAAAGGAAATATGACACTATGAATATGCTTGGAACAAATATATTGAAACTGACAACCTCCTCCAGGCAGAGGCAAGTAACAATAAATGAACTAACCAGACAACAGTCACACTAGCAAATGTTCAGTCTTATCCAACAGTGACAATGTCAATTCTTAGTTATCATACTGCACATGTAGGCAAAATACAAGTCTGTTAAAACACACTTACTGACAACAGATTATACTTTTCTTCTTGTTTGTTTGAGTTCAAGCTGATTAGTTATCTTGTACTAGGATTACTTATTGATTTCACTGCAGCTTTTAGTGCTTAATACTGGTTGGTAGACAAAGTATCAAGGAAGACATTTTGGGGGGATTCATTGAATCCAATATATCCTTTGATTTTGTTTGAGCTTGTGTAAATCAACTTAATGATCATCTCTCTTTACTTTCCCTAACAAATAAATGATTGTCTTTTCAACTGTGCTGCTAATTTTGTATTATTTGAGTGCTAGTTTTGTTTTCAGCTTCTCTTTCAATGTTAGCTCTACAAATCTATGGCTTCAACATTAGTGTTCAATTTTACTTGATGCATGGAGAATAGTTTCAATTGCAATTACTATTTATTCTGAATAGTTTCATGATTAGCAGCTATTTTGGAAGGTATCATGACTAATGCTACTTTTTTTTTACACTTTTAAAAGAAGTCGGTATAGTTTTAATTAAAGAAGGCTTCTAAGTCACTTTGTTACTTTTTTTTTGTTATTTATTTTAAACTGTTTTAACTCCATCTTCACCGAAAACGAGTTGTTTTTTTTAAATGGAAAGTTAAATTGCTGCAGGGAATTCATCTGTCCCTAGTGGCTATAAAATAGTGTTGCTGACAGCAAACACAGTACTGATTCTATTTCAATTCTCTCCCTTTCCACCTGTCTGTCATTCAAAGTAATCCAGTTTTAGAAATTAACTCAGCTGCGTACAATGATTACTTCTTAGAAGCAAGTGTTTGCTTGTATAGGTTTCACCCAATGAATTTTTAAAAAAATATTTTTTGTTTCAATAATGAGTAAGTAAAAATCCTTTAAGTTTGTGGGGCATGTGAAGTTTACATGGGTAATAGTTTTTAAGGGGAGTGTGTGGCCAGCACAAGTACCTTTACTTTTTCATAAAATGATAGGAGCCTAGCAGAATTGAGATCATGATTGTCTTTATTTTTACATTTACATTTCTGGCTCAAACCCAGGATCCTAAAAAAAAAATTTGTCTTTACTTTTTCAAATAAAACATAGTAATATTAAGAAACAGAAGTACTTTAAAATTGTAGCCAAATTTTATATTTAACAAGTTAACTTACCTACATAAATGTCATATATATGTGTCAATATAGATGATAATATCTTCCGTAAAGGAATATTTTCTGAAGACTATCCAGTTAGAAAATATTTTATCTTCATCAGAGAAGCTCTGCTATTCATCCAAAGCAAAAACACCATAACTAATTATAGTGGTTGCTGCCCCTTGCTAGCTCCACTAGTTACCCTTGGCATCTAATGATTTATTTATGAGTGCTCTCCCTCATTATCAGATAGTTTACTTTTCCTTTTTTTTTTTTTTTTTTTTTGTTTTAAATTGTGCAAGGTTGGGTATACTATTACATACAGATGTGGGTAAGAATAGAAATATGTTGTCTATCCTCCAAGTTCCCTCCCTACTTCTGCCACAACTCCCTCTATCTCATCCAACTTCCCTATTCCCATCCAATGTGTTGTGGGCTCAAGTAAGGATCAGGAAGTGAGCCTATAAATGTGCAATCAATAGTTTAACTAGGGGAGACCAATATTATGTGCCTGTATTTTGTCAAATGGGATGAGGGTTCCTGCATTACTGTCTCAAAATGCAGAACTCACTGTATCTATGAAGAAAAACACATTGAGATCTCATGGGTTTGAGATCATTACATGAAGCAAATCAAAAAATTGTGGCCATTGGTTATGGAACATGGAATTAAATTGTTAAGCACATTGTCATCTCATTTCTACCTGTGGTCATGTCTGGGGCATAAGCCACCAACCAGCTTGGCATCTCAGTTTTGGGCGAGTCTCTCCAACTGTCCACAGGTCCATAGATTATAATTAAGATAACTTAAGATTTTAATATTGTCTTAATATTATTAAGACTTTAATATTGTCTTAATATTATTAAGACTTTATTATTGTCTTAATATTATGCGTGATGGATGGAATCTATTCAAGTTAAAGTTCACCACTATTTATAAATAGCTTAGTCGACTAACCTAGAGACAATGTCCATAATCCCATCCTGAGGCTACTAAACATTTTGAGAAAACAATTTGATCTAAGATGTATAGTGTTTGATATTGACATATATGCAATGAAAATCTTCATGTTGTAAACAGTTCTTTGTAGTTATTTTTTTTTGTACAAATGTCATAATATAGCTTTGTATTTCTTAAATTGTTTTATAGTTTTATGACCATTGACAATAACCTGTCTCCAAAGGGATGTGATATAGTCAAAATGTATAAAAATAATTATGCTCCTATTTCAATCAACTATTTCAGTATCAACATCCTCCTGTTCAAATCAAATAGGGACATTAATAAGTCACTGGCTCTGATTGTTTTATGTCTCAGTCATGTCACCCTAGTTCATTTTTAAGTCATGATATAATTAGATCTACCCCCATCCCACCTTCTTTGCCAAAACAAACAGACTAACCACCCTCCATTTCAAGTTATTTGGTTTGATTTTTATTACCTCCCTTATCTCCATCTTGTTGAACTAGATTTTATTAATTCCCCTCTCTGGGTTATCAGCTCTTATGTCCTGGCGTCTGCTTCTTGCAACATTTGTTTTGTTTTCTTTCTGCCTTGTTGTTTTGTTTTCACTTTACACTAATAGAACAACTTAAAACACATTTTTTATGCTCTCTTTTTGTCCTATAAGGATAATGTTAATATTTAAAACAGCTTACAGAAAGCAAATTAATATATAATTAATCATATATTAGAGTCTTCTCCCCCTTCCTCCCCTTGTAGAATAATGTGACATATTTATTTGAATGCATTCCTCATTGAGTAACATGACTCTAGTAGCAACAAAAAATTGTAATTAAAATTGCTTACAAGCACATCCTATTACAAAAATAAAAGAGGTCAATATTTCTACATACTAACATAAAAAAAACAACAAAAAAATATATATGTATTATACTCTTATTTATATACAAACTTTTTTTTTTTTTTTAAATCACAATTCTTTGAAATCATTCTCTAGTACTGTAGGGAGTTAGAGTTTTAATATTTTTGTTCCCATCATATGTAACTTAAGTGATACTTTTGTTTTGTCAGTTCCACATGCCAACATGTATGTCCTGGTGAACCCTGTACGTTTAACTCTGGACTTCCTCACTTTGTTGTGGTCAAATGTTTTTCTACTGACACTGACCAATTCACTTGTAGGTACTTTTGTTTTTTGATATTGCATTTTTTAATTCATAATGGAAATAGTATATATTTTGTATACATGGTCCAGAAAACTTCATGTAGACTTATTTAAAAAAAATATTTATTGAAATACACTAGTTGACCATTTGAATAAATTGTTCACACATGGCCATTTCATTGCCCTATTTAGGAAGTATGAATTTCTATTTCTATTCTATGAAAAGTGAACATGAATTATTTTGAATTTGTTGGATCCATTGCAATTTAGAAGCTGAGGCACTCTCTTAGGGACTATTTGGGAGCCAGGGCTCAATAAGTTTTGGAAACCATTAAGTTTGAGTGATATTCCTCTTCAAATCATTAGCTAATAAATATTTGTGTTATCCAAGAGCTAGTTTTGGGAACAAACCCAGTAGTAGAGTCAATGATGGCATGCTGATTTTCTGTTGATTAATCCATCAAATTTTTTTTTACTAATGTTGGATCCTCTTTCCACCAAGGATTTGGACTCCTCCAATGAGCAGAAGCCACCAGAGCATGTGGACATCAAGATAGAGATGCTGATGCCTAGGGTAAGTTAATAAATATAGTCCATGAAGAGGTAAATATGTGTAGTCTTGTAATATGTAGCTCAGAACCTTATATAAAGAGGTCAGTTTTGTTTAGACCATTGTTTCCCAACCTTTTTCTTTAACAGAACACTTCGTACATTCTGATTATTTAACGAACACTTTGCTTATACTTTAGAGAGATTTATTCATGTGATGGCCTACTAGTTAATTATTTCAGTAGTTTGTGGAACACCTATTCAGACCTCTGTGTTCCGCGGTTTGGGAAACACTGGTTTAGACTATTCTTTTATGGAATGTAATTCCTGACAAACCCTTGGACAAACTTGAGAACAAATGTCATTATCACTCTGTACTACCAACTCAAATAATGTTAATGCACTTTTTAGTAAATATAGCTGTTAAATAAATCAGGTGGTAAATTATCTAACAAAAAAAAAAAAAAGACAGTATCCATAATTCCTTTTTTTTAATCTTTAAAAACAAAAATTAAGTTTTTCTCTCCTCATTTAAAAAATTTATTTTAAAATGTTTCTTGTATCATGATACAAATTGTGTAGGGGTCATTTTATTTCTAAATCTTTTGGACCTAAAACATTTTTTTTTTCTATTTAAAAACTTTTTTTTTTTGGAAATTATTGATTTATTATTTTACCCTAATTTCTGCTCTTTCTGTAAATCTAGGTCATTGTTCCAGCGGAGGAGAAAGTTGAAGGTCAGCCTGACAGACCAGAGGCAGTCCAACTTCAGATCTCAAAGCTGGTAGTTAGCAATCTTCGCACAGAAGAAAAGATGAGCCGAGAGGACTTGAAGAAGCTGCTAGATGAGTACAAAGTGGCTCGACTTTTTTCTCAGACAGACTTCCCCAACGAGGATGGAGAAGATACATACCAGAGGCTTATCCCTTCTATGTTTTTGGAACATGCTCTAGGCTTGGATGATCCATACATTGACAGAGGTTTGATATCTTAAATATTATTGCTTAAGGAACAAAGCATCTTTGCAACAAAATTCCACATTCTACATTCTGTCAAGTGCTAATCTTCCATTGTTGTTTTTTTTTTAAAAAAAAGCTTATATTAACTCAGAGATGCGGTGGCTGAGCTGTAAAGTGCTTGCTTTTGAACTGGGGGTCCCGGGTTCTAATCCTGGTGAAGACTGGGATTATTAATGATGTTACTTCTGTGAAGATAAAGATAACTAGCTTCTGATCTTCACTTTGAAGAGCCAAAAAGATTCAGGGTTTAACTAGTTTGAACCTATTGGTGCCTTGTTTTGCTATTGCTCTGAGTTTCTTGTCTTTTTTCTCTGCTGTCAGTTACCCCTTTTGCCTAATGCCCTCTGAAACATCATGGGCTAATTGTACACAATCGAAGGTGTTAATTCTGCTTTCCTTGAGAGAAATCTTGAGGGTATATTTATATCTTTTGAGAATGTCTTCCATTACTCATGGCCATTTAGGAAGTTACACTTTCAAACGTATGGACAACATATCCAGCCCATCATAGCTGGGACCTATTGTATATTGGCATGAGTACTGTCCATGTACGCTATATGTAGAGGTCAAATAGCTGTTCATGCCAACTCAGTTGGTTTCTAGTTAAAAGGCTGCATAGGTAGAAAGAATCATCTTTTTGATGTGTCAGTAATATGAAGACTAACACATTGAGGAATATAACAGAAAGAATCATCTTTTTGATGTGTCAGTAATATGAAGACTTAACACACTGAGGCAGAGAAGAACTAGAACTGTTAAGATAGTCACACAAAAGTTTTAAGATCCGTCTTATCACTTAACTGTAGACATTTAAACAATTTGCTGATTGACTTCCCAGCTCCTCTCCCCACTTTTCTGACTTCACATCTGACTTTGAGAAATACTTTCCTATGTAAGACAGAAGAATGTTGAATCTTGTTGGATTATTATTAATTTCTTTTTTGTCTTTTATTTTTATTTCAGCTGTTCACATTTTGTTGAATCAAGTCACTCAGAAGTCTCCAACTGATTCTCACCTTCATCTTCCTCTCAGCCTCCCTTCACATCGCCTCAGCTGTAACAGCCTGAAACAAATGGCCTCCTTCGACATCTGGTCAGCCGCAGCCGATCAGGTCTGGCTGGAATTCCTGGGTGTTCAGAACAACAAAAATCGTCCGGCTCCATTTGTAGAAGCCATGCCTGTGACTGTCTGGCTGTGTTCAGCTCCATGTAGTGCTTCCCATTCTCAAAAGTCATCTACGACCAGGCCGAGTCAAGTCAGTGGTCAAAGCTCAGAGTTCACCACTAAAGTAAATGCCGATATCAACTGTGTAACTTTTCAGAATGGAGGCTTAGATCACATAATGAATAAAGAAACCAGCAACCACAGAGACATTGAAATTAACAGCGGCAAGAGCTTTCAACACCAAAAACATGAGCGCAGTTCTGAGATAGGTTACGATAACAGAGACAGTAGGTATCAAGATCATGACGGGAACAGTGTTTCTCATTCAGGCAGAGAGGATGACAGAAGGCCGACTCGTCTTCCACTTTCAGGGGGGGCAAGCAACCCTTGGCTAAGTAAAAAATTATCCAGGACAGATTCCTTACATGATAGCAACACTGTGATAGACCCAAGCTCCAAATCTAATTTAGATGACATCCAGTCTGACTCTGGAGATCGCAGCTCAAATCAGCAGCCATTTTCAGAACAATATTCAGAGAGTCATTGCCAAGCTCATCACAGGAGAGATAAACAGTATCACCGGGAAGACTCACGCTCCAGTTCCAGCCCTCCACTGGACCAATCAGAAAGAAGCAGCAGAAGACGAGCTGAATCTAGAGAAAGGCGGTCAGCAGATAGGCACATGAGGCACAGCAGCAGCTCCAGCATTGAAAGAAGTCACAGGGGTCATGACATTGAAGGAAGGTCGAGTGCAGAGGGTCAGATTTCTGACTCCCACAGGGCCAATGGCAGAGATGTTATGAGGAAAGAAGAATTTTATCACAATGAAGACAAATTGAGAAGTGGGGAGATGGAAACCTCCCATTCCTATCGGAGAAACCGTCATAGCAGCAACAGTAGCTCAGAGAGGGCATCAGCTGGATCCAGTAGGTCCAGAGAGAGAAGAAATTTGTATGAAATTCAGACTGATGAGGTAGACAAGAAGTTGCCTAAAGATTTGCGGGAGGATAGAGCTTCTCCAAGAGATGAGTTCCACCAAAGATCTCATCGAGATATCTATGGCAGGAGAGCAGTCAGAGATGGAAGCAGGGAGTCTGATAAGAGATACCCTGCACTAGATAGCCATATTTTTGAACGGTCCACTGGTCGACCTAATAAGCGAGAGATGGATGGAATGCCTCTGAGCAGGAAAGGATTTTCAAGAGATCGTGATGGGGGTACAAGTGACGACATGTCTGATACACACACACGGAGGCACCGTTCACACAGCAGAGGTGGAGATACGGATAGTATGACATCAAGACTAGAAAGAAATGAAGACGGGGACAGTTATCGACCAAGGTGCACACCTGATGATCAAGAATACAGGTCAAGGCTGGGTGAGCACCTTTACTCAAAGCATTCTGATGCAGACTGTGATAATGACAGGTTCAGTCCGACATCTCTTAGTTCCCTAGACACCATCAGCAGGGAAAATAGTCAGGGTGTTGTAATCAGTGAAAACAGGGCCGGTGGGGGGGAGAGTCATACTGTCACTAATGCTGAGCCACCTGAGGACAAAGCCTGGGCAAGGATCAACCAGAGGTCACCCCCCGATGGCTGCAAGTCGCAGGATGATGTGTGCTCTGGTGACAGATCTGGCAAAGGTCAAATGACACCTAACAGGAAGACGTGCATCTTGACTAAAGTGCAGGGCAAAGTAAGAGCACAACTCAACCACTTTCAATATCTGTTCTTGCTCAGGCTGTCAGAGTCATTTACTGCATTCCAGAATGATCTCTCAGCTGATCTGGAGGCCTTGGAAGCCAAAGCATGCAGGAAGAGAAAGCTTCCAAAAGTGCCTCCACAGCCCCCTTCTGTGACTGTCATTCCCCTCATGCTTGGTGAACTGGAGTTTGCAGTGGTCTGCCCTTATCAGATGCACCAAAGGACATTCTCTGATGATTTCAGCCTGGTCTCCCCTTTCCTACTATCCACAGGACAGGATGCTGTATTTGGTGATGATGGAGATGGGACATGTTTCCCTCAACTTGTGGACAGTAGTAAAGGTTAGTCATCATTCCTAACAGTTCATTTTATTGTCTTCATGAAAGTTGACTTTAAATTGATAGTTTTAAGTGCACAATTACTTTGTATAAAGTTTATCAAGCAGAGAGAACTTTTCCTACAACAGTTGAATGCCATTCTTGTCTTTTTTACTCTTGCATAGCTCCCTGTAACAACAACCAACCAATTCCATTGTTGTGAGACTGCCTTTAGTTCAATGATTCAAAGTTAAATACTTTTTCCTTACAACATTTGAGATATGATTAGCAGTTTCTTTGTTGTACATGTTTAGGATATTTGTTCAGAATTGAAGATTATTACATCCTACACAAAGCAAGAGAGAAAGCTAAACTCATTCCATTTGCGATGTCTCCGAAGGATCTTGAAAATCACATGGAAAGAAAGAGTGTGCAATACTGAGATCCTTGTGAGAACAGGTATTCCCAGCATCTTTACAGTCCTCAGAAAATGCCGCCTGCGATGGCTTGGACATGTGTCAGATGGAGGACAACACCCACCCACCCCTCCACACACACACACACACCCCGAAAGTCATTCTCTATGGACAACTTGCATCTGGCTCAAGAAAAACTGGTCGCCCCCACCTCCATTACATAGATGTAATAAAATGGGACCTCAAATCAGTGAACATCAATACTGACCATTGGGAAGACATAGCTCTAGACCGCAACAGATGGAGAGAGACAGTGACCAAGAAAGCTATGAACAGCAAAAAAACATGGGCCTCAGCGCTGGAAGAAAAGCGTACCATGCGAAAAATGGCCAGCTCCTCTACCACCAAAGCGAAAGCCACCTTAGCCTGCGATATTTGTGGACAGGAGTGTCTTTCCAAAATAGGGCTCCACAGTCAGGTGAAAAATGTTCGAGATGAACCATAGTCGCTCTATGACTGATGGAGGCCAACTAACATCATAGCAAAAACCTCCCTCATGATGACCGGGAATGGCATTCTAGCCTGAACTATCAAGACGACAGAAGAGATTGCATACCACAGGCAGCCTAGCTGACAGTACACATGTTTTTTAAACCATATCAAGTCTGAATTTTCTACTTTATTGATAAATCAAACTACAAATATCAGACAAAAAAAAATATTTTTTTTAAAATATTTTTTTCCTAACTATATTTGAACTGTTTCCTTTTTAAGTTGCTTATAGCTTATTAAAGGATTTTTCTCTAGCATTTTTAAAAACTTTTTCCTGTAGAGTTGTCCTTTTTTTTTAGATAGACCATTTTCCCATTGAGATGCCCGATGTTTCTTTAAATGTTTCCTTGTTTCCAATGTTTTACTCTAAAAATAAATTTCCAGGCCAAAGAAGTAAAGATGACTCTGCCCTCAAGCCTTTCCAGTCCTCCATAAGTTTTAAGTCTAGTTCTAGCAGCCAGTTAGAAAATGTAACCCACCTTGGGCCACCTTCTGATCTGAACCAACGTAATCGAGCCTTCACTTCTGGCAGCACTGCACATGTTCCTCCCAGTAGCGTCATAGTTCCTGTGGTTACTGCTCCTACCTCTCTCAACTCCACAGATATTATGTCCCAGTCTCTCAACTCTATTGGCAAGGACTCTGGGATAGGTAAGTTAACTAATTTATTCAAATGGTATAAGTTAACTGTTTCTTATTTAGCTGGTATACTTAAGTTAACTATCTCTTGTTTAACTGATATTGGTAAGTTAACTGTTTCTTGTTTAACTGGAATTGGTAAATTAACTGATAGGTGCAAGTAAATTAACTTAACTAAAACTGAGAAAAACATTTTTATTTTATCTATCTTGATTAGTATCCATTATTTGTATGATAGATGTAAATATATAAACATTTGTGCTTTAAAAACAAAATATTGTACCTATAAAGCAATGTATAAAATGCAAAAAAAAAATTAAAAAATCTACAAATCCAAAGTGTTCAGTACTTTGAAGTATTTACTTAAGGTTCAAAATTGATTACAATTGTGAAATAAAATATAAGATCTGGAACTAAACATATTTTTGTTTTAGTTAGTCTTGAGAATAGAGAAGTATTGATTGAAGCTCTCAGTTACTTGGTCTAATTGAATAAGTAGACACTTGTGTAAAATTGGGGCAGTCAGATTATGGTGATCAGATGTTTTTGAGATAAATCATTGATAGTTACATTTACAGTACATATTATGTACAACTACCAGTACAAGAAATGGTTCACAAATGATGAATAAGAGACTTATCTACAATATGCTCATGATCTTATTACTTTTTGGTAACTGTAGGTATAGACAGAAAGCCACAAAGACAGCAGCACTCTAAAGGTGGAAGCTCGGCTGGCTCCTCTCGTGGCGGCACCACAGACATGAAGAAGGCCTTCACCTCCGCCTTCTCTAGCCTGACTGACAAGCTGAAGCACAAGATGGAGAGCCTGGATGATAGCCACAGCATTGGAGATGATGCTGAGACTTTGTCTATCCGCACGGACACCTCAGATGATGACTTTGAACACATGTCACTGGATGATGTAGAGGAGGTGCCAGCATTTTATCATGACCCCCCACCACCTGAGATGACCCCAGTAGGAGGAGATAACTACAGTGACATTGGTGATATCGGGGACTCTGTCAGCATGTACGCTGAGAGCTCAACAACTAAAGGAAAAGAAATGGTCAGTTTGTTAGAGACTTCACAATAACATTACTTTATTATGTCTAGAGCTTCTCAGAATGAAAGAATCCTTTCTTCTTTGCTATATCTTGTTTGAGCACCAGGCAATTTATCACACTGACAAGCTATT
Organism: Biomphalaria pfeifferi; assembly: GCA_030265305.1. Classification (NCBI taxonomy): domain Eukaryota; kingdom Metazoa; phylum Mollusca; class Gastropoda; family Planorbidae; genus Biomphalaria; species Biomphalaria pfeifferi. Next base: position 491,311 of record JASAOG010000072.1, read on the forward strand.
TGTTTATTTCAGGATTAGAGATTTTAAGATTGATTTATTTATACAATTTTTCTTTAACTGGACTATTTACAAAATATTCTGCTGATACTTCAACAGGTATATGTAGTTCTGTTTAAACTTGACCACACTGAAATCATCATAGAAAACAAAAGCAATGAGAATTTGACCAAAGCCCAGGTGGCAAAACTTGGTTCTCTACAGTTGGGCAATATTTCCTATGAAGACTTTCAGGCCAGGTTCTCAACTGGAAAAGGTAACTAGTTTCCATAGGACTAATTTAAATATAAATGTGTAGAATGATGGTCTTTGAACTAAAAAAAAAAAATTAACAGTATAAGATAATTGGAAAGTGGTATTATCATAATTCTGGTTACACTATCAAGTAATAAGGTCAACTTATGCATATCACATAGCACTTGCCCCTGAGAGAAAACTAATGCAATAAAATACTGAGTTATAGCATTTTTCTTTTTCAAATAATTACTAGCTATCATTTTTAGAATTGTATGCATTGAAGGCATTCAAGATCAATGAAAAGCTTTGAAGGAAATACCTGTTCTTACACTGTATAGCTTTTGTCTTGTGACGAGTATTTGTAGTAAGGAGGAGTATCCTTACCTATCAAATTATGTGTCAAAGCCAAGTGTTGATGTAATAACCTAGCAACAATAGGTTCTTGAGTTGACTGATCATCTGCTGTACTGGGATAGGCCTATTTTGACTGACAAAACAGTAGATTTTAATCGCCCTGATCTGCTGTTCATTGATTAAAAAAAAAATGCTACCATTATTAACATCACTGTATTATTAGCGGCCCCAGTAAGGGGAAAAGACACTATTAGTTTTGTGTGGTCTGTCTGTCCGTCCATCCCATTTAGATCTCGTAAGCTAGAAAAGGTAGTGAAAATCCGACATCATTATATTTTAGACCATTCAACGGCTACTTTTTTCTTTTATGAAAGCGAAAAATCTCATTTTTAAAATCAATAACGCAGTTTTTTCATAAAAATACACCATTTTTACAACTAATCTTTAGTAATAATATCAAACATGGGAGGCTTTTTAGTAAGGGAGTTGACTATATTTACCATTTTTTAACACATTAATGCAAATGGTATTAAATTTTTTTGTTCCAAAAAAAAATTATTTTACAATTGTATTGTCATACTAACGACTACAATTATACAAAAAAATTTAATTTTTTTTTATAAAGAGAAAGAATCTATTTAGTATGCATATTAGTGGAACATAATTTAAAACAACAATTAATAAGTAGTTTTTCATATTAACGCGTGAATTGCAGAGCTACAATATCAACATGGAACACTAAACTAAAGGAATTTTTTTTACAGAAATTTTTTTTTCTTGACGTTTTAAATAAGAGATTGACCCTTTACAAAACAATTAGATCAATTAGATATTCATTATAAGACATCAGTTTGGCCAGGTTCATATCTAATTTCACATTCACCTATCCCATGGTCTGCTGGACTGTTGGGGCACCACACAGGATTTGTCAACCTTCTTTCTCCATTCTTCTCTGTCATTTGCCATTGATAGAATTTCATTCTGATATTCTTTCTGAAAATATTGAAACCTGTCTTTTTACCTACCTGGGTGGACCACTTCTGATAGAATTTAATTGTGATATTCTTCTGAAAATATTGAAACCTGCACAAACTGTCTTTGTAACTTTGTTATTATTATTTTCTTTTTTTTTTTTAAACATTCACCTAGATTGTGGATAAACTGTCAATGTTTTTGTTTTTTTCATTTGCTGTAGGTTATATCCAGGAGGACATTTCTGAAGCACCTGCACATCGTTACCCCATCAAAGTCAGAGCCTGTAAGCCCAATCCAGATCCAAACTTATCCACCTGTGATCCAGGTCGTATGTTTATCCAGGCCCATGACCTGAGCCTGCAGTTCAAGATGTCAGGGTTGATTTGTTTGTCAGATTTCTCTGAAGATGAAAAGCTGCCAGAGGCTCTGCCAATATCTGTGGAAGTCAGGGATTTGTTGTTGGTGCTGGAGGTAGGACATGTCAGTGTGGGATCATTTTTCATTGGAGAAAGTAGCTAAATGAAAATACTTTTTCAGTCCCTTGACACTATTTAAAGCAAAATGGTTTTCAACTTGATAGTAACTGGCTTATGGAGACAGCTTAACTTCAATTTATAGAAAGTAATTTACTTGGCAATTTACTCAACAAAAAAAACATTTTGTACTTTAAGTCTGTGACTAAACATCTGTCTGTTATCTTCTACAGGAAGACAGGCCACCAGCCAATGTGACTTCCCCTGGATCACTTCCTGTCAACTTGCATATCAAGCAGTTGTCAATAGAGCGTGGAAAAGATGGCATATTTTATATAGCTGGTGAGTTATAATGGATTTCAGCTCATTAAGCTGGCTTTAGTTATTTGAAATTTGGCTTCCACTTGTCTGAATAAAAATGTTGTTGTTTTTTTCTTGTGATGTTGCTGGTCGATGCAGAGGATGTCAATAAGACTTCTCTTTTGCATTGGATCATGAGTTGGGGGTTTTCTTTAATATAATAATTTACATCATTAAGTTCCCCTTACAGACCATGCAGTCTATAGGGCAGATGATGTAAATGTCATCTGTTTCTGTGGCCCTCAGTTAATAAGGTTGTCATGTGGCCCGCACATACAGGACAACCGCCTTTACGTTTTTCCAACTAATGTCAGGTATCCATTAGAGCTGGGTGAACTCAGAGGCGCCCTAACGATCTCTTAACTAAAAATCCCTGCCTTCACCAAGATTCGAACTTGGAATCCTCCAGTTCGAAGCCAAGCGATTTAACATTCAGCCACCGCTTCTCCGATTTACATAATTGCATTTGTAATTAAATCAGAAGTAGGCCCTAATTACTCATTTCTCATTTGTAATCAGCTTTTTAAAACAAAGATAGGACTTCAGCATCCATGTTCATAAAGAAACGGTTATTATTATTTTTTAATACGTAGACATAAAGAATCAAGAAATTCAAAAGGCGGAGGACAGAAATTCATATTTTTATGTGGAAGAACTATAAACCTAAATAATATATTTGTGTCTTTTTGCTGCTGAATTTAAGGAAGTTATATATAAAAGAACTATGTACCAGTATGTTCTGCCACTGAATTAGAATGACATATTTAGTGTTCTTTTAGTAAGGAAGTAAAGAAATGTTTTCTGTTACTGAAATAGAATGACATATTTAGTGTTCTTTTAGTAAGGAAGTAAAGAACTATGTTCTGTTACTGAAATAGAATGACATATTTAGTGTTCTTTTAGTAAGGAAGTAAAGAACTATGTTCTGTTACTGAAATAGAATGACATATCTAATGTCTTTTTGTTTCTTGCAGGTGTACCTAGCAGCTCTTCCTTCATATATAACCCCTTGCCTGCTTCACAAGCACCTCCTCCTCCATCAGTACCCAAACCTGTGTTTACCAACGCTGTTACCTCCCCCATCTTGAGCCCTGATGGCACCATGTCACTACTGATGGCCAGCCAGAATGAAGCAGTCCTGCTGCGGCGGCAGTTAGAGGAGGTGAGAAGAGCAAACCGTCTTTATGAGCACCAAATACTGCAGTGGAGGGACATACAGGACAAAATGTCTGGGCTTGGTGGGAGGTCAGCCATGGGGAGAGGAGGCATACCCATTGGAATGGGACGAAAGAGACCCAGCTTTACTGCTGACTCTCTTTCTAGCAGCCCTTCGTCCCAGTCTGATCGTGTGAGGCTGTCCAGAGATGATGTGGACCCAACGAAGGATGAATTGGAGCGGGAAAATCGTCAATTGATCGAACAAGTAGCCAGGCTGGAAGACGACTTATTGACTGCTTCTAAAGAGAAGGAGTCTTTGCTGCAGACCCTGCAGCTTCTACAGGATGAACTTTTAGCTTCTGAACGCAAACAAAGATCAAAGTCCAAAGTTTAGCTGTAACATCTGAACACATAATGTATTGTACCTCAGCATCATATAGTTCATTGGACATGTATAATATCAAAACCTTCTTTCTTGACTGATAATTAATGCTATTCACATTGATACATCACTACACACCTAGAGCAAAATTTCAAATATTGACTTGTATTATACAAGTACATATCAAATCTGTATCATAAATTTTGTGACTCCATAACAGTTCTAAATGGCAACCATTAGTGTTGAAAAAATCTGGTTTTATGGTATTTAAAGAATATAATTTATGTGTGTGTGTGTATGTTACCAGTCTGAGTTCCCCTGTGTAATTTCCTAACATGAGAGGAGAACTTAGACTACTTGTGGGGATTCCCTCCCATATCTGTGATTTGTTTTTTTTTATTGTTGCTTTATATACACATTTCTTTCAATCTTCTCATATGCTGGCCAAAAAAAAAAATTGTGACTATATTTATTTGTAATCTTTTTTTTATTAGCATTTTACTGATGACAGAAATTGTATTTACCTATCTGCATTGTTCTGTACCATACTCAATATTGTATCTCATCTATGAATTCCACAATTATTTTATTGTACATATTTTTTAAATACAAATTTAAAATTATTTATCAGAGACATATTGACTCTAATACATGTGACTGTGTGACTTATATAACCATGGGCTATGTCTTTTTTTTTATTTTCATTCAAGCAGGTGCTGTCAATTTTTAATAAAGCATAATATAGTTTGTGATCATTTCAATACTTAGCAATATCCTTATTTGTACCTATTATAAGACAGTGCAGTATGGTTTTAACAATATAAAAATGTGTGAAGAATATCTACTTTGGTAAATCCTAAGTTAAAAGGACAAAAATATTTATAGATTGTTTTTGCTAGATAACTGTGACAACTGTAACTGTGATCTGACAAGACTTATAGTTCTTATGTGTAACACAAAATTGACACAATTTTAAGCATATTAAATTAAGCATAATTTAGTTCCTTTAGAAAATTACACTTGTAGAAACTTGATTACATTTAGTGAAAGCTATACGTTAGACGTTCTCTGACAAAATATCTTTGGCAAAACTCTTTAAATTTGAGCAGTCTTTATATTCATTTTCTTGGCCAAAAATTTTTATGTGAAACTACCGGTACTTAATTATTTCTTTGTAGAAGATTTGAAAAAAAAATATATATTTTATATAGATTTTAGGGCAGATGATGTAAAGGTCAACTGTTTTTTGGCCAATGGTTAACAAGGGTTTCATGTGACCAGCACAATGACCAACCGCCTTTACTGTCCTCAGTTACCTATTAGAGTTGAGTGGACTGAGAGGTCTCCTAAAAATCTTCGCCAAGATTTGAACCTGGGGCCCCTCTGTTCGGAAGCCAAGCACTTTATAGAGTATGGCTTATTAAATTATTTTTAAAAAAAAAGCTAATTCTGCATGCTTTATTACTTAATGATATAGACCTCAAGAAAAGCAGAAAATTTTTCTATTAGAAGCATTGATAACCATCTTTGGCCTGTGTGACTTAACCAGTCCATACTGCATTTTGTCTTTTTGATTTCATGTGCCAACTTCACATAACTATGTAAATTCATCTACATTTCAATATTCTCTGGGTGAACAAAGATTTGTGCCTGATTACTGAGGCTTTTTTTTTATTTTGTATGTTAATTATGTCTTCTCTTGATTCCTCCACTTAGCAATATGCTCAAAATATCCTTGTACTACCGGTACTTGACTGTTACAAAAAATATGTTTGATTAAACATAGAGCTGACATCAGTCTTTAAAGAATTAGGCTATGCCTACTAAGTTAGATCTGACTCCAGTACTTTTCAAAGTTCTACTTTACCACAACTCATTATGCCCCCTCACCACCTCTGTTTCATTCATCTTATGACAGTTCGCTGAATAGCTGATCAAACTTATTTGAATGGTCTGTGCTCAACCTTTATTTATAATTAATAGCCTCAATAATATTTTGTTATGTTTGTATTGTTTTAATGAAGAATTATCTTTCATTGCAACAGATCTCCTTTCTCCCTAAACAATTAATACAAACTTTGCTCAAGTATTCAGAATTACAAAGTGTATACATGAATGAAGCTGTAATCCATTAGCAATGAATACATCTATTTATTGCGTATTGTACTATCAAGTTTAGTATTTTATACCGGTACCATGAAATCAAGAAATTTACATTGCAAGATTTAATGTTTCTTGAGTGCTTAAAATTAACTAGCCCTCTCCCAGGAAAAAGCACTTTGAACCAGAAGGCATATAGTTAGCTAGACTAACATGGAAATGACTCATATATGAAAAACACAGGTACATTTTAAGGGATTATACCACTATATTTAATTTTTGTTCTTGTGTCTTAGTAGGTTTTCATTTAGTTAAGATTGTCACATGGATTCATTGGAAAAATGCAAAGTTTACAGATTTAATTTCTAAGAACAACTGATATATTGTCATACCGGTATATATGTTTTGATCCAATGGGACACACAGATCTGTGCACCAAGAGAACATGGTATCACATGAATCAAACATTTATTGAGAAAATAAAATATTTTCTTGTCACTTTGTTTGATATTGACATTTTGTTGTTCTACCATAATAGCGAACTGTTTACCTATATTTCTTATTATTAGTTGGTTACATACAGTATAGTACTCGTCAGTCTTGTTTCAGGATTGCCACACTCAGGGTTTAGTACACACTCCATATAAAACAAAACAATAATACTTGGTTTTGTAAACTCACCTATTTCACTTGATGATTTGGTTCCAGGTTATATGTTTATTTTACTATGAACCCCTGCCATTTGTTTTCTCACTTATCGGTATAATAATATAATGGATCCCATCCGTCTGTTTTCTTGATATGTAGAACAATGTATAATGATATAAATTGAAATACTCCCCATACATAAGCTTGAATAGAACCAGCCTTTAAATTTGAGTATCACTTCTCTCTCCCTTCCCCAGCAAATCTTTTCTAACAAAAAGTCAAATTGGTTACATCCATTTGTGCCAGATTCAATTACCAATATCATTCCCCCACACACACTCTACCCCTTAGAACAGTGATGCCCAGCCCTATTTGACCTGTGGGCCATTTTAATTTCCGACATTTGTGCCGCAGGCCACATCACCAAAATATAAAAGAAAAAAAATAACATTGATGTTTATTACAAACCTGTGACTCTAGTACCGTACTTACAGTAATTAAGAAGTTTAACCAACTTCTTCTCATCTGATTACAGAAATGAGACGACAAGCTTGTGCATCCTTTGTGATGGTTGAAATTTCATTAAACAAGTTTTTACCAGTGAGGGTTTATTTCATGTTCATAAAGGGTACTAACTTCTCTATGATTTCAAATTTGCTGTTAGTGTAGTGAATAAATATCAAGAGTTTGATAAGTATCAGATTTGTCAGTTTTTATCATTATCACAATCCATCAAAGAAATTGTGAAAGCCCTGAGGAAGGGAAAAATTTTATTTTTTTTTTGGGGCGCGTAATTTACATTTTGGGATGATGTTTCAGCGGGCCAGATGGAATCATGGCGGGCCGTAGTTTGGGCATCACCGCCTTAGAAAATAGTCCTATATACAAGTCTTAGTCGACTTCTTTTATCAAAATATTTGAAAGGCTCTGATACTTTTAAACACCATCAATTTTTTAATGTGTTAAAAATCATCTTATAATTAATATTTAAATGGAATTTTACAAGCGTGGGGAGGTGAATTTGGATCAGTAATCATATCTGAGATGAACTGTGCAGTGGTTTCCAGTTCAAGCAGTTCTCCATATAGTTTTTGTTCTATAAGGTTTTGGGGCTCTTGGTATAGTATGCAGCTTTGAAGGACATGGTCAGCATTCTCTGGTGATGCTCCACAGGGCAGGTTTTGCTTGTCCCAACTTTAAGCTTCTATTATTATTGTCTTTTTTTAATGTACTAATGAATCTGCTTAATTCAAAGTGGTAGGAAACAGGGGATGGCTTTGAATTAATCATGTAATAATTTAACTTAATTACCTTTTAAAAACAGTAATATTTCAGATTCTACAAAATTATGGGTATTTTCCTTTAACAGTTTGACTAACACAGGTATTAGTAATACGCACTTCTCAGCAATAGCTTTCTTTTTAAACATCATTCTATCTTGTTAAAATTGTTTGTAAATATGGTACTGATACTGGCAAGACAAAGAGCATTGTACTTTCAAGATGGTGAATTATCATTTTCCTCTCAAAACTAGAATAGTATTTAATTCTCAGTATAAAGTAAACAAAAGCAAATGAACTTGTTTCAATTATTTACTCTACAGACGACCTGACAAGGGAAGATTTAAGTATTTTTTGTATCTTGCCAGGTATTTTGTGTGGAAGTTGTTATAGAATACAGTACCACCACTGTATCCTACTTGTATTAAGATTAGAACAACTATCTTTAAAAAAGTCACTTGCTAACTATAAATTGATATTAAATGGAACATTTAACTGCTGTTTATACCAGGAAAAAATTGTGGGATGTTGATTTTTGATATTTACAATTTAAGTATTTTTTGTATCTTGCCAGGTATTTTGTGTGGAAGTTGTTATAGAATACAGTACCACCACTGTATCCTACTTGTATTAAGATTAGAACAACTATCTTTAAAAAAGTCACTTGCTAACTATAAATTGATATTAAATGGAACATTTAACTGCTGTTTATACCAGGAAAAAATTGTGGGATGTTGATTTTTGATATTTACTATGAATGAAATGTAATTGAAAATGAAACTAACAAATAGCAATACAAAGACAGCTTAATTTTTTAATGATATTTTATTTCTGGAATCATCTGGTTGCCATTGCTAAAAAAATATTTCAATACAAAGTTTGTTAAAATAAACAAAAGCTGAACTAATATGAAAGTATGACAGGAAAATAAAATGCAGTTATGTTTAAATGAAATGGTGAATAGAAACAGAGGATTAAATCTGAATGAAATAATGGCACTCCATAGACTGTTCCAACTGAAGAATGAAATTGCCAAATAGCAATTACTAGATAACAGCCAACAGAAAAGAAATGAACAAAATACATGGAACAACATACACTAAAAATAAAACACTTGTACCAGATGTTATGGGCAAGTGCTAGTAAATGCTTTACCTTTAAGTTTTAGAAAACAATTGGTTCTGATCAGTGATTTAAAAAAAAATTACAGCACAGCTGATTAAATGAAGAGTAACAGCAAAAAGAATTAGTTACCTTTCAACTCCCAAGTATAGAGAAACTGCATCTAAAGATTATTACAGTAAAATGTTCACAATTTCATGAGTAAAAAAATGATCTCCAAATGCAGCGCTTACTTGGTTAATTAGAAGGTACATTCTTTCAGCTGACCAACATGAATCCTATAAAAGCATACAACAAAGTTTATTCAGTCCTTGCTACCACTCCTAGATCTGGATGCCCTGTCTTCATCTCCTCCGTCTCCTGCTCCACAATCTTCTCTATTGGATGTGTTCACTGTCTCGGGGGGTGGTTGATCATTGTGATTGTCCTGTGGCAACCTGGGACTTTTAGATCTACTCTTTGACTTAGAACCAGATTTAGACCGAGCAGGAGATCTAGATCGAGACCTAAATTGGGAAGAAAAAATACAAACATTATGCACTAAAAAAATATTTAAAAAAAAAGATTTATGTGATTTCTTTGACTTGACTTTACTCACCTTGATTTGCTTCCAGAACCACTTTTCTTTCTGTCTCTTGAACCACTTTCCTTCCTGTCTGGAGAGCCACTCCTTGATTTGGCAGAACCACTTTGTGATCTACTTCTCTTTCTCTCGCCAGATCTACTTCTACTTCTCTTACGGTCCCTGGATTTGCTACGCCTTCTGCGATCACGAGACCTACTCCTGCTTTTGCGCTTCCTATCATTAGATCTTGAACGTGACCTTTGACAAGATAATGTTAGAAATTAAAACACAGAAAACCAAATACTTTATAACTTAGCTATTTCAAACAAGTTTATTGTGTTTTGAATTAAGTATATATAATATATAAATCTACATTATCTTTACTATTGTTAAGATTCAAAAATGCCTTTCTTTAATTTCTTTGATGTAAAGTACTAACAAGTAAGCATTTGTTAAATATATTCTTACTTATCAGGTAAGGACGACAGCTAATATAACTCAAAACTAACTACCAAAATATTTTAAAAATTACAAAATAACAACAAAAAAAAATAATAATAATAATTTAAAAAGCAAAATAAAAAGACAAAGCAAATGAAACAACTCAAGTTTGCTTGTCTAACCTGTACCTCCTCCTGGGAGATGGTGATCTCCAACGTCCACCACCTCCTCCACCACCTCCACCACCACCTCCTCCGCCGCCTCCTCTACGACCCCACCTCAGCTCTGGACAATCTCGAGCCCAATGTCCTGTCCGTCTACAGCGAAAGCATTCATCATAGCTCTGTGATGAATTGTTGTCATTCCTTTTCTGTAAAGGACCAAAAAATAGTTTACAAAAAATCATGAGACAAAGAATAAGTAGGAAGAACTTAAATCTAGTACACAACTCCATAAATTGGCTATGGCTAATAACATCACTTCTTACCATTCTTCTATCTTTTCCTCCTTTAGCCCATTCCACAATGATACTCTGACCATTAAGCTCTCTGCCATGTTCATATTTTACACAATCCTGGAAAATGTATACAACCAAGTAAATTAATTTGAGCACAAAAATTATAATTATAAAAACAAAGGCAAAAAAACTAACACTAACTACTAGTTAAATTTTTATAAAGCCACTTTCAATTAATCTTTTTAACAATACATATAATCTATAAAGAAAATATAAAAGTGCATAGATTCATTGACCAAGAGAAAGAAATAGAAAAGTTTTCTGAATTGTTTAGAAGAAAATGCAGATTGCTGGAATTTTAAGGTCATATTTTATCTACAAAAATTGTCGTTGAAGCTACAGATCTAAATGAAATGAAACAAATAGAAATCTGCATGTTCTGCTGTTTTTTTTAAAAGTAGCACAAGGTCTGAACCAGACAAATAAAAACCATAATCACATTTAATAAAAAATATAAAGACAAACATACTGGTGGGAAAAGGCTGCACTGGGCTCAAGTTCACAGCCCAGCCCCACAGAACAAAGCAAAGGTCAAGGTCACTTAGGCTAGCTATGGTTTACGGACCACCAAAGGCTTGAATGGCAAGGTTTTGGTTTCATCAGATATGGCTGGCTACACAAGGCTAGAGGGAAAAACTCTGAGATGCCAAGCGAGTTGCAGTTCTCAGTCAACTACTTTCCTCAGACAGTGAGGGTGCTGATGTCGTGATAGGAAACATGGCATCACCACAAGTTAGGGTGACAGTAACAACAGGTTGACTCTCACGTGTTGCAGTGGTCTTTGGTGAAGAGTTTAATACATTCACATGTCCTTACATTAACTCATCATCCTAGTGTAAGTTACTGTTTAAAACTGTTATTCATTATTAAAGATGAGTTTAAATCAATGATCAAATTAAAAAAAAAGAAACTAAAAGAAAAAAAAAAAGATGTCTTTAAAAATTGCTTTTGAATTTGAAAAAAAATTGTAACTTTAAAATTGAATTATTTCTTTTTTTTTAAAAACAAATCTGTACAGAAACATATCTAGCTGTTGAAAGTGTCAAAAATAATTAAAATCTGTCGCCTGTCACAGCATGCAGAATGTTAGTTCATCAAGGAAGCACTTGAAGTGTGACTGACTGGCACAGACTCTTACAGAGGCAGATGAGGCTTAGGCTAGGCTGCTGTGGCAAGGACTTAGACCACTCTCAACTCTGTTCCCCCTAACACTGGTATGGAAAGGAAGGGATCCTGCCTTGAACAGTAGTGTTGGCTAGGAAAGGCTTAACTCAACAGAGCGTAGCTTATGAGGGCAAATGGCTGGACTGCTTGACCAGATGAAAAAAAAACACACAACGGATAGGTCAGTAATAGTAATCATAATAATCTTGTCATTTTTCAACTCATTAAAAGAACAACTTTATAATTGTTTATGTTACTCTAAAGTTTTAATGTACTAATGATCTTGAAATGCAACATTGGTAAAATAAATTGCTCTTTAAACTTCATAATCTATGCTGTCAACTTCAATAACAAGCTTAAATATTTTTAACCTGTAGTCAATAATTCTGAACACAAAAAGCTATAAATAAAAAAAATATAGCTTCTGTGAGAAAAATATGTTGTAGCTCTTGGACTACTGAAAAGGTACAAGTACTTTACCAATAAAAATATTCTTTTTTTTTTAAATTTTAGTGTAGTATTATCACTTTTTACATGATTATATATTCTACTTCCATTACACCTACCTCAGCATCACGTCTGTCTTCAAAGTCAATAAAAGCATATGCTGAAAAAATTAGGATGAATATTTGTTTAGCATTATTTATTTGTTCGAATTCTGCCACAAGATAATGTTATCATGTATTTATATTTAAAATAATAACTTTAAAAAAAAAAAAACATGTCTCTCTTTCCAAAACTGAAATGAAGACACACAATGGAAAAAATATCCCTAGTTACAACTAAAAGTATACACACAGCAACACATACATTGATGGTCTGCTCTACAAGCTACAATTAATGCGGGCTCTCTCTGAGTCCTCCTGAGCTTCACTGTACTAGGTTGGGAGTACAATATTAATACAAAACTCCTGAGAAAAACACACCAGCAGGTATAACTATCACTATCTGCCTTCAAGTGATGAATATAAGCCACCATTTTCAACAATGTTCACACTTAAGCAATTATCAAAGCATTATTATGATGGAGCACCAACATATGTCAGGTACTGCACACAGAAGACAATGCTCAGAGACAAATTAGGAGATGTAGAAAAAAGACCAATTATTCAGACCAGTATCAACTTATTACCCACATAGTAAGTGCTATTCAGATATTTTTAATGCATCTCAGGTAAAGCCCTATTACTGCACCAGCAAAGGTGAGACCTGAGACCTATGGTCTATGCTGCAAGTTTTTTTTTCTTTGTAGTAGACTACTAGTAATAGTATAGTTTAGGAGCTTACAGCTCAGAAAGCTAGGTAGAGCAATCATTCAATGGCTACTTTATACAAATCAATGATTTTAATTTTCAGTGTGACATTAAGTAATATACATTGAAAGTCTTTAGATCTAATTGTTTTACCATCCGTTAGTTTTTAAGTTTAGAACTCACCCATCTCAGTTCCTGGGGAGAAAAAAAATTCATTGTTTTAGTAATTATATCACTGTTATACTGTTAATAATAATAATTGTATAATGAAATGTGAAAAGTGAGAAAAATAGAATCTAGATTTACTAGAAAGCAAAAAAAAAATTTTAAAAATGGATTTTTAAAAACTTGTTAATGGTGAAATTACTAGATCTACTTTCTAAGGCTAAGCACTTGGGGTTAAGGTAAACTTGTAATTAAAATTAAATACATAATCTAGAGTAACGTGCAAAGCTCGAACAGCACCAATTTGTATAGAGAGGTTCAATCAATTCACTTTTTATTGCTAAAACTTTTTTATTTGAATGTTTACATAATTATTACTATATTGCTACTGCGCATGCACCTTTTTTCCTCACTCGAACAGCACCAATTTGTATAGAGGCTCAATCGATTCACTTTTTATTGCTAAAACTTTTTATTTGAATGTTTACATAATTACTACTATATTGCTACTGCGCATGCACCTTTTTTCTTCACTTGCGACACATACTATTTCCTTTTCCTCGTAAAGGCTAAGTTCATGATGAGGTCAAACTCAAGCAGTGTAATTTATTCTTATTTCTACCCGGTAGTGAAGGAAATTGTCATGGGCTTACGCCTATTTATAAGTCTGATGGCTCATTAGTTCAAAGAAACTATTTGAAGTTGTGGAGCGTGGGAAAGGTGGCAATGGATGATGTACTTGCACTAGAGTAAAAAGAAAATGCCTTCATAGTGAAAATTAAAGATTAAAACATGTTTTAGAAATATTTTCTTTGATCTGATCGAGCCTTCCATCAGCCCGATCGAGCTTACTAACTAATGGAGAAATCCAATCAAGGAATAGTACGCTTGGCGTTACCCACCCTACATCTCTTTGACCTCGTATTTAATTTTAACTAAGCCTAGTGATACATTAAATCATATCTATTTTTATAAACAAAAGGACGAGGAATTCAGAGATACCATCAGTTTTTTCATAGGTCAGACTGTTACAGTTCTATAAAAATCCAAACGTGAAAATTGCTGCCAGCAGGATTAATGCGATCAGGCTTCACACTTTACTCTAGATCTAAAAGGTTCCACTGAGGAAGGCTGTATATGCTTATGTTATGATGTTTCTTTTACAAGCCCGACTGCCTGTACTCAACCATCCAAATTAATTTTTAAAAAAAAACACTAAGATCTAGACTAGTAGACTGGATTTTAAATTATATAGACTTAGATTTTAGATCAACTAAATCTAATCTAGATTATCTAGAATCTAGTAGGCTTATCTAGGATCAAAATCAATCTAGATTATAGGGAGGTGAAATTCTGGAAGTTCCTATGTCCAAAAATGATGTAAAATCTTGAGACAGCGTTTTCCTTACCGCTACATAGGTCTTTGTTTGAAATCAATTATGCTCAGTATATGTAAGGATATCATTTCTAAAAGAGTGAATTCGATTACTTTTAATGATGGAGAACATTTTTGTCTTTAACAATTTTTTTAGAATAAAAATTATTTAAATATTTTGCATTGAAAGTATATACATTTTTATTTTTGCTGATACTCATCACAGGTAAGTTATGCCATGTTGATTTTTTTCATGCTAATAGTACATATGTCTGGCTATATACCTACCAATTTTCAGATCGATCTATCGTCAACATTGACCTCAATGGACTTTTCAATTTTTGGGTGTTTTTTTTTAACAGAAGATATTGTTTGTCACCAACAAGTGAAATTATAATTTTGTAGAAGATATTATTAGCTACAGATCTAGATACTTTTTAAAAAGTTTTTAACTTGCAATTTTTTGAAAACGTATTTGAAAAAAAATTGTTTCAGGCGATTTTGATCCCAATTTTTAAATATTTTGTTATTTTCTACCATCATAACACCGCCATTTTGTCCACACTTCTTGTAGATCTAGACCCAATAACTTGTTTATTTCATTAATATTTACATTTTAAATAAGTGAAGTTCATATATATATAAATATTATAAATGAAAGATTTGTGAGCTAGAAATTTACTACGAATTCTCGATCTATTAAATTTTTATTTAATAAGTAGATCTATTGTCTACGAAACTCAATTCCAAATTTTAACTTTTGACCTGGGGCTGTGTCTCACCAGCGACAAGCTATCTCCTCACTTGTTCCATGTCAACCAATGTTAGGTCAAAACGCCACAAATCATACAAAAATCATAACTGTTAAACATAGTCATAATTTATACACCATTAGAAAATTCTTTTTAAAGTATTTTAATGATGTACAAACGACCATGAATTTTTTTTTCACCTCCCTATAAGATCTAGAATTGTCTTGAATTAATTATTATGGTGAACAATTCAATTGTCACAAGAAACCTTCAAGATGCCTGTCATCTGATCACAAATTAGACTAAATCTAAAATTTAAGTAAGTATTGTTTAAGTTTTAATATAAACCAAAATAACCAGCAACAACACATTTTCATGTCAGCCATTTTGTTTTTTTTTCCTTTCGGGTCTTACTCTTAGGCGGTGACATCATGATAAGTCGTCTTTATGATCAAAAACAAAAAATTAGTAGACAAAGCATTTATATTTAATATCATACATACCATATTTGATATCGCAACGTAAAAGTCGTCCATATGGTTCAAATATTTCCTCTAAATCTCTAGTTCTTGTGCTTTTAGACAAACGCCCAACGTAAATTGCTCCGTCTCGCCGCGACATCTTTGACGGAAAGGAAGTGACGATTTACAACCCCAACGTTATGCCAGACTTTACTACATTTTATGCTGATAAAGGATAGGATCTTTAGAAAGCAAATATGAAATGCCAATCGACATTCTAAAAAATATGATTTATTATATTAAAATTATAAATATAAGTTTAGAATCATTATAATTTTTTAAAATATAAAGATCAATATGTAATAGTATATTAAGACAAATTATAAGGCTTAAATCTCTATCGTATACAAATTTTCGATTAGTCTAAATAGATCTACTTGCCAGAACATAAATGGTTCTTCTTTAAAGGGTTCACAGACAACTGATTCACCGACACATGACTAACCAAAAATGGTTCTGACATCAAATAGCTCATTTGGTTTATCAATTGGTTAATCAACAATGGGCTCACATGAGTGCGGAATGATTCAATTGTTATTATATGGATCTCATTAAAAGTAATAGTAGATTAACAGATATTTATAACGTCACTCAAAATAACAGAATTTTTGTCCGTTGAACTCTTCTTAAAAGTGGACTGTGTCCTGGCCATTCTCTGTGAAATCGTTACATCCTGCATTCAGGTCCATTCACGCTATCAATTACAAAAACCCTCATGGATTAGCCTATCTCCTATATTGGAGCAGTAGTAATAAATGAGATAGTGCAATCCGGATCTCCGTCTAAAAGTACATGGTGTGGGATTGCCAATATTATTGCCCTAACGAAATGCAAAAGGAAGAGGCAGTGGGGCTAGATTCTATTTAATCCATGGTCATATCCCGATATCATGTCCACACGGGTGAATATAGTCCACAAAGCGGAGGTTTTCCCTCTCCTAGATGAGTTGCATACTTGTAGGTGACGTGTCTCATCAACACGAAGCTAACTGGTTTTGAGGTGCTAGTTGTCCGCCTTTCATCCCATCTCCTGGCAGTGAAGCGCAAGATTTTACTGTAAGAGTCATTAGGAAACACAAAACCTTTGGGAGCATCTCTCTGAAAGTGGGAGCTTATCGCCATTCATGTCTGTCTAGTAAAAAGTGTGTACACGATATTTCTCAAACACCCATTCTATGTTAAAGTTGAAACTTCACACAATTATTCATTGACATAGACATGGCATGAATCAATTAAAAAAAAAGATAACCAATTAGACAATTAATTACTGGTAATTCATTATTTTGTTTAGTTATAACAATGGGAACTAATATTCCAGTAGTCACATATATGGCTAAATAATTAAATAAATAATTGTTAAAGCTATTTCTCCCTCACACATTCTCCGATTAAGTTGATACTTCAAAAAATTATTTATTGTACCCAACAAAACATGAATCAGTAGACAACAATACTCAATTAGTCAATTAATTATTGGTAATTAATTATTTTATTTGAAAGCTATATTTGTATCCTTTTTTATATATCATTATTATATTTAACTTTTTTCTACCGCAATTATGTCCTTAAACAATGTTATGATTAACAAAATTCTTGTTTGGCCTTAGTGCATGATTGAATGGCTGTTACAGTATAGCATGCAATAATAGAAATCCATTTTCTAAATCTTAAAGATAATATAAAAGTACACTTTACATCATAACAATTTGTTGAAAACAAATAATAGATAAAATAATAGCTGCCAAAACTTAATGAAATTTGTCACGTTTTTTAATTAGGTTTACTAATATTTAAAAATGATTCGATCCCATATATTTAATTGTAAAGAATCTACTTCAACAAATGAAGCAACAACTAGAATACTCAGCACCAAAAATAGAATGTTGGAGTGATTTAAATAAAGATACTAGGCCTATTTTATACTGGTATGAAAAAAGGTCCGACAGCACTTAAATGTCAAACACAAGACATATTGCTAAAAAAGCTTGTTCTGTCACAAACTATTGTTACGAATCTCACTATCCAGGCTCTCTGCAAACTGCACCATACACCACCAACTTAAAGAACTTGGCAACTCAGGGCTCCAAAGTAACGTAACACTTTAATAGTTGAATAAATAACAGCCAATACTGTACAATTGGCAACACGTACACTGTACAAATAGCTCTCCGATAACACCGTACCGCCGTATCAACTCTTGCACTGGCCTCTCAGTCTCGTTCCGGGCTTGCACTGGGTTCAACAGTTCAGGACTGACTTCACACACTATGCTCGTTGTGTCAGACTCGATCACAGACCAAGATCAAGACGCCGTTCGTCTCAACTGTACTTGATAGTACTCCGCACTGAACCGTCGTAATGCTCCGTACAGAATCACACCGCTGAACTGTGCTGTAGTCGACCGTGTTCTGAACTCTTGTTGTGGACCTCCTTTCTGAACCGTCTTGACTGCGACACCTCCGCTCTTATATAGGGTCCCTACTGGCCTTCTCGAACCGGACAGAACGCCGCTCGACGTTTCTAGGTGGTAAGATAACTACAACTCTCGTGACGCTCCTGAGCTTTGTTCACGACGGCGATCCTTCCCGAACCGTCCTGTTGACACTCGACTCGGCTGACCGTCGTAGCTCGTCTAGCGCTGGCCTGGAGCGATTTGCGTCGGCTGACTACACACACACACCACTACCCCCATCTGTGCCACCACCAGGTTTATAACACTATTGATGAAAAAATATTGCCAGCAATTGGTCGTGTTTCATGTGTAAATTCTTTTTATACACACGTGACACGTATCAGCGATGGATTTTGTGATTGGCCCAACAGCTACATAATTCAAAGTCCCAAAGATTATTATAGTTCGCCATCGTGGTTCGATGATGACCACTTTGACATCCAGGGGGCTGAGGGCTTTGCACTGGGGTTTTATGCCTCCTCATGTTGCTGGCGAGACCTACGCGAGCCCGTAATGTTCGGCTGCACACTGGGCAGGTTATTGGAGATAGAGCTAGTGTCATTGGCCTTGCTTTTCTTCTCTGGCCTTTCCTCAGCAACCTGTGCGCCAGCCTTCACAGTGCGACTCCACGACGCTCCGTCATGTGCCTCTATCTCCCGAAGAACATAAATAATGAATGACATTAGCCTACTAGAAAAAAAAAAAACACTTCCTAAACGACTCGTATACAAGGGAATCCTGTACGACATGCATCTTGGTGTTGCTTATTCTGTCTTGCCATGTAATTATAAAGAAACAGCGGAAGTGGATCGACTTTAATTTACGCTCTTGTTTCGTAGACTATCTGGTCAGTGTTTTTCTGACCTTACAATAGGGTAAATGGACAAATGCCTTGCAGACCTCCATCTTGGTTTTTGAGACGCGCGAGCTTGGTGTAGCGAAGGTTGAAGTAGCCACCCCTAAAAATTTTTTGATCTTCTTTTCTAGGGATAGGTCATCTTGGATTGTGGAGCCCAAGTAGCGGATTTCTTGCCCGAAGCCCAACTATGGAGGATGACGTTGGATTAGGGGATATCCTGTTGGTCTTCTCTATGCTTATTGTCAGACCATAATCTTTACAGGCCTGGTAAAAATGGGACATTTAGTGTTTGGAGCTCCCCCCTACTTGTGTGCCAACACTTCTGCACCATCTGCGAAAAGTATATAGGCCTATCTTACAAGGGCAGCTAGGATTTATAACTTATCGATGCTTAATAGTTGACTTTCGAGTTAAGATTATTGGTAGATGCCATCCATTGACTTTACAAACACATCAAAAAGTGATTCAAAAGATTTTACCAAAATTTCGACAAACTGTAAAATATTAAAAGAAACAGAACAAGTAAAATTGTAAACCAGGTTGCAAAGCCAGTTTGTGAAAATTGACCCCTGAAGTGGTCCACCAAGGCAGGTTTCAATATTATCAGAATTAAATTCTATCAAAGACAAATGACAGAGAAGAATGGAGAAAAAAGGTTAACAGATCTTGTGTGGTGCCCCAGCTGACCAAAGGATAGGTGAAAGTGAATGTGAAGTTAGATGTGAACATGGCCTAACTGATGACTTATAATAAATATCTAATTGATTTAATTGTTTTGTAAAGGACCAATCTCTTATTCCTCAAGAACAAATTTTTTTGTTTCTTTGGTGAAGTACTTTGCAATGTGAGTTCTCGATATAATGAAAAACTACTTATTTATTGTTGTTTTAAATTATGCCCTTCTTATATGCATGATAAATAGATAATAAACATTTTTGTGTGTAAATTGTGATGTACTTGTTCAGTCTGTCTTGAGGTCAACTTCAATTAATTACTCTGCAAGCGTTTGAGTTTTATTGTTCGGGTGTATTCAATGTAGTTGATCAACAATACAGAATAAACAAGACGATCGATGTAACGAGTAAAGAGATGTGGTCAACACTGATGAACAGTTCATACTATATTTATTCATATAAAAGGCCACAGTAAAAGTCTCTGTCAAAATAAACACGTCTTTACCCTAGAGAATTCTATCGCTAACTGATTTTCCGGTCTCTAACCCAACATATCCCAAACGTCACTAGCCCCGTTCAATATATGTCTTCTATGGTGCGTCGCTAAATAACTAATCTATAAACAAGGTGTCTAACAGATTCCTCCCCCCCTTGAAAAAAAATATGTCAATATTTTTCTACTACTGTCAAGTCTTACAAGGGCATTTGCATTTTATGGGGAAGACAACAAACATAAAATAAGGTATTCTGAAATCTTCATCTTGGCTTGACAGTTCATGATATTCATGTCAATGTTCATATCATTACACTGTGTAGACTTCCAAAGTCATCTTCATTTAATAAACAGTTCATCATGGAAATGTGGCATCTCATGGGCACGTCATACGATATCATCTCTCACAAATGTTCTTCACTGGCAGTAATCTGACAAAATATAATATTTCAAAAACAAATTATAAACTTTGTCTCCACATTCAATAAGTTTTTCCTCACCACCCTTTTATAAGCTTTTGTCCATTTTTCTTTTCCACTCACCCTTTTCCATCGACATAACCTTTTCCAATGATACATGAAATGATTCACAAAAAATATATATACTTACTTTCAAATGCTTAACGATCAAATTTACTTATTTCCCTTTTCAACTAACATTCAAATTGTGCCATGTTAATTAATAATACCATATAATATCAAACAGCAATGTACTATATACATAGTATTTACAAGTATCAGTTCCTCATGTCAATCTAGACAGCATAGAACCAATTTAAAATTATCAATCAATAATCAATATCCATATGTCAATAAAGTACAAGAGGTACTTTCACCTTAGTTTTATAACTTTAAAACATATCATTACTATTCTATGGAATGTCACATCATAGAATTTACTCATTATCATTATATTCCTATACTTGATCAATCAACATTATACTTCAATTTAAAATTCATTTGTCTCATTATTTCTCAATACATAAATAAACTTTAATAGACAAGTTTAAACTTGATCGCGATTCCATATTCAGAATACTTATTTATTTTACATCATATCTTGTCCTGTCATTTTGTTTATCATAAGTTCTGTACCCATTTGATCTATGGTCATTATATTTGTTTCTACTTTGGTTAATTCTTTCACCAAATCTACAACTAGAACTTCTGATTGGTATGAGACCTACTCCAACATTCTCTAGCAAAATGTCCTTGCTTATGACAATTATAACAAGTCATGTTTCTTTTATTGTATGAGTTATTCATAGGTCTATTGTATTGTCTAGTATTTCTGTTTAACACATTTCTGTTCAATAAATGTTCATATTTGTTTTGCCATCTGTCAATGTCCCTCATAGTACAAGACCTAATTCCCCTAATGTTACCCAACAACATATCTTGTGTCAAACTAGGTATTGCTACAGCATTACAGTAACCAGTGAAAAATGGTATCTTGATAAAAATTCTGCAAGCTTTAAATTTCTTAATACTGCCATCTAACAATCTAACCTTTTTCATGTAACCTAAATAACACCATGGTTCTACAAATTTTGAATGAATTGCAATTGTTGTGCATGCTGTGTCCCTGATAAAATTTATAGATTTTCCATTTACTTGACCTTTGACTAGTTTAAAAGTATTTCTCTTTCCCTCAACCATGTTAATGTCTTCTATAGTGTTACCATAATTTAGTTGTTCAATATCACTATCCTCATCACTATAATCTCTATCCTGATTTTCATTAGTATAGTAAACTCTACTTGTTTGATTGCTATCTCTATGTTTACTACTACTTCTGTTTTGATTTCTATCTCTATATGAGTTCTTATCATTTGTTCTATAGTATGTTGGTTTTTTGCAATGGGAAGCTATGTGACCTTTCTTATGACAATTGAAACAAGTTATTTCCTCAGAATGATTATCCCTTGATTTTCTTCCATTTCTATCTCTATTTCTATTTTCAAACCTATTTTCATTTTCTCTAGAATAACTATCATTTCCTCTGACTTTTTTCTCACTTGTGTATCCTATTAAGTCTACCTTATTCTTATCTTTAGTAGAGAATGGATTAGTTGGATAAGCATTTTTATAAATTCTCAATATTTCTGTTACTTCATCTAAGCATTTAGGATTTCTCTCTTTAATGAATGATTGAAGTTGGGGATCACACTTGTTAATGAAGTTATCTAACAGAATGAAATTTTTTAATCCCTCATAAGAATTTCCTACTTTTTCTAACTTTACCCATTTATTGAAAAAATCCTTCTCCATATTAATGGTAGTTTGAGGTTCTATTTCTAATAATGGTACATTATCAAAATATTTCTTTCTGAAAGTTGTAGCATTATGACCATAGGCATTCAACAACTCTCTTTTCAAGACTTGATAGCTATCATCAATATGATGGTCATGATTTTGGCATATTGTTAAAGCTTGACCATGAACGAAGTCTATCAGTATTTCAGACCATTCTTCCTCTGGCATATTAAATGTAGACATTTTTGCCTCATATCTTTTCAGAAAATCACCAATGTCATCCTTCTGTTCATCAAAACTTTGTATCTTCCTCTTTAGCCATGTTTGCGAATTAGGGTTGTCTCTTTGTGTGGTAGCATTATTTGAATTATTTGTGTTATTTCCTTGAGTTGTCTGTGCAGTTTGAGCTCTGGCTTGTGTTGCATCCAATCTCATCTTCTCCATTTTAGCCTCATGCTCTCTCTGCCTTTCTTGGTCCTCTTTTTGCTTCTCATATTCTTCCTTTCTGATCCTATCTTGTCTCTCTATCTCTTGTCTTTTTTCTTCTTTCTGTCTCTCTATCTCTTGTCTTTGACGTTCTTTTTGTCTCTCTATCTCTTCTTTTTCCCTTCTTATTTTATCTTGACGTTCCATTTCTTCCCTCACAACTTGCTGTACATAAGCTGCCAAGTCCTTTCCTTTTAACTCCATGGCCTTTCCATCCTGCATAACTGCTTCCTTAACCTCCTTAAGGTCCACATATGAGGATGTAGCCATTGTATTATATTTTCACCCAAATTTATATATATTTTTACTTAGCCTATATTGGTTATGGCTATACTTTAAACTTATTTTATATTTAAGTTTTTTCACAATTTTATACAAGTTTTAAGTGTTATGTCTCTATAGATTCAGTAAATGTGTAAATCTAGTCTGAGTTATATTCAAATCTGTATATTAATATCACACGAATTTAAATCTAGTATATTATAGTATATATAATAGTACCATTTAGATCTAGATTCCAGTAAATCTAAATTATACCCAAAATTAAGTGTTTTTTTTTTTTTTCAAGTAGATCTAGAATCCACCAGATAATCAAAACAATCGTAGATGCTACTCAATCATTAAATAATTATAGATCCAGAGTTACCAGGAGCACTATGACTATGACTAAGTATGAATAACTATGACCAATTTCAAATTTGATATGACTGAACTACTGAGTCTAGATTAGATAGATCTAGATCTAATCCAGAAATTATGGTTCTATTTAAACCATATGAAATAAATTAAATATGTCCATACAATATGTATCAAATATATCTTTAACAAGATATATATCTAGAATGTACTACCTTCATTCATCTTTGAAATTAATATTCAAAATTACAGTCTAGATCAGTAGATGTACAAACGATGTACAAATGTAAAAGGATTTGTGGATCTAAAATTAGCCAGACGACAGTGTTTGACTACTATGCCAGTTTCGGCATTATTCTCATGGCAAAATCATATTTGATTTTAACCGCTCAAACTAAAAATGTATTTTAGTCTGATTCACAATAAAAGAATCTTACCTGCACTTTTTATCATTAAGTGAAAAAATAACAGATCTAATTAAATTAATAAAAAATAAATAATATAATATTCATACACAAATGAAATAATTAACTGAGACTATCGCTATGGGTTGGGATATGACACGTCACGAAGTAACCAAGCAACAGCGGATATGACGTTTACACAAACAAAAACAATCACTATCCTAAACGTATTATATAGCTTTTCATCTAAATTACGTCTTTCCCCGACGGTTTAAGGCGCACCACCTGATTTTACTCAGGCTAACGTACCAAATTTAGACAAAATCTATTTCTAAGGGCAATCTAAACATATACTAATAAGAAAAATGGCCCTTAGCTTGATAAGAAAGATTCCTATGCTCGGATTCTCGAATATGATAGATCTACAGCAAATTCCACTGCCTCTCTTCCAGTTCTGACTCTGTTCTCCGGTGCTGCCGGTGGATACAATCCGTGTTGAGTATCCCACGTACTGCCCCAGATGTCTTGACATGCCACAGCAAAATGTTTCAGTTTTTTAGACTGTCGATGACCGTATGTAAAGTTCCGACGACTTTGTGTAAACAGTTACTGACGAATACGTTAACGGTTCTCCTGACGACGACTTGATTTGCGTAGACGACTACTGACAAATAACAGTCTCTTGACGATGACTTGATCTGGGCGGGTGACGAATAACGAATTTCTTGACGATGACTTGATCTGGGCGACTGACGAATAACGAATTTCTTGACGATGGCTTGATCTGGGCGACTGACGAATAACGAATTTCTTGACGATGACTTGATCTGGGCGACTGACGAATAACGAATTTCTTGACGATGACTTGATCTGGGCGACTGACGAATAACGAATTTCTTGATGATGACTTGATCTGGGCGACTGACGAATAACGAATTTCTTGACGATGACTTGATCTGGGCGGGCGAATAACGACTTTCTTGACGATGACTTGATCTGGGCTGACGAATAATGGTTCTCTAAAATAGTTCACTGCTTCTGCTGCTAATCTGGTAGTACGACGAAGTTTGCTGCTGTATGCTGCTTCACTAGACCAAAATGTCCGTAATGTCCAATGTAGACTAGGTGAGACCAAGGTCACCTCCGACAACGTTCCGTTATACGATTAACGGTTTTCACAAAAAATAAGTGGATGTAGCTGTTTCCACTACTTCAACACTAACAAGTCTAGATATGGTATAGACCAACGTATAATAAATAGATCAATGTTCAGCAACGACAAATACGAATTCACTAACCTTCCCAATGTTAAATGCAGTGACCGTTATACTAGTGGCAAGCAACCGGTTCAATGAGCAAACTGCTCCACAAGAGTCTCTCAAAGGGTAAGACAGAGCGATTTAGTTAGCTAACAAACTTGTAGTACTCACAATACTTCTGACAGCGGGCAAACTGTCCTTCTCAACTGCCGAGGTAAAACTTGATATGACTATGTGGCTCCTACGACTGTTTTCGCAAGCGAAGAAAAAATATGTCCAACAGGTTTACTGACAATCTCTCACCCGTTATGAATGAACGGTTCCTCTGGCTGTAGGTCGATTCAGCATACGAAGATCAGGCGTTGATAATATACTCGTTGAGTAGACCAGACGTTGAGATGATCACTGTCCTGACGAAGGTCATCCTGAGTTAACGGCTCGTTGAACGTACGATCGAGCAGGCGACGACTGCATGTAGAACTGACGACATAGCCTAAACAAAGTCACTCTGCGATGACGCTGTGTTCAGCCGTACTCCGATGAAACTTTATATCTTCGAGTGCACGACCCTCACCTGAGCAAACGTTCAGCTTCGAGGTCCGGTTCAAGGTTCGGCTTCGAGGTTCGGGGTCGCCACTGTGATGTACTTGTTCAGTCTGTCTTTAGGTCAACTCTAGATGACTTGAATTTCAATTAATTACTCTGCAAGCGTTTGAATTTTATTGTTCGGGTGTATTCAATGTAGTTGATCAACAATACAGAATAAACAAGACGATGGATGTAACGAGTCAAGAGATGTGGTCAACGCTGATGAACAGTTCATACTATATTTATTCATATAAAAGGCCACAGTAAAAGTCTCTGTCAAAATAAACACGTCTTTACCCTAGAGAATTCTATCGCTAACTGATTTTCCGGTCTCTAACCCAACATATCCCAAACGTCACGTCCCGTTCAATATACGTCTTCTATGGTGCGTCGCTAAATAACTAATCTATAAACAAGGTGTCTAACAAAATATAGTACTTAGTATAATAGAACTTACATAAGCTAACAATACAAATGTAAAAAGAATGATTTTTTTTTACAAAAAATCTACAACCATCTGCATAAATATATTAAAAATATGGTAAATCAATGTCTCCCCTAATAAAGAGCCTCTCGTGTTTGTTACTATTAATAGTGAATAGTTGTAAAAGTGGTGTATTTTTATGAAAAAAATGCTTGCATAAGTGATTTAAAAAATTAGATTTTACGCTTTCAGATAAGAAAAAAGTAGAGAAAAAGTATAGAAGCTTTAATTACCATTCGATAGCTTTGGGTCGGACACTTATCCCAAATGGGAGATGACCGCATACCTAAGGCGATCTTCTGTGGCGAGCTTAAAGGAGGACGGCGTATTAGAGGTACCCCTCCCCCACACTTTTAAGCGCTATAAAGCAGCGGTTCTCAACCTGTGGTCCGCGGACATTTGCCTGGTGGTCCGCGAGCAAAACCCGAATTGCATGCTTTTTAAAAAATAAAAAATATGAAAAATAATAGAATTAAAGACACGAAAAAGAATATATGAAGTCAGTTTTTAAATTATTGATTTTAAATCGCAAGATGGCGATAGCGCAAAAGTGCGTTTCGATTTTATGTTTACTCTAAGTTTTAGTTACACCGGAAATCAGATGGGCTCTGGCGTCTTCCCATTTATATTGACATTTAAAAATACGCTTTTTTAAATACGCTAATTTAATTGATTGAACACATGGATACATTTTTAATAAAGAAAGCAACCGAACATAAGGACAACGATGATGATTTCTCTGACTCATCTTCACAACCTGAGTGTGAATCAAATGCAGTTCCGGAGAAAAAAAGACTAACTCCCATACGACGGTATGATGAAAAGTATTTGCGCTTTGGGTTTATATGCGTCTTAGTAAATAATCAACCCAGACCACAGTGTGTAATATGTTCACAAATTCTTGCAAATGAAGCGATGAAACCTGCGAAACTCCGAAGACATCTTAAAACGAATCATAATGACTGCTAGGAGAAACCATTGGAATATTTTATGCGCAAGAAACATTCACTTGGTATTCAGAAGTCTTGCATACTCCAAGCAATTAAAGTCAATGAGAAGGCTTTAAGAGCATCATTTTTAGTGGCTCTCCGAGTTGCACAGGCCAAAAAGCCTCACACAATTGCAGAAACTTTGATAATGCCTGCGGCTATAGATATGTGTCGAGAGATGTTTGGTGATGCCTTGGCAAGTAAACTGAAAACAATTCCACTTTCAAACGACACAATTCAACGACGTATAGCTTTGGCGGCAGCTGACGTTGAAGAACAGTTGATTTCAAGGCTGCAAGATTCTAAACAATTTGCTATTCAATTGGACGAATCAACGGATGTTTCCGGCCAGGCACAATCAATGGCTTATGTCAGATATATCTGGATGGATGAAGTTGAAGAAGATTTTTTGTTTTGTAAAGCTAGTCCAGGTCACACAACAAGTGCAGAACTTTTTGCTATCCTTGATAATTTTATGGCAGCCAATGGCATCGAATGGTCCTGGTGTATCGGAGTGTGCACGGATGGTGCTGCAGCAATGACTGGAAAACGAACAGGCTTGAGGGAACGTGTGTGTTCTAATGTGCCAACTGCCACATTTACGCACTGTATGATTCATCGGGAAAGTCTTGCGAGTAAAAGAATGAACGCGGACTTGAAATCTATTTTTAATCAGGCCATAAAAATTGTTAATTTCATCAAGTCTCATCCATTGAATTCTCGTCTCTTTGCTTCATTATGTTCGAATATGGATTTTGATCATGAGCAGTTACTGATGCACACTGAAGTTCGCTGGTTATCAAGGGGAAAAGTGTTTAACAGACTGTTTGAATTACGTGATGCTGTGCGAGAGTTTCTTGTTAGTAAAAATTCACAGCTTGTTGTTCATTTGAATGAAAATTCATGGGTTGCTGTTCTGGCTTACTTGGCCGACATTTTTGAACAGCTGAATAAACTCAATTCATCTCTGCAAGGGAAGCACACAAATTTAATTACTCTCAGTGATAAAGTGTCTGCTTTTACGAAAAAACTTGCTCTGTGGAAGACAAGATTATTTCAGGGTAACTTTGAAATGTTTGATCAATTGCATGAATTCACCGAGAAACCAGAAAATGCTGAAATCAACAAGCCCGAGTTGGTGAAATTGATTTCTGAACATGTTCAATCATTGCTGGATCAATTTAACTTCTACTTTGGTGATTTGAACGTTGAGAGTTTTTCGTGGGTTTCCAGTCCGTTTCTTGCACACATTGATTCATTAAAATTTACCACCATCGGAATTAAACCAATTCATTGAACTGACCAGTGATACTACGTTGAAGATGATGCATCCGAGAGTGAGCTTGATGAAGTTTTGGACACAAGCTTCGCATGAGTATCCAGAACTGTCTCAGAAAGCTTTCAAAATAATTTTACCCTTTGCAACATCATATCTTTGTGAATGTGGATTTTCTGCACTGGTTACAATTAAAACAAAATATCGTTCACGGCTTGAAGTCGAAGATGAACTCCGACTGAGTCTTTCAAGCATTACGTCTCGTTTGGACAAGCTGTGCTCAAATTTGCAAGCTCAAGGCTCGCACTAAAATTAAATGTAGCATTGTTTCTAATCCGAACTATTGTTAGCAGTAAGACTGATATTTGTTCATTACAAATGGATGAAAAGGTTGAAACATCTATTAAAATATATAATAAATGATTTTAAATATCAACTTTATATATTTTTTTTATAAAACTATATACATTTCTAGTGCGCCAGTAGCAAAATTTTTAGTAGTGGTCCGTGGCTGAGACACACATTTTTAAGTGGTCCTTGAATCTCAAAAGGTTGAGAATCGCTGCTATAAAGATCAATTCTGGCGCCATTTCGCCCTCTATGGCATAGATGAAAGAAGCCGAAGAGCTCTCACAAAGCTGCTGGTATCACATTTGAGACCCAAAGAAAAAGCCGTTTTTGAAGACAGGCACATCAGGCGAAAAGAAAACTTAAAGAAACCGTCAGCGGACAAGGGCTGTGTCTGCACGAGATACAGAAAAATATGCAGGTCGCAACTGGACTTGCGTAGTCATGAAGGCCTAGAACACAGCATGTCCAGTGCATGTGCACTCATTCTTAATTTCGGAATCGAAGACATTGCTATTATTATTTTTATTATGTTAGAAACGAACAAGTATTCATTCTCTGGCACTGCCAAGGTCAAGTTTCGTTAACAAAATTCATTGTAGTTCCTTTATTAGTGTTCACTGAGGAATTTTCTGGTGATGTGGTAGGTCTGCAGCAGTAGGCCTACCGCCCTCTGACAGGCAACGAGAATCTTTCTAGGAATGTTAAGGGCCTTGGAGGTATCAGCTGTTGTCACGTCCTTAGTGACATCTCATTGTTTACAAAATGAGGACAGTTTTACCTATCTCAAATCAGGTCAGCGTACCCACGCTTAAATGCCAGAAAGACGCCGATTAAAATTTAGTTCAAGGCTACAGCGGGAAACATAGTTAACGTGGGTTAAATTACAAAAACAATTAAAAGGAAAATTAAATGTAAACGGGTCAAGGATGTAATGGTTCTTTATTCTTTCTAAAGAAAGATATAGAAGGAGGAGTGTTAGCTTGAGAGAGGAAGAGAGCTAGAAAGTTAGACTTAGAAGTCGCTAGTTTAAAAGAAAATAGTTACTCATTTTGTTGATCATTTTCACTGAATCCTGTATCTGCTTTATATATCTTTGTACATGCATTTATTGTTTCAAGTTCAAGTTTACATTAATTAAAACTCAGGAAAAACATATCAGCACTTTGTTACTTCATTGATTATTAAAGTGATTGAACAAGTTTATATCATCAAGATCTTCAAATCAAATAAACATAATAAACACGTGACAGTTGCCTTTATTTCCTCGGTTCATATAAGTTATTTTTCATTATCATTATGTTAGAAACGAATGAGTATTCATTCTCTGGCACTGCCAGGGTTGAATTTCGTTAAAGAGAAACACAATTAATTGTAGTCCCTTTATCAGTTTCCACTGAGGAATTTTCTGGTGATGTGATTATTATTATTATTATTATTGGTGTAAATAATTTCATAATATAAAATTCATTATTTTATTTTAAATTATCATCCACATAGTTACTTTACTTAAATTGGGATTGTTTGTGCATGGTGTGTCCGTCAGGCCGAACCTAGGGCCTATTTATATATTTTTTATTATAATATTAAGTAAAATAATGAAATACTTAATTAAACACAACAAAACACATAATAAATAAAAGAATTATTATTTATATTAACTTCAAATGTGCTAATATTATACCTAAACATTTACACATTAAATACAATATAACAAACAATATAATTACATTAACATTTACATAATAAAAAGTCCAGACACCTCAGAAAGATTCTTATGATCCGCTGGCCAGACAAGATCACTACAGAGGAACTTTAATAAAGAACAAAACAGAAGCACGTTGAAAAAGATACCCTCAAAAAAAAAACAGGTCACATCCTTTGAAAGCCTGCATCCAACATCCAAGTCCTCACCTGGACTCCCCCTCCCCCCAAAGGAAAGAGGAAGAGGGGACGCCGAGATTTTGAAGCTGATGCCAAGAAGATGGGAAAAACGTGGGGTCGTGGAGACTAATTGAGACGCCTAGAGAAGCCGGTTGGTGGCCTTTGCCCCAAACTTAACCATTGGAAGAGACCTAGAACTAGAACTTACAAATACAAAAAAAAAAAAAAAAAAAAAAAAACGCGACCTAATAAAATATTGAGAAAGACAAAAAGATTTAGGCACATTTCTTTATCCTAGAACAAATTCGTTCGACTGCTCCTTTTTACCGAGCTTACATCAAGTCACTTCCTCTGTTTAATCAAAATCTCTTACACGTTACTTCTCCCTCTTCCCGTTTTCGGATCAAGGTTAAACTTTGCACAATTATTCATTGTCGATGAAAACACAAGTCAATGAAATAAATTAACCAATTAGTTAATCAATTAGTCGTAATTATGGCCTATTTAATTTGGTTTTATATGGACACTGTATTAAATCGGCGACGGGCGACACTTTACAATAATCACAATAATGTAGAGAAGTAGCCAAGTCATTCTTTAAATTTTTAAACTTACAATAGACTAATAAAACCTTCAATTTTTATATTTACTTGAATAGTTCAGTGGCAAAACACGTTAGCCTACCAACATGGATACTCAAAGTTTGAATTCCCACTTCAGCAGACTTTTAAAAAAAATTGCTTTTAAAGATGCAGCTCGGAAACCTAATCCCAAAAGATTAAATACACTATTGATTCAAAATAGATCTAATTGATGAAATTTCACTCAAGATAAGCGATTTTTAAAAAAAATATTTATTCCATATTCCCAATAGATTAGAATGGAACGGGTTGTCTGACTAAGCTAGGAAAATCCAAGTTTAAGTCTCTAATTAGCGTTCCCGACTAGAAAACACACCGATACGCGTAGGGCGTAATTATCTTCTCTTTTGAAAAAATGTCTGTAATTAATAAGATAGTTAATTTTCTTTATTATAATATAATAAAGATTTTTTAAAAATATGCGAAATATTTTTTAAACTGATGTTTTCACTATAGACATCCGGAACTAATACACTTCCTTTTCTGTTATCCCATTACAGACGGTTTGGTGCAACAATTTTTGGTCGTGTCAATCCTGACTCATCCAACACTCAACCGTCAATTAGTGAATTAAAATGCCTCCTAAATTTGATCCAGGAGCTACATTTACAGGTAGACTAATTTTTATTAGGCTAGGTTCCCCCAAAATGTATACATTTTCACCAGAATTACAGACCTATGTGAAATTCAACGGGCATGATTGGTAAGGCTTAAAATTGTCACAAAGTTCTAGACTATTGGCAATTGGTTTATACATTT
The DNA here is from genome assembly GCA_030265305.1 of Biomphalaria pfeifferi. Classification (NCBI taxonomy): domain Eukaryota; kingdom Metazoa; phylum Mollusca; class Gastropoda; family Planorbidae; genus Biomphalaria; species Biomphalaria pfeifferi. The sequence goes on from JASAOG010000072.1 coordinate 523,636, forward strand.
TTATGTAGACAATTCTGTTAAAGGCATTTGCGAAAACAGCCTTTAAAAAAGTCACCAGTTCTTTGTTTTTATAGATCTATTTTCTAAGTCTATGTATTGCGATGGCTAGTCCTACCTAGTAGAGCACTGCACTGGCAGCCATTTTTTACATTTATGATTTACTGTTAGAATCTAGTAACATTTTAATTTTATGGAGTATAATATAGTAAAGCTGCCTTATTCATTGAATCTCCCATTGTCTCCCATATTAGGGAGGTGAAATAAAAAATTAGCTATGTGAAATTCCCCGGATGTTTACTAATTTTGAGTGGCGCCATTTAGAACTTTTATTTTTATTTGAAGTAATGGTGCTATTGATTTTTAATTAACTATAAATAAATAGTTGTGTTAGAAAGGATTTCAACTGTTATTTTAGAAGTGGGAACATATTTTCTAAAATAATTAATTTTAAAAATGACAAGAAAAAAGTTTGTCATTTTTGCAGAACTACCATAAAATGTAGGTTGAATTATTTGTTTAGAAGCTTTGTTTTTTGTGTAGTTAATTAATGCAACCATATAATCAGTGAAAAGTAACTATCCTATCTATAGCACAATTAATTCTATTTTGATTTCTGTGAGGTGACAGTGAGTTGCTAGTTTACAAAATGGCGTCCAATGGGACAGATCGACATGACCTTGCCCTATTGTATAGTTCTAGCTGAAAAAAATACATTTATGTGTTTTGTTTTCATTGAAATTGATTTCATTGTGTAGAATATGCATTTGTGCATTTATTTTATATGGTTTTTATATGTTTAAAAATGCACAAATGCTCCTATTTAGTTTTTAGTCATACAGGTTATATGTTAAAAGGCGAATTCAAATTATTTGATCACATGATTAAAAATACAATTTTGCCCGTAGTCAGGTGTAAACATTCAATTTGAGAATGGAAGATCTTAGATCTAAATACTAGATTTAGGTCTAGATTCTAGATAAAATTGTTTATTCAGTAATAAGTTGAATCTATATATAGTATTGACTTAGTAAAAGATCAATACTAGGTACATTATTCTAAAGTATAGATTAGATGAATTATTAGATCTAGACTATAGACTAATAGACATCATCATATGAGATCATAATAAATATTAATAATTATTTATTAGCAATACTCCAATACTAATTATCTAATAGATCTAAATCTACAGTATAGTCATAGTCAGTATAGAATAGTATAATACTATAGATCTAGATCTAATTATACTCTACTCTAGATCTATATAGTGTATATGATTTTATGATATATCTAATTATCTTAAATTAAAATCTAGGTTCTAAATCAATCATGAGTCATGATGATCTAAACCTAATAAGTTATAACTAGAGTCTAAGTATAGACGTAGGAAACTAAAGTGATCTAAACCTAATAAATAAGTTATAACTAGAGTCTACTAAGTGTAGACCATAGACTAGACATAGGAAACTAAAGTTTCTATATTACTATATTATATATATATTTTACTATTACTCAAATATTACTAAATCTAGATATATAAGCTAAAATTAAATGATTTTTGTGATTATAATGATTACCATTATATATCATATATAATATATAGAGTATAGGAAATTATCAATTGATCCATATTGTATTATATCAATTTGAGTGGATTAAATCATCATCTAGATATAGATCTATAATAGTAATAGATAGTATATATTACGAATTTAGATATTAACAGGTCAAGATGAATCAGAGTATAATCATAATAAAATGTTTGCATGTTTCGGATATTCCTTCAGAGTTGAAGATAATATACTTCCTTTTCCAATGGGAAATAGAGCGTGCATGGTTTGAACCTTAGACAATTGATAAGTCTAAATGACAGTCCAGTGCGCAAACCGCATGGCCGGACAGCCATCTACCAATATTATATATTATTATTATAGCTTTTATATAGTGCTACTTTCATGCTTATAGCATGCTCAGAGCGCTTTTGGTCCAATCTCATTTGTGGAACAGTGGGGGGGGGGGGAGGGGGTATCTAGGAGTTCGTTTTCCGTGCTGCCTTTAGGCGCTCAGTAAACACAACTCTGCCCGAGTCGGGTGTCAAACCTCGAGCCCCCTTCTAGGTAGCCAAGCCAAGTTCAAGTGCACTTGGCCTCTCGACCACGCTTCCCATATATAGTATAATAATATATATATATATATATAATATATAATATAACTTTGCGGTGCATTCACTGTCTTGTTATATCTATACTGGGTAGCTATCTAGAATATAATTATCTTTACATATGTCTAGTTTGTCTTTATATAGATCTAGATCTATTAAAAGAGTATCTAGATCTAGAATTTATTTTTTTTTTTAAGAAAAAGAAATCATGCTAAATCTTTATATTGGTTTATATATAAATTTACTTTAAATAGTGACTAATCAGGCCTGTATAAGCTTTTTTTTTTTCTAAATGATGGTAATTGACAATTTAAAAATTGTCTCTATTGACCGTAATACCTTATTTTTCTTTATGACTCGTGGATTTTTTAAAATTTATATAATTAAATTACTTCAAGTATCACTAGTGATACTTATTCAAGATTGTATATAATTTTAGTGTCAGTTGTAAAAATATAAATATCTCAGTATATTAGATATATACATTTAATATTCCTTTTTTTTTTTCTTAATCTAGGCTACTTCAATGTTTAAATAATTACTTGATGTAGATCTACATTAAAATATAATAGCAAGACTTATCAAGAATTTTGTATGATTGTTTACTGGACTCTTCTTTAACACATCCTAATTATAAGCTATTAACAGATTACTATCATGCCAAGACAAAGAAAAAGAAAGCTTTCATCATTTAAAAATGTGGAAGACACTGTTTTGTACAAGTTTCTATTTGAAAATTTTAACTACTCACAACTTGCATCTGATGATACTAATAAACTATGCCTTAAAGGATATGTAATACTCATTTATTTACAAAATCAATCCTCCAATACATCCAACAGCTGAAATTGTTGCCTCCACATTTGGATTTCCCTTTACTCCAGTTTTAACTCAAAAAGTTAATTTAATTGAATACACCATTGAAAAGTATAAAAAAAAAATTACAACATATTTGCCGGAAATTTAAAAAATCTGTTGTGAAATTTTTTATCAGTTACCAAATACTACTGCTCTTAACCCTGATCTAACTCCAGCTAAAGCTATAGATATTTCCAATATTAATCAGCCAACTGCACTAAATACTCTTTCATCAAATTTAAGAAGCAATAAAGAATTAACCCCTAGTAGAAGAACATTAAAAAGATGCCTTTCTTTAATGTCACAGGCAAGTGAAGACAAAAGTAAATATAGAGAAAAAAAACGTTATCAGCACAAATTCAGCAATCATTTGTGCCTTCTATAATCAATAAACAATGTCAGCTTACCATCATATACTTTACAATGAACGTCATATTATCAATTACCATTTTTTAAAAAAATCTATGTAAGTACTTAATTTTTTTATTATTTTTTTTACTATACAAAATAATTTAAGTTTTTTTTTTCTTTAAATAAACATGAAGATAAGTATCGCTGTTTGTTTCAAATGTTCCTACTGGGTTGTTTTTTTAAGATCATTATATCTATTAGATATACATGATATAACATATTACTAAGTAATGTGTTTCTACAAAAAAAACACAAAGTAAATATATCACAAAAATAATTCAATAGAATCAAAATGTAAAAAAAAAAACAGTATACTTTTATTAAACACATCCTAATCTTTTTATATATATACAAAGCTTTTAGCTGTGAGGTAAAAATTAGCGAACTGTTACACATTTTCAGAAAACCCTTTACAATATAAGTGAAAACGTTAAAATTTTATATATTTTTTTAACCGTTGAGCCTATAGCAAAAATCTATATATCATTGGAAAGCTCAGAACAAGTGGTTTAATATTATACTATTCAAAAAATTTAAAAGTAAAAATAAATTAAAGTTTTATTTAATAAATTAAAAATAACAATGTCATATTGGCTTAGTTAAAAATAAAACAATTTTTTTATAAATAAATTTTATAAAACAATACCATACTTCAATTAAACACACTATGAGCTTTATTTTGATATATGGTTTTTAAATGGGCTTTGAAAATTGGTGAAAATATTAGCAATTTTCCTTCAATTTTCATAAAATCTTGTCATCATTTCCATTGACTTAATGTTAAGTGAAAATGCGTAAAAAAATATTTTTTTTATTTATTCGCTGCACCTATACCAACAATCTATATATCATTGGAAAGCTCAGAAAAAGCACTTTAACAATCTGATATCATATTATTTTTTGTTTTGTTTTTAAAAACTTTGTCACATACCTAAAAAAAATTAATCTTTGAAAAAACAATTTTTCTTTAGTACATCATTAAAATACTTTGAAAGAACTTTCCGATGGTGTTTAACATTTAAATTATGACTATGTTTAATAGTTAGAAAGTTATGATTTTTTGTGTGCCGTTTTGGCTAAACATATGTTGACATGGAACAAGTAAGATGAGAGCGTCTTGCTCGCTAAGCCAGTGAGACACACACCCCCGCTCAAAAAGTTAAAAAGTTGGAATTGAGTTTTGTAGAGGATAAATCTACTTATTATTGGGTCTAGATCTACAAGAAATGTCAGAGAGGCGGGGACAAAATGGCGGCGTTGTGATGGCAGAAAATAACAAAATATTTTAAAAGTGGAATGAAAATCAGCTGAAACAATTATTTTTCAAATGCGCTTTAAAATTCATGCGACGACGATTAATACACAAATCTATTTGGATATATCCAGAATATTAGGCCTTACGTGGCATTCAGTGGTTTTACGTCGATGACGAAACTTCCTTATCAAAAATTCACAAAAAACTGTAAATACCATAGCCCTCAATACTAACCGTATTTTCAAGTTTTTGAGCGATGCGACGAAGATATTGCGATAAAACTTGGTAGAATTATAGCCAGATATGATATCTAGCATACAAAAAAAATGAAAAACGGGGCATTTTCCTGGACTAAAAACTATTGCTAAAAACAAAAAAAAAAGTATTTTTGATAATAAATTTAAAAATGATAAATAACTTTTTAAAAAAAACGTAATTAAGCTCTAATTAGGTAGGCCATTGTCTAAAGTAATCGATAACACAAGTTAACAACTTCTCACATTTCATTCATAAGTGTAATAAATTTGCAAGTGAGGCCTATGCAAAAAAAAAGCTGAAAACTCAATCTCAACATTATCAGTCATTTTTTACTTCTGCATTTCCGGGTTTTTTCGCATAACTATTTATCTTTGAAAAAAACTATTTTTCTTTAGTACATCATTAAAATACTTTGGTGTATAAAATTATGACATATGATTGTTTAACAGTTAGAACTTTGAAAGTTATGAATTTTTTTGTCGTTTTGACCCAACATTGTTGACATGGATCAAGTGAGATGAGAGCTTGTTGCTAGCTCAGTTAATAAACACTGCAATCTTGGATTTAGTTAGTGCTGTATCTTTGATCTGTATACTTTTGCTAATGAATTTATTCTTATTACCGTTTATATTCTTTTCATGTCATATTAGTCATAGTTACGTGAAAGTAAATTTTATGGATCTATCACTTTAAAAAAAAATCTAAAATGCCTTTTAACCCTTCGGACCCTCGCAGTTCCTTGCCCTTAGTTTCCTAATCCCCTAGGTTCCTGGGGAAAAGTTATGCGTTACACAAGCATGCTTAAAAACAAACTAATTGTATTAAAACTTTTGAATGAACTTTTTTATTTCAAGAGTTTATTAGTATCTATATCCCCTTTATTCTTTCTTGGTATGCCAAAACATGTAAAACAACAAACATTCTAAACTAGACCAAGAAATTCTAGATCTAGATTCTATAATGATTTTAATTAGAACTTAAATCTAGCTCTTAGTGTAAAAAAAAATCTAGATCTAGTGTAAAAAATGTAGATTAGATCTAAATCTATTATGTCTTTTTAAAATGCAAGTCACATTACGAGGTTTAATAAACATTACTGTACCGAGTTGTTTTAGCATTTAAAGAATTTATTCCATATGACGTCAAAGGAAAAAAATCCACTATGTCGGCATGTAGACCCCTCATTCCTTTGATGAATCTGGTGCAGGTATAGATGTAGATCTAGTGTCTTCATTTACTGTAACTGTGTAACTGTACTGATTTTGTCTAGATCTAGATGATGGTCGAGTCAATCTCCATTTCACTATCATTAGTATCATTGTAATCCTATTCTAGATCTAGTTTGTTTCTTAGAATCCTTTAAGATATAATTCCCTGCTTCATGCAAAGTTTATTTTTTTGGATTAGATTACGAGTACCTTAATCAATACATCAATTTCATTTTGTAAATCAATTTACCATTTATAAATACAAAACTCATGGGTGCAAGATTATTGTCAGTTACCATAAGTGGAATAGTCATACTTGACATGTTTTTTTTCTTTGCATTTTTAATATCGGACATTATGGTTAAGGTAAGGTGCGTGAGACCAATATGTCGGGCTGGCGGGACATGGGTTTTTACGCGCAGACCGATTTCACTTGGTTTACTTGGTACCAAAACGTGCTTAAGAAGATGGCACTATGTGACTACTAGTGTTAAAAAAAATGTTCATTGCTCTAGAATGTATCATTCAACATATCTAATTATTTTTCTTATTTCAAAAGTTTATTGCAGAGCTGTTGGTGGTGAAGTTCCAGCAACCTCTTCACTTGCTCCAAAGATTGGTCCCCTTGGTCTGGTAAGAAAACTAATCATTGAATGACTGCCTAGATTCTAGTACTGGTACTTATACATCTTAGCTCTTTTATAGCTTTTTTTTTTTTTTTTTTAGATTTTGAAATAATCATGTGGGAGAAGGGGTAAAAGATAATTATGAAATGTGTGAATACCTCAAGTGAACCATTATATAGAAACCTCATGTATTTGTCACTAGCTAAAAAATTAGAAAAATGGTGCTCTGGTTAGTGACTGGTTTATAAGCAAATTTTAGTTGTATGCTAGTAGTTAACCTTTTTAATATTAGTAAGACTTATAACCTGAATATTCTTGCTGCTGGTAGCACTTTGTCCTCTAAGTATTCTGTGGTGAGTCTGTGTAAGTAAACAAGATAAGATATTAACACTTTCCTTTGGCATTTGTCTTATTTTAATTCTTTTGTTTCAAGTCTCCCAAAAAAGTCGGTGATGACATCCAAAAGGGTACAGCTGATTGGAAAGGCCTTAAGATAACTGTTAAACTTGTAGTCCAAAACAGACAGGCCAAAGTTGAAGTTGTGCCCAGTGCTGCTGCGTTGATAATAAGAGCTTTGAAAGAACCACCCCGTGACAGAAAGAAGGTTAAACATGGTGAGTATAACTATTTTTTAGCTGTCATTTCTTTTTGATGTGTTGCTTTGATAAAGATTTAATCAAATTTAGGTCATATTTATTTTCATCTTTAAGTATGCTTCACACTTTTATCATATGATGACCATCGAATACATAGAGCCATCTCAGGCACTAATCAGCACATTATTTTTTTTTCTTTTTTTAAAGTGATCACATTTTTGTTAATGTTCACACTGGTCTTTTATGAAAACTATTAATTTAGATGATTCGAGGATCTAGTTTAGAAAATTCTTATCTACCGTTTTTTTCCTTTAAAATGGGTTTTTATTTAAAATAAAAGGTTTGTGGGTCACTATCAATGTAGTTTTCACCAGCCACATGAGGAGGCATAAAACCCCAGTGCAAAGCCCTCAGCCCCCTGGATGACAAAGTGGTCATCATCAAACCACGGTGAATGAACTATAATTGAGTCTTTTAGAGTTTTTATTAGTTTAGTCGTATTATCAGAAGTAAATATAACTCAGTTGTTTGCAGACTCGGAAGCTAAAACTCTACTTGCAAGCCATTTGTAAGTTGTATGCTTACCTCCATGTAAACAGTCACTCAGGTTTAATTCTTGTTACTTTTTTTTTTCAGTCAAACACAGTGGTAATTTGACAATGGATGACATTATTAAGATTGCTAAACAAATGCGATCACGTAGTATGGCAAAGGCATTGGTTGGAACTGTCAAAGAAGTCCTTGGTAAGTTGAAGGTGCAATGTTTCATTAATTACTTAAGTAGAAGTTAGGGCTAGACTTTTTATCATCTAACATGTCTAGATTGTAACTAGAGTCTAGATCTAGATTAGTATCTAGATCTAACTTCAAGATCTAGAACTTCATCTAGAGTATATAATTTGGATCTAGGTGTAGGCTAGACCTAAATCAAATCTAGTTAACTCTTAGTAGCTCTAGTGACACTGTTGATTCCTAGAAAAGTTGAAGTCTAAACTTTCAGAGACTATTGTATGTCTAGATCTCTAATACTTATTAGTTTCTTAGACCTAGATATAGATAGGTGTAAATTGATGGATCTACTATTCTACTGTTACTATTATCATAGAATATGAATGACATTTTGACTAGATCTAGATAAAGTAGTAAATCAGTCTAAGCTACTATTAGTTAGAAGATCCAGTTAACTAGTTCTGGATTTGATAAGATCTTCTGGCTACTCTTTGTCAACCAATAAAAAATTTATAGATCTATTAGATCTTTAATTTGAAATGGAGCTATTTAATGGATAATTGAATAAGCAGTTTTTTTTTGTCTCTTTAGGTACTGCCCAATCTATTGGATGCACAATTGACAAGTTGCCCCCACACTCTGTCATTGAGAAAATCAACAGTGGTGAAATAGAAGTTCCAGATGAATAAATGTTAATGTGAAAGAAAACCAAATTTTGTTTTATTTTTTTGAAATTATAAAATATTTCTGTAGGGTAACTTACACAAATTTAGCCTTTGTGCCATATCTTTTATTTAGCCTGTGGCACCATTAAAGTAAATACTATTAATTAGGACAACATTGGGATGTTTGCAAAGGTGCCCACTTGCATATAATACAAATGTTTTGCTTTGGTTTTTATCTTACTGATGTAGAATGACTTGATTATCACCATGCCATTCTTTATTGCCGGCCATGTCCTATTTCTAACTGTATGGAGGTATTTTCTTATGTTTTGGTAGCCTACTGACCAACTGTTACATGTCATTGATTTAAATCTAGTTGAAAATATCAATATGCATTTACAGACATTCAAGCGAGGTATAGTAATATCCAAAAAAGCTCTTGATTTTTGCTAAATTTGGTGAAGGTATTCAGACATAACTGCAATAGTGAATTTTTTGACATAGGCCCATTATACTGGCTCTGTTTATGAGGGTTGACTTAAGCAGTTACTGAGAGAAAACATTACTTCAAATACACACCCTTGTCTCCATAAGATACACATGGGAAATTTAAAATATACATTACAATCAAGAACTTCACTGTCATGCAGATACAGGCATTCTGATCGCATGACGCCATGTGCTGACTAGTGACGCGTCTACACCGCCTTTCACCCACTTGTGAAGCGTGATTGAAGATGGCCTTGGCTCACCTGACATTATTTTTCTGAAGGCAGCGTAGAAATGGTTGTTTCATTTCATTGTTACAACTTAAGACGCGCTAGATCTAGTCTGTATAATACAGAGTCTATAATTAGATTAATTACCAGCCTAATGTGTAGGCTACACCCCTCCGGGTCCTCCCTCGCCTAAAATCTTCTTGTACGGTAACAGTAAGAGTAACTTCGCGAGGAAATTTCGTGAATCATCTAGCTAGAAATAGTATCTAGATTTACACCCAAGTTAGATCTAGTGAAGATAATTTGCACCTACCCCGAAAACTATGTGAATTGTAGTCAATTTAATGATCCCGATACATCTAATGTCTAGATTACTCTAGAAATACGCTAGATTTACGCCAAATCACTAGAATTTAGTAGAATCTAGTGAAGATAATTTGCACCTAACCCGAAAACTATGTGAATTGTAGTTAATGATCCCGATACATCTAATGTCTAGATTACTCTAGAAATACGCTAGATTCTAGATTTACGCTAAATCACTAGAATTTAGTAGAAACTAGTGAAGATAATAATGAAAAGTCCTCAAATTTTAGTGACTTAGATCTAGAGTCTAGACTTACGGTAGGTTCTGTGAAGATAATTCGCGCACAGTTGTGAAAAGTCCGCGTATTTTAGTGACTTAGATATAGATTTACGCTAAACCACTATAATGTAGTGAAGATAATTCGCACACAGCGCCGTGAAATGCCCGCGAATTTTAGTGACTTAGATCTAGAGTCTAGTCTAGATTTACGTTAGATTCAGTGAAGATAATTCGCACACTGCCGTGAAATGCCCACGAATTTTAGTATTAGATCAAGAGTCTAGATTTACGTTAGATTCAGTGAAGATAATTCTCTTACAGCCGTGAAAGGTCCGCGAATTTTAGTGACTTAGATCGTGAGTCTAGATCTACTGTAGATTTAACGAAAATATTTCGCACGCAGCTGTGAAAATATCGTAAAAGTTATAATAACTTTCGGTCGCAAAAGCCAGGGAAACTAAAAGGAAAAAGAAATTGTGTTTAAAAAACAACAACACAATAGTTGATTCCTCCAAAAGCCATTATTTAGTGATAAAGTGTCAACTAAACATACAAATATGCCTGTATATTATAGGCTCTGTTTATGAGGAGGATTTAAGCACAGTTAATAAAAGAATAAAACATTAGGCCTACCTCAAATGCATAACATGACTCCATAGTAGGCCTACTTTTATAAGATACACATAGGAACTAAAAATGTACATATCCACCACAGTGGATACACATTTTATTATGAAGGCATCTCTAAGAATGTTTCTTATAAAAAATATGGAATAGCAACCATTTGTAGCCTAATGTTCTTTAATAAATCTTTGAAAAAAGACATAATTTTTATTGATCCAATCAAATGGAAATTCTGTTTGACTACAATTGACAACCTCAGCGTAACTACTGTAACAATATAGATGAAAAATTCGAACAACATTCACTCACGAAGCACATACACACTCATAACCAGCGCTTTATGAACTAGACTTCTATGTAGGTTACTTCTCGATGACGACAGATGATCTTGTAACACTCTGACCGAAAGTGGAATAAAGGAGTTTTAAAATATTTATGTTTTAGTTCTAATGGAAAGGAGACGACCACTTCTTTCAGATCTTATGTAACAGTGGTTTAATGGGGGCAGGTTGTCTTAAAGATTCGTGAGTGATTTGGAAAGGCATTTTTTCATGAAAAAGCTTTTCAAGAGATGGTTGCTGTGTTCGAGTGATATAGGATGCTTTTTTAAATTAATCTATTTAGTTGATTTGATTTTGATTTTAGGCCATGTCATAATCTATTTAGTCGAAATTTTTGTGAAAGTGAAGTATTATCATACCAGCAGGCGATGGCACAGATACTGCTGATGGTTGCTGTATAGAAAAGAAAATGGTTGTTAAGAGTTTTTGGGATGACAGTCAAGTTGTTAATTGATTAAAAGATAACTTCCATAACATTTCCTATGGGAATACCACATTGTTTCTGTTCTAGCTAGGATGTTGGCAAGATATTTTTTATTCCCAAAATCGAGTAACAATAATTGATTTGATAAATGCATAGTTCTGTGTATGTTTTACAATGGATCACTCAAACGGGAGGGACACACACATATATATTTATATAATATATTTCATCCTTTAAAAACCTCCTAAAATTTTGTCAAGGAAAAGTGCTACTAACCCTAATTATAACAACCCCACATCCGTGACATATTCAACAGAGTTTTGCAGTAATGAACTTGCTAGAAGAATATGGTACTTAAATATCTGTACTTTTTTTTAGCGGCCCCGTAAGGGGAAAAAGCTGCTATTAGGTTTGTGCAAAATATCCGTCTGTCACACTCAGACCTCAAAAACTAGAAGAGATATGAAAAATATGATTTCATCATTAAATGCGGCTTGAAAAATTTAGGTGCAACGGCTACTTTTGGTTTTCTAAAAGCAAACCGTTTAATTTATAAAATTAATTATGCAAGCGATTTTTTCAAAAAAATACACCAATTCTAAAACAATTACGTAAATGTAAGGGAGGCAATGTTACAATATGCTAACAAAGGTGTGAAATTGATATGTATTTTCAGTATCACAAAGTCAAATATATGTATAAAATATACAGGAAATATTTAGAACAAATATAAATAATACTTAAAAATGTTTTTTCTGGTTAACTAGCTGCTAAAATTAAAAGAAAACTAATCTGTTTGTTTATAAAGGCTAATAATGCACTTTGTGTGTAAATATTACGCACATTTTTTAAAATGGACTTTTTATGCAGTGACTTTCGTGCAGTAGCGTTATGTCGCAGCATGATGCGGTGCTAAACAAATTCCTTAAACTTTTTTAAAAAATCAGATTTTATTTATTTTTTGTTTAGTGCCCCCATCTAAATAAAAGAAGATTATTTTTGTGCGTTTTGTCTGTTGGTCTGTCTGTCCATCACGATTAGATTAACAAATAACACTAGAGGCTCTTCTAACATTTAGATTTTATTTCCATACTTAAACATTGCAAGATACACATGATCTTTAATATATTGTTCCGGTTTTTTAATGTAAATAGCATATAAATGCTAAATAAAAATATCTATATTGATTTATATTTCATTAACTATAAATTTGTTCCGGATATTGTTTTATAAAAAATTAATTATGTCAAATGATTGTTTGAAATCGCATAATTGACTAATATTACACTTATATTCTTTGACACTACAGCACTATATTTTATTTATCAATATCAATTGTTCCGAATTTTTAACTTAAAACAAATTTATGTCAAATAATTATATTTTTTTCAAAAATATCGACAATTCAGGATTTTAAAATAAGAAAGTAATTTACTAGAAACGATTATTGAAAATCAATTTTTAGACTTATTTTACAGTTAATTTTCTTGCCGAAACATAATAAAAGTTGTTTAATCGGTAAAGAATGTTCCGGATTTTGTTTCGAAAAAGAAATCGACCTACATTAACTTAATTTTCTTACAAATCGTCGCCAAAATGATCTGAATTTTATATGAAAAATCTAATAACGCTAATAAATGTTTGAAATCCCTCTTGTAATAAATAAAACAAATAATTTTCTCATTTACAAAAATTGGTTGTTCCGGATTTTTTATGAAAAATAGTTTAACTCTATTTATATAAAATCGCACTTCTCTCTTACACTACATTTAACTTTCTATCTAAAAAGTTAAAAAATCTAATTATCGTTAATATTATGCTCTGATTTTTAAGGAAAACAACTTCCTAACACCAAAGTATGGTTTGATAAAATCTCCATAAGGGTATGGTACATCTAATTTTCATAACAGACCATCCCACAAATTTAATTTACGGCATTTGATTAATCTGGAATTCTTATTTATTTCTCACTATAAATATATAAACATCTGGAACAATCTATAATAGAAACTTAAAACTAATGCGATGTTTGGGAAGGGAAATTAATTTTAATCAGATTTTCAATAGCTTTTAGTCTTTTTTTTTCTCGCTAATAACATAACGGACAGACAAACTGATAGACAAAACCAAAAAAAGCATCCTCTTATATAAGGTAGCCCATCAAATGAAATGCTAAAAGAACAAACTCGGTGCACCAATGTCTATGAACCCTCAACAAGCTGCTCGTGTAGATGATATGTTTTAGTCTAACTAGGCCGTGTGACATAGTGGATTTTTTTCCTTTGACGTCATATGGAATAAATTCTTTAAATGCTAAAACAACTCGGTACAGTAATGTTTATTAAACCTCGTAATGTGACTTGCATTTTAAAAAGACATAATAGATTTAGATCTAATCTACGTTTTTTACACTAGATCTAGATTTTTTTTTACACTAGAGCTAGATTTTTTTTACACTAGAGCTAGATTTAAGTTCTAATTAAAATCATTATAGAATCTAGATCTAGAATTTCTTGGTCTAGTTTAGAATGTTTGTTGTTTTACATGTTTTGGATGTTCCTTCAGAGTTGTAGTCCAAACCTCCCGACACTCCCGTAGGACGACGGGGGATGGGAGCGGGCAGGGTTTGAACCTGGGACCATCGATGAATCCAAACGACAGTCCAGCGCGCAAACCGCACTACCAGACAGCCATGATTTAGACTAGATCAAGATCTATAATTTTAATTTCTAGGCTTAAAGTGTAGATTTTTATTTCTAAAGTCTAGATTGTCAATATAGCAATGTTATAAAATACTAAAACTAATCTACTATTTTAATATTTCATATTGCAATTAGTCTATTAATTGATTATCTAGTGTTTTTTTTATATAAATCTTATCTAAATTACATCTACATTATCCCAAATACATATTTTAGATCTAGATCTAGTAGATATAGATATTGAGAGTGCTATAGTAGTAGTTTAATTTAGGTAGATCTACATCCTCATTCTAGTTCCATTTAGGCCTAAATGAAAATGCTCAATACCAAAAGATTATCTAAATTCGCTCTTCTGACATATTTTACATATCCGGTAGTTGTCATTCCGTAATGTGTAGGTATATTATCAATAGTAGGCTATTAGTTTGTAACCAGTTTGTCATTAGATTAAGAGCAATGCCTGGTCGTGCGGTTAGCGCGCAGGACTGATTATCTCTACGGTCTCGGTTTCATACCCTGCTTGATGCCATCCTCCGTCGACCAGCGAATATGCGATCCTCCAGGGCTCCGTCTCCCACGGGGGCCGCCTCTGAGTTGGTGTGGTAACACAAACTCTCTTTGTAATCTTGTTTTTTCTTAAAAACATTTGTAAATAGAAATAGAAATCAGCACAGACATTCACTTCACTGAGTTAAAAAGTTAGTATAGAAATTTAACTCACACAATTTGTCACGGATTATCTCTACGGTCTCATGCCCTGCTCGATGCCATCCTCAGTCGACCAGCGAATATGCGAATATGCGTCTCCCACGGGGGCCGCCTCTGAGTTTGTGTGGCAACACAAACTCTCTTTGTAATCTTGTTTTAAATTCCTTTTAGAGGATCTTACATGCCTACTCAGAGCATTATGGTCCAGTTTCTAGTGGAAGCAGTGGAGGTTTCCTTTTGCCTCTAGGTGTTCAGCAATTGAAGCCGGGATTTAAACTCAAGCTCCTTGTAAGGTGGTGAAAAGGTTTTGGCAGCTCAGTGACACATCCCACTAATTCAACAAAGATGTTTAAGACTTTCATTATAAATTAATAACACTACACTGGTACCTTGTCGGTAGTTTTCAATATTTTTTTTTATTGATCATTTTATGGTAACAACTTAAAGATCTAATGCAGATCATGTTATATAAATATCATATTTTGGATACAAAAGGTCGAACATTTCATAATTTAAAAGATGTGAAACGCAAGGTGGGTTACTAGTTTCAGATAATTTTAAAAATGTGTTTTTACTTATCTTACTAGTATATATGGAGGCTATAAAAAAAAAGGACCATATTCTAATCTGGATATGCTTAGATGCCAATGGTTGAATTTGAGAGAAACTTTTTTTTCTTGTAGCAGTACCCGACCAACTTTTAAAAAAACTAAACAAAAGAAAAATATTGAAAAAAAAATGCTAACACTTATCAGCTAACCATTTACCCAGTAATAATAAAAATAAGGTGCTGTATGGCAGCAAAGTGTTGTGCTTCCCAAACAAGGAGTCTCAAGTAGTCTCAAGTACAATAATGAAAACTGGTACCTGTCATTAGTTGACAGTTGTGCTGGCCACTTGACACCCACATTAATTATCTGCCATAGAACAGTTGAGCTTTAATTATTTGCCTCATAGATCACAACATCTTTAAGAAATTTAATTCCTATTACATAGAGAACCTTATTATGGCACATATGAGTGTATAAATACAAAGCCTCTCAACTGATCTAGTTAAACTTTTGAACTTGATCATAGTTTAATTTTGGGATCTTTTACTTACCAACAAAGCAACTATTTAAAACAATGCAACATATTGAAAATAGGCGTCAAAGAAATGTAACAATAATGAAAATACATAGCACCAAAAATAGTTGCTACAACAATTTTAAGTACCATAACAACTTCACCTTTGTATTAACATCAATCCACCAAGACCAATGAAGTACCGTACACAGCTTATACAGATCTACAAATACAAACATGCAAATTGAACAAGAAATTTAGTAGAGTTTTCTGAGTTTTAAATAAATGAGAATCATAACATATGTAATTATATTTCATGGTAGATTTAATTACAAAGAACACAAGAACCAAAAATTAACCCCTGTTAAGTCAAAATGAGTTGTTTTTTTACACCAACAATAAGAAAAAAAAAAGCCAGTGACCAAAAAAAAAAACCAAACGAAAGTTTAAAAAAAAAAAGGGAGTGTCCCCTCCTGAACTATGCATCTTGTATTTAAGCGAATTGAAGTATTAGGTCAATTAAAGTAAGAGGTCATGTTCTAATTAGGACTAAAGTAATCCAAGCAACAGGGAAATAAATAGTTTTGTATAAACTTCTAAATAAACTTAACTAGTTTTATACATTCATTGCTAAATCATGCAAATACAAATTCTGAACATTCATTAATTATCAAAAATATGATCTTGTAAAAATGACTATAACAGTATATTTATATGATATTAGACTAGCATTTCCAGTTTATACGAAATATGCAGCTAATTGTGCCATCTTGTCTTTAGGTTTTCCTCGCCCACGTCCTCTGCCTCTTCCCCTCCCTCTTCCTCCTCTGCTGACTCTAGCTCCTCCGGTTCTTCTGAGAGCAACAGCATGATGTTTCTCTATAAGAGGTTTGAAGATAGCATCGCAGAAAACACAACCAGTATGTTCAGAGCTGGACTCTGGTAAAGGGCTTTTGCCTTCCTGAAGGTTGGAAGTTTAAAAATTACTTTCAATCAGCAAAAAAACAACAACAGGGCAACAAAATGTTTTTAGTTTACATCTATTTAACAGAAAGACATGAGCATATGTTAAAAAGAGAACTTATAATAGATAAGCTGCCGCAAAGTTGTGCTCACACAGCTTGTAACAAAATATATATGCATGCGTGCATTGGGAGGTTTTTCTCTTGAACTCTTCCATTGGATAAAGAAAAGCAAAAGTATTTTATCATTGAGATCTAGAACTGTAGCTAAATTGTGAGGGGGGTGTCTCCAAATTATATATCGCAATAGACAAAGCAAAGATATTTTACCCTCATGGGATACAATTGATGGGCCAAGAAGAGTGTGTGTAAGTGGGGCTTAATTGTCAAAAAAGCAAAGTAAAAATATTTCCTCAATGAGCGTTACTAAAATTGTAATGTTGACTGTTCTTTTGGTAGATATAAAAAAAAAAAAAAGAGAATAAAAACCTTTTGGTAAAAAAAAAACAACATAAAAACTTTACAGACATCACAATCTCTTGACAAATTGTGTGAGTTAAATTTCTATACTAACTTTTTAACTCAGTGAAGTGAATGTCTGTGCTGATTTCTATTTCTATTTACAAATGTTTTTAAGAAAAAACAAGATTACAAAGAGAGTTTGTGTTACCACACCAACTCAGAGGCGGCCCCCGTGGGAGACGGAGCCCTGGAGGATCGCATATTCGCTGGTCGACGGAGGATGGCATCGAGCAGGGTATGAAACCGAGACCGTAGAGATAATCAGTCCTGCGCGCTAACCGCACGACCAGGCATTGCTCTTAATCTAATGACAAACTGGTTACAAACTAATAGCCTACTATTGATAATATACCTACACATTACGGAATGACAACTACCGGATATGTAAAATATGTCAGAAGAGCGAATTTAGATAATCTTTTGGTATTGAGCATTTTCATTTAGGCCTAAATGGAACTAGAATGAGGATGTAGATCTACCTAAATTAAACTACTACTATAGCACTCTCAATATCTATATCTACTAGATCTAGATCTAAAATATGTATTTGGGATAATGTAGATGTAATTTAGATAAGATTTATATAAAAAAAACACTAGATAATCAATTAATAGACTAATTGCAATATGAAATATTAAAATAGTAGATTAGTTTTAGTATTTTATAACATTGCTATATTGACAATCTAGACTTTAGAAATAAAAATCTACACTTTAAGCCTAGAAATTAAAATTATAGATCTTGATCTAGTCTAAATCATGGCTGTCTGGTAGTGCGGTTTGCGCGCTGGACTGTCGTTTGGATTCATCGATGGTCCCAGGTTCAAACCCTGCCCGCTCCCATCCCCCGTCGTCCTACGGGAGTGTCGGGAGGTTTGGACTACAACTCTGAAGGAACATCCAAAACATGTAAAACAACAAACATTCTAAACTAGACCAAGAAATTCTAGATCTAGATTCTATAATGATTTTAATTAGAACTTAAATCTAGCTCTAGTGTAAAAAAAATCTAGCTCTAGTGTAAAAAAAAATCTAGATCTAGTGTAAAAAACGTAGATTAGATCTAAATCTATTATGTCTTTTTAAAATGCAAGTCACATTACGAGGTTTAATAAACATTACTGTACCGAGTTGTTTTAGCATTTAAAGAATTTATTCCATATGACGTCAAAGGAAAAAAATCCACTATGTCACACGGCCTAGTTAGACTAAAACATATCATCTACACGAGCAGCTTGTTGAGGGTTCATAGACATTGGTGCACCGAGTTTGTTCTTTTAGCATTTCATTTGATGGGCTACCTTATATAAAAGGATGCTTTTTTTGGTTTTGTCTATCAGTTTGTCTGTCCGTTATGTTATTAGCGAGAAAAAAAAAGACTAAAAGCTATTGAAAATCTGATTAAAATTAATTTCCCTTCCCAAACATCGCATTAGTTTTAAGTTTCTATTATAGATTGTTCCAGATGTTTATATATTTATAGTGAGAAATAAATAAGAATTCCAGATTAATCAAATGCCGTAAATTAAATTTGTGGGATGGTCTGTTATGAAAATTAGATGTACCATACCCTTATGGAGATTTTATCAAACCATACTTTGGTGTTAGGAAGTTGTTTTCCTTAAAAATCAGAGCATAATATTAACGATAATTAGATTTTTTAACTTTTTAGATAGAAAGTTAAATGTAGTGTAAGAGAGAAGTGCGATTTTATATAAATAGAGTTAAACTATTTTTCATAAAAAATCCGGAACAACCAATTTTTGTAAATGAGAAAATTATTTGTTTTATTTATTACAAGAGGGATTTCAAACATTTATTAGCGTTATTAGATTTTTCATATAAAATTCAGATCATTTTGGCGACGATTTGTAAGAAAATTAAGTTAATGTAGGTCGATTTCTTTTTCGAAACAAAATCCGGAACATTCTTTACCGATTAAACAACTTTTATTATGTTTCGGCAAGAAAATTAACTGTAAAATAAGTCTAAAAATTGATTTTCAATAATCGTTTCTAGTAAATTACTTTCTTATTTTAAAATCCTGAATTGTCGATATTTTTGAAAAAAATATAATTATTTGACATAAATTTGTTTTAAGTTAAAAATTCGGAACAATTGATATTGATAAATAAAATATAGTGCTGTAGTGTCAAAGAATATAAGTGTAATATTAGTCAATTATGCGATTTCAAACAATCATTTGACATAATTAATTTTTTATAAAACAATATCCGGAACAAATTTATAGTTAATGAAATATAAATCAATATAGATATTTTTATTTAGCATTTATATGCTATTTACATTAAAAAACCGGAACAATATATTAAAGATCATGTGTATCTTGCAATGTTTAAGTATGGAAATAAAATCTAAATGTTAGAAGAGCCTCTAGTGTTATTTGTTAATCTAATCGTGATGGACAGACAGACCAACAGACAAAACGCACAAAAATAATCTTCTTTTATTTAGATGGGGGCACTAAACAAAAAATAAATAAAATCTGATTTTTTAAAAAAGTTTAAGGAATTTGTTTAGCACCGCATCATGCTGCGACATAACGCTACTGCACGAAAGTCACTGCATAAAAAGTCCATTTTAAAAAATGTGCGTAATATTTACACACAAAGTGCATTATTAGCCTTTATAAACAAACAGATTAGTTTTCTTTTAATTTTAGCAGCTAGTTAACCAGAAAAAACATTTTTAAGTATTATTTATATTTGTTCTAAATATTTCCTGTATATTTTATACATATATTTGACTTTGTGATACTGAAAATACATATCAATTTCACACCTTTGTTAGCATATTGTAACATTGCCTCCCTTACATTTACGTAATTGTTTTAGAATTGGTGTATTTTTTTGAAAAAATCGCTTGCATAATTAATTTTATAAATTAAACGGTTTGCTTTTAGAAAACCAAAAGTAGCCGTTGCACCTAAATTTTTCAAGCCGCATTTAATGATGAAATCATATTTTTCATATCTCTTCTAGTTTTTGAGGTCTGAGTGTGACAGACGGATATTTTGCACAAACCTAATAGCAGCTTTTTCCCCTTACGGGGGCGCTAAAAAAGTTGAATTTAATCAGAAGAGTTTAGCATAAATATGACAATTGAGAGACTCAGATGCTTTACAAAATTAGTTTGATTTGAATCTATTTGTAGCACCATCTAAGTTCATGATGCTTCTAGTTTGCCTAAAGAAAATGTCAAAGAGGACTAAAGACAAGATGGGTTGTCAAATATGGATAAATGATACAAATTTCTGGTTATTACGGGTTCTTCTAGAGTAGGTGATGTTTTATCCCATCAGTTAAATGAGTCGAGAACATTTATCTTCATAGAAAAATAATCTTGTGTTCTTGAGCAAAGAGACTCATTTGGTAGGATATGCTTTACATACATTATTATAGGGAAGCATACACAAATGTACTCATAGAAGTTTATGTAAAGAAGACAAACTTTATGTACCAGTAAATGGGCAAATGTGTTTGGGTACTTGATTTAAAAGTTGTCAATAATGACATTTATTAGCATATTTATGATAACATCTTAACCAACAATAGATTTACCTTAAATGCAACTTCTACAACATTGGCGCCACATTCGTCACAGGACTCATCTTTGACACTCACTTTGGAAGCTCCCTCAAAAAAATGGATGACTACGCTGCATCTGTCCATATCAGAACAATATTTTACTGACTAAATAAAAAAATATAATTGATTGTCTACTGCAAATGATCATGGTAAAAGATATGACTGTATAAAGTAAGACTGTACTGACTACTCTGTTTCGGAAATATAATTATTCTCTTTAAACCAAGTGACTTAAGAGAACAAGTGAGATTCAGTTCACAGATGTCTAGATTTAATATACAGGCATTTATGTCAGACTTAAACTGTATGTGTCTTTTTCCAAAAGATGACAACATTTGTCAACAAATCCTCAGCTATAAAAAAAATAAAAATTCAGGGACGGTAACTTCTTTTCAAACTGGTCACCAGTAATTTTACTTAGAATCTTTTTTTTCCACAGCAGATATATTTCTGGGTACCAGTCTCCCTTGCATCTGATCAAAAGTAATTTATAATGAAATTATTAATGAAACTGATGAATTCATTGCCTAGCCTAAATCAAGAAGATTCACAATTATCTGAACTATGTTGTCTGTCATTTGTTAAATAGAAAATTTGAAATCTAGGGAAATTGTATTTCACTTTCACACAGTCTTTGATAAAATTTTCATAAAAAGAACTTAATATTAGATTCTATTTGATTCAATGGTTTTGGGATTGATGATCCCACATCCACTAAACAGATATTTACTTGTTACAAGCCATGCGCCACTTAGGTCCCGACGTAAGATCCAGAACAAGGACGCCATTGTCACACTCAACACATTCTGACACCCCGTTTTGTGCAAAAGCATGTGAGCAAGTTGGGTGGGTACACTCGTTGCAGCCCATGCCCTTGCGCATGTCATTGAAAGGAGGGTTGTTGTAGCAGTATGGACACAGGGGATAAGTCTAAACAGGAAGAAATACAAACAATTTGAGGAAAACACAAGCAGAATACATGCACAGCCACAGAGTGGTCTCAGTCAATGAATAAGTTTAAGAACTCTGAATATGTTGACTGGTTTAGTTTGTCCATTATTCTATGAACACTTATGTTACCTATGAGTAATTATTTCAATGATTATTAACCAATAGCAACAGTTACACAACAGAATAAAAAAGTGAAATATCCTTTCACGTTTTAATGTCGACAACAGAACTAGTTGTCAGGTGGCAATCACATATAAGCCTTTACACTCCCAAACATGACTGGGTACAAATTTTAAACAAAATTGACAAAGAGAGTAAATTTTTACAAAGCTTGTATCAACTTATCTGGTACAATTTTTTTATATGCTATTTCTCCATCTTCCCATTCTCTGATCAAGTTGAAACTTCACACAATTATTAATTGTCAATGACAACACATAAATCAATTAAAAAAATTAGCCAATTAGTTAATTAATTATTGGCAATTAATTATTTTGTTTGGTATTGAACAAGTTAATTCATTGATACATGACATAGAAAGTAGTTTTAAAATTTGCATTCTTGACATGGATACACAGATTTACAGTAGATCTAAATGTCTTTCACCTTTCCTTTAGCTCCAGTTGTCCATAATACAAGCTCAAACTCATCCAATGGACATTTCAGCTCCTTGTAAAGTTTAATATTTCCATTTTGTGGTAAAGAGAATGTCTCATCACAAGAACAGCAGTAGAGCCTAGAAGGTTTGGCCTGGACAAACTTCATGTATCTCCGACACTTTCCACACCTTCAATAAAACATAATTGTTTATAGTTAGAATTCTTAACATTTCAGATAATTAAAGACAGTTTTACCTTCAAAATAAAACATGTCACATTAAAAAAAAAAGTGGCAGTTACAGGACTAGGTTGTGTGAGTCCTTGATGGAAGACCTAGATCACACAATATTTGAATTGAGAACTGCACAAATTTGATATAAAATTCTTCATTATCTTGCAAATGAATAAAAAAAATAATTTTTCTCTGCATCTATTTCAATCGATTATCTGTCTGTATTTAAGGTTATACATTTAATATTTATATATATTACTAACACTTTGTTTTTCGTTTTTGGCTCTAAACATGTTGTTCTAGATAAGATGTGGTGGATGACGAGTAAAGCAGTTGAACTAAAGGGTCTTGAATTCAAATTCCAATGCTGTAGTTGGGTTTCTCAATTGGAATTAAATAAGCTATTTACTGGTACCATATACTGGTGGCATCATAACATCTTCATTATAGCCAGATCTTGATGGAAACTTTATACTGATGCGACATACATTTAAAATATAGAACGGAAATAGCTAAGAGACAGATTAACGGACAAGAGACCCACTTCAGTAGTGCTTAGGAAAGGACACCCGTTTTTTAAGACCTGACAACAGTGGACTGTCCCGAGGAAAGTCTAGATGCCACAAAAGAGTCTTCTATAATAAGGAATAAAAGAAAAGCCTAACAGATGTAATTCCCAGAAGCACTTCAATAACTTGCTTGATCTTCTTTCAGAATAAACTGTAACACAGGCTTTTGAGTACAAAAGAAAACTTCAACTGGGATGCTAAATATCTCCCAGAAGACAATGCATTTTCTTCAACAGAGGTCAAATATTTAGGCACAGCTGGATCTTTTTCGGGACATAGATTTCTGCAATTTTCTTCTAAAACTTCACATTCAAAGACAAAGTTGAATAATTCCATAATGTATTTCATAAATGGAACCTACCTGGACAATGGTCTTCCACTGTCAGCTAAGCTGGAAAACGTCATTTCAAACAATTCATCCATAGCAGTGATGCAGTCCACAAAGTAGCGAAACTTTCTGTGAAATATATCAATGGCATGTTGCTTGACTTCTAAGAAGTCTGCTTTCCCCAGAGCTATAAGTGCCAGCTGTTGTTCCACTGATGATCTAATCGTAGGTAGCACCAGGTCAACATCTATCTTTACACAGCAAATGAAATAAAAATGTATGTAAATACAAGAATTAAAGTAAAAATTTAGATTTTAAAAGAATCTAATTTATTTTTTTTAAGTATTAAGTTGATAAAACGTGTGTATCATCACCAGCTCTCCTACATTTAAAATATTTCTTTTCAGGCTTTAAAAAATCAATGTAGAGTACCCAGAGATTGAAATGAGACTAGTAACACATCTCTAGGAAAAAAAAAGAGAAAGAAAAGCAGCTGATCCATGAAGTTGAAAGCAAATTTCACTAACTAGCATCACGTCAAAATTAAGAACACTCAATTACAAGGACACTCTAGGACAGAAGATGAAAAAATTCAAAGTAGGATTAATACATAATACTTCATCTTTTTCATCTTTTCTTTGACTTTCGTTGTAAGGGTGCTGTGACAGTTTGCATAACCGAATCCCTCCACTTTTCTTGGCTAGTAGCAGGATATCAAAAGAAAGGCCGATCCATGTTGTCCAGTGAGCTTTTTTTTGGATGACCCTTTTTTCATGCTCCCTCCACTGTATAAGTTTGGGCTGTGTGTTATGTCCTAATCAGCTCACAGCTTTCTTTTCTTCACAGTATTGAGGAGTTCCTCCTTTTTGCCAGTTGACTTGTAAAAAAAAATCTTATTAGTTTTTTTCCCTAGTATTTGATTCCCAGCCTTTTTCTGTAGCATTTACTCTCAAAGGCTTGAATTCTTCAACCAGCACAAGCATTCAGTGTCCAACTTTTACAAGCCTACAAAAGTACAAAGACTACTAGTGAAGAATACAGTTTAAATTTACTTGGAAGCTGAAGTTACTCTTCTAGATTTTCTACAGTTTGCTCATGGCAGTGGATGCCATGCTTAAACAGGTTTGTATCTCTTTTATTGATCCTCCATCTCTTGCTATGTTTGATCCTAGGTATTTAAATGATTCAACTTCTAATGTTTAGCCATTCAACTGTATGCAACATCTCATACTATCTCCACCACTAACTAGTATTTCCCTTTTTCTGCACTGATTTCCATGCCAACAATCTCACTCTTAATGTAACATAAAGTTAGGTCAAAAGGTGTTCATAAATAAAGATGAATGAAAGGCAGGGAAAGATATACTTAGAAATTATTTATCTAATTTTGTTTTTAAATGAGACAATTCTTTACTACTAAACTAAGGGGAAAGTAAAGTTGAAATATAAAAAAAAAATTGTATTTACCTTTTGGTAGCCATGAACAAGTACTATTCCAAGTGGTGTTGGTTTCAACTTCCTCCCAGGGATGATGGAGACATAGTTTCTCTCACAGATATTGTTGATGTGAACAGGGATGCTGGCATCAGTGCCAATCCCATGCTTCTCCATCAGAGAAATGAGTTCACTCTCAGTCAGATAGTCAGGGGGACTTGTTTGTTTCTCTATCAGTTTCACCTAAACAAATAAACAACTAGTGCTCAAACACTTATCACAAAACAATGCAAGGAGGAGTGAGGTTTGCTTCCTATTTCAAAGTTGGATTCTAAAGATGGCGATGCCAACATAATTCCTATAAAACACACTACTTTGATCAGGTCATCTGTTAAAACTATCAATGGATCAGTAAATATTAAGATTAGCCTTTTTGATTTTGCAAAGTAGATCATACAGGATGTTTCACCATTAATGTAGAAAATATTTTTATCAGCTAAAAAAAAATTAATAAATTATACAAGTTGAACAGAGATGGAAAAAAAAAGTTGACATATGGACTAATACGGTACAAGGGAAATACATTTTTTTTCAGCATTTTCTAAATTAAAGAATTCCATAAAAAAAAGGCACCCTTAAACATTTGGCTTTAAGTGACTTGATTGATTTTAAATTAAAGGGACATGGACTCAGGAAGTAGAATAATGAGATAGAAAGAGAGTCACACAAGTCTTTGATTGGATTGAATTTCAGTGTGTTGAAAGTCAAAACTTAAATTTTGTAATATCTTGTGTTTTAAATTGTATTCTTAGTGGTATAGGCCTATATAGTTTCATCAAATGTAAATTTTCATTCAATAACTAAATATTTTTAGCTTTAATATACATGTGTTTTAATCATAAATATGACCTTTGCCTACATATAAGCCTGTGCTAGATACCTGAAGTTGTATACCTAACTAACAGTCATTGAGGTCACCCTATTCAGGCTTTAACTAACTCATGTAACGGCAAAAACAAACCTCTTCTACTGACAACTTTTCATCTTTCTTCAAAGAAGGTATCTCCTCATCATCACCTAGTTGCATCCATGGCATGATAGTGGTGAACCCAGGGTCAACCTGAACTTTTCCAGTGCAAGAAAACTTCTCTGAGCCAATCTCAAAATAAATAGTTGTTTGCAGGTAAGTGCAGTTGGGACTGACCTGCAGGAACATGGATACAAAGTTAGAAACAAATCAAGATGTGCCTAAATACATCAACAGTAGCATCTATTGTGACCTTTTGAAAGCAATGGTGAAATCATTAATGCTGAGACAAGCAGTTTAAGTTTTCTTTCTATAATATGCTGCTTTTAGAATATCTTTGATCACATTGAGGACTATGTTAAATGGACTAACTATAATGTGCTGCTTTCAGAGTCCCTTTGATCACATTGAGGAATATATGAAACGAAATCCAACACCACAGGATGCTGCAGAAACCATTACCTCCTTTATGGCAGAAGGGGATGTTGATTTAAAACTGAAAGAGTACAAACCTATTGAAATTTTCCAACATTTTGAAATAAAAGAATCCAATAGGCTAATTTAAGGTATAAACTTACAGTAGCAATAAAGTTTCTAGTGATGTAATCATAGAGCTTCCAGCTGTCATGGTCTAACTCTCCTTCAGTGGCAGCCTTCATAGGAGTGATAGGTGGATGGTCTCCTGCATCATGGCCCTTCCTTAATACAACACAATGAGGGAAGTCATTATCAACCAGCAACAAAATGAATGAACTAAAAGAAAATAACATAGCCAGCCTGTGTAAAACAAACAACACTTACTTTGGTTTCTCAATGCCATTCTGTAGCAGCTCTGTCACATATTTGCCCCAAACTGGATGGGTAGCCTGTTGTCTCAAAGTACCTCTAAATGACAGCATTAAAGTAAAACAGCAATAAAGTAAAAGTCATAAAATGAAAGAAAAACTTATACAATAATAAAACAACATTTTTGAGGTCAAGAACATAGATCTATAGGACAAAGCAAAATTTCACGGAAAGATTATATCTGGTACCAATTTTATTCACGAATAATGGTTTCTGCAGCTCCCTGTAGTGTGGGATATAAATTAGTAAATTTCACAATAATTTTGTACGCTGGATATATCTAAGGTGAATACTTTTCAGGATAATCTGTACATGCTTGAGGGCACTGTGAGAGCTGGTATTGGACGGTGATTCGACTCTCTGGCAATCCCGAAAGTGTGAAACTGAGTGGACCCTGCAATGGGAAAAGCAGCACAGAAGCTGAGCTGGAAGCAATGCTCGTAGCATTGAAGCGGGTAGCGGAAAGAGTCGGAAATGGATCAGGGCCCCAGCGAACATGGTCATTTTCACCAATTCAATCTCTGCCCTAGAAGGGCAGCATGCAGGCGTCAGGAAGGTAGAAGCCTTCCTCGCGGTGGTATAGAGCCTTCTAAAGCTCAATGTAAATAGTTTTATACAGTGGGTCCCATCCCATTGTGGTTTGGTCTGTCATCAGAGTGCTGACGTTTTAGCAAAGGCCGTGGTGGCAACTTGCACCATAGATGATGAAATGTGCACTCTCGCGAGTGTAGATCCCTAGCTGACACCCGTTTGTTGGCACTTTGGTATGACAGTTGGGACGCTTCCGACAATAGCCCAGAGCTACATAAGCAGTTGAGTAGATCAGACAGAAAGGACGCATGGTGGGAGCTCTGCCGTGCGGAACAGAGAGTCCTAGCCCAGTTCAATTGTCCAATAGGCGCGTACTTTGGGTGGTGGAAGGAGAACTACGATAAGGCGACCTTACAACTCACTGCCCGCTTCCTCTTCCATGCTCAAATGAGTAATTCTCAGCATAGTTCGTTACAAATGGGGTTTCTGATTCTGTACACCATATTCAGAAGTTAAAGAGAAATGTTTGTTTCTAAATGAAACTACTACTTGCCAATAATAAGTTTGATGGTAAACTTACATGTGCTCAATACACCTTCAATAATAGCTTCAAAGTAAATAGAAAGTAAACTTGACAGCCATTACACTATTTTCTTCACTCTATTGGCTTGACATTCTCTCAAGGTGACCTGCCCAAGTTGTTGTTTTTTTAAATTTATTTCTGTCACTTTAGATGCCTCTTTATATAATTGGTGTATTTCCTAGTTAGTATGTATCGTCCAACAAGTTTCATCTTGTACAACTCTATACATTTTTCTAAGAATTTTCCTTTCCTGAGTGATTTTTGGTTATGTCCAGGTTTCACTTGTTTACACAACAACTGGTTTACAGATAAGTTTTGTTGATAGTTTTTCTTAAAATTGTTTTGCTTATGTGTGCAGCTGCAGCTAGACTTTCCTTTACTACTGTCAGTTTTGGAATTGATTGTACTTTTTATATATTTGAAAATTATTTTTTTCAAGCATGATAAATATAAGCTTTAATTAGGGCAATACACAGCGACTATATCTAGTGAAATAAAAACAGATCGTCTACAAACTTCTATTAAAACAAAAGTTTGTGAAGAGTAATCTGTTCAGCATGAAACTTGCCTCAAGTCAAAATTTTCTGGATAAGAATTAGTTTCAGTCCTGGGGTAACTGATGTATCCTTGGGTGTAGAGTCTTTCAGCTATCTGCATTGTATGCTGAGGACCCATGCCTTTAGACACAAAGGAGAATAGAAATAATGTTAATATAAAATCTACTCAATGTTTCAAGGTACTTCTACTAGATACAATAATGTTACAATCAACAAAATTCTATACCCTAACTCTACTGATTCAGACTAATGACTTACCTAACCCTGAACTGGCTACTCTCAACATTTCAACTGTATTTAAAGCAAGAGGTCTTTGTTTCTCTCCTCTTTTCTGAATAGTTTCCAAGACCCTGAGAAATGTATACAAGACCTTTGCATAATTTAGTTTTTTTATTTTGATATCCCTGATATTAAGCAGTTTTCATTAAAATGAGAGCTTTAGAATGAAGAGTTTCAGAAGAATATTGAGCCATGTATTTAGGGCAAATCTCTCTCTATTTGAAGGTGCAAAGTATTGATACATGAACAATTTTTCTAAGTACTCACAATGCACCATCTCCAGTCTTGATACGATTAACAAACATTTGGGCCACTTCTTTATCAAACAGTCGCACCCTTTCCCAATCTAAATATAGATTTTTCCCATTTGGGAGCTGAACCTATTTAGAAAAGAATTGTTAATTTTCAGAATTTGATTCACATTTGAAATAATCAAACAGATCAATAAATTAAATAATAATATGAAAAAAAAAAAGATTTAAAATCTATGAGTAGGTCATTAACTTTTTTGTCTTTGACTTCGGAATTATTTTTCACACTTGGACAGGATTGATGTTTCACCCTTTCACAGAGCAAAAAATGCTTCAATTAAACTTTTATACAACTTTTTGTTTTTTATTAGAAAATGATACATTTGGTATAGAATTCAAGGGGAATGCATGCTCTTCTTATATAGCACAAAGTAATTTGTATAAAACAAAAAATGATTTTAATATAAATGTTTGAAATTTAAAAACACAAACTACAGACTGAAAAAGCCCCCCCCCCCCCCCAATCTAGACCTGATCTTAGAAAAATTTTATGATACATATTGGAAATAAATATTTTTTGTAATCATATTTATCCATATTTTTACACAACTTTGTAGAAAAAACACCCCTAAAACACATAAAATGGAAATTTTAAGCTAATTATCCATGTCACTACTATAATAAAAATGAAAACTGACGACTGTGAAAAATTCAACAGCTCTAGATCTAGATTAGACCTATATCTAGGAAATATGATCCAAAGTAGTAAAAAAAATATTATTAGGATATTTATTCATATTTCCCTGGATATTTATTAATATTTTCCCTATCTTTTTTATTTAAACAGCTTTTATATAGCGCAACTGTTATGCACATAGCATATATCTTTACATGAAAATCATTTGAAAACACATAAAATGAATGTTCTGAGCTCATTATCCCATATCACTATCATCCAGAACAGGAATCTAAAGAAAATAGAGCCTTTTTAGGACACCTCTTTAGAAACTCTTTCACTGTGAAAACACATTGAAAGAAGGAAATTCTGGAAAGTATTCAAGACAATATTTTTAGCGATTAAAAAGATATATTGGAGAAAAAAAAATTAATTAAAAAACTGACATTGCAAGCGTTGATCCGAGATTTAAAGCTCGGTAAAATCAACTATGGGAGCACCATTACGGCGTCAAAGAGTTAATTAGCTTCTGATTATATGTAGAGTAGTTTAACAATAAAATGAGTCACCTACATGCACATTAATCACCCAGTAAGGCTCTGGCTTGAAGGACTGGATTTTATCATGACGTTCAACACAAAAACCAAGAGTAGGAGTCTGACAAGGTCCATAAGAGATCAGAGTACTGTCCAGATCTCCATATTTACCCTGGTGATCACAACATAGTCATTTAATGATTTACTGAAATTAATCATAGTATTGATCTAATGATGGTGTTAACATATAGATATATGTTACATATATTTTTTTCAGTACAAATAATTTAATGAAACAACTAAAACCTGAAAGAAACGAGTTTGATAACGTGTAAAGGCACATCCAATTCGCAGATCTAACTCCTGCCTTGCATCCACAGACAACGCTTCATTCTTATTGGGTTGAACTAAATGATTCATGGCATGCTTTATGTCAGTATCTGTAATTGCACTGAATCTTGCTCTGTAGATTTGCTATAATGTTGAATTTTTGTAAAAATATAAAAAAATTAAATTGTTTCATAATATTTTGTATTTAAACCATACAAGCAATTTTAACAAGCATTCATTTTTTAAACAAATAAATTATGGTTTTTTTTCTGTTAATTTAGAACCAAAACTCTAAATCAAACTTCTTTGAGTAAAGTTTTATTGTCACAAAACCAGCAAAAGGTAACCAACCTGAGTGGATAGACGATTCATTACACTCCTTACACAGTCAATAACTTCAAAGCAAATGTTCTCTCCCTCTTTATCACAATCTAACCATAAGACTAGATAGTCTACACTGGTGGCCTGAAAAATCAATAATATCAGAACCTTTACTGAGCTCAATAGGGTTACTTAGAAACACTATGACTCCATCACTGCAGTTTGAAAATATACACTAATTAACATATATGTTATGAATATACACTAAACGAGCCACAAAAACTCAAACTATCCAGGAAATAAGTTTAACAACATTAGAAAAAAACAAACTCAGTGACAGCAAAAACATCTGTTCTCTTCAATGTCCAGAACAACAACTCCCCCCCCCCCCCCCCCCCCCCCAAGACACTCCTCTCCTCATAAAACAAAACTCAAACCATTCAGTCCACGTGACATGCATACCCGTAACTCTTTCAGTGCAAATTTTTTTGATCGAAAAAGAGTTTTCCGGAACAAACACAAATTTTCAAGGGGGGTAGAGTTACTAAAACAACTAAAACTTTTTTTATTTTATTCAATAATCTAACATATTTGATTTTATTTTAAAGGAAAATGAATAGGCTACAAAAGTATAGTAAATCAAATAAATTATTAAAAAAACAATTTTTTTCATTAATTTTAAACTGAGTACGGAAAAAGAAAATATTTTTTAATTCGTAAAAAAGTCGATATACTGAAAAATTTAACCTTTAATTAGACATTTAATCTATAAATATTTAAAAAATCACAATACTAAACACATTTAATCACTTTAAATTTCATAAAAGCACTAAGAAATTGTATTATTAACATTTTTCGGGACCCGGTAAATAAAGTAAAAAAGAGGAACAATTAACATAATTTTGTCTTTTTATTTTAAAAGTGTTGGTACTGCATCGAATTTACTATCAAAACAAAGAACAATCACTCCCACATCCAGGAAGTTAAAAAAAAGGAGAGAAATAAAAAGTTTAACATAAAAAAGATAGTGAAATAAATATTATAAACCAAGTTACTCGCTGAGAGTAACGCCGCACTCACCAGCGCTAGCAAAGTTACTTGTAACTTTGCTAGCGCTGGTGAGTGCGGCGTTACTTGCTGAGAGTAACGCCGCACTGAAAGAGTTAACATTCACACCTTGGGACTGTATAAACAAAGGGATATAACTCTTCCATACCCAAATATTAACATAGAAACAATGCATTCAGTCTCGCTAATGACAAATAGACTTAGGAACTCATAACAATATTAGACTTAAGATCTCATATGTAGCATGTATAAGTGCTTTACAATCAATTAAAATAAGTTTTAATGTTATGATTGTAATAAATAAAGTGAAACCTTTAATAAAATGCAAAGACATAATAAACTTTTGTTTATGATATGCAATACTGAATTGGTTAGGTAATGTTTCAAACTAGCTATAGACTTAATAAGCTTGAAGACAATTTAAACAAACAATAATGTAATTACTTCTTTCCGTAAAAATGTTGGCATATGTAAGTTTGGATTGGCTTCTTTCTTGCTAATTGGTGCTGTAAAAAGCTCTACCTGTAAAATGTATGAAACAGATTACAAACTGTTTTGAGCTTCTTACATGATAAAACAAAATCACACAACAATGTCACTAAGAAACAGAAAGAAAGAATCTTTAAAATACTGTCAATGCTGTTTGTTTCTATCGGACTAAATGAAATAATAAACAAGCACCTCAAGTTTTTAACTGCAGTAGTCATTTAAAAAAATCTTCAAATTTTAAGCAGAAAAAAATTGAAAGGGAGGGGTGGGGTAGAGGAGTAAACATCAAAGCAAAGATGTTCTTAGGGAAAGGGACACAGTGCACTTGAGTTTGACATATTTTAGCTACATAGTTATAGTGATTACTTTGGCAACCTCTTTATTTACTCAAGACAAATTATAATGATGATTCATACATTCACTGGTCATTTTTTATTAATAGAAATATTATTTAAGTTCAGAGTAGCATGTTGTACGGATTTCAAACCAAGGTTCACAGCCAAGTTGACAGCTGGCAAATAGTTATGCAGGCTACAAGATAACAGAAGTAAGTGTAATTTACTGCCAAGTAAACTGTACATTAATCGTCAGATCCATGGATTGATGTAGAAAGGAAACTTTACTTGTAAACATACACAGGTAATCAGTTTAAATATTTAATTTAGGTAATTTATTATTTGAGTATATTTCTTTTAGAATTTTGTTTGCAGCTAAACAATTTCATAAGACAACTGCAATGCATGTTTTCATTTAGAAGACCTATAGTCTGATGGATGGCTTTATCTAAACATATTTTGATTTGGAAGACCTCTATAAACATTTAGTCTGATGGAAGGCTTTATCTAAACATGTTTTCATTTCATGAAAAAAACAAAAACATTTTTATTCAAATGCTTACAGGATCTACTTTGTCCCAGTTATTGTATTTGCCTGGAAAGTCACAACCCATGACATGTCCACAGACTGAAGTCATTTTGAAGAAGACTTGCTCTCCATTGAACTTGCCAGTATATTCATGAATGGAACAAGCCCCATTGGAGCCTTTCCTTGAGTTCATGTTCCCATTGGACAATATTTTAGCTAATGATTGAGCTAGTGAGGGCTTCTCAGCCACCATCAAAACTGTCTTCATTGTAAAAGTTTTGATGTATCTACAAAACACAGTTCTTGTGAGATGACACTAAGTTCATCTAAATACAAATGTTCAATCTGAAATGATAACCAAACATTTGGCATGAAGTTATGCAAGCTTGAAAAACATTTATTATATATATATGCTTTCTTAAGGGGCAAAGTGGCCCATTGGTAAAGTGCTTGGTTTCAGAGAGTCAAGGCTTGAGTCTTGGTTAAGACTGGGATTTTTAATTTCAGGATTTTAAGGGCACCCCTTGAGTCCAGCCAACTCTTATGGGTACTGACATTATTTGGGGAAGCAAAGGTGGTTAGTTGTTGTGCTGGCCACTTGACAACTCATTAACCATCAGTCATAGAAATAGATGACCTTTACATCATCTGCCCAATAGATCATAAGGTCTGAAAGGGGTACTTTACTTTTCATCACAGTATAAAGTTTACAAAAGAAGTTATTAACAGACTTTTAAAAATATTTAATAATCAATACTCAATACTTGACAAACTTATCTTTTATCATTTTTCAACATTAGTTGGGGAAAACAAAGGTGGTGAATAGTGGAGCTGGCCCCATGACACCCTTGTGC
The DNA here is from genome assembly GCA_030265305.1 of Biomphalaria pfeifferi. NCBI lineage: Eukaryota > Metazoa > Mollusca > Gastropoda > Planorbidae > Biomphalaria > Biomphalaria pfeifferi. Next base: position 557,988 of record JASAOG010000072.1, read on the forward strand.
CATAAAAAAAGATGACCTGTACATCCTCTGCTATAGACCACAAGGTCTGAAAGGGGTACTTTTTTTTACCACTCTAAATAATTCCCATATTGAGAAGATAATTATCTCCTACATTGGCTACATGTATCTATTTGTTAATCTAGACATGCATGCTAATTAAAAACTAAACTCTGCTAAGTCATTGGTTTTCCTGGCTGATTCAGGTAACCCATTCCATTCTTTAATTACACTAGGAAAGAAGGAGCACTTGTACGAAATTGTCCTTGCATATAAGACATTATACAGTGCCTTTATCTTTGTATCTTTCTGAGTAGTTTATAATGTTTTGTATGTGCAAGTTATGGTTCAGTGTTTTATGTATTATTGCTACTTTACTTTTCAGTTTTTTATCCTGAACTCAAATTCAGCATGAAATGTCTTTAAATTTAATGACTTTATTAGATCTAGATTGGTGTTACTCAAGTCATATGTGGATATAAATTATATTTTATATATAAAACTTCTACATTTAGTAGCCTACTAGACTTGTACCTAGACACTTTAAATCTCAAGTAATGTCAATTCAGTTAGATCTATAATAAACTGAGTTAGTATCATGACTCAAGAATCCGAAGTTCTTACCTTGCCATATACTTTTTTTTACCTATAGATCTATGTTAGCAAGCAGATGCCAAGTGAAATGTAATAACTATAATTATAACTATTAATTACTAATATACTATTCTATAGCTATAATAATATTTTAATATAGATTATTTATAGATCTAGATGTAGACTACACTAATTTGATCTTATAGAGATCTAGATCTAATAATTAAATTATAAATTTGTTAGTAATGACAAATTATCTAATAAAATGTACATTAGAAAAGACATCCATCTGGTGTCTCAGAATCTAACTTCACAGAAAGTTGTGCTGGCTAACAAAAATCAGTCAGTCAAATGCCTTCTTTGTAGTAATGTAATCAATGTAGATCTAGACTACTAAAAATTGATGTCAATGATGTTACATTTAAAATTATTTATTTATGGCTTATGGCATAACTTATCTTATGGTCATTGAAAATCTAGTTTTTAGTTATAGTTTATCTAGACCTAGTACTTATGTCTATGTCAGTTATGACTGAGTGTTATTTACTTATTATGACTAAACTAGAAATACTCACTGTGTTGTGTGATGTGACTAGTCACTAGTGACTAGGAATCCAATTCCACAAATCAACGTCATCACAAGTAGATCTAGAATCTAGAGTAGATGTAGATGATTGTAGATCTACTAGATCTAGATTGCTATATATATCTAGATAGTAGATCTACAAGATTTTTAATGATTTTACAATGAAACTTGCAAACTAGATCTGGATTTAATCTTAATCTAGTCCTAGAATAACGAAGTGCAATTGAACTCGTATATAGATCTATCAAAAGAAAGTTAAAACGAAAAATTAATACAAAATTTAGGTCTAGATCTATGTTTCTGTTTATTTACCGTACCTTCAGTTTAGACGTCCACTTTTTCACTTTATTCAGGTGTTTTATTTCTTTTTAAACGATAATTCCAAAGAGTTAGACAACCTACACTAATCTATATGTTACAAGTAAAGTTCGAAATGCAAGCATTCTATAGATCTCGAATGCCGGGCGCTTTTAGACAAAGTAAGAAATGATTCTCCATTTCCTACTTTGCCTAGGCATTCTATAAAATGACTAATTCTGCGTCAGGTAAAGTAAAAAATGTCTTATTTACCATAGATAGATATTTATACATTAAACATAGGTCTATATGAGTGAAAAAAAAAACAACAAACAAATAGCAGGATTTCATAAGACTAAAAAATATATGTTTTTATAAAGCAATTTAAATTTTTAAATAATCAAATTATTTTTAAAATCTACAAATAGACTAAAATGATAAATTAAAGATGTCGAAACACTGAGCAGATCTGTCTACACGCAACAGCAAAAGAGGACAAAGTAATTTATTGCAAATCTTTAATGCTGCTCTTATTTGAAATATTTGTGTTAGTTTCTTCTTAAATACAAAATAAATCTAATCTTATATAACAATGACCTAAATTCTGCCAAGTCACTGGTTTTCCTGGCTATAACTCAGTAAATATAATAATGTTCTGTCTCAGGTCCATATAGAAGGGTTGAGAGAACCACCGCCTGGTAGACATAGATTATTGTAGGCAGGCGGAGCGATTTATTCCACCAAATTCTCCCCTGTTAGCGTCCGAAAGCACTACTGGCCCTGGCCAGACAGTTATAAACTTCCTTTGAAAATGAGGCGTCATTTGATACTATACTACCCAGATATGTGAAGTGGTCTACCACGTTAAGGGGCTGTCCGTTTACGGTGATCCTTGTGGCTGAGTAGGTTTAATTGGGTGACTTCTGGAACATGACTTCTGTTTTCCCGAGGTTTATAGATAAACCGAAAGAGGCGGCAGCATCTGCATATAGGTCTGTGATATAGGTAAAGCAGAACATACTGATGTAGGTTATTCCTGATCAGGTTTTTTTTCAAACTGTCTCTGAGAAAGTGTTCCGCGAGGCCTGAATAGGTGTCCCACGAACTACTAGTTGGTCACCACGTGAATAAATCTCTCTAAATAATAAGAAGTGATCCGCTAAATACTCAGAATGTGCGAAGTGTTTGGTTAAGGAAAAGTTTGGGAAACACTTTTATAGAAGATCTAAGTTTTACCTCTTGTCTTTTTTTTTATAATGGTCTAACTCTAACTGTACAGTGTTTCTCAAAACCAGGCATAGGACCATATGCTCAAACGTTTGCAATCTTTTAATGAATAATACCTTTGTTATTAGTTAAATAATGCACAAGTGACAAATCTAAATTGATATCGCTTCACGTCGTGCATTCTGTGCAGCAAAGACATCTATAACATCAACTACATCGATACTTTCTAGTATTTGTGACTTCACTGACATTAAAGCCATGATAAGCCTTTCTTGTGTCATTGTGCTCCTGAGATAGCTTTTGATGAACTTGAGCTTTGAGAATGATCTCTCACATGACGTAATGGAAGTGGCCTGAGTTAGCAGTATTCGGAGGAGGTTGCAAAGTTTGAGCACACGTAATTGCCATATGAAGCCTGTTTCCTCAATATGTCTATTGGTGATTGTATTACTGGTTTGTTGATGAAAAGTGCTCGTGCATCAATGACATCATTGAAAAAGCGATTTGCCATTTATTTCATCATAAAAACAGGAAAAGTAGCACAGTTTGTCATAAGTAGGTCTTCATCTAACAGGTGTCTTGGTTCACGAAGAAACCCAAAGGTATTCATTTTCTTTCCAGCCTTTGGAATCTGCCCTTCATCTCCATATGAAATCTGTCGCAACACGTTTGAATTGCAGTTCTATTGACAGTCCTACATTAGAACTCAACTTCCCATCAAGTCTTTTCTTTCTTCTGGTTGTTTTGATTACAGGGAATCCATAGTATTCACTACCTTCTTTTGCTTTTTCGATGGTTTGAGTTTTTGTCAGTTTCTCATCATTTTACAGAAAGCATGAAAGGGTACTAATTTCTTTAGCAGCTTCCCGTATATGCAGTCCAGACTTTTGTAGTTTCTTCTGAACTATAGTAATTGGGCACAAGAGCTTTGACCAGAATTCAAGATAGGCAAAAAAATCTTAATTTTCCTCTGCATGAAGAAGATCTGTGCTAATATTATATGGTATTATGTCATTGTTGGTTGTTTATGTTTTCTTTTGCAAGCAAAAGGATTCAGAGCATACAAAAGTGGGAAAGATCCATATCTCGTTATGCTCGAGTATAGAAATACTCCGATAAGTGGACTGCCGTATTCACCATCACAACTGCTGACGAGTAGAAGACTCAGGGAATCATTCCAACAGATCCCAAACTATTGAAACCATCGGTAGCTGAAAATGCAGAGACATTACTCAACGAACGACAGATGAAAAGCAAAGTGAAATACAATGCAAAAGCAAGACTACCTAAAGATTATTCTGACGGAGAGTTCGTCTAGGTCAAACATGGCAGAAAGCAGTTGTCATAAAAAAAACATTCAGCACTCAGATCTTACATCATAAAGACAAACGGAAAAACATACAGAAGAAATCAACGCTTTTTGAATAAGAGTTTCGATGAAGACATCTCTGGGTATTATGATACCGATGGAGACAATGAACTGCAAACTGTTGGAACAAACGAAACTGACAGTTATAGACCAACGTCTAGAGAACTTGTTGTGCCAGTCAAGACAACCAGAAGTGTTAAAGTTCCTAGTAGACAGGGCCGGCCTTAGGCCACTGCAGCCTATGCGGACGCAGTGGGCCCCGCGCTGTCATAGGACCTGCGCTAATTCTAAGTGTACATTATTAAATTAAACCATTATAACGTATATAAAATAACAGGGTTTTCGCGACCTCCTGATTTTTCAGGGCCTCCAGGAAATCTCATGAAAAGGTAAAATATACGATAAAGTCCTGAACTTTTTAAAAATTTATTCGAATCTCCTGAAGAATAGACGAAATTGACATTTTGGGGTGCCTATAAATAAAAAGTGGCATTGCGAGTTTTCATTTGATAAAAATTTATTGCAAAGACGAAAGTAGGCTTATTTTCTAATAAAAAAAAATAATATTGACATTATGCTCATCCCTACCCAGACTAGGCACCGCGCGATCCGTTTGGCATAGGGCCCCGCAAATGCTAGGGCCGGCCCTGCTAGTCCATATCACTCTTAAGAACATTAAATAGAAGGGTGTGATAATATTATATGATATTACGTTATTGTTTGTTGTTTATATTTTGTGCGAAAGTAAAAGGATTAGATGGAAATAAAAAGAGAGTTTCCATTGGATTGAGGAAAGATGAATAGAGGGGTAATAACTCGAGTTTGAAGTTAAATTCTGAAATTATAGACGCCAAACCCGAATAATGGACTATTCTAGCATTATTAAGAATAACTTTTGGATCTGTTATACTCGATTCTGTAAATTTTGCTTCAATGTTAATTAGTGTAGCCATAAAATACTCGCCATTTAGATCTATTATTAGTAAAGGTAACAAGATACCTAGAATTCGCTGTATATCATGCAGTTTTATTCGTGGCAACAAAGTTTAAAATGTAAAACTAACTTTAAAAAAAACTTTGATTTCTGTGGGAAAAAATATTTTTAAAATGTCAACTAAGTCAACGTACTTATAGACCTAGATCTAGGTTTAGTCCTTGTGATAAATTTAATCCATAAATGTTGAAAAAAAAAAAAAGACACCCGTTGACACTATTTGTCAATCAAATATATTAAATTTATGTATTTACAAATAAATTTCGGACACCCATTTGGGGCCCCCCCCCCCTTGGTGGGGTCCCGGGGGGATTTAAAAATTCTCCCCCTTCCTTAGTTACGCCACTGTATGTGCGCTGGGTGTAGCAAAATATGTAGGTCGCAGCTGGGGCTGCATATGTAGGTGAAATACTGTGCTCCTCATTAATCTTCGGGCTCGAAGACAAGCTTTATTAAATGCTAGAAAGTGTTGTTGTTGTTTTAAAATAGAATTGGAGAGGCAGGATGTTCAGCAAGGCTGTCGGGGGGTGGGGTGGGGAGCGCGAGCTGTAAGTTTCCTAAGTGTGTGTGTGTGTGTGGGGGGGGTCCGATTTGATTTCTATGTCTGTGATTCATCTAATTCTCTTTGGAAAATTTATTTATTTTTATTCTTCAATATGCCTATATTATGCAATCATGTAGGTCTACATATAACCAAAAGGTGGAGGTCATTTATGTCAATGAGAAACAGTAATGGACTTAATGACGTACAATACACACACACACACATCAAGAGGCAAGGAAAAAAAAAGCAAAATAAAACGTTGGTGCGCGGTGAGGACATACCGCCCCCCCCCCCCCCCCCCCCGTGAAGCTTCATTCTCTATGAAGTGCAGTGAACTTTCAACTCGTTTACACCTTCGCTTATTTCCTTTGAATATTGTCAAATTTGCATGCTTTTTACTCAAGTTAGGCATCGAACTAAAATTTTTTCCCTTTTTGGATTTTGCTTAGCTGAACATTCTCAGATTTGCGTTTTTTGTGTGTGTGTGGTAGAAATTTAAAAAAAAAGAAAAAAAAGTCAGCCTTTTCTTTAGTCTTTGTACATCATTTACACATCTACAGTGTCGTTCATCTTGATTCTTAGAGCCTTATCAAAACATGGCATGCTTAAAGTGTGCACGAGCCATAGACAGTATGCATCATAAGGTATACCTTGAGCTTCTAAAAAACGCAGGGCATCCCTCTGGAGAAAAAAAAAAGGCTGCCTAGTCAAGTCATTTGTGCTTTGGACTGTCATCACCAGGGTCCCTAGTTTGAACCCTAGACCTGCTTCTGCAAGAGGTTTAGACTAAGACACACTCATCTTTTTAAAGGAAAGTCCGAAACTTGTAAAATGTACATAACACTAACATTACTTGTAGGCCTAAAGTGCACATTAACAACTATTGGGACAATTCTATATTAGCCACACATCAGATCACAACTGCTAGTCCAGGACTCTGTGGCATGTTACGTCTCAATAGGCGATCTTTTCCCTTTGCAACTTCTTGTATAAATAAAGAGGTCAATCCCGACACACAGCGGCGGCCACAGGTCGGGCATCTGTAATCACCAGAGGCGCTGTTACACTTGTATCCTTCTTTCTACTTTTGTTGAATATGCCATCTGCAATCCAGGATATTCCTTTAAGCTTGCTCTTCACGTGGATCAATTTAGTGACTTTTTTTTCCAGCTGTTAGTGTCGAAGAGCTTCATGTCGCGTTTGCATACATCAGTAGCCTATACCTTTAATGTGGACGACCAGTGGCTTTACTGCCTTCTATTAGATCAACATACGGGTACAGAATGTGTTTTGTGGAAGTCGACCTTGTGGCATTCTATGAACATAATCAAGCCAGCCAAGGCGTCTGCTGATGATAACAGCGCGGATGTCCTGGCATCCTGCTGTTCCTCATTGATTATTTCATCTTGCCACCTTATTTAAAAATTCACCTTAAAGACCAACTGAAGAGTTTGTTTTTTTCCTGACATGAGTAGGTTGACCATGTTTCACTACCGTAATAGCACACAGATCCGGTAGACTAGGGCTTTGGTATTGGTAGTCAGCAAGGTATTGTCCAACTTTTTTCAACCTAATACCTTCAAACATTACAACTCTGATCATCTCACAGTAGAGCTCCCCCCCCCCCCCACCTCTCCAATAAAATTGTTATGTCTATTGACAAAAGCTGAAAAAAAAAAATAAATCCATATTTTATTCCTTTACTCCTTCCAAATTTTTAATGTCCTTATTGTTTTTTTTTTTTTTTTAAAACTTGCAGCTCAATTAAAGTAAAACAAAAAGTTTAACAAACATTTTCAATTGTGAAAAATATGAATGATTTATTGTAATTGACAAAGTTTATTTTGGTGTAGAAATGAAAGTGACTCTAGTCAGCAACATTGAAACACAAAGTTTAGAGAGAAAAACACTGTATTGTTGGTAGTGATAATGCCTTTCTCAGTGTAGTCCACACCCTAATACATAAGTCTTGGACAAATAAATATACAATGATCATATAGTCAAAAACAAAGAGGGTCATCAGTCAAACATTGGTTAAAGGGAAAAAAAGATTGCTAAAAAATCAATATAAAATAGTCTGGTTGTCATTTATACACTACAGGATGGCTGATTTTATTTCACAAGGATTCAAGTTTTCAAATGTTCTCCCTTACATCAAAACTAACTGAAAATTAAACTAGATAAAAAATAATTTATTCATACTTGTAGAACATACATCTAATTTCATGAAGACTATGTCTACACATAGATCTATCTAAACTGGACAGTGTAAATGACAATAAAATTTATTTATCAAACAACAACGTAATGGCTACACAATGTCCAAGAGTTAAAAAAAAACAACACTGCAGATTTGGCAGCTCATATGTCTAAAATTTTAATTTAAAATATTTTAATTTTATTTAAAATGAAACTTTGGTATTCTGTCTTCATATAAACATTTGGTGAACCTAAATCCATATGTAAGGCATTTTGTTGTCTGCCTGTGGACCATGGTCTGGAATCTACAATGTATTTTTTTTTCTACACAAATTCTGATCTTTAACTATGGATTATTTGCTGAACAAAATTACAGATCTTCAAGTTATGTTTTAAATCACATTATAAGACAATAGTTAACCTCTTAATTGCAGAAATTAAAATTACAAAAAAAGAGCTGCTACAAGAATGATGTTTACAAAGTAGACTAAAGAAATTCACTGAAATCTCACAAATTTTAATTACTTGATCAGAGAGAAAATTCAGTCCTGTATGTAATGTATTACAATATATCCATCAAGACAAAGGGCTCCTACGTAATGTATATATCCATCAAGACAAAGGGCTCCTACGTAATGTATATATCCATCAAGACAAAGGGCTCCTACATAATGTATAGATCCATCAAGATAAAGGGCTCCTACGTAATGGACATATCCATCAAGACAAGGGGCTCCTACATAATGGATATATCCAGGCTGGATTAGTTAAGATCTAGTTGAACAAAAAAAAAAATCTTTTATCTATCTGCAAAATTCCAACATGTAAAACAACAAACAAACAAAGAAGGAAATACAAATATGTTGTATTGTTTGACAAGGAGATCAAACCTTTTGGAAAGAAATGACATTCTGAGGTCATACATTGTACAAAGAAGCTAACCAGTTGATGAACAGTAAGGGCTGTAGACATTTCTGGTACACAGCTATCTCAAATCATAAGACTTTTTTCTCTCTCTTGCTGAGCTCAACACACTACTTAGCATTTGAACAAATTACAATGGAATTTAACTGCTGGACAGGGACATATTACATTATCTGCACCTAGAAAGAAAACTACATCTGCCGATGAAGTGACGAAATAAATTTGACAGTTAAACACTTCAAATTATTTTATTTATACACACACAATCATGCGTCCACATACTTCTACATAATCACTGGAATATTTCTACTTCAGTAATAAAGAGTATAATCTGTATATCATTTTAACATATTCGTGGAACAATAAAGGACAAAGTTATTAATAAATATAACATATGATGTATAAATAAGAGAAATGAGGTTGCTAACAAGATGAGTAAATGGTGGAATGTTTGTCTATCACTTCAACAAGAAATTTGACATCCTGATTGTTGGTTTGTATTTTTAACAGAAATTCATGAAGAATAAGACAAGACACATGGACAATTGGTCTTTTAAAAGAATTACAAGAAGTTGAGTATTATTAATTAATGCATTAATTATTTTAGACTACGAATTGTTGGCTTAAAATGTTGAAGATACACATGTTCATGATTTATCATAAAAAGCTAAAATGCCATGTCATGAAATTTTTTTTTACAGAAATACACATTAAAATAACTACTTTTACTAACTAAAAAAAATAAAATGACATCTCTAAACTTGCTGTACATTTCCAACTAGGAACTTTTATTATCCAGCACTAGTAATAAATAAACATTATAAATATTTGCTAAGACAGACAAGGAAATATACTGATCTTGATTACTTTTCAAGAGATGACACATGAAATACAGCAGAACTCAAGAACAACTCAGGAAAAGCGGAACAAAATTCACAAGAAATGAAAATGTGTACAACCAGATTTTAAAAATAAAAAAAAAGGGGTCAAGTTTTTGATTATTTTATTTTTATCAAATTCTATTGAGTTAGTGGTTCAAGAAATTTTGGTGAAAAACAATGGATACTTTGGCAGAGGTGAAATAATTATTTATATGTCTTGTCAGTCAAGTTTTGCAAATAAAAAATTTCTTAACAAGATGTAATGTAAAGGTTTATTTGGTAAATTCAAAGTGATTGCATTTTTTAAAGAATCTAATAACACACATTTTTTAAAGGATCTAATAACACACATACAAAACAAATAGAAAAGCTTTATAAAAAAAATTATGTCTGGTATTATCTGTTAATGAATACATGTAACAATTCTTTTTCAATGGTTCTTTCATTTTTTTTTATTTGTTTGTTGTACATGAAGACACAATGTGCATGACTGGAATATAGTGTCCAGATTTTCAAAAAAATGTGAGACCACAAGTAAAAATAAGAAATATTTATACATAAATATAAATTTCTTTCTTTTTTAAAACACTTCAAATAAAAAATATCACAGTGCAAATATAGAGAAAGGTTAACAGCTAGCGGAATCAGTAAAATGCCAGAGACAAAGAAATCATGAGAAGATGTGATATGTTGTCAACAAAGATGAGTACAGACTTCATGAGCAAGTGTTATTTACATTAGTTAAAAGTTGTCTGCTGATAATATCATTTTTTTCTCAATTTTTCAAAAAGAAAATCAAACATTTTTTAGACAAAGCCGCAACAAACTACAAAGATTTTTTTTTATAATTCAAATAATTGCACATTGTTGATTACAGAAAATAAAAAAAGATATGGATTCAGGTGCTAGGACTACCACTTGGTGTCTGGGTCAAATGAAAGGGCAATGAAACAGGATAATGATGAGGTATGATGTGGTCAATCACAGGTGTGTTCCTTGTAGACAACTTGACACCTAAACAAAGCACAAGCCACTGACTGCAACATTTTATTTCTCACACACTGAGGTCAGGGGTTCAATGCTTATATATTTATATGAAATATAATATGAATAATCTCTAGAGATTTTATTAAGATATGATTTAAATCAATTTAGTCTCTTAATATCTCATTCTTATGCTATAAATTCAAAAGATAATTGTGTAGACCTTAGAAATAACCATGGGGTGCTCATGAAAGTATAAACACTGGAAACATTCATGATTTTGTATTTTCATTTTTTAAAAAGAAATGTACGGAATATAAATATAGGCTATTTTTTGTCCCCAAAGAATGGTGCTATATAATTTTATTCTTAGGAGATCATAAATCCTTTTAGCTGCACAGAATTTACTCAGTATAACAAATTTACACTCATTTACAGACAATGTAAGATTATTTATATAAGAAATTTCTTTCATGACTCAATATTACTCTGGTGGAAAGGAATGCTTCAAATGGAAGACAAAAACATAAATAAAACAAAACTAGAAGCTTATTAAGTAATGTAGAGGTTCAGTTGTAGCTTGACATGAAAATAAAGTAGAAAACAATGTAAACTGAAAGAACACACAGAATAAAATCTGGCCACTGTTCAGCTTGGAGCTGTGTTTCACCATGGCCAGACTGGTCCGTAAGTCAAGCTGAGACAGTCGTTGAATCGTCGTTTGTGTCTGAAGTGTCAGTGAGATCTAGAGATGAGCGAGGTCGCCATATTCCAACACAATCACTAGATGAAACAAAAAGGGGAAGAAATCCTAAGAGTTTAAAACTAAATAAACTTTATACACAGAATTTTCTTAACAAATATATCAAAGTCCAAGAAATAAAATTAATAAAAAAACATAAACATAATACTAAATAATACCCAGAAATAAGCATATTAATTATTTAAAAGAAAACAACAGTAACATTCCTTCACCAACATGTTGAGAAGTAATTAGAGGCATGTGGTTAGTATTTAGAATAAGTTTGGGAGAAGGAGAAAAACAAACCAAAAAAGTAAAAAAAAACACAAAACAAAATAAATAGCAAGAAAAAAAAAATGAAAGGATTTATTAAAGAATATAGATCTACAATTAAAATGAAAAGAGTCAATTACAAAATAATCCAAGAAATTTTTTAATCATTATGAATCGACACTTCACTGCAGATACATGACTTTACTCTTATCTAGAGCGTTTTGATGAAAAATAAGTAAACTTGATTGAATTATGTCATTTTTTTATTAAAAGTCAGACTACAAAATACAAATGATTTATTTTTTATTATACAACAAACAACGGACTAGATTGCCTCTTATGAAATCTATTTTGTCTTTGGACCAGCCAAATTGTAGTTATTAATCAATCACTCAGATATTCAAAGCCATCAAAGTACAAAACATTTAAACTTAGGGCCTAACAAAACTACTATAAGGCTAATTTCATAATTTCTATTTTGTAGCAAACTGAATAGCAAATGGTATGCAACAACAGAACAAGGGCTGGCTAGAAGCTAAACTAATTAACATTTTTACTTTTTTTTTTCTTTTTCGACACAGCTCCAAAAGAGTTCTAATTTCTACTATTAATCTAAAGGTAAGTCTATTGTAGTAGACACACAGAAACCTAAAATGTTGTTTGGCACAAAACTAATACACTGCCAATATATCATCATTTGTCTATAGACCTGCACTCAAATTTGGTATGCAAATTTCACAATACTAAAAGTAATAATAAGAAACTAATTTGATAGTTTAGAGCAGTGGTCTTCAACGGGGGTGCTAACACCCCCTGGGGGCAATTTCGTGAAATTGTGGGGCGCTGGGAGCCAAAGGGGAAGTAGGGGGGTGCTGGGCACAATAGGGGGCGGTATAGGGGGGTTGGGGATACAGGTGGATAGAAGAAACTTAAGGTGCACTGAAACAAAATAAAAAAATTCTTCAACCTTAAAGCTGGCAAATTAAATATAGACAAATTATGGTTAGCTTGCTTCTAATTTAAGAGCAGAAACAACATTAGAAATTGAGATTGGGAATCCCATTTTCTATTTTAAAATTCTTACTCTGTTGCTGTAATTGGAAGGTTTCTATTGCTATATCTTGCAGGTGTAAACGTTTATGATTTGATAAACAAACTAGGTAATACGTCTTTTAGATTATAGTTTATTTTATCTACATAAATTAATATATTGATAAGTAAATGTTAATTTAAAAAAACAATGTTGAAGCTAACATTAAAATAAAATAATTTAACCTTTTTAAAAAAAAAACATTAATAAAGTGTTGTTACGAAAATTTGCTGGTATGTAAAGGAGTATTTTCCTGAGGTTTAGTGGCTTGCCACTAGATAAAAAGTATTCCAATGAAATCGACCTGCGTATCGCCAAGGCCAGTGCATCCTTTAGAAAACTGTCTAAAAATGTCTGGAACAGACGTGGTATCACCACAAACACAAAGCTAGGGGTCTATAGAGCCGTAATCCTCCCTACATTGCTCTATGCCTCAGAAACATGGACAGTGTACAGTAAACATGCAAAGAAACTGAACCACTTCCACATGACATGTCTGAGAAAAATACTAAATGTCAAATGGCAAGACAAAATACCAGATACTGAAGTCCTTCGAAGAGCGTGTCTGCAAAGCATCCACACAATCCTAATGCAGTCCCAGCTGCGATGGGCAGGTCACGTCTACAGAATGGAAGACCACCGCATCCCTAAACGACTCTTGTATGGCCAACTAAGCGAAGGAAAGCGCTAGCAAGGTGGTCAAAGAAAGCGCTTCAGGGACAACTTCAAAGCTTCTCCGAAGGTGTTCAGCATTGACCCAGGCACCTGGGAAACAGAGGCACATGACAGAGCATCATGGCGTCGCGCTGTGAAAACTGGAAAAAGAACAACGCTGGCAGAAGAAAAACGCCAGAGAAGAAAAGCAAGGCAAATGACACAAGCTCCAGCTAGAATAACCTGCCAAGTGTGTGGCCGAACATTCCGGGCTCACATAGGTCTCACCAGCCACATGAGGAGGCATAAAACCCCAGTGCAAAGCCCTCAGCCCCCTGGATGACAAAGTGGTCATCATCGAACCACGATGGACGAACTATATATATATTCTAATGTTCTACTTTGAATGACGGCATTTTCAGATGGGGTTCTGAAATTAAGTCGGCTTCATGAACATATAGCAATATCCAAAAATAATTTAAGAATATTCATGAACAATTCTAAAAAATTTACCATTCTAAAAATTAAAAAAAAAACAACAACAAAAAAACCCCCGGCAAAGCAGGATACGTTTTAGTGGCCTCTTAGTCTTATGATATTGTTTGAAAATTAATACAAACTAAAATTAAAATTGTTCATAACTCATCTGTTACACAAAAAGACTTTTTTTTTGTGTAATGATGAAATATTATTTGAAAATCGTCTAGTTATGTAGCTTATGACGAAATATAGGGAACCACCAGTGGTTGGACGCTACAATAACTTCATAAGTATTAAAGAATAAATAACAGATCTATCCACTATTCACCTTGTAAGTTTCATTTTGTACTGAATTCAGCAATAATAATGTTTATATTAAAGATAAAAATAAATTTACAATTAAACGTAAACAAATGTAGGTCCTAATATTCAGTAATTTTAAAAGGATCTTATCTTAGGATCTGAAAGTCTTGACATTTTTGAGATTCATTTTTGTGTGCAATCACTGCAAATTATTAGTCATAATTTTTGTATAATGATAATAATGGCAATGTCTTGGACTGCAAGGATTAAGGCTGAGTGCAGTGTTTCACATAACTACGCAAACCCAGTTGCAGCCTGCATATTTTCCCAAATTTTGTGCTCTTACGGGGGCACCTCTGTCCTCCTCTAAGCTCGCCAAAGAAGATTGTCTCCCATGCAGTGTTAGTGATAGCATAAAAATTAATAAATAAATGACATTTTGTTCAAATTTGCCTTCTCACGCTTCTTTATGAGTGTTTTTCTTACAGGGGAGCGCTGGGGGATTTTTTCAAAAGAAAAAATACAAAAAGGGGGCGGTGGGCCAAAAAAGGTTGAAGACCACTGATTTAGAGTATGGTGGTACTGGGTAGAGCTCATAAACAATGAACAGAGTCAACATTAATTTAGAGCTAAATAATGTCAATATTCAGCAGCGTACAACACTGACACTACAATCACGTCACACATGTACAACACTGACACTACAATCACAAGTAGCATATATACAACACTGAGACTACAATCAAAAGTCACACATATACAACACTGACACTACTATCATATATGAAAAATTCCATCTAAATCAAAGAATACAGGGGATAGCATCATATCATAGTACATATACCTGTTTATTTGATTTCATAAATATGTATGTATAATTCCATTCACACAGCATTATGAAATATAAAACCTACTGAAAAAAAAATTGCTTTTAAATCTCTCCCAGCCAGTGGGAGGAACTCTTCTTAGAAAGATAATTTGGCATCACAGTAACAAAATAAATGTATCCACAGTTATAAAAACAATGATATCAATGACAAGAGTGATTCACAATCCAGTTAAAACTGACAAGAAAATGTAGTGAGTCTGACTTTAAGTTTTGTACAATATCAAGGCCAGACATGAAAAAGGTGAAAAACATATAAACAGTCAATCCTCATAAAATAATACTTAATATTTATTTCGAATGAGATGGCCAAACTGTTCAGATATTATGAAATAAGATACATTAAAATCTTGTTTCATCCATTGATCTACAGTAAGGTTTGACTGAACTTTTCCAACACCAAGACAACAACACAAAATAGAAAGCTGTTAACACTAAAAGTAGGCACAATGCTATTGCTATCTGTGGGGTAAGTTGAATCTTTTGATCTGAAGCTGTGTTGATGGCCTCCAGAAGTGAACAGCTGTTTCACTGTAAGGGAGTGGGTTGTTAGAACAGATAATGTTAGATCTACTGAGAATGTTAGCACTAAATACGTTACAATCAAACTTGCAAGGGACAAGCCAAATGTGGGTCAACAAACAAAAGCTTTAAAAGCATTCACAAATATTTAAAAGTTTCAGTTTAATTATTAATAAGCTGTGTCACATACAATTACATAATTTATATTTATGTCATACAAGTTTCAAACTTGAGTTACTGATTTAATAAAAAAAGATCTATAATTTATCAGTTAAGTTTTAACATAACTAAATCATCTTATATTCATATCTTTTTTTTAGTAAGAATATTTTTATGTTGTATGAACACCGTGTCTTTTTTGTGTTTGCATCCATTTAATACAATAAAACGTGATATATGGTCCTTACAAATTCTTTGAAACTCATCCATAGAGAATGTAATTATTGATTGAGCTATATTAATAGGTTTAATGTTTGTTTCAGCTTAGTTGATCCACTAGCTAACTATACATTAATTGTGACTGTACAATCAATACAATTAAGATTTATCTCCTCTGAATAGGAAAATGTATCTGAACTCATTTTGAAACATTTTGGCTCTAAAAAATTCTCCCCGGCAGTTGAGGGAAGATCAGTTTACAAAAGGGCTTGTCTCATGAGGCCATATATCATGCCTATTATTCTTTAGATAAGCTGCCACCAATTTTTTAACCTTTTTAGGTTTGATTTTCAATGTAATGAGTCTATAGGTCAAGACAGCCTTAGGGTTCCACAAGAACAACATAAATACAAATACAAGTCATGCTGCGATGGTGTATCCAAAGTTGTAGATAATTGGTACAAAGTGGGAATATATAGAGCATAGTGAAAGACTTATATTGTTTGGAAAATAGAGTAAACAAATGCATGCTCAGACATGAAAAAAAAGCATATTTACAGCAGACAAAAGCCGAAATATAGAACACAATATAGAACACAATATATATGGTTTGGTAAGCAGAGTATTACATAGAGTTAGTCAGCCTAAATGTTTTCTAGTTGGCACAAAAACTTTACAAAAATCAAAGGAAATTTTCATCAACATTTGTTTAAACTTCTGAATATGATAAAATGATCCAGTTAAATTAGTTTTTTTTGTGTGTGATTATGACAAACTGTTGACTAGTTTACTCTTACTTTTATCAAAGGTTGTTATCTATTTTGTATACTTGAAATTATTGGTCAAATTTTGAATAGAAGTAGACTACTAGTTGTTACTAAGAATAGACTTACTTGGAAGCAGTAAAGATTGCACTTGAGTTTGTGGCTATGGCATTGATGGGAGAGGCATGTGCTTTTATTTCCCCTAGACTAGCACAGGTCTCTGGTTGCCACATCTTCAGGAGGCCTCCACGGCACCCACTGAGTAGTAAGTTGGTGCCAGGGACAAAGTCTAAGGCACATACCCAGTCCTTGTGGGCAGCATTAATAGACTGAAACATTCAACAATTTATCTGGCTGTCAAATATTCAAATTAACCCTACAATGTTTCAATATCTCAAACAACTTTCATCTCTGCATCTTCCCAAGCAAGATTGTTGTTCACAAGCTGGGGCAGGGGCCGGGGGGAAGATTGTACAATCTTTTGGCTGAGCTACATCAATACTTTCAGTCTAAATTAACATAAAATATTTCATTAACTTATTTTATCTTGGGTGCATTAGTCAAGTTCTAGTTATAAGTCAATAATGTGAATAAAGGTCTAGTAAGTTTTTCATAGTGTTAAAAAGTAGAATATATCAACTACCGGTAGATTATAAAATAACTCTTTTATTTGGATAATAAAAAACATGCTGTTAACGAAAATATTTAAAACCATTTATTAAAAATTATTACAAGACCTGACTTGTGTAAAGTTGCATAACTTTGTTTTACCTACTCTTCTGATTTTAGATTTATTTTTTAATAATTAGAAATAACGTCTCAAAACACATTGTGTGTTTACTTTAGTAGTATTTCCATCATAACAAAGTGTCACTTACAATAAATCCATATTGTATTTTTGAAATAAAAGCAAAATGTGTCTGAAAACTAAGATTTTCCCCATTAGTCATAAGAATATAGCAGCCTTACTTGTTTCAACTGTTTAGTGTTCAGGTCCCACTTCTTGATACACATGTCTCTAGAGCCACTAAACAATGTGCTGCCATCAATGGCCAGAGTCTGAATTCCATCATAATGTGGAGGCTCTAGATTGTACTTGGGGTTCAACACTCCTGCAGCATCTTCAATAACTTCGAAAATCTGAACAAAAATAAAACTTAACTGCTAGTGTTGTTTGAAATGACAGTTTAAGTTTACTGCAGCACTAGGGGCAAGAAGCATTCTATATTGTCTGGGATTCTCTCTCTGATTGGTCATTTTTTTTTCTCAAAAGAACTTATAAGAAAGTGACTATGGCTTGGTCACACCCTCAGGAGAAAGATAAACAGCATAGCAATATATCTAGATAAACAATATAACGTAGTACCTTCACAGCAATCAGTGCAATCAAAGTCAATGCTACTTACTAAAAATGTCTGAAAACATTTTCATAAAAATTTGAATATAATGTAATGTTTATGAATGACTGAACAAAATTAAAATCTGTCTCACCTTAATATAATGATCCTTAGAGCCAGAAATGACCATAGTATGGCCACTGTCTTTATGCAACGCCAAGGACATAACAGGAGCTTGATGACCACTGAGTCTACCACATTGACTATACCTGTAACAAAGAGAAACATGTAAACAATAACAACAAACAACAACACCATATCTTTGTAAATTGTTGGATAGAACAGAAAGTCAAAACTGGTATCAGTGTTGCTCGATATTTGTATATAGATTTACTAGCAGACACTCCGTTTGATGTAAATGTGGTTTTCTAAGTACTTTCTCCTACATTTACCCTATAGACACAAAATACACTGTACATGAGAAATGAAGCACTCACTAGTTTTTTTTTTCCTCAATTTTTGAGTTTATAAAAGCATGAATTTCTTTAATGCATGATTTACGGTTCTATTTTTAAATGTTTTTTTTTATTGTATAATACAAATTTTAAAAAATTCTTTTAAATAGTTATCTCTTTTTGCTTAGAGTTAAATGCCACATTTTAAAACCACAAATATATATGATAAGTCCAAAACTTAAATTGCCAAATCAAACTAATGCGTTCTTCCTTAACTATTTGGACTTTCCCAAATTCTAGAGTGCTATGTTAATATGTTTGATGTAAATCATCATCCATCCCAGTGGCGCTACAGACCATGGAGGGCTCTGGCCTGCTTCAACACATCCTACCATTCAGATCTCTCCTGGGCCTTTCGTCTCCACGCCCTAATCCAAGCTGTTGCAGATCTGCTTCCACATTATCAATCCATTTGATGTAAATAGCGTTAAAAAAATCACAAAAGAAACTGATCCTTCATATTTGTAAGTTGATCTCAAAATACTAAGACTAACCTGCGTAGATCCCAGATCTGTACTACGTTTCCTGCACCACAAAAAATTGTGTTTCCATCTGCAGTTAGCTTCATGTCATTGATTTGATGCTCACGATACATTGAGTCTGTGGTCAATCTGCCAGTTGAAAATGTAGCTAGACCATTGGTGGTGAGACCAGAGGAACTGAGAGAATACAAATAATTAGTGAGAATTTATAGATACCACTAAAAATCCTTCCTGAATCATCCACTTTTAATAACCTACAAGCATTCAGTTACTATATATTTATTTAGTATGTTCATAACTTCTATATTAAACATATCTGGTAGAATATATTTTTGTTCAATTAAAAAGTGAAAAAAATGCTCTTAGCTTTGCTCTGTCATTTATACCAGAAACACTACAATACAAAATAAAACTTTGAAAAGCAGATGGTCTAAATCCACAATGTCTCTATGAAAGCCTACCTAGAGGTTTGTATTATTTTGTTTATTTCTTCAATTGTGAACAAAGATTGTGCAGGTTATATGCTGTTCACACTCGTTAAAAAAAAGAAAGTTACTGCTCTAAAAATACCGGTACACAAGATAGACTTTAGATTTACATTAAACTGTTCTTTGTAGTGTGGAGTTAACTTTATTTTAAGGGACACTGACAAAGTTTTGTAGCCCAATAAGTGAAGATATATGACACAAATTATACCTTAGACAGATATGACAAAGTCAGACAGAGTTATGGTGGTAAGAAAAAAAAATTGAATTACAAAAACTGGGAAAGTAAAGAAAGGCAGTATGGAGCCTTCTTCATTTATGGTTCTCGTAGATCGTCTGGGTATAAGTTATGGTCGAAACAATGTTGTTCACACAGCAGTTCCCTTCTCTCAATAAAGCCAATGTGTCCAAAAGAGTGACAAATACCTGTCGCAGTTTGGGACCACCAGCAATACAGGTTCTTCCAGCATGTAACACAATGTACTGCATCTGCCTATAGTTTACAGGCTCCTAACCTGATGTTTCCTCATGGATGACCACAGAAGCCTTTCCCATGTTTGGGTATAGCAGCAAGGCAGCAGATGTTTGGATACAAGTTTTCCTTCTACAAGGTGGGTAGCCAGCCTATGCTGAATAGACCCTTGCCTTTGCTCCTCAACTGTTACAAGTATTTGTAAATTAGTGACTTACCTTAATGTCTTGATACAAGCATCAGTACCTCGTCGCATGTCCCAGACTCTGATAGCTGACTGAGATATAGTGAACACTAGCTGGGTCCTGGGACAGAAGCACACTTTAAGGACATTGTTTGGGTGACCTGGAAATGAGATGAGCTCCTTCCCAGTTCCTAGATCCCACGTCTTGGCAGTACGATCTAGGAATAAAAAGCAGTAAATATTACAGAGTATTTATGGTAGTAAGATACAGGCATTTTTTTCTAGTCTAACCAGTCCATCTTAAAGAGATAATAGTAATGGCAAATTCACTATTGATCTATAGTTATAAAAAGAGATTAGCTTTCAATAAACAAAAAAATTTAATACTCTTATTTAATTTTCTGAACATATTTTTTATTTTGTAGAGTCATTTTCAGAGCAGAAAGCAGATCTGACCTAGTATCTGCAGTAGCAGATAAACTATCCTGCTTCCTGAACCACTTCTAGTATTTACTATGTGTATTGTATGCTATTAGAGTGAAACCTTGGGGGTAGCTTCTTCCTTGTAAGGTTTAGTTTTAACATAAAATTTATTCAACTCACCTTTGCTTCCTGTAAACAAAAGATGGTCAGTAGCAAAGACAGAAAGGACAGCTTTAGTGTGGCCTTCAGCTGTATGTGTACAGGTCAGCATCGCCTTGCCTGGACCCACTGAGCGACTTGATGATGATGATGAAGGTACAATGTTGCCCCTGATGCATCAAACATTATGTTGTAATCAAATAACAGGTATTTAAAAAAAAAAAAAGAACAAAATACACACAACAGAACAGAACACAATTCCTCACTATTGATAAACAATTTTCATTTTTTAATCAGTGTCAGATTTTTTATTTTTTAAAAATATGAAATACAAGTATATATCAAATTGAAGAAACATTTCTGTCAAAATTAAAAAGTACCATAATAATATTAAGTAAATTAAATTAATCAAAATCATAGTAATATTAATAGGTGAATACATTTAGCTCATTTTTGTTTTGGCTGACCATTCATTCATCTTTATAGGCTGAGAATCACTTCCATCAGGTTTTTGAAGTTTGTAAGTAAAAAAGTAAAGTTTCCCTTTCAGACCTTGCAATCTATTGGGCAGATGATGTTAAGGTAATCTAATGATGTTAAGGTAATCTAATGATGTTAAGGTAATCTAATGATGTTAAGGTAATCTAATGATGTTAAGGTAATCTAATGATGTTAAGGTAATCTGTTTCTTTGGCCAATGGTTAACAAGCAAGGTGTCATGTGGCCAGCGCGATAACCAACCGCCTTTATTTTCCCTAACTAAAAGTCAGGTCCCGAGTTGAGTTGGGTGGACTCAAAGGCAGCCTAAAAATTCCAAAATTCATTATCGCAGTCTTCACTGAAATTCAAACTCAGGACCCCAAGTTTGGAAGTCGAAAGCTTAACCACTCAGCTACTGCACCCTCATTAAGTTTGTGAAGCCTACAATTATTGCACATGGTCTATTGTATTCACCATTTACATTAAGACTGAAATTTAACTTCTAGTGATTATATT
The DNA here is from genome assembly GCA_030265305.1 of Biomphalaria pfeifferi. Taxonomy (NCBI): domain Eukaryota; kingdom Metazoa; phylum Mollusca; class Gastropoda; family Planorbidae; genus Biomphalaria; species Biomphalaria pfeifferi. The sequence goes on from JASAOG010000072.1 coordinate 579,729, forward strand.
TTTTACATTTATATATTAAAAAAAAACTTTCAATCAATAACTTGTAAAATATAAAGACCTGTCAGGATTTGCCGAGGTACCACCTCCACTGTTACTGGTTAATCTGGAAAAGACATTCTCATCAGTGCTCCTAGACATCATGCGTCGAGCCATTGTGGGAGAGGCAGGAGGTGTAGTGTCTGAGGAAGTGTCACCCCTGGACAAATGATACAAGGCATAACTTTACAAACAATGTCAGAGTACACTGAATAGGGGATTCTAGAAACTGGAGTAACACAACCTAGACTTGATTAGGGACTACCACATCAGATGTGCTTTATAAGTACTTAGCTACTCAACAGAAGGGATCATGCTGTAGTCCTTGTCTAGTGTATAGAAAATATTTGATTTCAATTTCAAGTACAGTCAGATGTAATGGATACTTAGTATTCAATACAGACAGTGGAAACATTTTGCTGTTGCCCTCAGCTTCTTTGAAGACAATACAAAAAGTTTCAAAACAAAGTAGAAATGTGTATGACCTTATTTTATCACATTTATAGCAGACACTTTGATTATGTTTTCGTGCCTCTTCATTTTAAAGGCAATAGATCAGAAAACATAGAGAGGAGGAGGAGGTGGTGGTGGTGGGTGTTTGCCTTCACAAGTCTAGTATGTATTTTATAACAAGTAACAGCTTAATAAACTAGAGCGCGTTCATTATTTGTAAATAAACAACACAAAACAAATGTAAAGACTTACATGGAGCTGGATCTACTCAAAGCTCTTCTTGATAAAATGGGGGATGACTCCACTTCTTTACGACGAAGTACTGGTGATGGTCTGGGTTCAATACAAACATTTTAACAAGTTGATGACAATTACATATACATAAAATGTAAACTGTGAAATTCAGCTTAGGTCTTCTACATTATATGTTTAGAAAAAATGATTAGGCCTTTAATTACCAATTGACTCTGATAGTCTATCACAAACCTAATATGAAAGAAGTTTGTCAAGTCTCACCTTGGGAGAACTGATTTTGGTTTGGCCAGCATGCGTGGCGGGGGTGCCAATAGCCTTTCCTCCATCTCATCTTCTGTGCTGTTGGCTGCATCTGGTGACATGGGACTCATGTCTCCACCATCACCTACAACCTCAGAAACATCCACAGTGGGGGGAACATGGTTGAGGTTAACAGTGGCAAAGACGTTTACATCCTTGTTCTCATGGGGAGACTCTAGCAAAGGCAACAACCCATGTCCAGTATCACCGCTGCTGACATAGAGTAGCTCCTGTGGCGTAGTTGTCTTCCTTCTAGCCTGATGTAGAGTGTAAAGGAGTCAGGAATATGAATACAAAATCTCATTTGCAGTTTTAATAATTTAATACAGTGAGACATGATCCCCCCCCCCCCCCCCCCCAACAAAGCCTTATGTCGATTAACAGAAAATGGAAAGGATTCTAAGGATTTTAAGAAAGACAAGATGCCAACTGAAAAAATATTTGGCTTAGAGAACAGGTCCTAAACAAAAAGACTTATCTAAACTATCAAAATATGTAAATGGAACAAAACTCAAATATTGCTAAACACAACACAGAATACATATGTAAGTTAAAATGAGAGCATTTCTCACAATTCAATAATTACTTTAAAACTACTAAAAAAATAATCACTGCTAAATAGTTAAGGGTTGTTCACATATTTATGATAGTATAGTACCATGCCATTGTTTATAGGTGCATACAGAAATAACATAATGCTGCTGTTATATACAATGAAAAAAGCTTACTATACATAAACAAACATAATACTGAGATATTGAGTTGTTTGATATTAGTACTACAAGATATGCTTCCATACAGTATATATATGACAGACTAAGTGACCCAATGTGATGAAATGTTTCTAAGGTTGCTGGCCAAATATAAACAAAATACACCATATAATTGGTCATCTTTTTCACACTGGGCCAAGTAGGTCTATATATTATAATAATATAATAAATATTTGCAAGACATATCAATGGAACAATGCATTCTATTAATAACTAGTCAACCCACGGCGTAGCCTATGCCACTACTTTGCACGGCCGGCCAGAGGCCTCTGCAACCTATGCGACCGAAATGGGCCCCGCACTTTCATAGGAGCTGCACTAATTCTAGGTGTAAATTATTATATTAAACCATTGTTTAACTTAAAACAGATTTTCCGCAGCCTCCTGTCGACTTACCAGGAGCTCCTGGATATCTCCTGAAATTGCAAAATATACGAAAAAGTCCTGGAAATATCCGGAAATTATCAAAAATCTTTTGAAAACATACAAATCTCCAGAAATATATAGACAAAAATTGTCATTTCGGGGTGTCATTCAACATGGAAAACGCCAATTCTATGCGCGAAAAAAAAACCCCCGGCATTATGCAATACCCGCAATTGTGGAATCTGGTGAAAGAAGTTTCTTGCGCCTCAAACTAATGAAGAATTACTGAGGTCAACAATTCTCGTAGATAGATTGAAACATTTGGTAATTCTTGCTATTGAGCGTGATCTATGTAGGAAATAGAATTTTTATGATATACTGTATGACTTCGCTACACGCAAGGCTTGTAAAGTAGTTCTGTACGTAGTAAAGAATGAATAAAATGCAAAGATGAATTTGTTTTCTGATACAAACTCTTAATTTTCACGTATTTTCCATATCCCTACCCAAACTTGGCCGAGCAAAATCTGTTTCGCATGGCCTTGCTATTTAGTAAAGGGTGAATACAGAGTAGATTACTTGTTCTCCCCGCCCCACTCTTTTTTTTTTTTTTTGCTGGTAAACTACGTGGAGTAGAAAAAAATAAGAGTGATCTTTCCATGATTTCTTGGTCAATATGGTTAAGTCCGGCCCTGTTATTTAGTGACGGGTGAATACTACTTGTTCTCCACCCTCTCTTTTTTTTTTTCGTAAGGTAACTCTAGTCCGACTTGCAGAAATAAAAGAATGATCTATCCTTTACTTCTTGGTGTCCAAACTGTTGAGCCATGAAGAGAATTATATATATAGATTCTATGAACACAATGCACTCAAGCCATGAGAGTTTATCATTTCAAAGTAGCACATTGCATTATTAATAATGATTTATAAAGAGCTCTCATATTTCATAGAAAAGATCAACAGAAAGTGTTTTCTGTAAATATTATCATGTGGATTGACATAACAGAGCTCTCATATATTATAGAAAAGATCAACAGAAAGCTTTTTCTGTAAATATTACAAAAAAAAAAAGATCTGGAAGCTGAACTATTATCCAATATCAAAAGTTATGCTTGTATTTAGTGATTGCATGTAGTTCATGTGCTGTCTACTAAATGTATACTTTTATTTACACATACAACTAATCTAGAACTTTTAATAAAATTAGTTAACAAATAATAAATATTGTTTACATATTTGGCCCAAATTTTTTTTTTTCTACTTTAAACTGAATTGCAGATTAAATATTGTAATTTTTTATTTTAACTTAGAAAAAACTTCAAGTTTTTATGAAAACTCTAGACCAGGCATGTCAAACTCAGTAAGGTGTAAAGGCCACATAAAAACTTACTATGACCTCAGGGGCCGCAGCCAAAAATCAGTTGCAAAACAGCCTACTAATTTTATGTAAATTAGAAACAATTCAATAGAATACAATAATTAATGGCATACCTGTCCCTTAGTTAGCTAAATTTGTAGTACTATTTGGTAATTAAAAATTACTATGATTACGCATTATTTCGTTTGTCCTGATCAGTGCTTTTTTTTTTTGTAAAAAAAATAAGTGCCGGTACTCAGTGATGGATTGCCTAACTTTTAACAGCTAATAAATTAATAATAAAAGCTAAAATACAAGAAAAGTAATATTTTTTCCCACTTTAAAAAAAGGTGCCGGTACACCGTACTGATGCGTATGGTCCAAAAAAACCCCCACTGCTCCTGATGCTTGACATCTTTTCTGGGATACAAGTTTATTAATGTCAGGTTGAAGGTTGTTTGCCACAGGCACTTTCATCACTGGCGACAAATTTTGATTAGATAATCATTAACAGTGATGTTTTTGTAGCTTTCATTATGGAAAAGAACTGCTCACAAAGATCAGTGCTTGCAAACATAGCTAGAATTCTGGCTGCAAATTTCCACAATTCAACATACTGTTCAGGTAAATAACTGTAAAATTTTGGCACAGCCACATCTATATACTTCACATTCAACAAAGAATCTGACTGCTATTCTATCAGCTCTAGTTGCACATTACCAGCAGCATTTTCAGAAGCAAATGAAAATGGAGATAGGCCTACAAACAACGAAAATTCTTGCTCGTATGAAACGAAGTCACGAAAACGGTCATTGAAAGCATCTTTACTAAATGTTGCAGCCATATTTAATCTTTTTAGTTCTTAACACGTTGCGAAGTGAACAAGATTTTCTCTTTATATTTGGTTTATCCACAGTCGTAATTTTGTTTGAAAGCACTTCGCATCATCACACGCAGTTGTGACAATTTTGTCTTTACTTTGAAGTTTCAAATTCAAGTCTTGCAGGTGACCAATGAGATCAACTGCAAATACCAAATCCTGAACCCATTTGTCAGTTTGGAAATGTTCAACAGGTTCACCTTTCATGTTCAGAAACAATACAATTTTCTCACGTAGTGCAAAAATCTCTTCAATACTGTCACAGTGTTCCTAGTTAACGCTATTTCTCTGAATTTCTTTTCTGGACAAATTACTTCGACAGCTTTAACGACACACTTCTTCATAAAATCCCCTTCACTAAATGATTTGCTATGGCTTGCAATTAAGTTTGACAAAATGTAGCTGGCTTTCACTGCACTCACTTTCGTTTTCAATCCAAGTAGCTTGTTATCTCTTATTTTCCAGCGTAATAGTTTTAACATTATTTTGAAAATGTTTGAGGTGGCCAAGCGGGCCGCACGCCTGAACGCAGTGTTTGACATGCCTGCTCTAGACTAACATTTCAACTTCCAGAGAACTTTTAAAGTGATAAAATGACAATAAAAGCTACATCAAAGAAAGTTCTGAGTTGCAGGCAGCCAATTTTGTTTTGGAAACCTGAGATTAACTCTTTAACTGTTGTTTCTGGTCTAATAAAGCTGAGTTTGGAAAGACAAATACAAGTGGAGGCAGCCAGATCACTTTCTTTTCAATTCATTCCAACACAGGAAAAGAGTGAGTAGCTCTGAGCTGAGAAAATAAGTTTTTGTTGTCTAGACTGAAGTGATTACACCTACAGGTTTTGAAAGACACATAGGACGCTGGAGAAGGACTTGAAAAGAAAACTTGTCACAATTGATCAATAGAATTAACTCCACATTAAATAGAAATAAAAGATGTAATCAGGCATTAGTCCCATGCTTTAGATAATAGTTAAACAAGTTAGAATGATTTGTTGTTCAAGTTTTATGTAATGACTTTCACACTCAGCTTATAGAAAAAATGTAAGATCTTCTTTTTGCCAGCATATGGCAATAGAAACTGTGGTTTCAATGAAAGAGTTTGCTTTTGTCAAAAATTTTCTCCTGACCGGAGAACAATGTCACAGTTATAAATGCATTGCTGCATTCATTTGTTAGAATGTGTACACATAAATCATGTCAACAATCAATCAATGCCGCCATGTTTACAATGGTAAAAAGGTGGTGATGACAACATTGTTTTGATTTTGTCAAGCCTTGCTAAATACATTGTATGAAACTAGGACAGTTGAACATAATTATGTAATCAATGATTTGATATGTTTCTTTGACTTAGCCAGTAGTGCAACCTGAAATTCAAGTTTTAAAGAAATGTCACCAGCTTATAAACAAATGAAACAAGTTCCTGAAAGCCTAACTTAAATATTCTTATTTACAGACTTTTTAATAAAAGTGATGGTGACATTAGAAGCAAATTGAATTGAGTATATTCTATTCTTCATTTCTCAATTATCAACATAATGACAGGTTGTAGTATTGCTTCTCGATTGCACTACTGATCAATGTTGGTGTATCCACAAGTGATATTCAACTGCCCTATTTGAGGCTAAACAGTAAAGATGGGCTTAGTTAAGCCATGAGAGAGTGATAACATATTGATCATGCTGGTATAGAGTGTGTGTTTATGCCACCATAATACTGGTGACTTTAATGTCCTACCGGAAGTGACAGTCTCAGGAACAACTGCAAAGGAGCATCAACAAGAGGAAATGATTACAAAACATATTGACCAAAGACACAGTCAACTGGCATGGCCTGGCTCTGTAACAAGAGTTCTCAATCTAACCAGTTTGAAACAAGCTACACACACAGTATATAAAGCTTACATAAATATATATTTGTGTATAAGGGCAAACTAAGCAGGTTTTAAATTGTGCTACTCTGAAATTCCAATCTACAGTTCATTACAGCAAACCAAAATAATTAAGTGCTATATTTCAAAGTAGAGAACACATTCATATATTTGGAGACCTTGTCTACAGTACTGCTGTCTAAAAAACATTATAGATCTTTACAAGCTTCAGTACACTTTGCTGGCTACATGTCTTCAAAAAGGTAAATGTAAAACTTCTATTTCATAATAGTTATGACTAAAAGCCTGAGATCAATATTTGATTTTAGTTGAACCAAATTTTGATTAAGCTTCTAAAGAACCTGAAACATTTTTATCTCACCTTTTCCCGTCGAGCCAGAGATTCACTTGTTGGCAATATCCTTGACACAGGAAATACAACTGCGGAATCTAGCATGCTGATAATAAAATAGATATTATAGCTGACATTAATTCAAAATAAACATAAGATCTGAATAAAACTAATGAAATAAATGATTTTTAGATTGAAAGAAAAGTTCAACTATGGTTGCTACAACAAAAGTACATATGTAACAATAAATTACTGATGACCTAAAACATTAGAGTAGGCTCTTCAAAATAGGAGTTCACAACTTAACAATAGTTAAATATAAAACTACGAAACAACACTTTAAATGAAAAAGGGCTTAGTAAAACTATACTGGACATATAATTTATTAGTCCAAAAACAAAGAAATAATATTTGATACTGCTGCTCCCATTAAGAATATTCATATCATTACATCCACAACAAATATAATTATTTATGTCACAGTTATTTTATTTTTAGACAGAAATCGTTAAAAATTTCTAATGCTTAAATACAAAAATGTAAAAAAAAAGTATTTTTTCCTCATTAATGATTAAATTATTTTATCAAAAGTTTTTTTTCTAAAAATTGTACATAATTGTGATGAATTGAAAAAATGTATCCCAATGTTTGATGAAACCAAATGATAGGTGCAAACATCAAAAACAGAAAACTATGGAGCTGTATAGATGAGTACAAACTAACATAGTGATAGTCAGTGTGGGCAGGACAAAGACACAATGTAGTGAGAAGTTTTCCTTTTGAACACTCTATAGATCTATTACAAAGGAATCATAGAGAAAGGACTTATGAACAAAAACATTACAAAACAAAAAAGAATGGATTACAGATTAGGAAACAATCTTTTCAAATGTTGAACATGAAGAAACACATTCTGTTTGAAACAAAAGATATAACGTATTAAAAGTTGTCAAAGTAGAAAGTTGTTACTTGGAGATGAAAACATTGAAAGATTCTAAGTCAGTACTATAACAGGATGAAATATAATAGTACCGAAGATATGAAAGTTCATAAGATGAGTAGGGAGTAAGACTTGTACATAGTATTAAATTATAATTATGTAACAAATAGCTAATTGACTCTTTTAAATCAGTGATCAACAGACAAGTTCATTCTAGTTTGTCTTCTTGATCTCAGATCTCAAAGAGGGAACTTGAAACAGCAAAGGAAATATAATCTGGGCCATAAGATGGATGGCTGCCTGGTCATGTGTATGTGCTCAGGACTGTTGATTGATGGTCTCCATGGAAGAAAGTTCAAACCCTGACCACTGCCATTCCCCGTTATCCTGTTTGGTCTAAGATTTAATGATCTTCAAATCTGAAGGAACATTCAAAACATATAAATACATTTTTATTGACATAACTCCATTTTCCAGAAGGTTATTTAACATATCATCAATTTTGTTCTTCAATTATTGAGCTCACTTACTTGAAAGAATAATTTAAAAGTATGTTATAAAAATCTCTAAAACATGTAGATTTAGATCTAGGCTGATCTAAACAAGGCTAGGAAAAAGGGGTATGTTTTCAAGGCTAGGCTAAACAGAAAAAGTTATCTAACCTGATCTAAAGCATCTTTCAGCTGGTTCTGGTATACATATAAAGCAAGACAAAGCAGAAACTAAAAGCTATTGCAAATAAACACAGCTCTAACAATAATCTGCACAGGGAGTTGGACGGATAGTTAATCATTATACATAATAAATACACATATTAAAACAAACCAACATTCAGTAGAGTTAAAAAAAAAAACATGACATCAAATTATATAAAGAAATGAAATAATACCACCGCAGGTTCCAGGACAAAGGTCAAGGCAGAAAAGAGAATTTCATCATGTTAGAGAAACAAGATATTGACATATTTTAGACAATCTTTTTGGTTTGAGAAAGAAATATTGCAAATATAAGAAAAAAAATACTTTCTTCTTTTCCTTCCTAATAAGTAACATTTAGAAGAATGTCGTTTAGCTCAAAGCTTCTTTAGAGGAATTAGAAAAAGGATGGTGGTTAGAAATCAAAACACCAGATAAAAGAGTTGACAATATAATGTGAATACCACAAGACCAGCTAGTACTTAAAAGAAAGCTCCTGCCTTAAACTTGTTCAATTAACAAGAAAAATATAAAAATACTTTAAAAAAAACAACACCAAGTTATATTAAGCGTGGTTGTATCAATTAGTTTGGATCAGTCAAATTTGTAATATATCTAGACTAACAATAGTAAATCTGTGTGATTAGAAATATTTCTATCATTTGTTTTCGTTTAGCGTTTTTTTAAGATTTCTCACTATGCTATGATTCTTTGTCTGACCAGTTTGGGGGGAGAAAGATGCTTGTATCTGGGTAAATTTTACTGTACTAGCTTTTTAAAGGCATTTCTAAAAATTTAATGAAAAAAAAAGGGGGAATGACCTGAATTTGAATCCAGAGCTCAAGCCTCCAGCTGACACTCTAACCAACATGCTAGTGAAGTGCTTATGATAATAGAAGGTTTTATAGTTATCTGTTGTTAGTTTTAAACTTTAAAGTGAGGTCCTACAAAAGAGACTAATTCAGCTTCCATCAACACATTAGTCAAGTACAATTTCTTTACCTGTTTGATACCAAATAAAATAATTAATTACCAATAGTTAATTGACTAAACTGATTAGTTATTGTTTTTCTTGATTCTTGTGTTGTCAAGTAAAATAAATAGCTGCAAAATTTAAGCTTGATCCAAGATTAGGTGTCAGAGAAATAATGTACAAACTTTTTACCAGACAGAGTGAGTTGATATAAACTTTGTAAAAAAAAACAACAACTCAAAATATGTGTGAAAACCTTTTTTAAAAAACAACAACAGAAATTTGTTTAATTATCAATTTATATTGTTAGATGTAGGAACAAACACTAGCCAAAATCATTGAAGATTTAATTGACTACAGTAATTACAGGGTAACACACTAAATAATGTTTGGCTAGGTCTGATATCCTACGTTAAATATTGGCAATGATCAATAACAGTTCACCACAAAGATAAATTTATCTTGTCAGGTCCATTGAAATTACAAACTTTTCCATTATGTCTTTTTTATTAAATTTATTAGAACTATTTGGTAAATCCAAACACTTGCCTTACAGTTATTGATGCAATAACTAGACAAAGTGACTCTGCTAAACTTTGTCAGCAACACAAAGAAAGCTAAACTAAAAGTTTACTGACTAAAAAAATGTGTGCACGTGAGTTGGCTGTGACTAAATAGATATAAGACAAATGTCTGCCATAAAGCACAGCAGCAAGATTCAAAAGAAAAAGCAACAGTTAATAGCATGTATAAAAAGCAAAGGGAAGTACTTCACAAGGATTCTAATTCTATAATGAGATGGTTAATCATTTTAATTGAAAATAAGATAAAATGATTGCTTTATTGATTCATGATGATTTATTGATTTCTACCCGTTTATAACATCAAAGAAAGCACATACAAGCACAACAATCAGTATTGATAGAACTCTCAGACCAAAGTGATCTACACAACACAAGTATCTGTCCCATGTCAATCAAGAAGTAACATGTGCTCTCACTGAGTGAGAACAAACAAGCTCATGAACCTTTCAACTATTCTTTTAATAGCCAGAAGTTAGCCATTTTGATTTCAAATACCAAAATCATTGTGAAATGTGTGCATGTTTTCTTGGAGTCATTTTGTTTGTTAATATAGTTTCTCAAGAAAAAGCAGGCTAGTTTGTCTGATTTTTACCACAATTTTCATAAAAAATCCAGACAGCAGCTTATGTATGTTTCCTTTCCAGTGATTTAATGTATTATGTAAAATGTTTGTATGTATTCCAAAGTTTCATTTTATATGAATATTGTCTGTGTTATGTGCTTCCATGCTGTGTCTTATGCAGGTAAATGAAACAGACGTAACACTCAAATAACAAAATCCAATAACTCAGGCGAATGGCCAACAATATAAGATATTCGACGCTGATATTGAATGTTGAACAAGACATTTAATAATAACAAAGGGAACCGTCAAATGCCGTCAAGCTAAATCTCTGAGTCTATAAAAACTGCCTCTCTCTAAAGCCTTCAGAAGCATTCTGTTTACATTTTGCTATTCTTACTAAAATTCTATTCTTGTTTTTACTAGTCATGTCATTGCCTCTATGTACCTTTCTTTGAAACAAATAACTAATTCCTAATCGTGCCATAACATCTGACAGTCGAGAGCCTCAAAATAAGTCATTCTACAAAAGTTTACTGTTTACAGTGATACTTAGATATAAGTATGAATTTATTTTAGGTATTCATTTGACATTTTTTATACTAAGTTAGTCATTTTTGTTATCTATGTTAATATTAAGTGTTATTATTTTCTTTTGAATCTGAGACATACTTAGTTTTATCTTTTGAATGTAGCACAAAAATGAGTGTCTATCACTTACAAATAGAGCCTACAGGACTGAAGAAAGCATTCAACTCTGTATGAAACTCAAGAAATTAATGATGAGATTATTGCTTAACAAACTAGAAGCATCTGATAAGAAAATGGTTAAGTATGATTTATGTCAAAGTTGAACAAGTTATGAAAACACCTTTGTTTAAGTTGTATTTAGTTATGAGTTATGTCTTTAAAGTTGAAAAAGTTATGAAAAACGCTTTTGCTTATGTTGTATTTAGTTATGAGCCTTTCATAATGATGATAAAAACTGTTTTAGAAGAAAGACAGTTCCTCTGTCAGCTTGTTTTGTCAACTGATAGGAGGATATCGGTTTTGATAAAGCATTTCACTGATGTAAGATCCACTGAGTATGAGTCATCCCAACATCTATTTTGTTCTTTCTGGACATTGAACTGATTATAAGCATGCTATGAATAATTTCTGAGGGAGAAAGTAGAAGATATCAGATCTTCATAACATGTAATCAGTTTCTCAGTTATTTGTAGATTTCTGAAGCCTTTGAAAAATTAGCTTGTTTTATTTGAACAATGAAATAACATCCTTAGTAACAAAATAGACACTGGCCAGAGAAAAGTCAAAGTCAATTTAAGCACATCCATTCAACAGACAATAACAAGACATCCCTCAATACACCTGAACTAAAGTTGAGAAAAAGGAATCCAATATAATCAGGACACGAAACTCCAGAGAAACTTAAGAGAAATATTAAAAGTAAAAATGTAAATTTTATAGGAGAAAGCACCTGGCTACAGGGGGCTTCAGAGTAGGATACACATTCAAGACCAAAAGAAAATCCACTGTCGAGGACAGACATAGAAGGCGAAAGAGTATCTCAATTGATCACCGGACAATGGTTATGTCTGCACTGGATGTGGCAAAATGGCTGGGGCTGCATAGCCATGTGAAATACTGCACTCCTCATTAATCTTCGAACTGGAAGATAAGCCTTTTTAATATATATATATATATATATATATATATATATATATATATATATAACTTCTCTAATCAATAATTATTTTACCAGGTTCCAGAGACAACCATAAATAACACTGTATGACTTGTGAAAGACAGCTATAGATAATGCACTGCATCTTATAGGGCCATTATTTGTATAATTTCATTTAGTCACTTAGTACATTTAAGTTTTCATGAAAATAAGTTTATTTGATAGATATATATCACCAGATATTTTAAAAATAAATTCTTCCACAACATCATGTTAGAATATACTTGTTTATTGACTAACCTTTCAGCAGGAGAAGAAGACGATGAACTAGATGTAGACTCCATATCTAAACAAGAGACCAAGAAATAATTCACAACTGTCTTTCTATTCATAAAGACTAGTGATACTCATTTATTGTATCAAACACTTAACTATTTTTGTTTGTTTGCTGCTAAAATGTACTTTCTAAATTTATAACTACTTTTCAATAGTTGAAAACATTCAAAAGGAAAATTGTATTTTGCAAATGTATTTTTTTAAATTTTTATTTAAAAACAACAATGAAAAACAACTCACAATTATTGATAAATAATTTGGCATACAACTTTAAGTCTCAACAAGTAGATGTTATTAGAGTGGTTAAAAAATTAAAGTCTACATAACATTAAAACAAATTTCATCAGATAATTAGAAATAAACAGAAGACTACTAACCATCTGGGTCATTCTCTGTCATCAAATTGTCCACTTCAATGTTCACATGGTCATCTAGCATGTGTCGCAGCAAATCCTGCTGAAGGGCATTGTTGAGTTCAGTTTGATGCAGTCTGCCCTGGAGTTCTCTCAGTTCAGACTCTCTCTGGGCAATGACCAATCCCTGGGTAGCAATAAAATGAAATGCAAGTTATTTACGCCACTGATCTTTACTGAACAATATTTATCTGACGAACTCTAAATGCAAATAATAATAAGAATTTGAGTTTTTAATTGAGCACAAACAAAATGCCCCCACCAAAATGTTTACCTTATCCAAAGCCCTGTGGTAAAATTTCTCAATAACAAACTTGGCTTCTTCCAGTGACATCGACTCTATCAGAGCACTGACCTCTACATTACTGTCACCATCCTCCTAAGGATTAGCAAACAAACATAAAAACTTTGCTTAACAATTTCACTACAAATACTAATGTAATTTTTGAACTCAACTAAAAACTATACACTAAGCACTCAGACTTTGATTTCTTCTACAAGTTCTTTAGGTTTTTTTTAGTTTTTCTTTTGTGACAATTTTAAGTTGCTGTTAACAAAAATATTTGTTAGGAGAGGAAAAATTTTAACATGGTAAAATTGTAGCAAGATAAATTTTGAATAAAAACTATGGGACTGACCTTTGACTCCTCCATTTGCATAATATTTGACTGACACTCATTAATGTTTTCCTGAGCATGTTCCACTTTAAAAGAGATGTCATCAATCACTTTGCTCAGCTTACGTATGACTTCCTCTGGCTGTGGAGAAAAAAGAATGGTCAGCATGAAATAAATGTGTGCAAGAAAATCAGAAGCCTACCTTAAATGTCAATAAAAATATAAAAAAACAAAACAATTTAAATGAAACTTTGAGGTATTTGAATCAAAGCATGAATGTTTATTGTGATAAATGTAGTTCAAATTACTAGTTGGGATGATAAGCTAGACATTGCTATAAAAAGGTTTGTATAAGATTCTTAGTCATCAAGTCTACTGTTAACGTGGGAAACTGACTTTTTTTTCTTTGTTTCTGTAAGATCCCTAGAACAAAAATTTAATACCTGGTTATTGGCCAAAGCATCTTTCTTTCGTCTTTCATATTTCTCTATTTCTTTGGTACATTTTTCTCTTTGCTGAAAAAAAATAATTAAAGATAAACTAGTTAAGGTTCTCAAAGTAATTAAAACCTGAAAAAAACAACAACCAATACCCCCCCCCCCCCCCCCCCCCCCCCATATTAAAAAAAACCCTTAAAAATGCTGATCCTAATAAATACATGAGTGGAATGTGAAGATGACAACCTTTAGCCAGATATCCATGTCTCTCTCCAGCATAGTGATGGTTTGCCTCTTTGTTATAACTGACATAACCTGAAGAGCAAAAGTTTACTCATTTAGTTCTGCTATAGCCTCACATATTTAGGAGAACAAAAAAATTGTTTTTATTTCAAACACATCATTTCAAAACATCAAGATGATTAAAGATTCTAAATTGTGTGGGCTTTTAACTGGAGCCATTCATGCAGTCTAAACTTTAATCTTTAATCTATCTCAGTCTCATTAACATTTAGACCAAGAAGTTTAGCGACTAATACTAAAAGGAACAAATTTCTAGCCAACTAGCACTAAAAGATTCTAAAATAAGCCAGAGAGAGTCTGTATATGCTTGTTGCTCACATTTCTCTCAAGAGAGTCCCACTTTTGTTTGGCAACTTTAGGCTGGAACTTAGACCTCCATTTCCTTCTGGTTGGAGATGATAGTACAGGGGCTGTGAAATAAAAAAAAAGACATTGAGGGACTTTTTTTTTGCTTAAGATAATTTTTTTTTGTGTCATAGGCATTTCTAATTTTAGAATTAAAAAGCAAAATTTGTTTAGTTCTTTATAAAAAAAATGTCAAGCCTAGCAATTGTTTACTTATGAGGATGATGCTTTAAAAAGAAAACACATCTAAATGAGGCACATAAACAAAAATAAGGTGATGTTCCTTTTTAAGATATACCGTATTTTTCGCCGTATAAGATGCACTTTTTCTTCTCCAAAACTGGGGGGGAAAAGTTGGTGCGTCTTATACGGCAAATACACATTTTACATGCATTAAAACTGCCCCCAACTTTGTGTGGCGCTTACTCGCAGTCCTTTCCTTATGCAGTGTGTGCTGCGGGCTGGATTTGGGGCACGTACTGCGGGCTGTGGTGACTTCTGTGACCCTCCCTGCACGGCCAGGCTGTGTGTGTTCGGGCTTCCCTCTCCCTCCTATAGCGCGCCATACCCCCCTCCCGACAGTCTAACCATGTGCTGCACGGGCATCATGCTGAGCTTACTGCCGGTACCTCCATCCATCAGCGCAGGCTGCGTCTCCTCATGTCTCCCGGAGCAGTCTCACTCCTTGCTGGGCAGTGTGGGCACAATTTCGCCGCTTCTCTGCATATCTCCCGGGCACCCGATCAATCCATGCTGTCCTGAAATGTCCGCATGTCTGCCTCCTGGTTCCGCCTCCTCCAGCCAATGCTTACTGATGTCCGTACTCTGCCCCGCTGATTGGATGCCCGTGATTGATGGGCAGAAGGATTGCTCCGTCCCCGAATCCCGGGGAGAAGATACCGCCCTCCCTACCTCATATACCAAATATTTTAGTACAGTATTTGGTTCAGAATCTTTTTTTTTCTAGATTTTCCTCCTTTAAAATTGGGTGCGTCTTATATGCCGGAGCGTCTTATACGGCGAAAAATACGGTACCTTGTTTTAAAGGAGGTTAGGTAAGTGATAAGCGTGGTCGAGAGGCTATATGTGCTTGAACTTGGCTTGGCTACCTATGAAGGGGGCTCGAGGTTCGACACCTGACTCGGGCAGAGTTGTGTTTACTGAGCGCCTAAAGGCAGCACGGAAAAACCTTCTCCTAGATACCCCCCACTGGACCACAACTGAGATTGGACGAAAGCGCTCTGAGCATGCTATAAGCATGAAAGTAGCGATATATAAAAGCCATAATTTATTTATTTATTTTTAAACAGCTCACAAGTGAGGTTAGTGCAATAACAAAACTGACTTCCAAGAACATCAAGATACACTGATCATTAAAATCTAAGCTAAAAAGCTGACTTGCCAGATGAATAACAGAACCCTAGACTTTAAGGTTGCCAGATAAAGAATAGAACCCCAGACTTTAAGGTTGCCAGATGAAGAATAGAACCCCAGACTTTAAGGTTGCCAGATGAAGAATAGAACCCCAGACTTTAAGGTTGCCAGATGAAGAAAAGAAGCCCAGACTTGAAGGTTGCCAGATGAAGAATAGAAGCCCAGACTTGAAGGTTGCCAGATGAAGAATAGAAGCCCAGACTTGAAGGTTGCCAGATGAAGAATAGAAACCCAGACTTGAAGGCATCCAATGCTCTACTGCATAGTCATGTTTCAACAAATGGTCTGTGTGTGTGATCTTGCTACATTATTATAGCATGAGCTACTAGTGCAACTGATAGACAAGACAAGGAGCAGCATAATGAAGTATTAAGTTTTGTGTTTAAACAAAAGAATTGACTTATTTACCTATTGGTATCGTATTTGGTTTGTCATACTTTCCAACTCTACCAGCTGCTTTTAATGACATAGGCTTCTGTCGTTTCCTCAGAGCTTCAACCTGCAAGTAAAGGGCAGATAACTTGAGTTTGATCTAATGTTATGACTCTGGCAAATGGCCCTAACTACATAGCGGTTTTATGAGCTCTCTATATGGAAAGGGTGAAAAATATTTTCCTGTTGGATAAAAAAAAAGCTTTTCTAGTGTGACTAAAAAACTATAATACTATTCTTTGTATTTATTGTCCCAAACTATAATTTCATGCAATTAAAGTATCCAGTAAAAAGGTTGCAGAATAACATATTACGAACAAAAGCTACTGCCAAAGACAGGCATAGAAAACTTAAATCGGCTATTTTGTCTGGATTGGTTGTGGGAAAAATATATAAATATATAGATTATAGTACAAAGATCAAGACTGCATGACTAGATTGACACATGAAATGCATAGAATGTACTTATCTTCTTTTTTGAAGTAAAGTCTGTAATATATAAGATAAGAAGATTCACATACAATTTCGCTTAGTTAGTATTACTAAATTAATAAGTAAATTAATAAATAACAATGAAGCTTTGGTGTAAAGGTCCATATATTGAGCTCACTAAGTGTGTAGAAGTTATGTTTCCTGTCCTTTCTCTCTATTTCAAAAAATAACTTATTCTATTTTTGTATATCCAAAATAAAATATAAAAAAATTAATGTAAACATCATTGATGTAACATGTGTGAAAGAAAGAAACTATAATTAATGTTAACATTTTGTACAGAATGTGGGTTGTCAATATTTAGAGTTATTCTCCTTGACAAGGGAGCTTATGTGTATTATAATTTGAATGTAATTGTGAATATAAAAAGAGAATGTTATTTTGGCTAGCACTCAAAAGTTTTTAGAAAAAATGTTTTCCATGTTTCGGATGTTCCTTCAGAGTGAAAGATAATTTACTTCCTAGTCCAAATCTCCCACAGGATGACATGGGGATGTCAGAGGGCAGGGTATAAACCCGGGACCATAGAGAAGTCCGAATGATAGTTCACCTTGCTAACGACACGACAAGAGTTGGGGCATTGTTTAACAAACATTTATTTTAATCAACACTTGGTAGAAGAGCTATAGCAGCTGTTGTAAAGTGAGAAATAAAATGTTCATGTTCTATGTTAGGCCATTTAGCTCTAAATATAATCATATAAAATAATCATTCAAATACAAGATAGCGAAATTCAATTACAATTTATTTTAAACTTCTAATTATCATGAATATTAGAACAAGCGCAAGAAAGCCCACAGCATATATTAATTTAGAATATATATATATAGATATAATAATAATAATAATAATAATATATATATATATCTTTCTGAAAAGCAAAGAAAAATGAAGTAGTGTTTAAAAAAAAGATATTACACATTAAGTAAGTCATATTTTTAATACAGAAACAATGAGACAGTTACCTCCTCTTGTTTTCGTTTCAACACAGCATCTTTCTGTATTGTCTGTCTCTCTAAGTGTTTGATGATGTTATCTTTCCTCAGTTGTTCTTTTTTCAACTGACTGACTTCCTTGCTACGCCTGGCCTCATTCTGTTTGTTTTTGTCTACCTCCTCTTTCACCTGTTTGATTAGCTTCACCTACAGGGTAATAAACAGAGGATGTATGTTGCATATTCTACTTAAAGGATTTCACTAATAGCAACAAATATCTTACAGAAACCGATATAAAGCAATGAAGGTTAGATACAAACAAATGACACTGACCAATGTTAGGATATATAATGAATATTTATTGAATTTAGTTCTGTGTACAGCAACGCAAAATATGTTATTTTAAATTATGCTTTCTGAGAACCAGGATGAGCTACAATGTACAGACTTTTTCTTATAACATAAAGAGGAAGTGAAAGATAGACAGAAGGATGCACAGACACAGAGTGAGACAGATGAAGCTATCAACTCTGTTTGTCTATGCTTTGTAAGTAGTTATCTTTTTAGAGACAAGATTTACTAATGTAGAATATCATGTATTTTTAGCTATGATCCTTCTTTAATTTTTTAACTCAATAACAATAATTTTTTTTATCATAAATCCTTTTCTTCATATCTGGAAGTTTTTTTCTTACTTAAGTTGACTAGAGTTAAGTATTCTTTAGATTGCAAATTATTTTAGCAATTTGATTGTATAGAAGCCTAGTTGTTTTCTTCTTCATTAGTTGTGTTTTATATTCACATTTCTTATATTATAGCTTATTAGCACGACAAACCTATATGATTAAATCTACCCCATAAAATAAACCAAATAGTCTTAAGTATATTCTAGAACAGTTTGTGGACATTTACCTTTGTTTTCTTCATTTCAGACAGCTCATGTTGCAAGGTCTTCATTTGCTGCTCATAATGTGAACTGTTCTTCTGTACCCTAGCATGTTTTTTCTGTTCCGCTTGCATTTTCCTCAGTTCTTCCTGCAGCTGGTTCAGCTTCTTCTCATACTCTAATTTCACTTTCTTGCTGGTCTCTGCTGATGGCTGACTGACTTTGTCTGGACAAAAACATTAACATTGGTGTTGAGTGTTTTAACAAACAAATAGATCCTAACACTCAGGAAGACCAAAATAATATCAAACAGAATTTAAGTTACCAAAGAAAGCTAGGAATTAGTAAGGTTACCAAAGGATCTCATTGCTCTTTACTAAAATAGGGAATTCATCTGTGAAACAGAAAAGAAGAGAATACAAATGGAAAGTACCGATGTTGGCCAACACTTTATCTCTCTCCATCTCTGTCTCTTTGATCTTTAAGGTCAGCTGCTGGACTTTACTTTCATAATGGACCTTCAAGGAGTTCATTTTTTTCTGAGTCTGTTCCAGTTCATCAATTAATTTTTGTTTGATAGTGATGTCACAGGTCAGTTTGGCCAGATCTTCATGGACATTGTCTAGCTCTGCCACAATAAAAAAAGCATAGTTTAAATACAAAGTGTATTTTTTCTTAGCTATCAAGTGTGATGAGTGCACTTAAACAGAAGTGAGCATCTAACTAAAAGCCAAATGTCAAAAGTTGGAGCATGCTTTTTTAAATGTATTGAATCATGTGGAATATCATTTATTTTTAGCTTTATTCTTCATTCTCAACTGTTCTTTTTTTGCTCTTTCGTTTTGAATCTCCCTAGAAACAAATGTGGCCTTCTGCTTAACTGTCAAGAGAAAGACTGGAGTTTAGAGAAGTTTTACCGCATAAAACATAAATCAAATTGCATTTTCTTTTAATTTCTATCATTATAGCAGAAATAGAGAAATATTGTGCCAAAAATACCAAAAACAAAACAATAAAAAATACTAAAAATAGACATACCACAACATCAAAAAACAAATGAAAAAATATAAAATTCAAGGGAAGGAACATATTCTCTACAATGAATGAATGATTTTTTTCCCATTTAATATTTACAAATTAGAGTTAGTGGTGCAATCCGTTCTGTAGTTACATTACAAAAAGCAAAATAAAATATGAATGGGTGTATAAAAAACTAAATGAAGTGGCTTGCAGTCCCATGCAAGGTGCTAGATCTATCTGCTGTAAGCAGACAGTGTAAAAAAAAGGTCAATTCAGGTTCAAGGCAATGGATGCATAAAAAACAAAAAGAACTAGTAAAAACATCAACCAGTCAAAGGGGGGGTGGGTGTAATACCTGAGATGTCACAGTAGTTGACCCAGTAATCATACACTGTAAATGTGAAGAATTGGTCACATTAAAACAAAGGACAAGATACAAGGCCTGATACAAATCATTAAGAGTCTCAGTGGAAGATTGAGACCTATTTTTAAGCATAATTTTAAATGTTTGCCTTGAAATCTTATTTACTTTGTTTTCATTTTTGGTTCATTTCTTTGCTATGATAATATTAAGTGAAACCAGAAAACAAAATAGCATTGTGATGTTAGTATATTCCTGATAGAAACTAATTTTAAGTTGCATGATGAATTTGATCACATCAGTTGTTCCCAACAGAATTTGATTACATCAGTTGTTCCCAACAGAATTTGATTACATTAGTTGTTTCCAACAGTATTTAGTAATTACCCCTTAATTTAATATAATTTGGAAAACCCATGAAATCCTATACATTGTCTATAGATGTAGCGACCCATGGGCTGAGAGTCATTGGCAAAGATATTACTATGAGATTTACTTACATATTTATTTTAGTTGCCTTTTCATAAAAACAATAAAGAATCAACGAGGTAAGGTTATAAGAGTTGTAATTAGATAATAGGTTTAATGGAACTGTACCTTCAGACTCCAGGTCTGAGGAGGAGTCAGTTTCTGATGTGTCAGATTCATCCGAGATGTCTTGTTCTTCCAGATCAGCACCATTCTCCTAGTGACATGGAGAAGTAAACCAGTGAACTTATCACACATTCAGATGAATAGAAATGTTCAGAATGTGTTAAAACAAATTTGAACTAACCTCATTCTGTTCATCTTCAGATTTCTCCTGACTAGTTGCCTGTTCATCTTCACCTCCATCATCTCCAGTCTGTCCACCGTTACAAGTGGAATGATCTTTGATGGCACTAATAGAAGAAATACATTCTTTTAAAAGCCACTGGGCATTCAAACACACCATTGAGAATTTAGCAAAAAAGTGAATATATGTTTGCAAAATACTTTCTCTTATCATTATTTCCCATGCATATACACCAGTCACAAAGAAACACAAAGATAAGTATAGCGCTGATCAGGAAATTATCAAGTCTTATAATTTAAAAAAGGATTTTTTTTAAACAAATAAAATCAATGCAATTGTAGTAGATAATATTTCTTAAATATATGATGTTTCAAGACTTAATTACAATAGTGATCTACAACAGAGTTTCTTACATATTTCTGAAGAATCGCAGAAATCCAGATTGGAAAATATATTTACATTCTAGTTAAAACTGAACAAGATACAATAAGTTGGGTGTATAAGAACAGTGATGAAACATAAGGAAACTCAGTGCAAAGAACACTGTGAAGCACTTGACCATAACTAAAGCAGTAAATATTGTACTGACTCATGACTCAAAGACTTGTGCAGTTTCTTCAGCCTCTTCACGTCTTTCTTGGCTTTGTGTAGGATAGAATGCTCTGGTGTGTACTCTGGGGAGGCAGGACCTTCAAAGCCTCCAGCGAATGAAGATGTGGACATCGACATTGAGGCTGACATTGATAGGGACCCAGACATCGAGGTTGACATAGACATCCTGGACACAGGTGAACTGGGGTTACGCATGGAGACCTTTCTTAGCTGCTCACATAGGAACTCAGATTCGGCCAATTTAACTCTAAAAAAATAAACAATAAAATATAACATTGATTATAACTTTCAGTAAATTATAAATAATGATTATTATAAAATATCAAGAGTACAAGCAATTTGGTCTTCAAACTAAGAGGTCAACCAGTCTTTGTATTTTAAACTCATTAAGAAAGCTATATATATAAGTTTTATTTCTATATAAAAAAACAAAAACAAAAACAACTATTGTAATACTGAAGTTGTCTATAGATCTGATGTGTAGTATAGACTTTTAAAGAATAAAATAATGTCAAGTATTTCAAAGAGCTATTATTTCAAGGAAAACTTACTTGAGTTCTTCAATTTCTTGTATGTACTTTTTGATTAGATTCGAGACATCTTCATTAGAAGCTTGCCCTAAGAAGTCAAAGTACATAATTTAATTTTAATGCTCAATTCAGATAGACATCAAGCAATCTACATCAATCTTCTTTATGAAGGAAAGTCTAATTAACAAGATAAGAAATGCTTCTAAACATTGATGAAGCAAGAGTCATCAATAAAAACTCAGAGACCATTGCTTCTTCCTAAGATACCTAGTTTAGAATATTTTATTAAAATGATCCCCTATTTTTTTAAAATAGTAAATGATTTAAAATATTAGCCCCATTAACACAATTTACTTTACTTTCTAGAGCAATGTCAGGTACTATTAGAGGTAGGTGAATTCAAGAAAAAACCCAACCCTGCCTTCATCCTTTTGTGGATGGCTGCTTGGTCATGCGGTTTGCGCGCTGGACTGTCGTTCAGATTTATCGATGGTCCAGGGTTCAAACCCTGCCCGCTCCCATCCCCCGTCATCCTGTGGGAGGTTTGGACTAGGAAGTAACTATCTTCAACTCTGAAGGAACATCCGAAACATGTAAAACATTTTACAAACATAACTCAGATTCTAAGTGACAATCCATTATCTCAACTATCTTGAACTTAAAATGTCTTAAAAGCTATACTAACCATCAGCCCCAAGAACAGAGAACAAGGCAGCTTCAGATAGCAGCTGGATATTCTTTGCATTCAAGGAATCAACAGTTTCTTGCAAGGCTTTGATTCTCTGACGCAACTTGTCATTCTCTGATTGCAGCATGCTGTTCTCTGTCACCATGTCATTCACAGACTCCAAACCATCAGCATCAATAGTTCTTTTGCCCTATAAAGTTGGAAATGGTGAAAAAACAATTACCAAGAATAATCTTTTTCAAAAACAAGGTTATTTAAGATTGTGCCTACCTAGATTTGATCCTATATACTTTCTTTTATTGCTGGTAAACCAAACTACTGAACCACCCAATACCACATAATTTAAAGAAACTCCTACTTCTTTAGTGTCTTCTTGTGTAACAAGTTAACAATGTGTTTATCTTATTGCCAATAAGCCTGAACACTCACTGTTTTGTACTCCATCAGTTCCTGTTGTAGGGCCATGATCTCTGACCTCAGCATGGCCAATTGTTTACTGGCCTTGTCCTGGTTGGCCATCACCTTGTTCTTGATATTGCGTGCCCGGTTGGCATATTTTAATGTGTTTAGTGTTTCCATGAAATCACGATCAGATGGAGATATGCATGCTATCATAAGTGTTCGACTAAAATAAAAAAAATATAAGAAACTCTCTTTCTCACTGGTCATAATGTGCAAGTAAAAATGTATCCAAGGAGATGATATTTTCAATTAGTGCGATTACTGATATCTATTTTATTTAAGATTCAACATTTTATCTATTAATCAGCAAACCTGAACAGTTTTATTTGAAAAGTGGTGACTCATATTTATGAGAACTAATGACCAATCATGTTTAATCACAAAAGTAGTTTCAGGCACTTATTAAGCTTGGCAAGTTAAGTGAAATTCTAAAACTCCAAATTAAACTCCCAGTTAAAATTGTCATTTGAACTTGCGACTTTCATCACAGCAACTAAGAGTTTAACGACTCAACCACGATGCTTGTAGTAGAGAGGACTTCTACAGTACTGACCTGTTGCCACCTAGAGAATCTTGCAGCAGCCGAGTAAGCTTAGAGTCTCTGTACGGTACATGGCAGCCTTTCTTTGTCTTGTCCCCTAAAGCTGAGATCACATTGCCTAGCGCTAGCTGATATTGAAAAAAAGGAAACACGTCAACATGAACTGATCAACAAAATAAATTGATAAATGTAAGGAATGTGGGGGAAACAGCATTTTCTCTACAGCCTACATCAGCTTCTTTGGAAAAGGAATATAGCTTATACATTTTTTTTTTTAATACGGTAATGAAATCTCAAACTGTTGTTACACTTATTTCAAATACAGGAACATTGATTTACCAGCCTCTTCATGTTAAGCATGTGCAAAAAACTTAAGTGCTATTTTAGCAAGCTTTTCAGTACTTTCAGATTACTTTTAAAGCTTAGTGCTGATTTTCTTTTTTTCAGTTGAAATTGTAACTTTAAATTCCATTACATTGAACTGGAAAAGTTCAAATTGTGGGACACATTAAAATAATTAGGGGTCTTACCAGACCACAATTAATTGAGATTCCCTCCTTGGCTCTGTCTCCAGTGGCACCAGTTCGCTTGAGTCTTTCTGAACCAGCCAGATCAACAAAATGGAACTTGGCAGTGAGAGTTTCAAACTCTGCTTGGGTTGAGTCTGTCTCTTTACCATCTTCTAGTGGAATCTAAGGATAACATTTCTTTGATTACATGAAAGTCAGAATATTCAGTAACTTACGAAACATCATAATAGTATGACCAAACTTAAGACTGGCTCTTTTTGTTTTTCATTATCTTCCAAAGAAAGAAATGAACTGAAACCTACTGTAAAGTTGGATTAAATGAAAATTGCAGATTTTCGCCTAAATGATTTCAAACATTAGAAAACCAAACCCTTTTTAGGCTTGAGACTATGTCAACTCTGGTGTCATTCATTATTGCACAGAATGTCTAGATCTTACCTCCTCCTTGACCAGCCTGTGTTGTCTGATGTGTAGGGAGAATATTGCATGAGATCTGGAGGAAGAGACATTCATGTTTGTAGAAGCAGTGGATCGAGAGAGTGCACCAGACTTTAAACACTGAAGAGTCTGTGTTAGAAACAAATAGACAAAAAAAAGAGTTGTTGGTTCTGTCTTCTTTTAATAGTAGCAATGAATAGGAAATGTGTACATTCAAAGCATTGGTCACCTCTTCTAATGAAGACACTGGTCTGGTTGTTACGCCAACAACATAAATTCCACCACTTGCATCCTCGTGGATTCTGTTGTGAGATTTATGCCCCTGAAGAATAAAACAAAATTTAGCTCTAGATCAGAGTCTAGCATATTATCTTAAATTAAATGTCATTCATACAATGTCATTGAGTCAATATCAGTTTAAGGCCTTCATTGAAATAAAAATAATATTCCTTGTTTTATACATTTAATCCCTCACTTTGTTCCAATTGTCAAAGATCAAAATGTAAATATATATAGGTCAACTCTATTATTTAAAAGGTCAATGCCATGTTGATCTTTGCTCTACTTGAAACAATTTTCCACCATTTGAAACACTTTTTATAATGTCTAAGCAACACAGAGAAAACAAACAACGATTCCTTCTTAATGTCAGCTATGCATAGTTTCAGAGAAATAAAGTGATCATCTACTGGCATTTCAGTTGCATGATGGCTAAGTATATGCTTGCAGAATTATTTTCATGAGCTTTTACTTCTGTGAAGACAAAATACCTAAAGTTGAACTATAAGCTAACAAATCATGGTTCACTTGTTGAACTAAGAAATAGTTGTTTAAATGAAGATACTTAATTTACATAATGTAGAGATTATATTTATACTTTAATATTTATAGCATTATATTTTATCCCTTCTGAAGTATAAAGAAAGAAAATATCTCAGGACATTCAAGGGTTTAAAAAAAATGAGTGGTTCAGGAGCATGCACAAGACATTGAGCTTAAAAAGATCATGTGACATTTTGAAAATATGTGAAACGTGAATGTTTTAATTATCAAAGTGAGATATGTCTGCATGGATCTCAGCTAGGACTAGAGAACTAGTTAGAGTAACCTGAAGTGGATTTAATCCTGTCCAGCCAAGTAAAATTTGGGATGATTAGTTTCAAAACTATTCACATTTCACAAAGTGACAAGACAAAACTAAATGTTGGTTATTGCAAGTTTCTTGGTATGAATATTTATCATAACACACACACACAAAAAATATTTAAGTTCACAGAATAAACACAAGATAACAGTCTTGTTGACTTACTCTAGACTCTGGGTCTCTGGTAGTGTCCAGCAGGTCTATAATTTCCTCATTGTATAACTGCAATGGAGAAAAAATGTGCTAAACAAAAAATATTTTCTAAATATATTGAAAAGTTATGTTGATAAGTATCAATGAAGTAATGTGAAGTTTCAGTTCATTTTTGTTATACTGTACTGATGCCATTTTGTTATACTGTACTGATACCATGTAAGGTAAGCCTATGACAAGATAAATCAATTTGCTATGTATGGAGACAATAAGTGTGTATCATTGGTCACAGAAAAATCTTATAGGGTTTTATACTACGTATGATAATCAGAGAAATTAATTATGCAATATTTGTGTTTATATTTTGCTGGGCAGGCACTGAGAGATGCAAAGAATCAGATGGACAGCCACAGATAGATGGCTGCCAGGTCGTGCGGTTTGCCCGCTGGATTGTCGTTTGGATTTATCGATGGTCCCGGGTTCAAACCCTGCCCGCTCCCATCCCCCGTCGTCCTGTGTGAGGTTTGGACTAGGAAGTAAACTATCTTCAACTCTGAAGGAACATCCGAAATATGTAAAACATTTTACAAACATAGAGACATTTGATTTTATGAACCTTTAGGCTTTGTGTGATAACAGAGTGAAGTGAATGTTCAAGGCAGATTTAATGATCTAAGTTTTGGAAGCTTTGTCAATTAATAAAGCTGAAGTATCGAGGAGATTAGGACTCAAATTTAATAAAGATATTTTGATCAAGGAATAAAGAAAACAATCAGCCTGGATGTGTGGTATGTTCTAAGCACTGTTATCACAATGGTCCCCAGTTTGAACCCAGCCTGCTGTAAGCCTTAGCCAGTCTGTAAGAAGTTTCATCTAGGACATAATAATCTGAAGTAAACAGCTGAAACTTACAAGACAACTAGAAACTTTCCTTGCATGTCAATCTAAACATTTACTACTGATTCTGTTACCTCCATAAACTGCACAGTGACTTTAAAGTCTGGTGCTGCCTCTCCATTCTCAAAAGCCTGTCTCCTCCGCTCTTCAATGCCAAGGAACAGGTGATCCACAGCTCTTGGAACAATGCCGATTTCATCAGTGACTGAAGACAGAACAGGTGCCTCAAAGCCTGTACCCATGGTGTATGTCTTGCCAGAACCAGTCTATCAGAAAAGAACATACACACAATATAAAGGATGGAAGAATATGTGTAAAACATGTATATAAATAAAAAGGTGTACATTTAAAAGTTAAAGTGATGTGAGAGGTGACAATCCAATACCACACAAAATTATTTTTTGGATTTTAAAGCACTAGTAGATAATTTCTATTTTTCATGGATGTTATTTTATGCCACTGTTAACAAATGGCCTAATGTATGATATCTCACCATTCTATGTTTTGGTGATACTAATTCAATGTAAAACTAACTGGACTTAAAAAAAAAAGTAAAATGGATTTCTTGGCCGCGTGTTGGCTAAGTGGTAAAGCGCTTGACTTCTGAATTGGAGGGTCCCTGGTTCAAATGCTGGGATCTTTAGGGCGCCTCTGAGTCCACCCACCTCTAATGGTTGGTCGTTGTGCTTGCCACATGACACCCTCATTATCAGTGGGGGACAGAAAAAGATGACCTATAGACCGCATGGCCTATATTCTAGACACAATTTTGTTCATGTCATTAAGTCTTCTCATTTAAAGCTCTTAACATTCCTTTTATCTTCCTCCTCCTAATGTATGTAGTCTGTTTATTAGATCTAATGAAACAAATTAATTAGTTTCTTACACATTGGAAAATACCAGCTTAAGAAATGCCAAGGGATACAATCTAGTTAGATCTCATGAAACAAAGAACCAGAGTAAAAAGAATATCCTTAAAAAAAATGGTTAGTCATAGTAGTGGGCAAGATTTCGTTTAAACTTATCAGATTGTCACAAAAGAATCCCCAGTACATAGAGATAAAAAATTCTTTGCTTTCCTCAACCCCACAGAGCTAACACCCCTGAACGTTTTAGTTTAAAGAAAAGCTAACACAGTGTTGTGTGCTCATCTACCCAGGACCTTTACTTGAACATACTTTGAACGGGTTAGGACATGCAGTCAATAAACCATTTGAATGTATCAGTTCTGAGAACATATCAGGGGTTAGCAATATGGAGATAAAGAGAGTTCGAACAGGAAAGAAAACGTAACTTAACCTCACACCGCGCGCCCGGTAAATGTGATGAGATTTAAAAGTCTTTGTTTTTGATTGAAAAGAAAAGGAATCTATTGATTATGTCGAGGGACTACATAAACTCCCTGAGTGTGTGTGTGCGTGTGCGCGCGCGTGTGTATGTGTATGATGTAAGCACAATTAATATGGAGAAAAAAAAAGTTCCGTGGTTTCCAAAGTAAATATTCTCTTGACTTGTATCGATCAGCAGACGATCTGATAGAGAATGATAGAAGTCCTGAATGCAGTTGATATTTTGTACCTGAACGACGAAGGATCGCAGCGGATTAACATCGGAATTTTTGAGACAAACACACTTTAAAAGATGAGTTACTAAGGGATCACATTTCTATTCACTCTTCCAACAAGAGCTGGTACAAACTATTGAAAATAGTCTTTCAGTGCGAAAACAACTTGAAAAAAAAACAAAACATAAATGACACTTGACAATAAATCAAGGAATTAGTGTCCTGATGTCCTGCACTCTAATCACACACGGCCACTGTGTTAGTGACGAGGGTTGGGTTGTCAACACCATTCCCTATCAAATATTTACTGACATTAGCAAAGTTTAGGGACAGCATGGACAAGGGGTGAGGGGGGAGCAGACAAAAGTTTGCAAAGTAAAGCAATAGAGAGAGAGAAAGAGATGGAGAGAAGACAAAAAAAAAGAGGTAGAGTGAGAGATTTATAGTTCAGAAAATCTATTTTAAAAAAAGCCTTCTTGTAGATATATAAAGATCAATGCTAATTGTTAATTAGTGTATTTAAAAAAAATCTACACCAAACTGTGCTCTCTTTAATTTTGGTTTGTTTATAAAATTGCTCGAAGGGCAAGGACTAAGCGACTCTCAATTGGTTCTTATGGTACTTTGTATAATGCTGTAACACTGGCCCACCCTACCGCTGACACCACACTTTGCGCTGTCTCCACAGCATGAAGTTTCGACAGGATCAAGCCTCTATCTCCAGAGCGCCGTGTTGACTTATAAAACTCAAATCAACATTTAGTCACTTACCACTGCAGCTGCCAACATCACAAGCACGTCAGCAGACGAGCCGAGTGGAATATTAAATAGATGGAGAGAACTCTAGTCTCTTATCATCTTCTCATCAAAAGAACCAAACCCTGTTATGAAGCAGCCTTTTTCATGGCGCCAACATTTGAGGAGAATAAATCATCTCCTTTCCTCTTAAATTCATCTCAATCTTTTTTTCCCCACATGTACACATCTCAGTCAATAAATAGTTTTTTCCTCTTTTATGTTATTTCTTCATTCCTGATAGTAGTTATTAATTGTACTTATTCCTTTGTTTGTAATATGAAGGACATCTTTAAATAGTGGTCTGCTGGTATTTAAGAAAACAACATTAAAAAAAAAAACGCTTATATTAAGGAACAATCAGCTGATGAAAACGGTAATTAAGACAGTTTTCTTAATAATTGATTAATACACATATAGTCCATGATCTAATGTTTCCATTAAGTCTTTTAGCTAATCCTTTCCATTAACTTTAAATTATTTTATTTTGCACTGCCTTTCAATTCCAATCACTTAATCTCTACACAAGGCTTATCTTTCCTTAGCTCTTTTCTAAACAAATACAAAGTTAATTAGATCGCAAGCTCTGAAAGGGAAACTTTACTTATTACTTACTTAATTAATTAGGACTAATTAATTTGTTGTTTTTTTAAATTGATTCATGTTTTGTCATCGAGCATGAAATTTTATGCAAAATTTGATGACGACTGAATGAGTAGAAATGGTCGAAAATCGGTTGCAAAATCCAAACATACAAGAAACATTTAGAGTAGCTTAATATGTGCGTTGTAAATTACAACAAAACATGTGCTCAGTCACGTGGCAGCGAATGAAATAGACTGAATACAAACGCAACTTGAAAGCAGACACCAACTTCCATAAAGCTCGAGGGGAAAAAAAAAGAGCCTTTACTTCCGTACGTTAAATGTGAAAAGAAAATATCCGGCTCTGAATGTAACTTTTTTTTATTTATGTATCGGATAGACATTTGAGTTTGATCTAATTTAAAAAACCTCTTATTATTCAGCACGTAGAGGGAGAGAGAGACAGATTGTGCCTTGCTTCATCTCTCACTCGGAGATTCCAACTCTGTGTAAGTTGATTAGACTGAGTAAACTAGCACATCTCTTGGACACTTTCATGTTCTACCCAAAGCTTGTCTGTCTACTTACAAGGGACGCTCAATAATGAACTGAACAACCCGAGGCGTCGTAACATTGTATTACCATGCAGATTTATTGATTGGTAGAGCCACTGTTGTAACAATGCTAGATCTATAGAATGATCAGTTCCAGCTTCTTTGACCGAATAGACTAAGTGATTAACATCCTAAACTACATATATAACATAAACACACATCTAGTCTAGTAGAGCTCTCTCTAGTAGTGCCAGGAAATGCGCGAATAGACCAAGAACATTTTCTAAGGCAGACTTGTATGATAGAGAAAAACGTTTCCCCAAACAGCCCTCTCTTAAACAAGAGGTTTCTCTTTCTCTGCTCTCGTTTTGAAGTAGGTGATAATCGAGTTCAAAACGCTTGAAGTTGTCCGTCAATTTGCTCAAAGTACACAAGAAGTTCGGATTTGTTTTGGCATCACCATACAAACACTACCTGCGTGTATGAAAAATATGTACAACTCTCATGAAAATGACAAAAACTTATGTGCTACTTGTGTATAGATACAGCTTAGCATCAAGTCTCGCTTTGGCGCTCTTATGAGGAAGGGAACTCAATGAATCAAAGGATTAGTGGCAAGCATTGGTATCGAAGGTAGAGAGTCTTACAATAATCAAAGAAAATAGATGTCCACATCTCTGAACAGCTTCATTGCGTCATTAGAGCCAACACTGACACGTTGTGGAAGAGAACGGAAGTTATCAAGGAGAAGAGCTTGAACTCTGTTAAACACAAACACATGTTCAGTCAGTCAAACAGTAAGTCAAACATTGCGAGATGAAGCAAACATTTAGACTCTCCTGATGACTTTTTGAATGGATACATTTCTGAACACGAAGTGGAAACAAAATTCATTCAATGAACAACATTAACAGATACAACAAAACTTTTTAGTTTTAAAAGCAATGACAGACCTTCCAAGATATGCAATGTTTAAGTTGATTCATTAAACTAACAAGCTGTGATGTTCAACCTTAATAAAGAGTACAACCTAGTCAAGACAAAACTGTAACAAAGCATAACGTACGCTTGTCTCCTGGGTTTTACGTTTGCGACTAGGTAGAACAGAAACCAACTATATCTACATTCAGATAGCTATAACACAAGGGAAGGGAGGTGCTACATTTATCATAATAATAACAAGGCTTGTCTTCTATGAGTCCGATGATTAATGGGGAGTGCAGTATTTCCCAGCTGCAACCTACATATTTTGCCATATCTAGTGAAGGCACAACCATTGTCCGCCGGTGGTCGATTTATATTTCCTTTTCACCGTCTACGTCTGTCCCAATTTTCTTTTGGTCTCAAATCACTAATCACAAAAAAAAAAAATCGAGAACCGCTGCAATACTGGAGCCTTCGAAATCAATAAAACATTGGCGCTTATCAGACTAAGCGCCCACAAAGTAACGATTAAGAAAACAGTCAACAAATCAGTTCTGTTGTGCCATAACTAATTTGGCATCTCGCCCTGCTCGCTCGCTCTCAAATCGTATCAAATTTTAACAATTCTTTAAACAGGTTTGATTGCATATCTCTCAGGACTGAAACATTTTTTTGGGGGGGAGAGAAACAAGATGTTCATTGTTGGCCTAGGTCATTTAGTTCCCACTAAAGAAAATAGGGCAACAGGTGAGAGCCTGAGGGAGACGATGGGTCATTGTTTCCATTGAATGTTTACTCTGATACTTTAATGAAGACATATCAATCAATATGGGAGGTGATACATTCAGTATGAAGATTTAAAAAAAAACAGCATTGACAAGCCGAATAGCGTGATAGTTGTATGTGGTGCACACATTAAAACGTTGAACTATTGAGACTGCATACAAATGTTTTTGAACAAGAATATCAAATCCTTCACACTAGAAAGCTACACAAAATAGAAGCAAGAAAAACACAAATTTCGATCTAAAAACTGTGCAAAATAAAGATGATGAATAGGATACGTACAACTTTAGTTTTTTTTTGGTCTCATTCTTAAGAAATGTACATCATGGGAGAGGTGTGTACATTCTTAGATTAATGCTCTTATTCTAATAAAATGTAGATCATTTGCAAGATGTGTACAGCTCTAAATGTATGCTCTCGATCTAACCTAATATAACAATAAATACACTAAAGGCACCAACAAAAGCATTGATACATTCTTGCCAAGCACTTCATAAGGAGTAGCGCACCACCTTCCCGTCCGTCAGAGCAAGCTGCTTGACTCAAACCATATGCATCTGAAGCAACAATCGCTTGCCTGAGTCCATCTGTGACAAATACAACGGGCGCTGGCAACACCATCGACTAGTGTTACTCAATAGCCACTACAGCTCCTCCACTTCACTGTTTGCTCACATGGCACTATCTTACTCGAGGGACAGATGCACTATGCCGCCCCTCCCCCCACACACTTTATATGACATCTCGAACTGAACAACGTTGATGCGAGGTAGGAATGTTGATGTTGTGTATGGCCTGTAGATAGCCAGAGATGACCCTAACTGGACTAAAGCCAAATGCTAAGGTTAATAAGACAATATACAATTTCATGACGGCTTTTTTTTTTTTGCAGATCTATATATGTGTGTCAACTATTGTGTTTAATAAATGCAACAAAAGTAATTATATAATGAATATGAATTATATATTTTATAATAGATTAGCCTTAAATAAAAAGAGCAGCAATTATGCTTAAAACTGGAAACATTTAGAGCCTACAGACTACTCTATAGAGAAGATTGAAATTCCATGTGCTTTTGTGTGAATGTTAAACATGTCAACACTTACCTGGCCATATGCGAAAACTGTGGCATTATACCCTTCGAAACACCTAAGAGGAAGAACAAGAATATTTATTAATTACCATTATTAGTTTATTTCACGTCAAAAAATGTAATTGTGTTCTTAACATAAATGAATTTCCCATTCCCTAAATCTTTTCAAAGAATAGTCTAATTGACTTTGGACAAATAATTAGGTTATTGATGTCTAAATGTTTCAATTCAACAAGATTTTCTAGCCTGAGCGTTTAGAGGGAAGTAGGAAGAGAAAAGAATGTATTTCGAACAAGTATAGCACTGAAGAGATGAAAATAAGGAGGGAAAAGGGGGGGGGGGGCGCAATGCCTCGAACTGTTTGATTAGGTTTGATTACAAATGTATTGCACGGACAGGTTTTGTTGTTGTTTGTCTACAAGAAACTGAAGAATGAACGCCTTTGAACATTCTAGGATTGAACAAGGACTGAAAGGTCTTTTAATGTTTTAGTTTGATAACAATCTTGCTTTAGTTAACCGTCATTTAACGGGAACACCTCTACAGGGTAACCTCCCATTCATCAATAGTTACAAACACGCTATAGATTGAACAAATAGATTGAAATGAACTTTTGACAAGGTCATCGTGCATTATTTATTTCTTGTTTACCCCAGCAGCTTCAATGCAAGGCACTCACGCACAGCCGACAAACACAGAGACACATTAGTGTGACATGAGCCAGTGACCAACATGGAGACTCCACAAGCCAGGTCAACACATCCACCAAGGAGGCATGCTGTGGGAGTCTCGCCATGCAGACAGTCTTTCAAACACAGAGACGTGTGACTTGAATGACAATACATTCAACGTCTGCTATTCTCTTCACAAACCTTTTTAACTCATGATGTATAATCTCCCCCTTAGAGGTGGAATAGCATCATACGTTTATCCAACAAGATCTGTGTTTTTTTTAAAGTTCGCTCTAATCTCCGTCAAAAAACATTAAATGTATTCATTTGAAAGTGTAGATAAACATGGCTTCAATTGAGTGATACATAGAGAGTATCATTAAAGAGGACACGGGTAGAGGAACGATGAGGGGGCGGGGAATTAATAACATAGCTTCTCTTGCGTACTCTTCAAGAACAATGAGATTTTGGGGGGGGGGGGGGGGCAAAGTATATAATTTTCACTTAGAATAATAAAAAACCCCCAACAAATTCTAAATTTAAAATACATAGGAATTATTTAAATTCTAAGATAAATTTAATTCCTTATAAAATTAGCATTCATTTGGGAGGGGGGGGGAGATTAAGGTACCTTTAATTTATGTTTGGATTTTTTTTTTTAAGTACAAGTGTTTTAAACCACTATAGAGTGAATACTGTTTGACTCTCAGGGTTAACGGGGAGGAAAAGGCGTGATAAAACATCAGGGCCCTAACGTTGCTTGAGTCGGTACTACAAACTAACGCCTGATGTGTACACACTTCTTTGTTTTTGTAGTGAACAATTCCAAACACTAAAAGCAAAATGACAGCCAAAAAACACGATCCACATGACAAGTGGCCGATTGGAAGTCCATTAACACGCCAGCCCAGGCTTAAAACCCCCAAACAAAGTAGAAACACGGCTGCACTCACAGTGGCCCCTTTCCTACCCTACATCTGAAGGATCGATCATGAGATCAATAGCTATGATCACAGGACACAGGCTAACGGTATTAATAGCATTGACCACTTATCATTAGACTCTTGGAGTGTCTGACTAGAATTTGTAATATAAAACTTTTAAAAGCAGAAGGATTTTTAGCGGCCATCGTTGGCGCTATTGGTTTATTAGTGTAATGTTTAGCAGTAACCGAATGGGGAATAGCCGCTTAAATTTTGTGTGGTACGTCCGTCCATCCTTCCCGTTTACATCTCAAAAACTAGATAACATTAAAAATCCGATATCATGATATTTTAGATAATTCAAAGTCTGATGCAAATGCTACTTTTTACAAATCTTATATCAACTCACTCTGTCTGGTAAAAAGTTTGTTCACGTTATTTCTCCCATACCCAGGTTAAAAGGTTTGTACATATTATTTCTCCCAAACCCAATCTCGGATCAAGCTGAAATTTCGCATAATTATTTCTTTTACCTCAAAAAAAAACAAAACAAGTATCAATTTAAAAAAATACAAATTAGTTAATTAACTATTGGTAATTATTTATTTTGTATTGAACAAGGAAAGAAATTGTGGTATAGTTGAATTAGTCCCCTTTTTATACCTTGCAGAGAGAAAAAGGTCGCCGCTTTAAAGTTTGAAACTAACAATAGACAATATTACACTCTGTGACTTCATAAGTACTATGCTCTTCCCAAGAAACAGTTTATTTAACTCTTTACATATTTTTTTGTTAATTTGTCTGACAGAGATCTAGATCTAGAGAACCGTGTTATACATACCACCCCCTTTCACCAGATTCCACAATTACGGGTAATGCATAATGCCGTTTTTTTTAATCGCGCGTAGGATCGGCGTTTTCCATATTGAATGACACCCCAAAATGACAATATTTGTCTATATATTTCATGAGATTTGTACGAGTTTTCATAATTTCTGGCTTCATTTCTCTACTTAAAATGTGAGCAACATTGTAGACAGCTTTACCACGGACTCATTTCTTGTATCTTTTTGGTAAATATTCCTATTGATCCTCCAGTCTCTAGGCGTAGTCTAACATTCGCTGCAAAAACCAAGAAGGCTGTCATATTTGTTTTATAGTGCTGTTTATATATTTTTTTTAAACAGCCATACTTTACAAAAAAAATTTCAGAATTCACTTGTAGTTTCTTCGGCTCTACCATTTCCTAAACTTACACATGTTCAATGTCATGGTACCAATCCATCATATAAAAAGTGAGGGTCCTAACTTATATAAAGCAACATTTTTCAACCTTATTATGGGCGGGGAGGGGGGAGAAAAGGGGAATTTTTTACACTTTGTACCGACGTTCCGGATGGAACCACGTCGCGGGCCGTATTTTGGGCATCACTGTTCTAGACTTAAGTAATAACAGGTTAAATTTTCGTATTTAATCGTTTACCCCAAGTGGGAGAACTAGTGAGTTTCAGTGAGTCAGAGTGTGGGTCAGGGCTAAAGATTTTATATATAGTAGATACATCCCTCCTCCCCCAATCCTAAAAAAGGTTTTAATTGACTATTTGATGAATGCATATTGTCAGATTTCTGCCTGGGACCACTATATTTATATGCAACCCCCTCTCATATATTAAAGACGAGGTGTACGAAACGCACATGCTAATATCTGTGTTTAATTATTTTTGTTTTCATTTAGTTGAAGATAAAATAAATAACTAAATAAACTTTTTGTGTGTGTGTGAAAAAAAAGTTTCATTTTTTTATTTCTATCATGGTTTCATTTTGTTTTCGGACTATATTAAAACCCACACAATATTATGATGTTAATCACATAAAAATTAATTACAAATTTAAAAACCAAAAAAAAACAAAAACAAAAAAAAACCAAAACAAAAAAAAACCAAAACAAAAAAAAACCCATCCCAAATCTAATTGACAAAAATAACGATTGTTCTTCACGAAAACAAAAACATTTGAACACAATCACGCATACAAAAACATTTGAACACAATCACGCATACAAAAACATTTGAACACAATCACGCATACAAAAACATTTGAACACAATCACGCATACAAAAACATTTAAACACAATCACGCATACAAAAACATTTGAACACAATCACGCATACAAAAACATTTGAACACAATCACGCATACAAAAACATTTGAACACAATCACGCATACAAAAACATTTGAACACAATCACGCATACAAAAACATTTGAACACAATCACGCATACAAAAACATTTGAACACAATCACGCATACAAAAACATTTGAACACAATCACGCATACAAAAACATTTAAACACAATCACGCATACAAAAACATTTGAACACAATCACGCATACAAAAAGAACAGTTTTAAGACTACTACTATTTATAATCTGCATAATTGATTTACCAAATTACATTAGTTCAGGAACAAAAGTTTGAGTATTTGAAGACGATTGCGCAATATATAGAAGAATAAAAACAAGACAAGATACAAACATTTTACACAGAGAATTAGATGAATTACAGAAATGGGAATCAAATTAGAGCATGTCTTTCCACCCAGAAAAATCATCTTTTTGAAGTAACGCCTGTACTTTATAAGATAAGATGAGAAACAGATATGTACCCCTCGTTTTTTTTTTAAAGACGCGATAAAAAGCTATTATAATGTATCTTAAGTAAAGCATTTAGCGCCGGCACACGCCTCAGCACAATTCCAGATTCGGCTTTAACACAAACAAACTAGATTTCAATTATTGAGACAAACGTATTCATCTTTAATGTGAGCTATTTCTTACAGATTGAAATGTTTTTGAAACAATATTTTTATTCACCTCCCACCCGCAAAAAAAAATACAAAAAAAAAAAAACAGGTAACACAATACAATGAATACAACAAATGAACAATTAAGAAGGTTACAAAGACAGTTAAACTCGAAATCGGCCCCCGAAGTGTTACACCCAGGCAGGTAAAAAGACAGGTTTTAATTATTTCAGAAAGAATATCATAATGAAATTCTATTTGTCCAAGGTTCTCTCTCGTGGAGTCGGCTGGGTACTGGGCAACAGTTTTCCTGGCTGTGTTTCGTAGGACAGTTTTTGTGCATTTCTTGTTGACTTCTGGGTCAATCAGCGATTTCCTCACCTCCGGGATTCCAGGAGCATTCGCCGGAGAAGCCCCATGCAGAGCGAGAGCTGCTCTGTTCTGGGGTAAATCGACTTCTTTGGACAAATCCCGCACCGAGTGCATGAAAGAGTTCCGTTTCAGCCGATTTCCGCCCTGCCAATTGTCGACCAGACTTCTGACCGGGCAGCCTTCTTCTAGCCGTTTGAATTTCTCATAAGCAATCATAACGGCACGCTCCCTTCCTAGTCTCAGTGGTGGGAAATTTGTCATGACCTCACATGCCGCAGTTGGCGTCGTACGAAATGCACCACAAATGAGTCTAATTGCTTGGTTCTGCACTGAGTCCAGCCCCGCTAGAGACGTTTGTGAGGCATAGACTTGTGCAAAAGACGAGTACTCCATCCTCGACCTTACCGTTTCAATGTAGAGGGCCCGTAACACGTTCGCTTTGGCCCCGCACTTGGTCGTGGCTAATCGTTTGACTACCTTAAGGCTCTCTGAGGATTGCTCTCGCAGTTCTCACATGGTCGGACAAACCCATTTTAGGGTCCAGGGTGACTCCCAGGTATTTCGGATTGGCTTCCATTTTTAGTTCGGTAACATTGATTGAAGAGAGAAATCTTTTCTTTGTAGACATCTTTGCCAAGAGTGAAGAGGGTCCAGACCGTTTTCGCACAATTAACCTCCATGTTCCACAAACGTGTGTAGCAGGAAATCGTGACTAGGTCACGTTGGATTTCCGCAGCTAGAGCGGCTGCAGATCTCCCAGATCAACAGATCGTCCGCAAAAAGTAGTGAGCGACACCCCAGGCGTTTGGTCAAATCGTTGATGAATACCAGAAAAAGTGTGCACGAGAGTGACGAGCCCTGAGGTAACCCCTGCTCAAGTACCTACTTATTTGATAGTTGCTCGCCATAACGTGACAGGTATACCTGATGACAAAATAGCCAAGCTGCAACGTATACAGAACAACGCCGCTCGAATAGTCCTTAAAAAAACTAGACAAGATTCTGCTACTACGCACTTGCGCACGCTCCATTGGCTTCCCGTGAAAGCGAGAATCGATTACAAGGTCGCCACACTTTGTCATCAGTGTATATATAACAACGAGATGCCCTTCTACCTTAGCGAATTGATTACTCCATATGTCCCCAGAGAGCCCTGCGCTCAATGTAGTGCCACGTTTCTTCCCTCAAAGCTACGGTCTGCGGGCTTTTTCAGTTCACGGACCAAAGGTTTGGAACTCACTCCCCATTGATCTCAGACAGACAACATGCTACACCACTTTTAAGAAGAACATTAAGACCTATCTGTTTAAAACTTTTTTAGATTAACTGTCATTTTAGCTCTCGTGTTTTGTTTGTGATAGTTGAATAGTGCCTTGTGCCTTCATTTTGTTTGTAAACAGCGCTTTATAAATAAAATTATTATTATTATTATTTGCATACTAAATAGATATTTTCTCCTTAAAAAAAAGTAAACACTTTTTTGTTAAAGTAATAATTAGTAAGAAAGAACTTACGTAACTTAGCAATACATTTGTAAAAAATAAATATTTGTATAGACAAAAAATCTAATTCCGTTTGCATAAATGCGTTAAAAATATGGTAAAAAGTCATCACCCTTACCAAATAGCCTCAAGTGTTGTTACTATTAATAGTGAATAGTTGTAAAAATGGTATATTGTATGAAAAACTGCCTGCATAATTGATTGTAAAAATTAAATTTTTTTGCTTTCATCAAAGAAAAAAGTAGCCGTTGCATCAGAACTTGGAATGGTCTAAAATATCATGATGTCGGATTTTCAATGTCTTTTCTGGTTTACGAGATCTAAACGGGACGGACGGACAGACAGACCACACAAAACTAATAGCGTCTTTTCCCCTTTCGGGGGCCGCTGAAAAGGGTGTGCACTTGATGAGATTATACGTATCTTCTAATATCAGGTAGGAATTGTCATTGAATGCACAGTCAACTGCACTAAGTTGCTGAATAGGCCGATTAGAATAGCAACTGCAAATTGACCGTTATAAGAAAATAGCCTATTCCGAGTTTATTGTGTGTTATACTAGTAAATGGTTAATAGACATACGCTGTGGGGATGTACCACTGAAAGGCAAAATTGTGTGGTAATGCCAAGGCTAGTTTCTCCAAGTTAACATAATCACAAATTCATTAGATTGGATGAAAATTTCATAACACTGGCAAATGGCATTCAGGATTTAGAACAATACGTTTAAATTCATTACAAGAAATGGCTTCTGTTGGACAGTACTTCACATATTCGGATTTACCGCTGTGCATGTGGGGTATGTGGGATTACGGGTATTAGTTTTGTGATGAAAATCTGTGTCAGATGTCACTGGATTTAGAGCAGGGTGCAAATCAACCTTTATTAGGACTTGAATAAGTTTCCAGTGTTCACAAGCCTCTGGGGAGTATCGCCTACATGAGTGACCTAGCAGTGTACTCACCCTTCAATCAGACCTCTGACACACATGTTGTAAATGCTCTCTTGTTGTGTGGGCGTGTCGAACACATAGTCGAATGTGAAGGCCTTGTCCCTGCCTAAAAGTACCTGGTGCTCGGTGACCGAGGTCACCGTTTGACACATATCGATTTTCTCTCGGCCATTTTGAGGACGAATTCTGAAATTTTAAAAAAATAATAATGTGTAGCAAATTAGTGTAGCAGGAAAATTAATGTGGTAACAAACGTAAATATTATAATAATTTAATGCATTACAAGCAACTAAAAAAGATAAAAGTTTCTGATGCATCGATCCGCCACAATAAGAAAACACTAACTTACATTAACAGCATTTAGAAATCTACCGTCACATGGAGCAAAATCTACTATATATAAGCAAAAATACCACTCATATATCAAGAGATATCTTAAACTGTCGTATGGATTCGCATAAAATTTCGTACACAGGTGCCTATGAGCTAAAGTAACGCAACCTGACGACCGAAATTCGCGAAAAACCGCAAGCTCTATAAAGGCCGCATTCTATGTATAAAGCATAAAAAAATATGACACAAATTCTGTATTGTTTAAGCAATTTGTAAGTTTTCCCTAGTCTACTTTTTTGAATATGAACTTGCTATTAGACAAAACTAAAACATTAACAAGAAAAAACGTAAAAAAAAAATTACGTTAAAACAACAACATGAAACAACAAAGCCTATACCAAGTGTAATTGTATCCATTAGTTTGAATCTGTCATGTCATTCAATTTGTAATAGATCAAGAGCAACAATAATACATCTGTGTGATTAGATTAGTTGGGAAAATGGAGGGGTGTGTGTGTGTGAAAGAAAGCAAGGGATATCTGGGTGAATTTTACCGTCATCTGAAAATAA
This sequence comes from Biomphalaria pfeifferi, assembly GCA_030265305.1. Lineage (NCBI taxonomy): Eukaryota > Metazoa > Mollusca > Gastropoda > Planorbidae > Biomphalaria > Biomphalaria pfeifferi. Next base: position 621,025 of record JASAOG010000072.1, read on the forward strand.
AAAGGAACGACCTGAATTTGAACTCATGGCTTACGCCTCCTCAATCCGACATTCTAGCTCTAATTTCTATTTCATAGAGTGGATAAAAGACTAACTTTTTTATTGTATGCGAGGGAGGCTGGGAGGGAGCGGTTAAGTCAAAGTGATAGTAGATTTAACGGGCCCAAAATAGGAGTGCGTGAATGTGTCAGGGGGAGCATTATGGAGCGGGTCTTTCCAAATCAAGGCAAAAGTCTATGTCGGAGAAACTACGATGCGCAGGCTAAAAAAACAAAACAAAGCAAAATGAGGGTTCCAGAGAGAGAGAGAGAGAGAGAGAGAGAAGGAAAAAGAGAGCAGGCCGTGAAATTTCTTTTTAACATTTGCACTAATTCACGGGCTAAAAAGTATGTTCGGTTAATGGTTACAATGTGGTCCATTTATTACAATTAAAACAAAAAAGCCATATTAAACAATATAAAGCCTGGAAACAAATCAACGGGCGTAGCCGGTGTGTACTGCAGGTAAGAATATAAACCATCTACGAGAGCTAAAAAAAAGTAAGCCTACCCATGAAAAGAACAACAACACAAAAATCTAGATTTTTAGCTTCATTTTACAGAAATTTTTCATGCGAGTAACTTTCGATCGTCCATCCCAGCATCAGAATACGCTCGACTTGCAATTTCTTATATTTATGCATTCATTAAATGAGTTCCGCGAAACTGCGCACTTAAGCTTTCCTATTGCTAAAGTGAAAAGACCACACTTAGAGATGTATTGGCATTAGTTATTCAACTCCACAAAAAAATCATTAAATCTAATAGCAAGCTACTTCAGTCGACAACAAAACGTTTGGCCTTCGTAAGAAAGGGAGGAGGCAGTCAAAATGTCACACATATGTCCAACGAAGTGGGAAATAGAGCAACATAGGTAATCAAGATAGTTTCTCATTGAGCTGAACAGACTGCTAGATACTTTCACTACAGCTGCATAGTGGAACTGAGCACACAGAGTATAGAATAAGACTTTCTGGAAATAAGAGAATGAAGCTATCCCCCCCCCCCCCCCCCCCAAAAAAAAAATCCTCTTTAAAATAATGATCGAGAAAGCAATCCGTCTAATGATCCCAAAAAAAGATATTCAAGATCTTGTCTCATTGACACGTGACTTTCCTTCCAGTGAAAGAAAACTCAGATCAATTCACTTCGGACGCCATTCAATTCATTTCCAATGAAGACGGAAACAATCGTACGGGGAATAACAACACAAATTTACATGTTTATGCACATCTAAATACATACAAACATGTGCATACACAAACATACACATACTGACATACTAAGATCACCATACATAAACAAACATGCAAATATACTCAGCTATAAACATGCAATCTACATATATACACATTCAATACACACAGATATATCAATATAGAAGAAAGCAATACTGCGATTTGTGGTAGAAATAATTGTATAAGGTTTGCAAATAGGTTCAGAATGTTCCATTAAAAAAATCGTGTTAAGTTTTACGTCAATAGAATAAGAAAATGAAAATGGACACTGTTGTTATAGTGTAATGCTTCAGTTTTCATGCGATATAATAATAACATAGTGCAAATTATCCTCTTATTCCCTCCTTTTACAAAATATTTTAACCAGTTTAAAAATATTGTCGATTTTAGATGGGTTTCTAAATATTAACATAAGATAAGATGATATTAATTTATTTCACATGTATGCAATAAGTACAATTTTTCACTAAAAAGGTCAAATCATATTAGTTCATTATTAAAGTCCGTTATTTGTCATACTAGGGGGCGCGGTGGCTGAGTGGTTATGCGCTTGGCTTTTAATTTAAAAAAGTAAGTTCCCCTTTCAGACTTTGCGATCTATAGGGCAGATGATATAAAGGTCTTCTGTTTCTGTGGCCCACGATTAACGAGGGTGTTATGTGACCAGCACAACGACCAACAGCCTTTACTTTTCCCCGACAAATGTACCAGCGCCCAAAGATTGCGAAATTAAAAATCCCAGTCTTTACTGCTCAGCCACAGCGATCTGTACTCTTTTTTATTGTCCTACTAAAAATTCTCAATTTCTAGCTCTTTTATTTGAAAGCAGTTTATTTTGACTTCTAGTTGCCATATTTACAGTCATTTCGGAAACGTATTCGTCAGCATAGAATTCTGATTCTAAATATACCAGACATTGATCAAAGTAACAGGACAAGAACAAATGCTGCATCAGAAAATTGATAGTTTGAAAACAAAATGAAATAAAAGTGAATGCTATCATTGATAATCTCGCTCTGAGCTCCATGGACATGACTGGAACAAACAACATGTCATCTAAGACCATGTTTGTACAACATACATCTGCTCAGGCTACACAAGCAACTCAACAATTAGAAATACATCTTTTTTAAAACACGTAATAACAAATTGATATAGATAGAAGGCTCAAGAAGATTTGTACATTGGTTTATAAAATAAAAGGATGCCATGGAACGCAACAAGACCACAAAAAAAAAATAAAAAAAATATTCATTTATGTCAAAACAAATAAAAATATAAACCATGAAGGGTACACATTTAATGGAGGAAAGACCAAAAAGTCTATTCAGCACAAAGAAGTGTTGAGTCTAAAATACAATCCTGCCTTCCGGCCCTTTCCATTCGCTATTACATGCCCTACTTATCCTGACCCTCCAAACCACGTTTCCCCTGCAGTAAAGACAAGAATACTAAATCCAGCTTTCTCTTATGAATGTTTCAGCTTCTACCCTAACTAAAACTGTATTAGCGAGAATAAAAAAAAAAAAATACATGACTTTCGATGCAGGAAAAGTGCTACACAGTACATGTGTTTACAGCTAGACATTGTATTTCACTTTAGGTCTATGCATCTTTACAAAGACTGTTCTATTTAGCAGGCGAAACGTCTCAAGGCAAACAAATCTTAAGTTAATGACGGCGAACTGTGAAAACATGCATGTTCATTCACAATAACAAACGTATAGATATGCTCTACAGTGTTCGTATTGCTACTAGTGGTTTTATTTGTACAGTTCGATCTTAGAATCTGGTGCGCTGGGACAGGGATTTCAACCCAAGGGAGATAACACCCAGATCTTTATAACCTGCTCTGCTCGGCCCTAGTCTGAGAGACAGGACTTCAATGCAGTGCACTTTTATATAGTCTAGTCTCTCTCTAGTCTCTAGTGTAGGGATGTCAAATCTGCGGCCCAAGGGTTACACGAATCGATGAGGTCCAAATTTATTAAAAAAAAAACATTTCCAAATGTTAGTGAAAAACATTGATTCAATAGTATCCAAGGGAGAAAAAAGAACAATAAAGTGACAGTAGGAGGCGTTGCGGTTGCTGAGCAGTAAAGCGCATGGCTTACGAACCGGTGGTTCCGGGTTCGAATCCTGGTGAAGACTGGAATTTTTAATTTCGGGATATTTGGGCGCCTCTGAGACCACCACCCAGCTCTAATGGGTACCTGACACTAGTTGGGGAAACGTAAAGACGGTTGGTCGTTATGCTGGCCACATGACAACCTCGTTATTCGTGGGCCACATAAACAGATGACCTTTACATCATCTGCCCTATAGATCGTAAGGTCTGAAAGGGCAATTGTTTTTGTTAGTGACAGTATTTTAGAAAACTATGGTATAGAGTACTGATAGTGACAACTGAAAAGAAACTTCCATCAAATAATGTGTATTAATGCCCAAGAACGGAATGTTCCAGGTGTGTTTTAAAAACAAATAAACAGAAAGAATGTAGTTTCTATATTACAAGAATTTCATCATTTCAATGCTCACTGTCTGTGTTCAGGAAAACTACATATCTCACGATATTTCCTTTCATAACTTAGTAGACTAAAGAATTAACCCAAAAGAAAGGTGTAACAGTAATGCTAGTAAATAAATTAATAGAAATTTCATTTTGTTTTTTAAAACAAAACTTACACTGAGTGATGAACGGAGACCACCGTTTACTTGCTCCCATATTTCTCACTATTGCAAGTTTTTCTCCCCTTTCCTCTACAACCCAAGTAAATTAATTTCTACTTATTGATTTACTAATTGTTGAACTTTTTGATTGATCCATGTTTTGTAGTCGACAATGAATAACTGTGCCTAATTTCAACTTGATCCCAGAATGGAAGAAAAAAAAAATTAAAAACTCCACCCAGACAGGCGGAGTTAATATAAGTTCTGTAAATGAGAGATTTCTTGACTTCTCTGAGGCTTAGCAATACAGAAAGAAATTCTCCCTCCCCCTTTTTTTGTAAAAGGATTATCAAGAGTGAAATGTGTGCTGACAAAGAATTCAGAATCATTGTTGAGTTTGTTTCCATTTCTAGTAAGGACATTAAAATAAAGACGTGTTTCTAGATAGACCTAAATCAATACTAGACCTACATTAGAGTGACCTTCAAATTACACATGTTGGCATTCAATAGCTTCTCGTACACGTTGTACATATTATCGGGATTGAACAATGTTTTTTATAATACACTTGTATCAATTAAGTGGAACTTGACTTGGGGGTGATATTGCAAGCAAATCTTTTGTACTCTTCGTCAAGGATGATAAGTAAGCTAGGACCATAACAAATTCAATCAATAGATTCCAGACGCATATTCAATTATCACGCTTAACTTATAACCGCTGAGAAAATCTGCATGTAAGTTTGATCTCAGGATGAGAGCTGCCAAACTTGTTCAAATTTTCTTCATCTGTCCAGTGTAGCAATGATAACAGGGATACCAAACATCAACCAATCAAATCAGAGCTCTCTTAGACAATCATTAGCTATTGGAGACTGAACTCTCGTACCGAGTGAAGGAAGACAAAGAGATTTCACATAAATTTAAAAACCAAACTTTCAAATGATTATTTTTAACCAAAATTTAATGCTTGTCTGCAAATTCAATCCATTATCAGTTTCTAATCTACAAAAAAAAAAATCACGCTAGCTGCTGGAGGTGTGATCCGACAAAAAACTTTGGTCTTTATCATGTTTACAACGTATCAAAAGACTCGTATACAACTTCTTTTTATAATTTAAGCACTAGAATACACAATTTTTAATTGGAAAAATTAGGGAATTGTATAAATATATTTCGTTGTGAATCTGTATTTTTCTAAAACAATCGGATGAGAAGAAATAATAATAGCTTTGATAATTATTTAGGTATCATTGAAAACCCTTAAAACTTTCACCACAGGGGTGAATCTAATCTGAAACAAGAACTTTATCGTGGTATTAAAATTAAGAACAACAAAATGGAGTACGTTGAATACTGTTTTGCAAACCGCCAAGTTGCAGCTGTCGCCTTAGATTTTGCTTACGGTGATACTAAGAATTAATTATCAGTTATTCAAATGCTATTGTTGAATATACCAAAAAATGTATCGGTGTTTTTAGAGATCATTTTAAAAGTGCCTCCAAATATGCTTTAACTCTTTCTCTCCTAATTAACTATATCACCGTTGACTTGACCCCATTAAGTTACATTAAATTTCGCTTTTATAAACGTGTATTTGTGTTCTATAAAAAGAGCAGGCATTCTAAAATTCAATACCAAAACTAACGTTTTCTGATTACAAACAAAATCGTTATTGAAGTTTAACCCTAACAGGGGAGATTGTAGAAATGAGAGAGAAATGAGCAGGTCAGAACGTGGACAACTAGTATTTGGAGGTAAAGAGTTAAGCCTTTTGCTAAGCTGTGTACATGGTGTGGACGCCATGCAATCCTCTCCTGACCACAGCGTATAATTGGAGACAGTTTGTTCTGTGCTGATTATCACCCAATACATTTCTAGCAAGAAGCCTCTCCAGTGAGATGACAAGAGAAGACAATCCCATGATCATGTTGTGTAACCTAAAACCTTAAAAAAGTCTTGAGATGTGATAAGGAATACGTGTACGTTCTCGCCAAGATATGGTATAATTAATTCACTATGCGCCGTCGCACTACTTACATGGTACAGCAGGGGAGGGCTCGACAATATACTAGTCTTAGGTTCTTTCATAGTAACTGACATACCAGGCGCCTCGAACTAAGACAAGAAAGGCGGCACACGGAGGCAATAAATTAGAATTTCATTAGATCTATGGGAGGATCTATTTACATAATGTCATTGTCATACATACTCTCAATGATATAGAAGCAACTCAACAACATGACAAAAATACAGCTCTCATCGCACGTATCGTTTAAAATGTTGGCAAGTAATCTCAGTGAATGCCTTATTTCACAGAAACTTGTTGCCGCCAGTTTCAAACGGACACAAAGTTCAAGTTCAAGTGAAATCTCAGCACGCATTCACTGACAATCACTTCGACAGAGCGGCCAAATGCAAAGGTCAGAATGCCGTTGTTAACATTCACCAACTTGAGAAGTTTGACAGATATGGGAAAGAATGAGACATAGTTGGAGCGCTCTAATAACAACAAACAAACACTTATGTGCCATGAATGCTTTCTATCAATCTGTTTGGTACAGGCTGACAAAGAGAGAGAGAGAGTAGAGATAGATAAAGAGAGTAGAGAGGGAGAGAGAGAGAGATGAAAAAACAAATAGCCCCAACATTTCTTTGACATCCAGATAACTTACTAGGCAAACAAAACTAATATACATGTAATGAAAAACTTAATTGAGATAAAGTGAAGATGATCGGTTTCAAGGCCAACGATGTGTCCAACAAACATTATTTGATTTCTCAGAGCTAATACAAACCATCCGGGGGCCCAATCTACTATTGGTGTATTACACGTTCCAAGGCAAAGATAGGACTCCACAACAATCTTTGTGTACATAGACATTGTGCTAAACTTCGCGTCCATAGCAAGTGAGATAGTGCTAATCTAATTGTAAATAGAAAGTGAGATTATCTTGGCGAACACAGAAAATTAGACGGTGCTCATAATCCTGTATATTGACAATGAGACGGTGTTTATCGTCTTCAAGGAGCTCTCTATAACATTGATCGGGTACAAGCGAGATGGGTGAGCTTAAAAACGATTCACGGCTCTAACCAGGAACGGAACCCAGGTTCTTCAGCTCGGTTAGCCAAGCACCGAACAAATCCGATCAGGCATTCAATCTAATGTGTGTAGTTGACGCGATAAAAATAAATCGTTCCTGCAATCCTGCCTATAATGATAACACCCGGTCCAATGAATAGTGCGTGACCAGTGTCCAGCATGAAGTCTGGACTGACAAGAAGAAAAAAAAAACATGTCTTATGGAAGAAAGTGATAAATCAGATCAAAGGCCTTCTTGGGCAGTAGAGACACAAAGATGCAAATCATTACTTATATTCAAGCACAAAACTAACCTATAACTGTTCTATAGACTTGAATACCTTATCTCTTTCAGATAAATAACGTTGCCTTCGCGTTTCCAAAGTACACAATTTATATATATTTTTTTTATATTCTTTTTTTTTTAATGTTAAAAACTTTTCCTTCGGAAAGATTATTACGACGAAGCAGAAACCTCTTGCAAGAATGGCAAGGGTTGACAGTGGGCAGGATTCGGACACTTCGATGCACAAACCTCAACAACGCTGGTACATTTTTTTTTAACCCTCTTTACATTATGACACAAAAAAACATATTTCACTGATTCTCAATTCAAACCTAATTGCTAAGCTAAGAATATATAAGATGTCTGTGTAACAAAAAAAAAATACTTTGAAAAAATCTTTAATTTCCTTTATAAGTTTATATAGTTTGGCTGAAAACGAATGACATGGACATTGAAATAGTATTTTTTTTAAAAAAAGGTCAGAATGTTTTTCTTTCGACCCCAGAATGTCTTTGACATCTGAATTACTCGTACCAGAAACTAGTTCATGTTTTAGAACCACTTATCAATTGAAACGCTCTGACTTGATGACAATGTCTTTCTACTTAATGTCTGTCAGACGTCTTTTTGTTTCCTCCTTCATATCTCGGTCATACACACGCACACACAAAACTAAAGGAATTATGCAGAAACCGGTGAAGCAGGAAAAGAACTACAATAGTCAGGCAGACACCAACTTAAGTTTCGAGAGAGAGAGAAAGAGAGAAAGAGAGAGAGATAGGTATGAAACGAAGCGACTACTTAGTTCAACTCTACAACTGTATACAAATGTCGTTCAAGTTTGGCAGCCTTTCAAATGGCACATACTTTCAAAATTAACTCCCTCCCCTCTTCGGTTTCTCCCCCCCCCCCCCCGATCTCCAAACGTGTTCTCTTTTCTTTCCCTTGTATGTTTAGATCGCCCTATCTAATACCTAGTTACATACTAGGCACAAAATAGACTCTATGTCTCTGATTTCAAAACAGATACAAGTTTACCCAGAGCTGTGTCACTCGCCAAATGAACTTTAAAGTATTAAGTTCTGGGAGAGTATATAGGTTGAGGAGGGGGGGGAGCTCTTCAATAGAGGTGACAGCCTCCAAGAAGAATTTACTATTAGATCTTCTTATTAGAGAGCATTTCATTGAAGAAACCGTAAGCAAATATCAGATACACCACTGGGACAAGCAAAACTGAATGAGTATAGCGTTGCATGTCAAGCAGGGTGCCTTAACAAGGATTAAATGTAGCTCTAGAGTGGATTAGAGATCTCTGCCATAAATTATCTTGCAGCTTTTGTTGTTGTTTACACGAGGTGGGAGATGGCTTACGAGATTGACTTGTGTTTCGTCGCTGTTTTTTTTTTAAGGTCACTTATGGAGTTGACCACAAAGCTGACATTCTATGACATTAATGGAAAGCAAGTGGACAGGGAAGGCTATTTTATGTTTGAATGATGTTATATATATATATATATATATATATATATATATATATATAAAGTACAAGCTGACTAAGTTCAGTCAGTTTTGAGCTAATACCGTATATATGTACTATAATATTCTGTATGTTACTACATTTCAAGAGTATAATATTGCATCGTCTACTTTTTTATATTTTTGTAGCATATATATGTCAATCGGTATAATACTGTAACAAATAAAACAAAAACTTTTCATCAAACTAAATTGTCATTTATTTCATATCCATACAAACATATTACCCAGTCTTATTATTAATAACAGTTTTCTATGTAATTCAATTGTTGCTATTTTTATTTCTAGCCATGCACTTTAAAGCTTATTGAAGAACGCGGTATTTTTTTTCCCTTAAGTTTTTACATGTGTTATTGATCCGCCATTAACCCTATCGGGGTAGGAGGCCATTAAGCAACACCTAAAAGAAAAAAAAAGCATGGGGGGGGGGGGGGGGCGATCAGTGCTAGCTTTCAGACGATGTTCACTACTGTTACATCCACCCAACACCATTCTTACACATATTTACGACAGACGCCGTTGCCGTAAACCGAAAGCACAGGTACGGCTCTCCGATACATCACCAGCAGCTGGATCGCATTGTGAAGGCCGATGATCTATCATCCTGCACTTGTGATGTACCTTTCCTCTGTGGACCTGTAACAACAAACTGTTACAACTGTCTTCCCTGTTCTACCTGTAACATCAGGCGCACGCTGGAGGCGTCTGTACAATCTGCTCCTGATTTCACTGTTTATTGTTCTTGCTCAACATCCTGTACGGATGTACGTTACCAAACTGAAGGATGGCTAGGGCTAGCGACTTATCGTCGCGCACTATTCCGCGCCAGTGAGCTCATTCTGGATACTAGTGAATTTATATGTAACTCAATGAAACTAAACAGCAAAGATTTTCAGTTATACCAAAAATATAATTACCATTAACATTGCTTTAAAAAATCGTCATCATTATTATCCAACTATATGTGAGAGAGTTGAAGAGATTCAAATCCTCTCTTCCAAAAGCCCTGGACAAAAACTCTGCGGTTGCACGTAATTCACATCTTTAAAAATGATTCTCTAGATTTATGTCCTACAAATAAAAAAGTTTATAATCCCAAGTAATGAATGGCTACCTAGCCGTGTCCTAGGCGTTCATCTTCAACTCTGAAGGCACGTCCAAACAAAACAAACCAGTTGCGCATTTGGACAAAAGAATAGTACGTTTCGGATTTCGGAGTGAACAGGTTGAAGAAGTAGAAATGTTAGTTCTATTACAACGGTAATACACTACACATAGAAATAAACTGTCCAAATAAAGATCTTCTAATGGCGACAAGAACTGGGTTTAAGAATGTATCGCGCAGAGAACTATGAAAGTTCGTGCGATAAACAAAACTTAAAGCACTAATAATAAATAAATAAATAAAGCAACTTAGTCGGTGTTTATATAGCTTCACTAATACTTTCATTTTGTACTGTCAAATAATGGCTACACTGCGAACACGTGTTTTTAGCCACGTAATGACTCAGAAGTGTGTAGCTCACTGCTCATGGTGCACGAACTGAGCAATTCAAGACAAGATTCTATTGAAAGTAGACATTGTGTACAGTATCCAGATAAAGCGTCACATTAACTTTCTAAAAAGAATCCCGACATTCTGTACAAACCACTGTCTTGGATATAATCGAGAACTCAATGATGTACAAAGACTCTGCAATGCCTTATGTCATAGAAAGAATGGCGTTAACTTTTCTCACCTCTAGTACACATAGAAGTGTGACCTATCTCCCCCCACCTCCATCAATGAACGTGAAAATCAATACGGAGTTGTTTTCTTTTATTTAAAAAAAAGTTAGAATCAATGTTTTGTTTTTTTCAGATCAAGTCTCTGATAAACATGCCTATGTACATAACATGGACTCGTGTGCACTGTTTATCAAAATGTGTGTCCAACAGATGGCGGTCAAATGGTGCACTAATGAGAGATGGGAAATGCGTCCTGACTATATGTGAATGTTAGATAAGACTACATTAACAGCGCTATATAATTATACTATCCTTATTATATAAATATTATGACAAAATATTTCAGAATAGGCATAGCAAATTAAATGTGAGACATTAATCTTGTGAATGTTCAAATTACTGACACACCCATCACCAGACATATTGTTGCTACAAGACAATAAATATATATATGGTTCTGAGTAACTTAAGTAGTGAGTTTTTTGTTAAATACCTAGAGCTCCAGTATGCAAGTCATGTACGGTTCCTTTGCTGCTGTTGACAACAATTAACATGAAATGTGTCATGGCAAACACAATGACCAACAGCTTTCCCACTACTAATGCTTAGTTTTCTTTGGATCTAAGTGGACTCGTGGACGCACTTATCTCTGGAATAAGAACATTTCATTCTCAATCAGGATCCGAACAGCCAAATACTTTACCCCCAAGACTACCACGCCTCCTCCCACGACCGATGTAGGTGGTAGGCAAAGGTTTAATAAGACATTTCAAGAAATAACTTACAATAACAAAAATTATTTGTGCACATTTGTTAGTAGTGACTATTTTCACAACATATTAAAGTAGTATGTAACATATCAGAGATGTCCAACAGACTACTTGTATCAATATAAAATAGATCTGTACACTCACATAAATGCTCAAGGTGAGACCTCAAGCTACCTTTATGATCTAAATATTGGGAGAGATCTGACACAACAAAATAGAAATAAAAATAAGAGTGTAGCTCATTGGACAACACCTCATCGTTGACGTGACTACATACTGAGAATGTTTTTGTTTCAGAACGAAGTGCTTTGCTCAACATTAATATAAAACAAAAAGATCTAAGCCTGTGAGTGTGCAAAACTTGAGACACTGGTTCGAGATGGAGCACAGCGCATTAGTTGCAGGAATATGGGTCACTATTTTTTTTTTCGGTCAGATGTTAAAGAGGTGGTCGATAAACCCAGTCCTGCTAGGCTACATTGGGTAACAAATTCTCCCCCCCTCCTCCCTTAAGGAGAAAAGAAAATAGGTCGATTAGTCCGAGCGGAATATAGATCTATGTACATTCTCTAGTAAATGTAAACAATCACAAAGGAATGTTTCGGCGTGTGCGTAGATCGGCGATTCGCGCACATTTTTCATATCGAATCAAAATGAAAATACAACCATAAACGCGCAGACTCTGACACATCCACCAACAATCATGTTGCTAGGTTTCCCGGACATCATCATCCGGATGATCAGTAATGAAATTTGCCGCGCTGCCAAGCCAATATTAATATTATACTGAGACATCCATCAAATTTTGCTGGCTTCGTTGTCGCCAACATACGAGCTGTAACGGCTAAGTCAAATCAGTTTATTTTTATATTAAAAAAAAAAAAAACTGAATGGGAGAGACCCGTTCAACTCACCAAATAAGCTTAACTAAATAAATACACACATAGCAAGTAACACCACCAAAGTAGCCACAATCCCTAACAGTACTGTAATGTTGTGTTTTAATGTTGATTTCTATGTAAATGTAAGTACATTCAGGTTTCGTTTACTGTGATCAAACCTAAATGTGACATTACAGTTCAAATATTACTATACATCAAACACATCTGTACAATTTTAAATAGCTTGTATACTCCCTTTAATGGTTTGTAAATGAACTAAATGTATTTAAAAAGAAAGTAAAAAGTTACTTTCCTATCAGAAGTTTATCCAAAGAAAGCAAAACATGTGTGAAGAGGAGACCTTGATGGCATATGATTTTAAGGGAAAATACAAAATCTACAAAATCTTGTAGAACTAAATAAAACATACACTAGCAATAGTTTAAATGATGAATTACGATGAGTAAATGATAAAATATCTACCAAAGATTTTGACTGAAAGTATTGGAGATAAAGAATTCTTTTTTTTTCTAAACTCCAGGACTGGAGGAAGACAATTTGTAGTTAAGCTTATATGATTAGCCATTCCTAGGAAGAAACCATTGCGGCGGTATAAGTGAATGAAACAAGGAAGACATGAAAGAATCTGTAATGTAAAATACGCTGCAATGTACACTATTCGTTAGAAAACATTTAGTATGATTGTTTTTAGTAGACTAATTCAGTATAACCATATATGGTTTGTGGTTTGATATATCAGTTTTATATAAATCATAGTATATTAATGTGTGTGTGGATGTTTTAAAGGTAAGATTTTTTTTTGTTTTGTTTCAAAGTGTTCAGAACTCAAAGTTAATCACTATCAAGTGGCAGACTGGACTGTATCATAAAACAAACAGAAAGCTATGGGAGGGTCAAGCTGAAGTGGGAGTCTTCCCGATGTTTGAAAGTGAGAGAAACCATACAATTGGCCGTGGCTAGCCTGGAGGCAAACACAAGGACTTGGGTCTGGAGAAAGCGAACTCTCGATACAGTGGCAAATATTATACATGACTGCTGAACACGTTTTTACACGCTCCCCTACACCTGAAGTCTTCAGATTGTCACCAACCTTTTATTTTCTAGACCCCAGCCCCTCCCACCTTTTTTTTCCACACACACAACACTCCCACACATCTATTATAATTATTGCGGTAAAAAGTATGAATATCATCTTGCCAGGTGGATGTGTCAAGGCACAGATATATTGCAGTTTTAGAACAAATGATACATTCAAGCACAAGGCATACTGAACAAAAGCTGCATTATTACCATAGTTTTCTTCTTTGAGTTGAAAAATATTGCATAAAATAACTATGGAAACATTGTGTTGGCTTACTGAGTAGAGCTACAATTATTCCCAGAAATGCTAGTAAATTAATGCCTTGAAGAAGCTAAATTATATACAGTTTCAAAAACAGTGTAAACAAATGGAGGAGAAAAAAAAAAAGGACAATACATATTCAATCCCTATATTAAAAAAAAAATTAAAATTTAGTAATTTCATTAATCATCCAATCCGTTTGAAGGATACATTCCTTAAGTCATATTAAGGAATTTTTTTATATGTATTATTTTGTATTGCTATAAAAGCCTACTTTATTTTCCTAAAATATACCATTAAATTATCTTCAGGATGTTTTATACATTTTTTTTCCCATTTGCTTTGCAACAAAGGATGATTAGTGTAAATTGGGGGGGGGGGGGGGTGCTCTTTTAACCTGTGTGTAGTGGCTAACAATAGCATCTGAGTAGCTAGAGTCAACTTTAATTAAGGTTACTATTTTTAACTTTTCAAGTTTAACAACTAGGAGGTTCACACACGTTTTAAAAAAAAAAGAAGCTAAAGAAAAAAAAAAGGAAAAAAGTTTGTAAAGAAAGCAATTTACCTGCAATCGTTATAAAATCATCATAGTAATAAACTAAACACCTTTAATTGCCTTGGGGGCATTAAAATTACAACTACTTTTCTCATTCTCATGTTTATGTAAATATTATCAATGAATTACAAATTAATAATAATCACTGTAATTAACTGTTTTTTGTTGTTTTTTTTACATCCCTTCAGAATTTAAGATTTTTACGTCATAGCCCAAACCTCCTATGTTGAAGGCCAAATTAAAGTAGGCATTGATTTATTGTAAATTTTGGTTTTAAAAAAATTAACATGTAATATTTTATGCAAATTCATAGATTTCTAGATCTATACCATTTCTAAGACACGATTTAGAAAAGCAGCCATCGATTTAGAAAAGCAGCCATCGGTAAGAAGTAAATATAATGTATATGTTGCTATTTTAATTTGTGAAGCTATTTATGCACTATCAAAAACATGAAAATAATTTTATAGCAAATACTGGTTATATCAGCAAAAAAGGGCAGCAAAGATTACAATTACTTAGAAATATGTCCTCATCTAAGGTTAGTGAAATGGCATTGATGATAATTAATTATACTAACATCTGCAATATTTTAAGTTTCAGTGTCACTGCATGGTATGGCAATCTGAACATTGAAAATAAAATTGGACTTTATAAAATCCTAAAAGTTGCTGGTAAGGTCATTGGCAAAAAAACAAACTCCATTTGGGCAGCTGTTTGAGAAAAACATTCATAAGAAAGCTAAAAAGATTTTAGAAATAAAAAATCCCTTTTGGGTCAGGATTTTGTGATTCAACCATTGAACAAGCAAAATATTAAAAATCCTTTTATTAAAAAAACAAAAGCTTATTTTACAGGGAAGAACTATATCCTTAAAACTATATCTACCAACAATGTAAAAGTTATTTACCTTATTCAATATCAAACAAAATAATTAATTAACAATTATTAATAGACATTGAGTATTTTTGTTTATCAATTTATGTTTTATTAAGTACAATAAACAATTGTTTAAAGTATCAACTTGATTGGAGAATGCGTGAGGGAGAAATAGTATTAACAATTTTTTTAAGGGGACTAAACCCAACAAATTTAGTCATATCTGTGAATACTGGAGCATTATTTTTCCTTGTTGAAATTCAACAAAATAATCAATTGCCAGTAATTAATTGTCTAATTGGTTACTTTTTTTTTATTGATTCATGTCTTTTTTATGTCAATGAATAATTGTGCAAAGTTTAAGCTTGATCTGAGAATGTGTGTGGGAGAAATAATGTGTACACACTTTTTACCAGACAGAAAGACAGTTGATATAAGAATTGTAAAAAGAGATAAAAGACATTGATAGAAAAGACAAACAGCCACAAAAACTCTGTGTTTCCGCTGGCAGTCAAATCATTAAATACAATTTAACTATCTGATATAAACATTTCACATCGTGTAAATATTGAGTGAGTCTGGTGTGAATGTATATTTTGGTTTTAGTTATAATGTTTTGTTTGGTGTAATGCACAAATTGCGTTATGGATAATAAATATTATTAATATTAATATTATTTTGTATGCACAATATATCAGAAAGAAAAAGCATCTATATATATAATTCTCTTCATGGCTCAACAGTATGAACATTAAGAAGTAAAGGAAAGATAACTCTTTTATTTCTGCAAGTAGGACTAGAGTTACCCCATGTAACTTAAGCGTCAAAAAAAAAAAAAGAGGGGGGGGGGGGGGAACAAGTAATCTACTCTGTATTCACCAGTCACTAAATAGCAGGGCCGGACTTAACCATTGTGGGGCCCTATGTGAAACAAATTTTGGGGGCCAAGTTTGGGTAGGGATACGGATAATACTTGAAAATTAAGAGTTTGTATTAGAAAATAAATTCGTATTTGCATTTTATTCATTCTTTACTACATACAGAATTACTTAACGAGCCTTGCATGTAGCAAAGTCATACAGTATTTAACATACAAATTGTTTCCTACATAGATCACGCTCAAGAACTACTTAATAGCCTATATATAAAATATATATATATATATATATATATATTACAGTGCTTTTGTTTTTTCTTGTCTTAGGCCTAATTTAGATCTATTCTAGCTAAATAAGATCTTGACTAGATCTAGACTGAGTCTTTAGATCTAGATTAGATGTATTAAGATCTATAGACAATAATTTCATTTATGGCCATTCTCTGCTAGTGAGTTGTTTTTTTTTATTTCATGTAGCCTGTAGCTAATCAATTTAGATCTAGATCTAGTATCTAGATCTGTATTATTCTATAAACTATATATAATAATGTAAAATTATTTTCTTAATTAATTATCTTGATCTCTATATATATAGTATATAGATATAGCCTATGTTATTATATATATATATACCTAGGCTAGGCCTGGATTAGTAGATCTAATCTAGAAATAGCAAATTCACATTTTTGGTTTGTTTCGGGTGTCAATATAAATAAATACAATCATTATAATGTAATAATTTAACTAGTTAGATCTAGAAATTATACAGACTATATTCTGGATGTTCTTTAACTCTGCTATACTTACCTAATAGCAACACGAACAGTAGTGTTGTCTTCCTTGTCATCTGTTTCTCCAGACATGATTGTAACTCTTAAAATTTAGTCCACTTTACTTGGGAATCATTGACCAACTAATTCTAGACTACATTTGATAGACTAGACTATTAAACATAGACTAGACGCATTGCATCCAATTAAATTCACACTGTCGACGGAGTAATGCTAGATCTAGTCGGTTGTGATACATTATTGCAAAATAATGAAAATCAAAGCTCTTTTAACACAAATGCACCACAAAATTGACCTACAACTGTTAGGCTCAACGAGCAGAAAAATGTCACCACTTCTACTCTGTTGACAAGTCGATGACTAGCGGCAGTTACTTGCCCCTGACCGTTAGCGTAAGAGTCTGTATTGAAGATGAATTCGGTAGGGCTAGAATCGGTTAGATCTAGAACTCAGACCTGGACATAAAGCCCGTTCTACGCATGCATTTCGAGTCAAAAGTAGATTACTAAATATTTAGCCCTTGCGTCCTACTCTTAGATCCTTAATTCTCTTCTGGCCCCTTTATTTCTCGCTGTACTTTCACGTCTAGCTGCATCACAGAAAATGATATTTGCATGATGTATCCCTATAATGGCCATAGGCACCCCATCTCCCAACTTTCAAATAGCCACTCTACCCATGCGCCCGGTGGCGGACTAGCTGAAAAGTGGGCGGCAAGGGGCAATGGCGATCTACATCCCCTCACCCCCAACGGACGTACTTTGGTACAGAATAACTAAATTTGTTTTAATACTTTGTAATAATTTACATTATATCTATATAGCGGCTATAGCCTAAGCAACTTGTTTAAGTTCATTTGTGTATCATTCCCAAATATATCGCTTCAATATTAAAAACACAACAAAATGTATTGAAACAGGTCAATGACAGGTCAGGTAAAGAAATTTAGGAAAGGGAGGAAGTGTATCGGTTTGGTGTTTCTGCGTGACCATACCGCAGCTCCGCGGAATTAAAAAGAGAATGTGGATACTACAATTTGATAGTAGGCCCAGAGATGAAGGTATGTATTACTTAAAGCCTAGGATACACATGTTTCACTTTTGAAATGACCGTTACAAGTTAAGTTCTCTATATTATAGAATTAACATTTCTTATTTTACTAACCGTATCTGAAACTATTTCGTGACAACTTATCTTATAAATTACAGATGTTCCTTCAAAGTAGAAACGAAAATGACGTCATAAACTAAGACCAGATAAGCCCCGGGAAGTACGTGAAAGGAAATGGTCAGTTTTTCTTAGGGTATCTTTCTCATTACCTCGCTTTAGGTCATCATGTCGTGCAAAACAATATATCCTGTGACAATGTGCTCAACGGTCTCATCCTCCGTTCTGTTGTGTCTCCATCAAGTAGGGAAGTTGGATCTTGACAGTCTCAAAGTAAGTGCATATTAGACAGTCTCAAAGTAAGTGCATATTATACAGTCACAAAGTAAGTGCATATTAGACAGTCTCAAAGTAAGTGCATATTAGACAGTCTCAAAGAGGGCTAAGTGCATATTATACAGCCTCAAAGTAAATGCATATTATACAGTCTCAAAGCAAGTGCATATTATACAGTCTCAAAGCAAGTGGATATTATACAGTATCAAAGCAAGTGCATATTATACAGTCTCAAAGTAAGTACATATAATTAGACAGTCATAAAGTAAGTGCATATTAGACAGTCACAAAGTAAGTGTATATTAGACAGACTCAAAGTAAGTGCATTAAGCATATTAGAGAGTCACTTAGTAAAGGCATTAAGCATATTATACAGTCTCAAAGCAAGTGCATATTATACAGTATCAAAGCAAGTGCATATTATACAGTCTCAAAGTAAGTGTACCGGTATATTAGACAGTCACAAAGTAAGTGTATTAAGCATATTATACAGTCTCAAAGTAAGTACATATAATTAGACAGTCATAAAGTAAGTGTATATTAGACATTCTCAAAGTAAGTGCATTAAGCATATTAGACAGTCACTTAGTAAAGGCATTAAGCATATTAGACAGTCACTTAGTAAAGGCATTAAGCATATTTGACAGTCTCAAAGTAAGTGCATTAAGCATATTAGACAGTCACTAAGTAAAGGCATTAAGCATATTAGGCAGTTGTCGACTCTAAAATGAGTTAAGAATACCTGTTCGTCATCCTATTTCATGTACCCACACGATTCAGTCTTTTCGTGTGCCTCATGTGATAGTAAAAATTACAATACAAGCTTTAATAATGGTAAAAGAGGGGGCTAACCCATTACATAGCCCCTAAAATATGTACTACTCACCTGTTACTTCCCTTGTATTTAAAAAACTTTATCCCACTTTCCGGTCTGAGTTACAAGGTTATCTGTCGTCATCGAGAAGTACATAGACGTCTAATTCATAAAGCGATGGTTGTGAGTGTGTTTGTGTTTCGTGTGTGAATATTGTTTAGTATTTGCATCTATATTGTTATTGTTACAGTAGTTACGCCGAGGTGGTTAACTGTAGTCAAGCTGAATGTCCATTTGATTGGACCCATAAAAATTATCTTATCTTATAAACATTTATTTATGTACCCGGTACATTTGTTCACAATGGTCTGATGACTTTCGGTGTATCAATGTTCTACTACGTACTTTAAGTAATTATAAAGATGCCAGCACCTAATAATACATGTAGGACTACTTTCCATTTATGATAATAAATCTAGTCTTTAAGTCCGAAGATTAAAAAAGTAGAAGTACAGTATCCCATGCGATCTTTGGGTTAGATGATGTTAAGGTTATCTGTTTCTATGGCCAACAGTTAACGGCAGGGTGTCATGTGGCCAGCACAACGACCAACCGCCTTTACTTTCCCCATCTAAAGTCATGTGCCCTTTAGAGTAGGGTGGACCTAGGGGCGCCCAAAGAATCCCAAATTTCCAAAATCCTTATCTTCACCAATACTCTATTGGATAAAGACATAAACAACAGGATGGATAGCCAAGGCAATGGCCACCATGTCACGGTTGCAGAAAAGAGTCTGGGACAACATATTGCTGACTAGCAGTACTAAAGCCCTAGTCTACCTGACCTGTGTGTTGAGCACCTTGCTGTACGGAAGTAAAACATGGTCAACCTACTCATGGCAGGAAAAAAAGCTGAATGTCTTCCACCTCCGATGCCTAAGGAGGATCTTTAAAATAAGGTGGCAAGATAAGATAACCAATGAGGAAGTGCTACAAAGAGCAGGGTGCCAGGACATCCGCTCTGTTATCAGCAGCAGACGCCTTAGATGGCTTGGCAACGTTCGTAGAATGCCAGTAGGTCGACTTCCACAGGACATCCTGTATGGCGATCTAATAGAAAGCAGGAGAGCCGCTGGTCGTCCACTTTTACGTTATACGGATGTATGCAAAAGCGACATAAAGCTCTTCAAAATTGACACTGGCAATTGGGAAGAGGTGGCACTGGACAGATCCACATGGAGAGAGAGTATAAAGGAAGGGTCATGGGTTGCAGATGTCGTACACAACAGAAGCAGAAAGAAGGGTGAAAATGCAACGGCGCCTGGTGATTATATATGCCCAACCTGCGATCGCAGCTGTGTATCAAGGATTGGCCTCTTTAGTCACACAAGAAGTTGCAAAGGGAAAAGATAGTCTCTCGAGACATAAAATGCCACAGAGATCTTCACCGAGATTCGAACCCCAGATGGCAGGTTCGGAAGCCAAGCGCTTCACCTCTCGGCCACCGTTCCCCCCACCCCAAGATTAAAGAAGAGTGCAATAAGTGGCTACATGGACCTATCTATGAGCTACATATTCTGTTGTTTGCCGTTGGTCAGTTTAGGTTCTCTTTCCGCTGTCTACGTCTGCTCTCGACAGTAGATTTCCTTAAGGTCGATAATGTAAATCCGGAACCCGCCTGCTGCCAATCTCCAGTTAAGGCAAGCTGGCGCCTAAGCTGTTTTTTAAGTGTTTTCGAGGGGCATTTCTGTTACAACCTTTCAGCTCACCAAAAAAAAAAAAAAAAAAATTCCTTTGGCATACGGTCGTCCCCCCATACGGGATATTTGCCTTGCCTAGCGCAGATGTTGAAGTATAAGCAGACCCTCTACGCTGTTATTAACGATATGAGCAAGAACATTACTTGTGTGGTCTTGACTTCGCATGCCCAGGATTGAGCGCAGGCATCTTTGGTGACAGTGTTCGCTTATTACATAGTTTGAAAAGTAGGCAAATATATCATCTTTTTTTTTTGGTTATCACATGTGACCTTATGATATGCAAACATGTTCATAACAATCTTCAAAATTCAGGACTAGGATGAAACTCTTGAGGTTTTTCAAAAAATGTAAAACGTAAATTATTTATTCTTCAGTTGTTAATTCAGATGCAGTCAGTGGTGAGCGCTTTTAGTTACCAGCAGAGTTGAACTGTATTACAGGTTTGATAAATACAAATAAACTTAAAACCTCTTGTTTTTTTATAATCACTAAAGAATTTAAGACTTTGGTATTCTCAGTCTTTTTTCTGTACCATACATTTTTATATGCAATGATCATTAGGTTGGGGGGGTGGGCATGGTGGCCAAGTGATAAAGCAAATGACTTCTGAACCTAGGAATCATAAGTTGGAATCCTGGTGAAACAAGGGGGGGGGGGGGGGGTTTCAAGAATGTTCCTGATTCTATAACTATAAAAGGTTGACATTAGCTGGAGAAAGTTGGTTGTTGCAATGGCTACATGACACATTATAGATCTTTACTTGAACTGCACCCTCCTCCTAACAAATGATGGCCTACTGAAAATCACAACCCATGCCTGCAATTTCAGTAGAGTTGGTCATGTGAGACTTAACTTCAACTTTACCCCAAAACAAACAGACACATTTTTTATTCATACAGATATACATTTAAGTTTCAGAAACAATGAACTTTTTTTTTTATATACCATATACTGGTCTGCTAATAGGACATGCATACCCAGCATAGCTTATATACAAAAATACAGGTACCAGTATTGAAATGAATAGATTCTTTATACATATTTGAAGTCATGCCATCACTACTGTGTTCAGCATGAATTTCAGTCTTTATGTCATTACTTAAGTTTAATACCAAAACAACTAAATAGTCAGGAAGCAAACCTAAATTATCAAGTTAATGTTGAAATATTTGATAGTACATCAATGTATGATTAAGTAAAACAAAGTAAAATATAAATTAATCTCGCTTTAATCAATCCACTTAAAAGTTACTCATTTACAGTAAACAAAAATGTGTTTAAAACAAACTTATAACATTTGTTGACTAAAATATCACAATAAAATTAAATCTATTGTCTTTCACTGTAAATGAAACGTAAATAACAATTTAAAAAATCAAAGCATTCATCAGAAAAAATTAAAAGTAAAACCAGGATATAATTAATGCCTTATTTAGCAATGAATGTGTATCAACATAATACTTAACAACAGAAGTGGGATGTGTAACTAAGAGGCATTTAAACCAATGGACTACCTTCAAAGAGGCTCAAGTTCAAAACCCTACTTGAGCTAGGTGTTTTTGCTGAGCACCTGAAGGCAGCCTATAAACCTTCTGCCAGATCCCACCCCCTGCCTTTACTGGTCCCCAAAAGAGACTGGATCATAGCGCACCGAAAAAGCATGAAAGATGTGCTTTACAAAAGGCAATTTAAAAAAAAATACTATCATCAAGAGTCCAAGTTGTTTGGTAAGTGTAACCAGAACTTTGTATATTTAAGTTAGGTCAGTTAACTAGGTTAAATACAGTTTTCCTAAAATATTACATTAAAAAGGTTCTACTTATTTGACCTTAAGCCTTAACTACACTTTGACCTGGTTATACTAAGCAATCAGATTCATCATCTGTATATGATTTAATGCCTATAATAAATATGTATTCTTTTTTTTTTTATGCCCCTGTTAACTCTCTGACACCATTGAGTGCAGAAATCAAGGTAAACTTTACATGACTTTTCAATATAACTGTCAGATAAAAATTGACAATAGTTGTGTAAAGTGACAATTTTAAGTCTTTGCACAGCTTTCAAAGACAAAGAAACAACAAATTAATTCACTTTACTTTTTTAATAGAATAGATACTGGTATTTCAAATGTAAATTTCCTTCACATATTGATTAGTAAATATATAGTACTTTTAAGAAGACAAAACCACACACTTGGTCTTTTTCAAGACTATACAGAGCCTATAAAAGTATTTGAATTTGGTCAAGAGCAAGATAAATTATAACAGTGACTATTTTTCAACTAATCAAGCATCAGCAGGAATCTTTTGGCACTTATGATTATGCTGCCTTTAAGTCTGCCAACAGACCACAATAAGCTAATTTCAAACTTTCTGGTGCAATGTAATCTTTTCACAAGCAAAATGATATAAAATGTACAGTTGTATGAATCATAAAGATACAAAGCAAAAAAAATACATGAATTATACCCTAAAAAGTAAAGATTGTCCAAAACCGTTTTGCAAAACAAAGAAATCTCAAATCTGTATAACATTCATTAACATAATACAAATACATCTATACAAAAGTAGCTCAGAAAGACATAGGAAAGCAGTTTAAACTAGTTTAACATATTCTTATCTTATTCCATAATCTTATACTATGTTTGCCTGGTAGTTCGGTATGTGCGCTACACTGTTCTTCAGTTGTCTTGATGGTCCCGGGTTTATACCCTGCCCTCTTGCCATACCCTGATCATCCTGTGGGAGTTTCAGACTAGGATGTAGATTATGTTCAACTCTGAAGATACATCCGAAACTTGTAAAACAAACAAACTAATGTAAAGCCGCAGATAATAATTACTGAAGAGGTGGGCTTAAGGGTAATATTTAAGAGATTTTGATTTAGATTTTCAATATCTGTATTATATTACAAATTTAAATTTATTTGAGCAAATTTTTTTCCTGGTATGATTATGAAGAGAGTTTAATTATTCATTTAATACTACTAATAAATATATATTAAAACATAATTAAAAAAAAAAAATGGTAGCATCTGAGAAGGGATAATACTACAATATGAATGTAAGCATTATCCTAGAGATTATTTCATTCACTTGAGTTTCATTCTATCCTTCATTTACTAAAATTTTGCACTTGAAAGCATTTAGATCTAGTATTATTTTTATTTTATATAAAAAAATATGTGACGATGTTTGGGATATCCAAAAGAAAAAAAAAAAAAATTTTAATAAATAGTAACAAAAAAATTATTTGCACAACAGTTTTTGTAAAGAACTGAAGGTAATAATATCTTGCTGTCAATAATCTGAATACTTCTAGTTAATCTAGCTAGTCCTTTTTTCTACTTATTAAAAAGTAAAAATAAAATGCTTAACTAGCTAGAATAAAGAATAAAACATACAATTTTAAAAATATCCGAATCCTGTTCTTCAAAAAAAAAAAAAAAAAAAAAAAAAATTCACTGCAGAGCTGGACAAATTGAAAAAAGCTAAGCTATCATACACCAGCATTTTATTTTTAGTAACAAATTACTATACTGAGTTGTTAAACCAATTTTTTTCTAAGAAATGCAATTTTGAAAATCTAACAAAATTACAAAGTTATATATTTTTTATATCAATTAATAAGTAAGTTTGTAGATGGGATCCAGTTTTTAGGGTCTTTCAAATGAATACCTTCAGCATCTACTACTGTTACATTACACTATAAAAAAAAATCTTCCAAAATTGAATGCAAGTAAAAAAAATTTAATCAATTATGTATAGAATTCCTTTAAAAAAATAATACTATGTTTTCACTACTCAGGCATTAGCTTCCTCTAGGTAAACAGTGTGATTGGGGTTTATTTTGATAGGCTCATCAGGTTCAAAAACTCTACTCCATCGATCTCTAAATGTGTGCTCTATTATAAGACTCATACCTATTTGAGACTTATTGTCAAATCCAGATGAAGTGGACAGATCTGAAGATATTAACGTCCAGCCGAGGTTCTTTAATTCTTCTCCAACCCGCAATCGTACAGGACTGCCATAGAGCTCAACCTCTGTATGATCTTGAGGATCTTTACAAATGAGACGTTCATTTTTGATAAAATCAGATCCTACAACAGCTGGTGGAAGTGTCAACAAGACATCTTTTCTCCCAAGTAAAATAGTTTTCACACGAGAGTTACAGGTTGGCATTGTTGCAGTAGACCCAGTTCTTACCTCTACTATTTCCAAGTAAAATGTGCGCCCCTTAATGTTCGAGCTTTCTCTTAAGTAACTAATTGACTCAATAAGTGGTGAGATTTGATAAAAGTCAGCCTCAGCACTCAGTAAGTCCAAATCTTTGAAATCAGAAGGTAAACATAGTTGTGATGATCTCAAAAAATTTAAAACGTGCCTGAAAGTGATACCATCTCGATCAATGAAAAGGTGACCATTAGAGTCCCTGGTACTGGGAAGGTTATGTTGTAGTAAGCAGCCAAGCATTGAGTCAGGGTATTTCAATAGAGTTTCTTTAGTCGTCGTGTACACAATACCCCCAACATTCAAAGTGATGACTGATTTGGACATTTTCAAATATTCTTACAAATCCAACCTGGTTGCTAAGTGATTTTCTTGAAAAACACACAAAGAAATTTGATGTAGTTTAGAACTGGTATTTACTATTTCATTATTATCTGCAAGTTAAAAAGATACAAGTTATTTACTTTTGCCATCATCTAGTATTAATACATCACAATGAAAAAGAAAGCTGTGATTCTGTAATGTCTGTAAATTATAACATTTAAGTGGCATATATATACAATTTATATTGGTGAGTCAACTGGATTTCAGTAAATGAGTAATAGTTATAAATCAGCCAGCTTAAAGAGAAGTAAGATTAGCAAGATGATAAAAACTTTTCTATTATAGATATAGACTAGTAAATGAGTAACACTTAGTGACTAAGCATTGCAGAAATGTATAACATTTACTGAGTTGTAATAGTCTCTGTTTTATCTAAATAGTCTATAGTCTACAAGAATGTAACAAGATCTAGATCTTTAAAAGCTAAATCTAGATCTTACCTTTAAGAAATATACAGACATTAAGTCACCATTAGTGACATTACTATGATTACTGGATGAAGCGGATGGCTGCCTGGTCATGCTGTTTACTCGCTGGACTGTAGCCCAGATTTATCAATGGTCCAGGGTTCAAACCCTGCCCGTTCCCGTCCCCCCCGTCATCCTGCGGGAGGTTTGGACTGAGAAGTAAATTATATTTAACTCTGAAGCCTGAAGGAACATCCAAAACAAGTAAAGAATTTTACAAACTAATATTTCAAACTTCAAAAAAGATCTCTTAACTTAACTTAAAAAATAGGTAACTTACCTATTTACTTTTATTAGATCTATGGTAGATTCTTATAACTGAACACCGACTTTCGGGAACTAGGTTAATTTTATATTTTATTTTTTTATTTGGTGAAGTTTTAACTTACAAAAAAACTGAATGCAGATTCTTATTCTTCAACTAAAGGACTATAAAAATAGCTGTGGTTTCATTGATTTACCACTTATAGTCAAGATTTTATTTTAAAATAGATTGGGTCACTTCATGCTCCTATTTTGAACGCAGTTTTTTTCTCCTTCAGTTGAACAGTGAGCACCGTTGCTGAACACTACTATGTAATTGCTAATAAATTATATCTGTGTTACTTAAAATTATTTAGATTGTAGTAAAAGAAGTAGATTCACTTTTGCAATATGTATTTATAGTCTATTTCCTCATGCTCTCTCTCTCTCTCTCTCTATATATATATATATCGTATATAGTTTATTTAATTAAATACCTATATAATCTATGTGTAGAAATAGACAGAAATAAATTTATATAGATTTTTAGAGCTATAAATTAAATATTTTAATTGAATAAACATGATATTTTCAACTAGACTACTTGTATTTTCTCTCTGTCTTTCTTTTAATTAATTCCCATCCAAGGACCCTCTTCTTGTTTTTATAATTTGGATGTTCGTTTTATGACACCTTAACATCCCCTCCCTCCCATAGATGCTTATAATTCTTTTCATGACTCTCTCCCCCTTCCTTCCACTGCCTGTTGGATAGTTTGTGACACTACACACTTAGTGTATACCTCTCCTATTAGGCGTGATCACCTGCAGGTGGCATGGTCTCTGGATTCAAATTAGCAGCCTGCACTTTTTCTTTCATTCATAAATTATAAATTCTAGATATCTCAATCTAGGTCATGTTTATTCATTGAAAAAATCATAGATTTATTAATCCCAATAATATTTCTTATTACGATTTTGCTGTGTTCAAAAAGGAGAATGAGCTGAATTCATTATTATTTGTTTGGACACCCCCTTTTTTAAAATTTTATTTAACAGCTAACGGTATAAATGTGATGTTTGGAAGCTTTTTTTGATATGCCCATCAGCCTACGATCAAACAGGCTCATAATATAGCCTTCATCCCTTATATGGGTATGAATTGCCAGGGGAGGTTAAAACAACAGCTTTACATACATGGTTACCGAGTATCTAAATAACTTCCATCTGCTTTGGAAAAAAGGAACAAAATTACCGTAACTTATCTAAAATTGGACATGCGCAGTCGTTGTTTTAGCTCCAAACATAAAAACAAATGAATTACAAACCAAAAATGCGACCCGTTCAAGAAAGGAGAATTCGATGGAGTGTTCATATAAGATATATAAGAACCTCCTCTAGATTACTAGATCTAGTTATTACTCAGGTAATTCTTTACATTTACACATTTTACTTACAGTTACAGAGTAGAGTTACCGGCCAACTCAGATCTCAACCAATGCAGCATGGTCATGGACCTTTGCAATTGCAACTTTGACTTTTGCCGTTTTGGACGTTTCGCCGGCAGATTCAGCGATTGGGCCTGGCTACAATGAAATAAAAATTTTAAGTCTAGATCTAGAATTCAGAAATCGTATAAGTATAGGAATTTTGACATTCAAATTTTCGACACAACAATTACATGTAGACTCTAATAGAGGTCTAAATCTAGACTATACCTAGTTACTAAGTTAGAGATAGGGTGTGCCTGTATTTACACAAAAACACTCGACAATATTATTTTCGTAGCAAGAGGCCATCTTAAAAAAGAATTATAACTCTGTTTAAGGAGAGTTTAAGTTTAGCTGGAGTTACCTCTGCCTTAATTTATTTATGCCTGCAACGCAGTTGTATAGATGTAGATCTTGGTCTTTCAACAACTTTCTACATTCGTCATTCTTTGCATTCAGGGGCGGCCTTAGCAATGCGAGGGCCCTGGGCGAGTGTCATGTGAGGGGCCATAAGCCGTAAGGGTAGTAGACTATATATATATCATGGGCGTAGCCAGGATTTTTTTTGGGGGGGGGGGGGGTTGGGGGGATTTTTTCTCCACCCCCCCCCCCCCCCGAAAAAAAAATATGTTTGGATGTGTGTGTGTGTACATAATTAATCTGTATTACATTCTGACCCTTCATTCTTTTGGAAGACGTTAATTGTGCCCAAGAATAAGTTCTTCCTGGAGTTCTTTTAAAAAAATTAAACTCATCGCCCTTGCCAGCAAGGGGTCTGGGGGAGTGTTGAGAGCTCCCCCAGCGCTCCGCCCCGCCGCCAAGCACTATTTCTGGTATTGAAAGCCAACTAAATGCATATTCTGAGGTATCTACAATGCATTACTTTGTTATTAAAACTTTTTTTTTTCAAAAACCTAATGTGCTATTCTTATTGACTTAGACCCTCTTAAGCCGTTCGGCGCATTTGCTGGCAAGCTGCTACCACAAAAATCTGTCATTGGCAATGTCTGAAGCCTCTTCCCACCTGCTCTAAGGACCTCCATGAAAGTATGGCGCCAAATTGTACTAGGATGTCATCGCAACTCTTATTATGCGTAATTCATTTTGTCGGAGAACAAGTCCCCCAAACCTCATGCGACGCTCTGTCACAACCTTACTAAGGGGTCGACTCCCACTTCAGCATAGGATTTCCTTGATTTAGACCCGATCTCTACAACTGACTCCTAAAGTCCGTCTTAGCCATCTTTGTAGAGCCACATTTAGTGCATTTCAATTTCGGCAGATGATTATTCATTGCACTTTATTAATGAAGCCTAGCCACTGGTAGACATGTGTAAATTCTCTTGACTACGATCTTGGAATCAGGTGAGTATTTTGCTTTAGATGTTATATCGAAAAGTGAAGTTTTATCGTCGAAATCATCTGTTGGATGGTTTTAAACTAAAAAATATCTGGAGTTGTTTTTTCTTTTATTCAAAACAACATTTAGCTACTGTCATAGAATTTGGTGACTAGTTTGCTTAAATAATAATATTGAAGAGAAAGGCTTTCAACCTAAAAACGCTCTGTAGGTGGATTTTAAATTCAAAACTATCTTGAGGGGTTTTAAGATTTTTTAAAAGACATCTGGAGGAGAGGGGTTGAAACTCAAAACCTCCATTGGCTTGGCTATGCTCAAAGAATTTTAGTGTGTATTTTGCTTTTTTAAAAATTGATTTTAGAGTGTGTAATTTGCTTTTTTTTTTTTATATTGAAAAGATATTTTTAGCTTCAAACCCAGCTGAAGAGGGGTTTAAGCTCAAACCCCCTTTGGCTACGCTCATACAATTTTGAGTGTGTAATTTGCTTTTTTATATTGAAGAGTGGTTTATCGTAAATTTTGGAGAGGGGTTTAAAATCTTCCTTAGATGTGCTCTTGGAATTTGGGGATTGTCGTTTGCATTTTTTTTGTTTTATACAAGAGGGGGATTTAAATGGTAGGGGGTTTCAAACTCTAAACCCCTGGTAGGGGGTTTTGAATTTGAAACAACCTGGTAGGGAGTTTCAAACTCAAAACCCCTGGTAGGGGGTTTTAAACTCAAAACTTCAAGTAGGGGGTTTTAAACGTAAAACCTTCTAGTAGGGGTTTTAAAACTCGAAACCCCTGGTGGGGGGGGGGGTTTCAAACTAGAAAACCCCCTGGTAGGGGGTTTTAAACTCAAAGCCACCTTGGCTGTGCTAGGGCCCTAACCCTAACTTAAAATTAAAAAAATTAAAGCAAAAGATCAGTCACTAAACTCCAACCCCCTCCCCTTATAGGGGGGGGGGGATTTCATTTCGGGGGGGGTTTGAACCCTCAACCCCCCTGGCTACGCCCATGATATATATATATATAAAGTAGAATGTTTGGCGTTTGTATGTAGGCCTATGTATGTATGTACGTCCCCGTATAGAAATAAAAACCGCTTGACCAATCTTGATAAAACTTGGCAGAATGTTCCTTGCGTACTAACTTAGACCGTAGTGTATGTATCGTAGCCTTAAAACAAACTTAAGACCCTAAAAAAAATAAAATTGTCCGACTCTATTACAGCTATAGTATTTTATGATCTAGATTCTAGGCCATGTTTACAATGTTGACATGAGAAAAGATCGAAAGGATATAGATCTAGATATAATTTTAAGAAATACACTTTGCGCAGATAGTTTTTTACTTTGACACATGAAAATACAAAAGAAGATGCATTGATTTCATTATATAATAAAGTTAACCTTCAAATTTGTGTTTCAAAAGCATTTTTTACATAAATTAGTTCCTTATATTGTGACTAAAGATTTCCTGACGAACATTCTTTGATTAGACAATACCGTAATGTTACACATGATATAACTTCTCTTCGCACAGATAGTTTAATACTTTAACACATGAACATACTAATTATAGTCCATTCATTTTATATTTTGATAACATTCCAATTTGGTTTTCTAAAGCATTTTTAATACATTCGTTTACGAAAGCTGCAAATCATTAAACCCTTTCGCGCCATAGTTGCTCCGTCACTTAGAGGAGTCGCTTCAGTCTTATATAGTGTCGTGTTAGCGCAAATTCTTTCTCATCTTGAACAGTACTGTCTCTTGGAAGAATTTCAATCTGCATATAAAGGAAGTGCCGTAGCACAGAGACCAGTGGTCAGGGTACTAAACGACTTACAACTACAACAAAGGCCACATATCAATATTTTCCATGCTGGACTTGTCTGCAGCTTTTGATACGCTAGACGCAAGACCATGAAATTAGGATAGCCAGATTCTAGCGGAAGGTCAGTTAATTATTAAATACTATGTAGGTCAGTGTCACTTCATTATATAACACCGAAAGTGTAGAGACGTAGATCAAGTACACTTTAGCGGAAGGTCAGTTAATTATTAAATATTATGTAGGTCAGTGTCACTTCATTATATGACACCGAAAGTGTAGAGACTTAGATCAAGTACAATTTAGCGGAAGGTCTGTTAATTATTAAATAGTTCAAACTATTAAACAAAAACAATACTGGACACCGAGGTCTATATATGTCACTGATTAAAACGGATTCTTGCTCTTAGTAACTAGATCTACTTGTTCGCAACTCGAATTTGCTAAAAGATCAGACCCCTCCCCCCCCCCTCTATTTTATGGCTTTGAAATCATAGTGGTTCCAGAAATAGATCTCCTCTCGTAAAGCAAAATGTAAATGTTAGTCATCAAATTGCTATCACAAGATACAGTCCCAGGACTGGGCGTGACGTAGGTAGGCCTACTTACCAACACTCACACGCGCTTGCCCCGGCTAGGTGTTTATCCACGCAAAGCCTGATGCAACAATTATACCTACTTTAAAAAAATCTTTGTCTTTGTATAAAAAAAGAGAGGGTGGAGCGATGAAGGAGTGATTTTAAGACATGTTCGAAATAAGTTTCCGATATGCTTTAGAAGCATAGGCGTCTCCTTATTGTCATAGTGTGGGTTATGTGAGCTGTGACGTAACACCTAACACTATTTTTTGGGGGGGCTCGGGGATGAAGTTGTGATTTAAATTTCTAAAATTCTGTGTGTGTGAAGGTTTAATTATAGAACATGAAAATGTTTCTTTTTTTTTTTGTCATCACATGTGTAATACTTTGGCGCCGTGTAGTTGCTATTGATATAAGCCCCCCCACAATCTATAAAAAATTTCCAATGGAATGCGCCTCAGAACAGTCCAGTTCCTGGCTTTCACGCGATTTTGGTCAGGCGGAATTGTTATCACTGACAAGAAAAGGGACGAAAACGAGCAACTGGCGCCTAAACCAGTAAGCTTCAGATAAGAGGGGCTCGTTAGCTTTTTCTGGAAACCCACCTAGAAGAATAAAACTGAGAATCCATATCTCTGCTGCCTTGCGTCTATATCTAAACATGGGAAAGGCTTTGGGAGTCGACAATGAGGAGAAATCGGGAGCCAGTGACCCTTGGGAAGCTTGCAGCAAGAAATGAGAAACTGCAACGTCACTGATCGAAAACTGTATCAGTACCCGCCATTCCATTGGACACTTCCGCTGCGTGGAAAGGGGTTGGGGTAGCGTGTAGGCTGAGTGGTAAAGCTTCCGAACCTCTGGGTCCTAGGTTCGAATCTCAGTGAAGACTGAGATTTTGAATCTCGGAATCTTTAGGGCGCCCCTGAGTCCAATCAGCTCTAACCTAGGGAAAAGTAAAGGCGGTTGGTCGTTGTGTTTGCCACACGACACCCTCGCTAACCGTGGG
The DNA here is from genome assembly GCA_030265305.1 of Biomphalaria pfeifferi. Classification (NCBI taxonomy): domain Eukaryota; kingdom Metazoa; phylum Mollusca; class Gastropoda; family Planorbidae; genus Biomphalaria; species Biomphalaria pfeifferi. The sequence goes on from JASAOG010000072.1 coordinate 653,314, forward strand.
CTACAGAAACAGATTACTTTTACATCATCTGCCCTATAGATCGCAAGATCTGAAAAGGGAGGGGAGGGGGCATAACACTGACCTGCAACAAGACAACCTGTGGGAGTTTTTTCGTGACGTGGCAACGAGCTATTGGTCTAATCGCCTATAGCTTGTGACGTCGCAGGTCAGTGTTGACGTCTTCTATAACTATTGGTCTCGGTCGGATACCCTGAATCACTGGACAGCTAGGCCGCAAGGGTAATGAGACGTTCCTCTTCCTACTTCACAACATTTTGAAAGGAAAAACAAAAGTCAAGAACAATTCTAAATATTTATTAGATCTATTTCCCGGGTCTCTTATTATCTAATTACAGCTTCCGTCACTTTCTTCCTTCAAAAAAGATTCACTACTACGTTGTCGAAATTAAACTTGTTGTTATGGAGTGTGTGTGTGTGTTTCTATGGTGACGGTGAGAAATTAACGATTGGTTGGAGACTATTCCGTGTGAATGATTCAAGATAAGCGGAACTGTCGTAATCTGTCTTGGTATGGCCAGACGACTCTTGATTGCCAGAGTGAAAAGACGTGTTTTGTAGTGAGTTAGATTTTGTTCAAAATATTTTATATTATTACTAAAGTCTACTACATTTATCTAATTTCAAGTTGAATTTGTCTATATTATAATAAATGTCATATTTAGTTTTATTGACAAAGAACTTATTCGTGATGCCAGGACCGGATTTAGATTTGATAAGGCCCTAAGCTATTTGAGATATGGATCCCCTTGTAAAAACATTTTTCTCCAATACAATAGTAAGGTTAGTGAAAAACAAAATGGAAGAAGGATCCATACATTCATTGTAATCATTTTTTTTTTCTTGTTGTTTATGTGAGCTGGCGCTCCTAGATCTAATTTTTAACCTAATTTTATCTAATTTATATAGGCCAGGGCTATGATGTTTGTAATTTAGTGTCCTTTTTAATTTTTATAGTTCAGTGCTGAGTATTTTGTAGTTTCCGCTATTTATAACTTTCTGCTAGTTTTAGTCTTTTTCTGTTATTTGTGTTTTACTCGTAGAGGAAAAGTAGTTTTTAAAATAGTTAACTAGCCTTAGAGCTGTCCCTGGTTAGTTCTGCTTATTTTTGTCTTTGGCATTAGTGTTGGATTAGTTGTTATTTTTTAATATCAGTTTATGTGCAGGTCTGTAAACGGTATAGAGCCCCCATATGAGTTTAGAATAGAAATAACTTTTTATCTTCCTTTTTGTATTTTTATAGATTTAAATTTTAAGATTCTCTTTTTAATGCTGTTTAATTTGTTATATAATGTTTTGTAGTCCGTGTCTTTAGTAATTTGCTAGATTTTATTGTTGTGTACGGCTAGGTACAAATTAGGGAAATAGGTAGTCCAGTTTAGTTTTAGATAATTAGCGTGACGTCATGCTCTCCGATATGTTCGCGCTGACCAGTTATAGCTAGCTCCGGAACCACGTTGAGCTCTCTTTTGTCTTGACCAGTGGTCAGTGCTGACAGTGGTGCCTGTATAAAGTTATTTTTGTGTAGTGTAATTTCAGCTGGGACCGCCTGTAAGTTGGAAAATGTTTTTATTTTTGCTTTCTTTCGTTTGTATTGGTATTGATTGTTTCTGCATCTATTGCTATAGTCTAGATGCAGACTGATTAGTGTAGTGGCATCACTGGCTAGTTAATTGGCCATGATTGCCTCTGATGGAACCGGAAGTTCTGTAGACTTGGGTAGCGTCACCCAATTGCGCCAGCCTTAATGCTTTTTGCTTTCCTATACTATGTCTATGTGTAAATATTTTATTATTTTATGATTCCTATGTATTTTTATTAATATTTTTATCGTTAGGATAACCATTCTATTTAAGTTGGCATTTTGTCCTACTTTTTAATGTAAAAGATGGCTGCGGCCTAAGCATCGCTGTCATGGCGGCTTGTTTAGTCTTATCCACTATTATCTAGATCTAGCTTATGTTTATTGTAGTCTAGCCTGACCTGTGTTGGTTGTGGCTGGGACTTTAATAACTCAGGTATTGCTTTTATTAGCTACATGTAGGTAATTGAAATTACCTCATGCTTGTGTTATGTGTATGCACTAACTAGGTCTAGACCAGTCCAGTCTAATATATGTGTTATAGTCCATTATTATTTTATTTTTTGAATATTGTCTTATGTTTGTTTATATTTGTAATTGCAGGCTATAATTCCTGCCTTAAGGCCTAACTGCCTTATTTCGGCTGTAGTTCTGCTGTACTGCTGCTAGTAGTTTACTGTTTAGTGTTAGGTAATTTAGGTTATTTGAGGGTTGATTAATTATTTAGTAGTGCGTATATATAGTTTTTGTTTATTTCTAAGTTTATTTTCGTTTTCGTATTCACCTATATTTTTATTGCTTTGTAAGTTGGTTGTAAATAAAGTGTATATAAGTTTGTTTTATAATTGTAGTTTGTTATTTTCTCTTTTGTTAGCTAGTTTCGTTTAGTTTAGTTTAATTGTGATCTCTGGCTGCTTGGGCGACTCTAGCCCCTTGGTCGCAGACCGAGGTGCACAGATTGGGCCCACCCAGTAGAGCTACCATCTGCCTACTGTTATAAATGAATAAATGTTGAGTAGCAGATAACAGAATAGGGCCTCACTCAGTAGTGCCACCCTGACCTGCTCACATTTAGAACTTCTGGAAAAATCTTTACAAATAAGACCGACGTCTCAACATGTATAATTTTGACATCTAGATCTTAGTTGAAATCTTATAGGAAAATGATCATAGTATGCTCGTACACGTCCATTGTCACGTGGTGCGAATCAAACAATACAAAGATCAAGAAGTAACATTTTTCAGGTTAGTCTTTTCCTAAAAAAAAGTATCTTATAGAATCAAGAAAATCATATGTAGTAAAAACTATATATTTTTATAATACATGTAATGGATTTTCACACTAAAATTTAATAGCAACTATCTGTTCTTTGTTCATACTTCTGAGTTTTTAAGGTCCCGTTGACTTCTTCGAGACATACATTGAACAAAAAGGATTAACTATTGTCATGGATTGGTACACAACTGTAACATGTGTACAGATTTAAAAAATAAATTTGTTGATTCTGACATTTTATCTTTCGCCCCCTTTTTATGGGTGTTGTCCGGTGCGCCCGCACTTCTTCATCTACCCTAGCGACGCCACTGCTAGACAGGAATACTCTTCATTTGTAAAGGGAAGTCTGAAGCGTACTAGCCAATTAGAGATGTTTCTTTATTACTTTTTTTTTCTCAATTGTTTGTATGTTGACGTGAGTGTTATGAAGCCGCACATTGACGAATTTCAATGCCTTGCTCCAACAGATGAAAATTCATTGAACAAGCCTGTAGCTTTGGAACCGAAAAGAACCGGATAGAGAGAAAGCCATCGTCTATCTCCGTTTACCCAACCCAAGATACATTAGCATCCAACTAAGCTTGAGTGTTCATACAACCAAACATTGGTAATGGTTACGCCACTGGTTCAAACATTGATTACAGTTTGTAAGATTTTTAAAAAGTATACCTGGAGCAGTCATTTGTAAAGGCTTGGCATCTCGAAGAGGTCATGTCATTTACATCCCACAGTCTGCAATTACTCTCGGTTTAACTTCAAAAAATGGAGGAGGAAAAGTCAACTAATGTTTTCGCCTAAACCCCGCCTCTGCTCTGGAGGAAGGTAAAGCTGATTTATTCTCGGAAGCTCCACCCATTGTCATATATTTTCATATAATAAACAAATACCACGTGGACAACTTTTATCCGACCAGATAAAGACAGCACATCACTTGGCAATGTTTGGCTAAAAATGCCAGAAAGTGAAACGCATTTTTACATTCCCTCTATTCAAGTGAGTGGAACTTCATGGGTGAGGAAATGGTGGGTGGACGGGATTCTCGAAAACTGCTCTAAGGATATTTCCAGAAATTTGACAGTTAAAATGTATATCGATGGGAAAATAATGACTAGCTCGTTGTCCAGACTGGGAAAAAACAACGTTGATTCAAACATCTAAGCTTTTTATCTGGAAGACACAATTAATTTTTATTATCTCTTTGTAAGCTGTGATTATTTAATATGGTGTCTTGAAATTGTTTATTTTCTTTTATTTTAACGTTTTCCCCACAATCTCCCTCCCTCGAGTTTCTTACGTTTTTCTTAAGATTCCATTTTATCGTCACTAGATTTCTGCTTATCGCTTTCTCTTCTTTTACTCTCTCACTCTCTCTCTCTGTCACTATTTTATTGCTGCAAGAATCTAAACTAGCTCTTAAAATCAAAATGTAAACAAAGTGCAGATTACTCTGATTTTTTGTTTACTTAAACGTGAAAATCTCTAATAGATAAATCAAGATAAGAAATTTAAAAAAATAATCTCCGCAAAGAAACGAAGCATAACTACAATAAATTTAAGCTGCGAAAGGAAGTTTATATGTGAAACAAGAAAAAAACAACTCAGTGTTATCCATGAACATAAAACCAAACAACCTAGATCTAGTTTAAATTTAAACCAATGAAAATCTACATCAACAAGAAAATTGTCTCAGCGCTAACAAGTATGAACAAATAAAATCGACCCATTTCTCTCCCCCCCCCCCCCCCCCCACCCCCGTTCAATTTTACTTGAATCCCAAAAGACATTTTTAAAAGAAGACAATGAGGTTATTGTGACTTAAGGTATTTCGAAATAGTTTCTGATAGAATATTTTTTTTTAGTGCCGTAAAAAATGGTGGAAAATTTGGAATGCCCTTGCTGTAATTCGGTCACACTTAAAATTGCTTTTTTTTTTTTTTTGTCAGCAGATGGTTTTAAAGAGAAAGAAATTGGGGTGGGAATTAAAAAAAAAAGTTGCGTTCAAAATGTATACTATAATATAATATAACTTCAATATAACTTTTTCGTTTTTAAAAATACACATTTGTTTAAGTTCACTCTCTGTCGTTTTGTGTTGAAAACATTATTGGAGATTTTCGCGATAGATGATCGAGAATGTAGGACGCTCAATTAAACTTCACTTTAGTCAACAAAATAAAACAAAATTTAGCTATAATTTTAACAATATTTCAATGAATTTCCTATCAAATCTTCTTATTACCCATAATTAGTTGTCCATTTGTTCTTACATATGTTTTAAAGTTGTAGTTGTAAAGTCTAATGCTTCTTCCATAGTGAAATCCTTTTGTGCTTTAAACAGAAGAGCCTAACAAATTTGATTCTACGGCGCTAAAAAAAATTCACAGATTATCACATATCCATAGACTTATATATAGGCATACTACTCAATCACATATCTTTTCAAATGCATTGCCAGCAACGCTTCCTAAATTTTGTACAACGGATAGACCAAATTTTTTTTCTCCCCGTCTTGTAAAAAAACCTCCAGCGTAATTAAAAATCATAGATCACTCAGCCATTACGATAAACTACGAAACACAAAGTGTATTCCGTAGTGTGGCTAGTTTGGGCGAGAGTGGTGCGGACCAATTTGAGTGACATTTTAATTTGTGCGAAAGTTCACATTTCCCGAAAGGGGAATATACGCTATTAGTTTTGTGTGGTCTATCTGTCCGTCCGTTCCGTTTAGATCTCGTAAAAAAGAAAAGATATTGAAAATCAGACATTGTGATATTTTAGACCATTCAAAGTTCTGATGCAACGGCTCCTTTTTTCTTTTCTGAAAGTGGAAAATTAATTTTTAAAATCAACTATGCGAGCGTTTTTTTTCCATAAAATTGCACAATTTTTACAACTTTTCACTATTAATAGTAACAAACACGGGAGGCCATTTAGTAAGGGAGATGACTATTTCCCTTATTTTTAACACATTTATGCAAATGGTTATATATTTTTTGTTAAAAAATTATTTGTTTACAATTATATTGCTAAGTTAAGTAAGTTCTGTCATGCTTACTACATTTCCAAAAAAAAAAACAACAAATGTTTACTTTTATTTTGGAAGAGAAAAAATCTATTTAGTATGCATTTTAAGTGGAAAATAATTTTAAACATCAATCATTTAGTAGTTGTTTTTTTATATTATCGCGTATAGTATTGCACCGATAGGATGCTGAACCAAAGGAAGGGGAGATTTTTTTTTTGCGGAAATGTTTTTTTTTTCCTTAAGGCTTTGAATAAGAGATTGGCCCTTTACAGAAAAATCAGATCAATTACATAATTATTATGTGACATCAGTTAGGCCAGGTTCACACACATTTAACTTCTCCTTCACTTTCACCAATCCCTTGGTCTGCTGGACCGTTGGGGCACCACACAAGATCTCCCAACCTTATTCATTCTTCTGTCATTTGCCTTTGATAGAATTTCATTCTTATATTCTTTCTGAAAATATAGAAACCTGCCTTGTTAATTGCCTGGGTGGACCACTTAGGGGGCCGATTTTGAGTTAGTGTTCTCACACAAACTGTCTTTGTAACCTTGTTTAAATAAGGAATTGACTCTTGCTGATATTGGAACTAGTTTCTATATGTTTAATAATAAAAGTAGAAAAGTAAAGTTCCCCTTTTAGACCTTGTGGCTTGTGGTCTATATGTTTAATAATATGGAAAGCTTTTATTGTGGACAAATATTTTGGAAAGGGTTGACCAGAAGTGTGGGTGACGTCAACTTACTGCACCTGGTGACATTAACCCTAGCCATGTGTCTGTATGATTTTTAATTTAATATTCGATTTACAATATTTGAATTGATTATATGTGAGTACTAATTTTGTTTGTTTAACAAGGCGAACATTTAAATTATCCATTAAAATAAGAATATGTATCTTTGTTTTTAAATGACTCTTGGTGGGCCGCATTGATGCATTTATATGGTTGCATGTGGCCCTTGAACTGTATATTTAACATACCCTTTCTATAATATTATTTACACACTATTTTCTTAACAGGCGCATTGCTAGTTTTATTACGAAAGATATTTAGATATTGGCCAATGATAAGGTGGATGTCGTAGATGCTGAACATGACGCAACGACTGGATGGCAATCACGTCTGCTTATTGTGACGTCAAGAACAGTGTTGACAGTTGACACGAGACGGTGACAGTTATTCTATCCATTTCAGCACCCTTGTTTTCGATCTATAGAACTGCTTCTCAACTATAGTATAAAGATTTTTCTTTTCGAACAGTTTATTTAGACACTAATAAAAAGACTTTTATTTGGACCCTCCATTTTGCCAGCCTCCTTTGCCTCTCTTTCTTCCCCGAGGAATACTTTTTAATTCCGCTTCTAAACTCAGCGAATGAATGAAGCCTCTGCGACTATTTTAAAAACAAACCTACGACTGCGCATGCTCAAGAGGAAAAAAATCGATCTCGCGCTAGTTATTTTTAGTTCCGTTCCGTTAATGTTTTCAACAAGAGGAGTCAGCTCGTTAGGAGAGAAGGGTTCTAAAACTGATGACGCAGAAACATCAAAGGAATAAATATTAAATGAGCAAAGCTTTATACAAAGCTCATGTCATAGTTTAAAATTAGAAGTACCTGGCAATTAATTTCTTCACATCTAAAACATATTCGCTGGGGCTTAGTACATTTCCAATAGTTATTTTCTAATATATATATAGTTATATATATAACTTGTTTCCTCTTCAAATAAAAACAAATTGAGAACACTTGGTTAGAAGTGCCCGGAAAGATTATTTTGTTTATCTTCTTAAATACATACGTACAAGCACACACACACACATACACATAGAGGCGGCGCTTAACGAATCAGTGGAATAGATTAGCCGCTATGACGTCATTAAAACACGTGTATCCATGGACGAACTGACACGAGGACTTGGGATAGAAAACATCTTTATCCTCCCCCCCCCCCCACCTCTCTCTTTTCCTCTTGTTATTGATTGAGCCCTTAATAAAAAAGGAAGAAGATTGTTTGTGTGTTCTCCACCAGTTCATTTGTGTCGTTGCTTCATTCATCCACAGAGCTTTTGACGTGACTTACTCCTCACCAAAAGAACAAAAAAGTTTAAAACTTACGGTAACAATGCAATGATAATCCCTTTATTAATCAAAAGTAAAGTAGGCCTATTTTATTTCGAGCAATATATTTAAAGTTGTTTTTTTTTTTGTTGTAAGATTAAATAAAACAACAACAACACAGTTTGAACAATTGATTTTAAATAATCTGTAATCGACATAACTATGATGATGGTATAGTTATCTGATTATGAATAATAGATTTTGCTTTACTTACAGGAGAAACAATATTTAGAAGTTAGACTGAGTGTAAGGCATTTGCCAAAGGACACAGTGCTGGGCAATGGCTTCTAGAAACAGTACTAGGCAGTTGCTAATGGACGCAGTTCTAAAAAAGGCTTTTCTTTGAGTTCGACGATTAATAAAAATTATATTATTTATATTATATTATTTCACAGTTCTAGAATGTTGCTATTAGACACAGCGATAGGCAATCACTAGAGTCGTATGATGCCACAATACTCTAGTCGCATCTGAGCCCGATGATATTGCCATAGGGTATTGTTCAGGAATGCAACCCTTTAAAGAAGAGCCTTTCATTTGTCTGTGTACGAGATTTGGCTGTTAATTTTCTTCTTTGTTTTATAAACAGCTCCATGAGATTTGTGACTGTTTTTATCATAGACAATTACATTTTATCATCATGTTTTCCAAACAATGTCACAGCATTCAATCTTATTTCTCTATTTGTATCAGTTTTTTTCAGCATAGAATTTCAATTTTTCAAAATTATATAAGAATTTCTATGACACAGACAGAGCAGGTTAGCTTCACTTGGTGTTCTTCATTGAGCGAGAAACAGCCAAAAGTTTATAACTAGATGCACTGGTTACTGACTTTTCCACTTAGGATCCCAGAAAAATGTTCGATCTATTTTCTGTTAAATAATGTAAGTAGAATTAGATTATAGTTTGTATCAATATTTAAAAGTTTTCATCTAGAAGTGTTTTGAAAGTTTTAGGCATGTAAAAGCGTAGAATGTAGAACTCATAAAACATTTCTTTATTCATTTAAGTCGTGTGATTCTGTTAAGAAATTGTACAGACATGACTTTAAGACACTATTACTTGTTAGAATCCTAACTGAGTCAAATGTGTGGACATTGTTACTAATTACTTATTAAAAAAAAAAAGGTACACCACTTGCATTGGAATGTCTTTCAGTAAACGTACCGATACATTTAAATTACTCCATTGTTTTGTCTCACTTAACATTCATCTTATTGGGGGAGGGGGCCGACCAACATATTCTTGAACCCGGGCCCACAGGAACCTATCTATCTATCTATCTATCTATCTATCTATCTATCTATCTATCTATCTATCTATCTATCTATCTATCTATCTATCTTTTTTAAAATAGCTCTATAATTTTTATTTGTATTATGACGTCATCCATACATTAAGTTTCTAATGCCAGGTCACTTTGTTTTGCAATCGTCGGGCTTCTTGAACTTTATGGATGACGTATTAGCACTGACCTAAATAAAGGTCGTATCGTTGACCTAATCACTCTTTTGTTTGTGGTTTAATGATATGGAACTTTCATATCATAACTTTTTTTTTGTTGGTCTTTCTCTCTTTCTTTCATTTATTTCTATAAAAAAATAGTTTCACAGTTACCAGGTATCATGATGTAATAAGTCTATGCGTAAAACTGCATGCACACTAACACACAGACCCACACACTCTCAGCCAAAGTGTGACACTTTAGTACATTCTATATTTCGTCTAAAAGTGTAAAACGTTTTAAATATTAAATTCCACTTATTGACTTGCACTCACTTGTTCGGTAGATGGAAACAAAGAAATTCGACAGTTTTTGTATTATGGTATTATCTATATATTATAGCTAGACTGGAAAACGGAACAAATTATTTTCCGATAAGGATCGGATCACAGACCTATATAAATACATTGTTATGCACGTAACTCTTCTTCAAGCTGTACGAGGAAGTCGCCCATTATCTAGGAAAATCTCTCTTTTCCGTCTTAGAAAGTAATGATCTTTAGTTTTCAAAGTTTAGAAGTGATGCAAAACCATATTGCGGATTTTAAATAGAATGGGCTAATAATCACATAACTTTACAGTCACGCAAATATATGAAATAAAGTGAATTCCTGTAAGTTTCCATTGAGATAATTTTTCGAAAATCCCAGATCGAAATAATTCTAGTCTGTTGATTTCAATCATCTTCTGTATGTTTAAATAGACTGATTACCTATTACCTACTATCTAAAAATTGCTAAATAATAATTGTGAGACGATAGTGCTCTTTTTTTCGATTTTCAATGACTACATTTAGATCTAAACAATTATGTTACATAGGTTAGGGTTGAAAAGAAGAAAAAAACATTACTTTTTATAACTACTTTACAAAACAACGACTTGTTTCATCTTTTTAAAAGTATTTTAAAAGATTCCCATGTCCAACCTAGGTATAATATATGTCTAGAACATTTTTTACCCCACCCCACCCCCCCTCCCCGAGTAAGAATAACGGTAAAGCTAATACATAGATCTACAACACTTTATAATATTGCAATAATAGGCCTTTAGATTTAGACTAGAAGACGGTGCGCCTAATGTTCCTGATCATTAAATCATTAAACTCTTGAATGGATAGGGACTACGTGAAGAAATACCTGAAGACGCATAGTCTGTTCAAGATTTTGTTTCTAGTTCTCTAGCCAAATTTAAATTCCATTTATTCTTTGAACATTTATAACGTTTTAAACTAGAGTTTGCCCAGCGTGACCAACGAGCCAGTACTTCCTGTCCCAACGTTATACACCATGTTATGGACGTTCGTTGACTTGTAGCACCAGACTGCTGGTAGACAACTTAACCTCTGTAGCTGTATTATATCAACTAATAAAAACTTGAAATAACTTCACTTCTTTTTGAACAATACTAAATATAACTTTTATTATAATATAGGCAAAATCAAGTTGATATGAGATAAAATAAATGTAGGCCTATTAGACTTAAGTAATAATATTTTTGAACAAATGTTACTCACTACAATAACACATCTTTTCAGTCTCGAGTTCTGGAGTCGTCTGTCCTAATAAGGCCAATGACGACAATCCCACCTATCTTGCATCATTCAAAAAGTTATCGCTAACCTCTTTCCATCGTCAATATAGAAACACACAAACTCACTCCTTAACACACCAGCTGTCAAATTTTTAGGAACATCGTTAGAGCCGTTTTCGAGATGTGTGTCCAGGTTTTTCCCAGAAGGTTCCACGAAGGTACGATTAGAACGTAGGTAACGCCCCCTGTTAGCTTGATTAAATAATAGAAGAGGAAGAAGGCCGCTCTTGCTAAAAAGACTCTGTATATAGGCTGATGGGGTACAGAAGCGTGTACCAAATGGAGAAAAGAAGCAAAAGGCATTCCCGAGCAAGATCAAAATTTCATCTATTTTTAGTCCGTCCGGACATTTTAACCAGTAAGCTAAAAAAAATATGAGTACACAAGACGTCTAGTAAGGAATGAAACAAAATAAATTTTTAACAAAATATATTGTTTTCTCTTTTTCTTTATATTATTTGCACTTTTACCAAAACAGAATGAATTCATTCTATAAAAGTTTATTTTTGTATTTCTTAAAATATAAATAAATGTAGCTCTATACACTACAAAGCCTACATAAGAGTTGTTTGATACACTATAACATGGGCCTATATGTGTAGCTGTAGATTTTATTTTTATGTAGCTTTTTACTAAGTCTAGCTTTATGTAATATAGTATTCATAAGGGGAGTGAGAGGAGTAACAGAAATATATTATGACATTTTAATTGCATTTATATTTATAGATATAGATAGATAGATAGATAGATAGACAGACAGACAGACAAACAGATAAAACAGACAGCCCGACAGACTGATAGATAGATAGATAGATAGATAAATACACAGGAGACACACATTGAAACAGGATGGAGGTGGTCCCAAAGAAAAAATCCTTCTCTGTCCTGCCCCCTCTCTCTCCCCCCAGTTGGAGTGTCCAGTGTTTGGAAAGATGTCGCAATACTGCGTCATTCTTTACATCCTTTACATCCTCCCAGTCACACATACTCTTCCCCCCCCTCCCCCGGCCTTCATCTCGATCTCTTCTACTTGCAGAACAACCCTTCGCTGGTCTATGTGCGTCGCATCACCCTCCCAAAGCCCGCCCCCCCCCCCCCCAAACCACTCAAGGTCAGAGTGAACCTGCCTGGCACGGCGTCTGTCTGCAGAGGATGATGAAATAGCGCCAAGATTTGGAAATGATCTTTTTTTTTCTTTTTGAACAAATCAATAATCAGTAAGCAATGTATTTGTTAGCGCGGAGGACGACCATTGGAAGTGAAGAGAGAGAGAGAGAGAGAGGGAGAGAGACGGGAGGTTGAGGAGGATACACTCAATTAGGCATGCAGCGTTCGTGTTGTTTATGTTATCATACTCTTAAATAGAGTTGATACACTTTGGTTGATAGAGTTGATACACATTGGTTGATAGAGTTGATACACTTTGGTTGATAGAGCTGATACATCTTACGTCCTTACCAACTCACAATAGTTCAAACAGGTGTTTTTTTCTCCTTTCATTTCAACCCAAAGGATTGTCTAGAGAATGTCAAATACTTATCATTTAAAAAAACATCAAAGAGTGACATCGATAACCCCCCAACAAAAAACATACTCTTCAAAGACTGTCAAGAGGTGGAAAAGACCTTTTAGTAGGCCTATAAATTATAGATCTATTAATTATCTACAGTGCTTTACACTTCACGTACCGCAGAATGCGTTGTCGTTCTTTGGCTAAAGTTCGGCCATAGATTTGAAAGACTTCAGCAAGAAATAGAAATACCTAAATACCGATGATAGGGCCTTATATTGTCTCTAACGAAGACAGGACCTTATATTGTCTCTACCGATGATAGGGCCTTATATTGTGTCTACCGATGATAGGGCCTAATAATGTCTTTACCGATGTTAGGGCCTTATATTGTGTCTACCGATGTTAGGGCCTTATATTGTCTCTACCGATGATAGGGCATTATATTGTCTCTACCGATGAAAGGGCCTAATATTGTCTCTAACGATGACAGGGCCTTAAATTGTCTCTTTCGATGATAGGGCCTTAAATTGTCTCTTTGATGATAGGGCCTTAAATTGTCGTGCTACTTACGCGCATGTAGCAGGTCCGAATCCTGTCAATGATTTTCGTTTTAACATTGAAAAAAAAAAAGAGAAATCGAGGACCACAATCACTTTACAAGTTAGAATATATTTATACTATCAGAACACACACCAGCTAGGCCCGCTGATAGGTTCCTCGGCTTTATATTGTTTATTATGGCAGGGACTTTCCCTACTTTTCTTTTTTTTTAATTTTATTGTAATAAACGGGACACATTTTCAATATCCCACTAATATAGCTTTTAGCCCGTGAATGAGTGCATCTGTGACAATGAAGTTTAACGACCCACTCTCTTCCCTTCTTTGCCTCTTTCTTTCTGGAACCCGAATTTGTGTTCATTTTTTGTTCATCCTGCGCATTTCTCCTACATAGACGTTTGACTTGATTTGGAAAGTCACGCGCTTTATAACAGACACACACACACACACACACACTCCAAAACATTCAGACACACGCACATATGCTTATGGTAGGTGAATTCTAGTATCTCATTTAGTTATCTGCTCCCCCCCTTTACTTTTTTTTTTATTACAAAGACAACCCTTCACTTTTTTTTTAGTTACAAAGACAAACCTTTACTTTTTTTTTATTACAAAGACAACTCTTCACTGTTTTTAAGTTACAAAGACGACCCTTTACTTTTTTTTTATTACAAAGACAACTCTTCACTTTTTTTTTTATTACAAAGACAACCCTTCACTTTTTTTTATTACAAAGACAACCCTTCACTTTTTTTTATTACAAAGACAACCCTTCACTTTTTTTTATTACAAAGACAACCCTTCACTTTTTTTTATTACAAAGACAACCCTTTACTTTTTTTTATTACAAAGACAACCCTTCACTTTTTTTAGTTACAAAGACGACCCTTTACTTTTTTTTAATTACAAAGACAACTCTTCACTTTTTTTTTATTACAAAGACAACCCTTCACTTTTTTTTATTACAAAGACAACCCTTCACTTTTTTTTAGTTACAAAGACAACCCTTTACTTTTTTTTATTACAAAGACAACCCTTCATTGTTTTTTTATTACAAAGACAATCCTTCACTTTTTTTTAGTGACAAAGACACTTTACTTTTTTTATTACAAAGACAACCCTTCACTTTTTTTAGTACAAAGACAACACTTTACTTTTTTTTAGTACAAAGACAACACTTTACTTTTTTTTAGTACAAAGACAACTCTTCACTTTTTTTTTTATTACAAAGACAACCCTTCCCTTTTTTTAGAACCCTTTATTGATCCAACCTTCACCACGCACCTTTCAAATTTTGAATATCTATAGCATCTATGGTTAGTTTTATGTTTGCATTCTTCAGTCATAAAAAAAGACTCTTGATCTATCTTTTTAATGCTATTAGGATTGATTTGTTTTTACAACGCATCACGTCTAAAAATTAAGTAGAAATGACATAAGGTATATTAATATTAATTAGACTTATGAAACAAATTCCTTTTTTTTCTTTATACATGTATATAGACAGCAGCATTTTGGGATAATATCGAAAATAAACTAGAAAGGCTTCATATGAAAAATTGCGGTTTTTCATGAATTGCGGTGGTCAGCTTACGAATCTGTCAAAACCGGTTCTTAGTGAGCGCCAAGGAAGTAAAAAAGAAACCTGTATATTTGTATAGAAAAATTTCAGATGATGAGATCTCTTGATCAGTAAGTCAGTAGTATTTTGCGCTTATCTATCTATATAAATATATAATTCTCTTCTTCCCTCAAAAGTTTAAACGAGTAGTAAGGAGTAAAGGAAAGATTGCTCTCTTATTTTTGTGTTACGGCCGTAGCGCAGCATGGTGTGAATGAAAATGGTTCGAATTTGGATATTGAAAGGAAGTGGGATGAAAAGGTGGAAGCCGGAAGGGATGGACAGGAAGTGAGTTGGGAAATATGTTGTTTACGTCATTTGTGATAATATTTAAGTATTTTTTGATTAACACTGCCTAGGGCCGGCCCTGCTAAATAGCGGCGTATGTGTCGAAAAACGACTTCACGTTTCTACTTAAAATATAAATATCATTGTAGATAATTTTACCACAAATTCATTTTCTGGTCTCTTTTTGTTAAATATTCCCTTCTACCTCTATCTCTAGGCGTAGTTTAACAATCTTCATTCACAGCTCTAAGTAAGAATGACGTCATATGTGTTTTATAATGCCGTTTATATATTGTTTTATCTTTAAAAAAGAACACACAAAAAAAAAAAAACACAAAAAAATGGCCACACTTTCTTTACAAATCACTTTCCCTGGTAGCTTCTACATTCAGAGTCTACTTGTGGTTTCTTTGGCTTTCCAATTTCATAAACGTGGAAATGTTAAAGGTCATGGTACCAATTAATCAATCAAAGAAAAAGTGAGGGCCAGTGGCGTAGCATCCATTTCGCGAAGGGGTTAAATGAACCCGGGCACACGACCATTTAGGGCCCACACCCGATGGTGTAACAATCATGGGGATAGGAGCGGATTTACCTCAATACAACATGCTCTAGCTTAGGGCCTTCAAGAAATATTTAGTAGTTACACGCAATATCAGGGGCCCCATATCTCAGCTTAAAGTCTTTTCAACTCTAAATACGGCACTGCATGGCGCGTAGGGGTTTCATATCACCTTGTACCATGACTAATGACCGATTGTGGCCTGCCCTACACTGCAATTTTGTAAAAATGGTTAAAAAATTTAAAAGTTTCCTTAAAATATTCTAAACGTCATATCAAACTTGATATTAATATCAAAACATCAGGTTCATTGTAACGTGGTGACGGTGTGTTGGTGGTGACATTTGGGTCCCATTCTTTCGTTTTTTTCCCTCCATGTTAATTAAACCGTTGATAGAATTACCTTTTTTTCTGCGATTTTTTTTTATTTAAGTAAGCATTTTTTTTCAGTTTTCTATTAGCAGAAATCTAGATTTAGACTTAAACTTAGCTATTAAACAAGCCAAAGAAACATCCTGTTTTGTTACTTAGGGAAACGTTCAAGCTGTTCACTTTGAAGCTACTGATCGTGACTGAACTGGGGAGGGGGGGGGGGGTTTAAAACAACAATTTTTTACTATAGAGCGATAATTATATTTATCGTGTAATAATGTCTTTCACTTGAATGGCTGCTTAGTCGTCTGATATGGGCACTGGAAAGTCGTTCAGATGGTCTCGAGTTTATACTCTGACACAGCACCAATGTTGTTTGTTTTCCAACCGAATCATCAAAAACGAAGAAAGATAGGCCTTCTAATGACTTAATGACTTCACTTCATCAACAAGCTTGCCAAACATACAAACAACACGAACGACTGAGAACAGTGGATGATGTAAACAAAGAGCACATTGAAGAAGTTGACAATTACTGACTGAAAGTAATTCATCGCATAGTGAATGGTAGTTTTAACTTTAGAATGCAACATACTTTCATATAGTATCGTTTAGGTGACAAGTAACAACGAAAATGTCTAATCAGTACATACATTCTTAAGAAAATAGACCTTTTGAGCAATGCAATTTTATCAAAATCTGCGCAAAGAGAATTAAAAATGTACTAATTTGCATTTTGTTCAGAAAATGTTTTGTAAACTTTGATAAAGAAATACCCATAGAACTTGTAATTAGAGAGTCATTTGTAGGTTTTCATATTAGTGAGAACCAGAAGTCTGCAGTATTGACTGAACTAATACTCTAAAGTAATAAAATATCACCATCTTTATTTCAATTACTTACGATGCAAAGGCAATGATGTTTTTTTTTTAATATGAACGGACAGTACAGTAGCCTTCAGGTAATGTTTCAACAAAAGCAGCCGCCTGCGCATTATGTTCCCTGTGTTAAGCAGTACTTAAACATGGTCTTAACTCTTTCTCTTAACTCTTTCTGGTGGAATCAACGTTGGTATCGTCAATTAGGAGAGAAAGAGTTAAATGATTCTATCAGCTGTGATCATGTACTTGCATTGAAATGTCTTTTAGTAAATACATACAAACTACTCGATTTCTTTGTCACACAAAATATTTGTCTTATTTTGGGGGGGGGGGGGGGTAGCGAAAACAAGAAAACAAAGTCTCGTTGTTTTGTATTTGTTTGCATCTGAAGCCTATCGATTTCATTTTCAAATCTAATTTGGCAAACAGAAGTGAGGGAGAGAAAGGAATTCAATTGGAGGATCTCTTTCTCTCTCTCTCTGTTTGTCTCTCTCTCTCTCTCTGTCTCTCTCTCTATCTCTCTCTGTCTCTCTCTCTCTATATATATATATATCTCTCTCTCTGTGTGTCTCTGTCTATCTGTTTGTCTCTCTCTCTCTCTCTCTCTCTATATATATATATATATATATCTGTGTGTGTCTCTGTCTATCTGTCTGTCTGTCTCTCTCTCTATCTCTTCTCCTTTTTGTGATGATGTGATGTTGTCAACAGATGTCAGCGTTGCAAGCGATGTACCAAATGATGTGATGTTGTCAACAGACGTCAGTGTTGCAGGCGATGTACCAAATGATGTGATGTTGTCAACAGATGTCAGTGTTGCAGGTGATGTACCAAATGATGTGATATTGTCAACAGACGTCAGCGTTGCAAGCGATGTACCAAATGATGTGATGTTGTCAACAGATGTCAGTATTGCAGGCGATGTACCAAATGAAGTGATGTTGTCAACAGATGTCAGTGTTGCAGGCGATGTACCAAATGATGTGATGTTGTCAACAGATGTCAGCGTTGCAAGCGATGTACCAAATGATGTGATGTTGTCAACAGATGTCAGTATTGCAGGCGATGTACCAAATGATGCGATGTTGTCAACAGATGTCAGTGTTGCACACAGCGTATTGCAATGTATCAAATGATGAGATGTTATTTGATGTCAGTATTGCAGAATAATGCGACGTATCAAATTATGTGATGTTAATTAATGTCAGTGTTACAGGCTGCTTTTGTATCATCCGATGATGTGGCATTGTCAGTTGGAGATGGTCTTACAGCTTGCATGTTGCGATTCATCAAACGATTTGTAGTTTTTAGTCTGATCTCAGGGTCTGATCTCAGGGTTGTAGCTGCTTAATGTGTCAAATGTTTTGATATTGTCAATAGAATGGCAATATATCGCTGGTTGTTTAATGAGAGGTATCAAATAATAGGATGCTAATTTAATGTCACTTGGTGCTTTGACATCGAAGGATGTAAACAAAAGCGTAATCGATGTTGAAGTAAAATAAGCATGACGTCTGCCGATGTTGTCACTTCTTTGAAATTGTACTGGTCAAACATCGAGGTTACTAACCGAAATGCTGGTCAGAGTTGTCAACAGTTTTTTTTTTGTTAGGAAGTAACAGGTCATTGTGCTTCTTTTGAGAAGGTGACGAAATACTTTTTAAAAAAAAATGTCGTTTCTTCCTTATTGAGTTATTACACCCCAAAGTGAGAACTATAATGTAAACAAGAAAATAATTTTTAAAAATACTAAAAAAACAACAACAATCAAAGCTCATATTAAGGGTACTTGTATCAATTAGTTTGGACCAGTCATGTAATTAATTAAATTTGTAATAAATCTAAGCATTTATAAAAATAAAAAAAAAAAAGGCGGGGAGGGGGGGGGAACGACCTGAATTCGAAAACATGGCCCAAGCCTTCTCAGGCTTCTCAAGCCAACACGCTAACCGCTCTACTAGTGGAGAGCTTATAAACATGGAAGATTGTATAGTTATCTATTGTTTCTATAGTCTCGTCCTATTTTTCAGGTTTGTGTTCACTAAGATTCAGACGATGACCTGTAAAGGGGACTAATTCAGCTCATACCATCACCCCAGTCAAGTACAATTTCTTTCCCTTGTTCGATACACTAAACATAATAATTTATTACTAATAGTTAATCAACTAATTGTATTTTTTTTTAAAATTGATTCTTTTGTTGTTAGGTTAAAGAAATAGTTGTGCAAAATTTGATCCGAGATTGGGTGTGGAAGAAATCAATTGTACAAACTCTTTACCAGACAGACAGTCAGAAGGTTTTAAGGCAGTGGTTCCCAATTTTTTGTCTCGTAGACCCCTTGTCATGTTTTCTGGTTTACGGTAGACCCCTTGCTTAACGTGTATTGCGTTTTTTTGCAAATTCACCAAATCAATTTTTAAAAAAACTTATATCTAACTGTAGTGAGTCGAAGGATGAAAAAGTAATTTAAAGCTTCATTTTAAGTTATAGAGATCTTTTTTATTGATAAAATCCCGATTTAAACTAATTAAAATAACAATTTATATATATTACTAGAATCACAAAACACACAGTAAATGTTTTTTTCAGGTTTATCATCCGTTGCTACGGTTATTATGTTTCATATAGGAATTTGTTGTTCTATGAAATAGTCCTTCAAACATTAATTAATTTATTAATTTGCCTTAAGTCTCATTGTAAAAATCTTCGCAAGGAGCAGTTTCTAGATCTTTCACGTCTGGCTCAAATATTGGGTTCGCGGAACTGTTTTCATTACAAGAGAAGGGGAGAAGACGAATAACTGGAGCCTAAAACAGTCAGTTTTAGGCAAGAGGGACTCATTTGCCTTGGCTAGCGACCCACCTAGCAGAAGGAAAACTGAATTCAAACCTCTGCTGCCTTGCAGCTATACCAGAACATGGGAACTGTTTCATGGATCAACCCTGAGGAAAAATAAGGACCCTCAGGCAGTTGCAGGAACTTGCAGCACACAGCGCTACACCCTGTCAGAGCTTGCGACGCCGCTAATTCCAAACTGTATGTCATTTGCAAAGAATTACATAATGTGCCCCTTGAACTGTATTGTTGCTTTAAAACTTTCGTTTAATAATATCAGATGTAGGATTGTGTAAAACAGTTTTTGAAACTACTTCAAGGGCTGGTAAAATAAATGTTTTATCTATAATGTTTTTCCTGTTTGGGTATAAGTAAAGCGATCTGGTAAGACGCTCACAAACCACCATCTTCTCTATGTGATGTTAAGTTAAAGAGAGATTTTGTGGGTCTATTCTGAACTTTATCTTTGAGAGTTCGAAAGTTATTCAAACCTTTATTTTTTTACCAGGATGGCATCGTCTCAAATGATCCTCCAGTGTAATTAGTTCATATCGACATGAAAAGTCACTTAGGCCACCGCTTGTTTGACAAGGAAAGCATGAATCCCAATTTTAAATAATCAACGCTGTAAAATCTACATTTCTGTTTGTTTAAGATTACTTTCCATGATTTTAGACCCCATCTCATAGACCACCACTTTCTTTTTTTCACTTTCGTAGACCTCTTGGAAGTCTTCGTAGATCCCTGGGGGTCTATGTAGACCACTCTGGGAATCACTGGTTTAAGTAGTATGGGTGCTAATTTTGAAGATACCCCACCATATTCCCATATTATCAAAATGGTTTCATTGGCTTAGCCTAGTTACTTATGTGAAAAGCCCCTCTCCCGTCCTTTTAACAGACAACCTGAAAGCCATTGCAACTTTTTTTTGTCATCTGCTTGAAAGCTGTGAGAGGGAAAGGTGTGGCTGCGTCAACGTTGTGACGTCATTCTTGTAGAAGTTTGGCCAGAGCAGACGTGAAGTGTAATGGAACTTGAAATTGAGGCTAAATAATCTCCTCCCACTTTTCTGTATCCCCTCCATATCATCTCAACCCTCCCCCCCCCCAACACAAAATTTACCCTAACACCCTCCCGAACCCAAGCAACCTACATTTTTTTTTACAGCCTGCCGGCTTACTCTACCAGTTTGTGTGATTTCTCGTCTCAATTATTTTAAATGTATATCAATGACGTCTGCTTGTTGTTTTTTTTTCTTTGGTTATTTATCTTTTCGTTTGTGTTTACGTGAGATTTGAGAAGAAAACATATTGATGACTCTTTATTGTTTTCTCTCTCTCTCTCTCTTTTTTTTTTTTTAGAGGTTGCGGTTTTATTCGTCTGTCTTATTGGCGAGGTTTGCTTAGTGCACCTAAATCTAACTAGGTTACTTTGATAGAAATAAAACTTGTTGGGGAGGTCTCATTGTTTTAATCTTTTCAAAACAACTTATCCTTCCCACGCTTTTGTTATTAATAAAATCAAATGCAATGAAAAAAAAAAAAGGAACTATCAAGAATAAGCAATTTTTATTGCTCAAGAATGCGAAACATTCCTCATAAGAAAAATGCGATAATTGAACATAAGGATTTTATCCGATCAGATTTTTTTTTTTGCTGGATGATTTGGTGTTTACTTCAACTCCCTTGTTCTCCGGAAGGCAGCCCCTGCAGCCATTTTGCAATTTGCAATTTGCAAGAGGCCTATCTTTATCCTCTAATAAAAGGGATTCGCAACCTTGAATCAAGGCTAAAAGTATAAGCATCAGACAATATCGGACATGTTTTCATGTTCTTTTTGATCATTCAGTTCCCACCATAAATTTAAAAAAAAAAAAAAAAAAAAAAAAAAAAAAAGTAAATATTGATGTTTGGGGCGTTTAAGATAAACATCCACCTTTTTCTCATTTTTGTTCCCCAGTACAGTCCTTACCGAAAGGTCAATTGAGCGCATTAAGTTCAGCAGTTTGAATCAGAAATGTCTGCCTCCACCAAAGAAAAAAAAAACGACTTTTGTAGAAGCTACCGAAAAAAAAAAAAACGACATTACTACGTTGGAATCCAAAGTCTACCATTTTCAAGTGCTACTTACAAATATGCTAACATTGGAGTCGATGCAAAATTAGTTTTTGTTATTGTCTGAGACGAATTTTGGGTGATAATTACCTTAACCTTAGGAACGAGGTCAAATGAGTAGCCAGGTTGTCACGTGATCTCAATGGCTGACCTTGTTACGCAGAAAAAGAGTTAGGTGGACAGGTAACCTGCATAGTCCTTTAAATCGTTGCTCATATCGTCTGCCCAATGATGGGAGATGAATAGAAGGTCACGTGATCACACGGAAAGCAAAGTGCAGTAGAGACAAATTATTGCAGACGACAAAAACGTTCACCACTGAGACGATGCGGTGAAGATTGCGCCAGTGAACGTTGAAGAACTCTGGCTGCAAAGTGCGACCCACGGTGCATTCTGGGCTAACTAGAGCGCGTGTGAACGCTCGCTTTTACAAACTAGTTCACTTACGTCACGCATGTGGTGATTCGAAAAAGATCGTGACTCTGATGTGAGCACAACCCTAACACAGGTATTAGGTGAAACTTAGTGCTATTAGAAAGATAATACTCCGCGGGGCCATGATACAGCTGTACTCTCTCTTTCAATCTACTCTGTCTATTACTTTTAAGCGCGACGTTCACAGCAGGCCCTTTGCCAAGATGTTGGGAAAAGGAGTAAAAATGTGTGTGTGTGTGTGTGTGTGTGTGTGGTGGGAGTTGGGGTAAGAGCAGAGGAAGAGATTAAAAAGAAAAAAAAACGCGAGAAGAAGAAGAAGAAAATAGTTCAGCACAGGCTAAAAATAGAACAGCACGCTCTAAAAATAATCCGAATCAATTTAATGATTTTTGTTGTTGTATTTATCATTACCTCGTATCCCTGTTTCTTGCTTTAGTGATTGCGTTGATAGAAAGCTGTGCTCGATGATAGTGAGCTGTGTAAGTTGATGGCGTGCTTTGTATGTTGATAGTGAGCTGTACATGTCGATAGAAGAGAGCTGTGATGTTGTTTTTAAAGTTTGCTGCTGTAGATTTGAGTGTTTTGAGTATGGTGTATATGGATGTTTGTGTGTTTGTCTGAAAAAGAGAGAGATAGGGAGAGAGGGGGTTTGACTGTTTAAAAAAATTCTAGCATCTGGTGACTTATGCCCTATTTCTACTACAGGCTCTAGGAATGTTTCAATATTTAATACTAATTCTGTCCGACTCTTTCTTGCATTATATTCTGACTTATAGCTGCTTGGCTTGTTTGCCTGCCTAAATGTCTGCTTTGAAAGTCTGCCTTATGTTTGTATGTCTGTCTTTGACTTTTTTCACGTCTGCTACTTGTCTTGCTTAAAAGCATTTTGAATTGCTTCCCCTCTTCCTAAATGTTGTTCTCGTAACAAAGTGTTACCAAGCCCCTTCCCCTATTCCCCCCCCCCCCCTGTTTATTACCCATCTATTTATAGCTACAATCTGAGCAGGTGAACTTGTTGGCGTAATTAAGGCTCTGATATTTTACCGCCAAAATGTGTGAGTCTGTTATTACCTTATCGTCTCAAGGTTTTGCGTCACACATTTTAAACCTTTCAACATACGCAATGCCATATAGAATTACATATAGAATTACATATAGAATAGCAGCCCTATAGAATAGAAGATAGAATCAGATATAGACTAATAGAATGATATGAATGATATATGATGATGATATATATGATATATATATATATATATATATATATATATAAATTCCCCTTGCAGACCTTGTGGTCTATAGGGCTGGTCATTTGTTTCTGTGGTCTACGGTTAACGAGGGTGTCAGATGGCCAGCACAACGACCAACTGCCTACTTTTCCCCAACTAATGTCAGGTACCCATTAAAGGTGGATGGGCACAGAGGCGCCCAAAGATCCCGGAATTAAAAAGTCTTCACCAGAATTCGAACCCGGGACCAACGTTCGGAAGCTAAGCGCTTTACCGCTAAGCCACCGCACCTCTATGATATATAGAATAACATACAAAATAACATATATAATGCTACATTGAATTACATATGGAATAGCGTATGGAATGACAAATAGAAAAGCTACGGATGGCTGCGCGCTGGACTGTCAAACCCTGCCCGCTGCCATCCCCTTTCGTCCTGCGGGAGGTTTGCACTAAGAAGTAAACTATCTTCGACTCTGAAGGAACATCCGAAACATGTAAAACATTTTACAAACAAACATTTTACAAACACTAAATAGCAGCGCCAGACTTAACCATTGTGATCAAGAAGTCATGGAAGAGAACAAGTAATCTACTATGTATATTCATTCGTCACTAAATAACAGGGCCGGACTTAAGCATTGTGGGGCCCTATGCGAAACGGATTTCGCGGGGCCAAGTTTGGGTAGGGAAGCGGACAATAAGTGAAATTTAAGAGTTTGTATTGGAAAATAAACCTCTCTATACATTTTATTCATTCTTTACTACGCACAGAACTACATTACGAGCCTTGCGTGTAGCAAAGTCATACAGTGTATCATGAAAATTTTATTTCCTGCATAGATCACGCTCAATAGCAAGAATTACCAAATGTTTCAATCTATCTTTGAGAATTGTTGACCTCAAGTAATTCTTCATTAGTTTTAGGCGCGAGAAGCTTCTTTCACCAGATTACCCAATTACGGCTAATGCATAATGCCGTTTTTATTTATCGCGCGTAGGATTTGTTTTTTCCGTATATTGTAAGGACTTTTTCGTATATTTTGTAATTTCGGGAGATTTCCAGGAGCTCCTGGTAAATCGACAGGAGGGCAAGGGAAATTTGTTTTAAGTTATTATATGATTTCATTTAATAATTTATACACCTAGAATTAGCGCTGGTCCTATGAAAGTGCGGGACCCAATGCGGTCGCATAAGTTGCAGTGGCCTAAGGACGGCCATGCAAAATAGCGGCGTATGCTAGGCCGCCGTTCGACTAGTGCCATATTAAATGACTTAATGACTTAAGAAAGGCATTTATTAAAAACACAGTCAATGTTCACAGTCACATGAAAAAGTGTTCGAGATTAACCTTGGTCGTTCTAGGACGGAAGGAGGCCAACTAACAATTAATAACATTGGAAATCTTGATCTTGTAGCATAGAACCTCACAATTGATACCTTTAGAATTGTTAACAGAGATACATGAACAGAGGAAATTTGTGCAGAATGATAAAAAACAACAACATCATCAATACATATTCATACACACTGACCTATAAAATACACAATAGCACATCCAGACTCTTACAAAGATCTACTGTCATTCTTATTGTTTAGCTAAGGAAGTTTACATATTTATTAAATTATAAACAAGAGAGAGAGAGAGAGAGAGAGAGATCTATTGATCTTGTTCAAATTTAAAGTGACGCGGTACAGATTCCGAAACACGCAAACTAAGGCCTTAAAAAAAAACATAAATTGACCATCTTGACCTAGTTTCTCACGTTTTTTTTTTGGTATCTACTTCCTTACTCCCATCTCTCACCCTTA
The DNA here is from genome assembly GCA_030265305.1 of Biomphalaria pfeifferi. Classification (NCBI taxonomy): domain Eukaryota; kingdom Metazoa; phylum Mollusca; class Gastropoda; family Planorbidae; genus Biomphalaria; species Biomphalaria pfeifferi. Next base: position 678,664 of record JASAOG010000072.1, read on the forward strand.
AACCTTTAATTTTTTTTTTTTGTCTTCTAGATAGATGAAGTAAAAAGGGGGAGGGGGGGGGGTTGATAGGTTATTGAAGCTTGGGGTGGAGGGACATACAGAATTGGGTCAAAGTTAGGTTTCAAAAGGGGTGGTGGTGGTGGCAATGTGAGTGATGGAGCATACATTCTGAATAAGTATGTGTTTATGCTCACGCCAGGCTAGTGTGTGAGCAGGTCAGTCAGCTGCTTTCACTTGTGTGATATATAGTTCAGGCTAAATATAGCCTCACGCGCATAGCTCAGCTCAATAGAGAAGGAGACGTTTTTTTTTCTTGTTTTTTTTTTTTTTTTTACCTTGCTCTCCCATCTTTTATCCTCGCGCACGCGCTGTCTCCCCATCCACCTCTTCCACCCACCCCCCGCCTCTCAACCGATTAATAATGAGACAGGTCCAATGACGTCACAGGGAGTTTTCCGTTGGTATATCGCCTCTATTTATGAGGCAATGACGTCAAAAACTCCCAATAAAACAAAACGGAGGGATAGCCAGGCAACGACTCCTCAGTAGTGTCCTCAGCTCAGACACCTTGGCCAGACCGCACAGAAAAGGAGTGGGAATTCAATACATCAATATTCATATATGCATATTATTTGTAAATTAACATATACCTTTAGTTTATATATATATACACATATAGATGTATAGACCTCTATTTTGATTCCACATGTCTCGTTAAAGAGCAAGACATGGACAAGTGTGATATTTCGAAATAACACAGTCCTGTTTACGTGAGATTCGTAATAACCTCTTATTCAACGAAACTGGATCCTTCTATGTGCACTTAAATTTACTTAATGGTGTTTATTACGCATGGAAACAGACAACAAAAAAGTGAAAATAAATTAAAAGATATTCAACTAAATAAAGGTAAGAGTACCCTACATTGAAGGACGTTCTCAATTCTTTTACATATGCCAGTTATGATAATTTTTAATGTACTAAAAAAAAAACTTCGGCCATTTCTACAGGAAAGGATCATTTCTACATTTTTAGCGTCATCCATAAAGCATAAATATACATTTTAAAATTCTTTTGTTGTCTATGACAAATTTGCAGTTGATTATTCAAAGTCATAGTTTATTAAAAACACACAAAACACAAGATATTTATTCCAATCAAAAGTTAGTAAAACGTAAAAGTGGCTCTTGTTTTAGAAAATTAAAGTTTGAAATGATTTTGTGAGAAAATACAATTAGATTATATAGTTTTCCTAATGTAAAAAGTATATTCATCATTCTAGAAGAATGCCGTTAGACTCCGAACCCATATATATGCTCCCTCAAAACTTACATCTATACAACTTTGAATCGTTGAAGATGTAACTATTAATTCTTATGACTTGTGTTGAGCGCCTAGAATGTTACACACAAGATAATAGAGGATACGACGCGACTTTTTTTTTTTTGTTTTTCAAACACCGTACATACGTCACGATGGAAAATATTGATTTGTTTCGTCCCCCCTTCCCCAGCCCTCTCCACCCGCTCCCCGCTAACACATGTACGGCTCGTGCGTCTTCTCAACAATTGCTTTCTATAAAACCTAGTAAAACCTAGGCATCTCTTCACATATAATAGAATATTACATTTCCTCACAACGTGATGGCTTCTTTATTGGATGAGTATCAGCATGATAATCACGTATTGCTTGGCGCGCATGTTACTGTTATCTAGATGGTCTACCTGGTCAGGTGTCCTAGAAATCAGAGTAGCTCTTTCGTTCCAAGGCTTCTTTCTCAAAAAGCTCACATTATATAGTCTTAGAGTTGACCATAGAAAATGTCTTAAGGTTTATATCACGCGTACAAGCTAAAATTCTATTTAGACTAAAATGTATTAGTTACAAGAAATTTGAAGCAATAGATGGTCAACATTTCAATCGTGAACCAACAGAAAAAAAAAATTTAAAAAAATAAAATCTTAAAAAACAAAACAAAGCTTACATACTATATCTTTTAATAATCTAGAAGTTATTTCCTGTGTTCGATATAAAACAATAATTAATGGGCCAATAGGTTAATTTTAAAATTGATTCATGTTTAAATAAATATTTTTTAAGGTTTCAACTTGATGCGAGAATGGGCGTGTTCTATTGTCTAAGGGGACGAGACCCTACATAATTAGCCATATATGTGAATACTGAATGTTTAATTCCCTTTTTGGTATGAAACAAAATAATTGATTACCAATTATTAATTCAACAATTATGGTTAACTTTATTTTATGGATTCATGTCTAGTCTATGCCAATGAATAATTGTGCATAGTTTCAACTTGATCCGAGAAGGGGTGTGGGAGAAAAATTGTATACAAACATTTTACCAGACAGACAGAAAGACAGATGTAGTTGAAATAAGCTTTGTAAGAGTAGAAACAAAAGTTGTTTTAACCAATATGTTCCTTGTTGACGATAAACGGAAGTTCCATCCTGAACATTGTTTCAACCAATATGTTCCTTGCATGGTTCCTTGTTGATGATAAACGGAAGTTCCATCATGAACATTGTTTCAACCAATATGTTCCTTGCATGGTTCCTTGTTGATGATAAATGGAAGTTCCGTCCGGAACATTGTTTCAACCAATATGTTCCTTGCATGGTTCCTTGTTGATGATAAATGGAAGTTCCGTCCTGAACATTGTTTCAACCAATGTGTTCCTTGCATGGTTCCTTGTTGATGATAAATGGAAGTTCCGTCCGGAACATTGTTTCAACCAATATGTTCCTTGCATGGTTCCTTGTTGATGATAAATGGAAGTTCCGTCCTGAACATTGTTTCAACCAATATGTTCCTTGCATGGTTCCCTGTTGATGATAAACGGAAGTTCCGTCCTAAAAATGTGTCCATTATTTCACACTTTGTCTAAGTCACGAACAAACAAAATGAAAAATTTGAATGATTTTGACAATTAAGTTGGTTTGTTAGAGCGTAGTGCTAGTAAAGCGTACGTCGTGGGCTCGATTCCCACACATGCCTTTTAAAATTTTTGTTCAAGACAACAAAAATTTGAATGTTTAGTTGACTAGATTTTTTGAGCATAGAAATTGCTGAATTTGTTGTTTTTTTTAAAATATAGAATCCTATTACTTGTTTTTGTACTGGTCACGTTTAATGTGCGCAGTTCTATACTAACTGTATGTATATTGAAGGCCTGATACAATGATTTATATATATGATACTTACAGGCTGTATTATTATTACACATACACGCACGCACGCACACTGGAAAAGAAAAAGTCACTTTGACTTATTGCCTTAAGAATATATCTATATTGTGTCCAAACATTCTACATTATTAGTATTATTGCATCATTTTTTAAAAATTATTAATGTTTTTGTTATTATTATTATTATTTTTATATTAGAAACGAACGAGTATTCATTTTTAACACTCAATCTCAATGAGTGACAATTGATCTTCGTATTACAACTTCTGTATTACCGCTAGTAAGTTGTTCTTTTTGTTTGTAAATAAGTTTTCAAGTTATGATTGCTAATGATGCATTCATCAGTTATAGAGGGAGAGTCGAATGATTGCTAATGACACATTCATAAGTCATAGAGGGAGAGTCGAATGATTGCTAATGACACATTCATAAGTCATAGAGGGAGAGTCGAATGATTGCTAATGACACATTCATCAGTTATAGAGGGAGAGTCGAATGATTGCTAATGACACATTCATAAGTCATAGAGGGAGAGTCGAATGATTGCTAATGACACATTCATCAGTTATAGAGGGAGAGTCGAATGATTGCTAATGACACATTCATAAGTCATAAAGGGAGAGTCGAATGATTGCTAATGACACATTCATAAGTCATAGAGGGAGAGTCGAATGATTGCTAATGACACATTCATAAGTCATAAAGGGAGAGTCGAATGATTGCTATTGACACATTCATCAGTTATAGAGTGTATTCATTAAAATTATTTTGTGCTACTAGCGAAGAGCTTAAATCACAAACTTATCATTACCTTTTAAAACAGATCTTTTCTACACTTCCTTTTATTTTTACACAGGATACATCAAAAAAAAAAAAAAAAAAGATCTAGCTATTTATAGCTTTTCTCCAGTAAATAGAAAAGGCACTTTTTGGGACTGATGTTTGTTATTGCAATTTTTTTTCACGCAATTTTTTCTTGCAAGGATTTAAAAAAAAATTGTTTTGCAATTTTTTTCTTGAATTATTCTATTTCTTGCAATCTTTTGCCTTGCAATTTTTTTCTGGTAATGTTTTTTATGAAATTTATTTGTAAAGATTTTTGTTTAAATCTCCATACAGGGGCGCCGCGAGGGTTGTGGCCGCCTGCGTGCGAAATTTTAAAATATCGCCTCTCCCCCCAACCATTTTTTTAAGGAAAAGAATTCATTAATAAGACTGAGCTAAAAACTGTACAAAGTGCCTTCTAATTTCAATCCCTTTTTGTAGACCATTCCTTTGTTTTCCATTCATATACGCACCGTTGTTATATCCCAAAAGGACAACCATGAACCATGCAATATGAACAATTTCGAATTTACGTTTATTCAAAAATCTGAACTCTTTGTTCATTCTGTTAAACATTAAAAATGAACTATTTCTGACTATTTGCTTATGCTCCTATATTTGCAATGATGAATTTATAATTGATGAGCTGCGGCGGGTATATTGTGATAAACAGTGTAAATGATCATGGTCTCTATACAATTCGTCAATAACCTTTCCTGCTCAACAGTGTTCTATAATCTGGACGTAGACTGTTAATTTGTTTGTATTCTGTGTTATTGTAAGGTAAAGAATAATCCGAATAAAAAAGAAAGACTCGAAATACCAAAGCCATTTCCGGTGGTAGGTTTTTCAACGTTCCGTAAACTTTGATAATGATTATCGCGGATGTATTTTGGAGAGATGTGCATTATGTCCACAATCCTCTGGCATACGCGGATTCAGAGGTGCCTACACATTAATCCAACACACCACTGGTACAAAATGACGTAACTCAGCGCTGAATATTTTTCTTGAGTTTAATACAAAATAAATATTCCAAGTACAGGTCATTTATACAATGACTAGAACTAAAACACAGTACGGCATTAGAAGAGCTATTTATTCTCCAATAGTGAGGTCCGCGAGTTTGTTGGTTTTTAAAGAATGTAAGGAAAAAGAAAAGAATTTTAAGCCATACTTAAAACATAAATTTTAGTTTGTTTATTTTTATTAATTTAACACTATGTATATTCGACTGAAAACAAATATTACAAACATCCCGCGAAAATTTAAGGCCAAAACGTTGTATGCACCTATGGAAAAACCCCTGGGAATTCCTCACGCGCCTCTATTTTATTTTGCTATAGTTTCCAAATTTTTTAGTTATCAAAGGATAATGGAATAATTAAAATAATTAGAATTTATATAAAATACTCAAGTAATTTTTGTTTTTTAAACTAAAAAATAAAAAAAAAAGTTACCTTGGAATAATGATTTGGCTGCCCCCTAAATTCGACCGCCAGCGTGCAATGCACACATTGTACAATAGGAAGCGGCGGTCCTGTCTCCACGTTTTGCTTACTATCTTTTTTTTTCCTCGCAACTTTGTTTTTTAGCCTAGGACTAATTTTTTCTCCCTACGTTTTTTTTTCTTGCCTCGTCTTTCGTTTGCAATGTTGTTTTTTTCTTGCAGTACATTTGCATTGCCTTTTTTTTAAAAATGCAATTTGTTTTTCTTCCAATATTTTATCAAATTTATTATTTAATTCAACATTACTAATACTTAATGCTAAATGTCTTTTGGTTTGTACGGTATATGCAAAAAAATAAATAATGATGCAATAGAGACTGATCATATGGAGATTCAGTATTCTATCCTTTGATCTACAAAGTTTAGGCTTACGTATAGTCTAAGAGTTTAGGTTGTTTTGTTTAGTTTACTTAAGTATTTGAACTTAATTAGAAATGGATTATTTTTTACAATGCTTATATTAACTCACTCTGTCTGGTAAAAAGTGTGTACAGTTATTTCTCCGACACCCATTCTCAGATCAAGCCGAAACTTCATCAATTATTCATTAGCATGGACAAGACATGAATCAATAAAAACAAGTAACAAATTAGTCTACTAATTACTGGTAATTAATTATTTTGTTTGATACCAACAATGAAAACTAATCCTTCAGTATTCACAGATATGACTAAATGTGTGTGGTTTAGTCCACTTAAATAATTGTTACGGCTATTTCTCCCTCACGAATTATCCGATCAAGTTGATACTTTAATTAATTATTTATTGTTGCTAACAAACCTTGAATCAATTAAAAAAAAAAAAAACAACCGATTTGTCAATGAATTATTGGTAATTATTTTTTTTAAATTTCAAATAAGGTAAATAGCTTGTACATTGTTGATAGATATAATTTTAAGGGCGAAGTTATACCACTTTACATAATCTGTTGTTTTTTTTTTTGAAAATTGTTTATGTTACTTCATACTTTTTATATTTGTCTGTTATAGTATTGTAGAGATTTTATTGCAACCACAAACCTATATTGACATACTTATTATAACTTACAATTATATATTATAACTTAGAACTATATCTTATAAAATAATCTTTTATCACTGCTTGAAAATGTCCCAGAGGATTTTGTTTTATTCTATAGTTACTTATATAAGATATTTGATTCTACCACTAACAATGCAATTAACTTGGAATGTCTACATTATCTAAGATATGCCTACCAATCAATCCTAAAATCAATGTGTGTAGATTTGAATTTAGTCCTAGATCTACATATTTCTAAACCGAGATTTATGTTTTAGGACTGGTATTAATTTATTTACAATCCAAAACCAATCTGATTCTAATTCTAGACTTACATAAAATATATTTGATTGCTCATAAATCTAGCATGGATAGAAAAACAAAAAGATTGATACATAAGGTCTATTAGTCTACATATACTTAGGTCTGGGACTGATGGCAATTCTGAAAAAAAAATTAATTAAAAACTGAATTGCGAAATATGGAAATTTTATAATTTCCAAACTTAAAATTTAACATAATATTTTTTTGCAGAATGAAGCGCGAGTTCGAAGGAAATGTATCGTCCATTTTTTATATATTTTTTATATTATTTTTAATGAAAAAAAATGGCAACGTGTACTGTCTAGATGTAATATATATGTAATCAGATTACTACACTTAAAGAGACAAATAAAAATGCAGTTTTTTGGATTATGGGTGATTTCAACCTACCTGATATAAATTGGAAAACACTAACCATAGATAAACACCAAAACCTTAAGGACATAAATGAGCTTTTCATAGAAACTTTACACAACCTAAGTTTAGATCAAATCATTAAAAAGCCAACTAGATTAAACAACACATTAGATCTCTTCTTAACCAACAGACCTGGATTAGTAGTTGATTATGATATTATCCCTGGTCTATCAGACCATGAGATCATAAAAATACACAGTCAGATAAAAGCAGTAGCCAATACAAAACTCAAAAGAAAAATCTTACTCTGGAATAAATGTAACCTAACACAACTACACCAAGCTGCATTAAACTTTCAACAAACATTCTTATTTGAAAAAGACAATAACCAACCAGTCGATGACCTCTGGAATTTCATCAAAAACCATCTTAAAAGCATTATAGAAAATCATATACCAACTAAATACACATCAAGCAAAATAAATAAATGCTGGTTTAATAATAGACTAAAGAAGCTTTTTAAACAGAAGGAAAACCTATATAGAAAATTTAAAGAAACCAAGGCAGAAAGAGTTCACAAAAAGTATATAAAAATTAAACACCTAACCCAAAAAGTAAGCAGACAGCTGCAGAGTGAATACATAAACAATGTAATATCTAAAGATAACAACAAAAACCTATGGTCATACATTAAGTCTAAGAAAATGGAAACAACAGACATAGCGCCATTAAAAGATGAACATAACATAATACATAATGATAATGAAACTAAAGCAAACATCCTAAACAAATAATTTGCATCAGCATTCTCAGCCCCAGGAGACAAAGACATATTTCTTAATTTGAACCAAGTAGACAACATAGAAGATTTAGTAGTACAAGAAAATGGAATTCAAAAACTATTATCCAACACCAAACCAAATAAAGCATCTGGACCTGATGGTATTCCAGCTAGATTACTCAAAGAACTAAGCAATGAGCTAGCCCCAGTGTTCAAAATACTCTTTCAGGCATCGCTTAACCAGGGCAGAGTACCAAAGGACTGGAAAGAAGCTAATGTCACCCCCCATTTAAAAAAGGAGAAAAATCTGATCCAGGAAACTACAGACCAGTATCACTTACCAGCATCACATGTAAAATCCTAGAACACATAATATGTAGCAACATCATAAACCACGTAGACAAACATAATGTTATCACCCCATACCAACATGGCTTTAGGAAATATAGATCATGTAAAACACAACTAATGGAACTAATTGATGATTTTTTAAAAGGTTTAGATAATAGTGAACAAATAGATGCTAGTTTACTAGATTTTTCCAAGGCTTTTGACAAAGTTCACCACCATAGTTTGCTTAAAAAATTAAAATATTTCGGCATTAATGGTCCACTGCATCAGTGGATTAAAGATTTTCTGATAGGGAGAGAACAAACTGTAATAATAAATGGCTCTAAATCAACACCAATAACAATAAACTCAGGTGTACCTCAAGGAACAGTCTTGGGTCCACTACTATTTTTAATTTACATAAATGATTTACCAAATTGCATTAGTTCAGGAACAAAAGTCAGATTATTTGCAGATGATTGCATAATATATAGAACAATAAAAACAACACAAGACACAGATATTTTACAAAGAGAATTAGATGAATTACAGAAATGGGAATCAAATTGGAGCATGTCTTTCCACCCAGAAAAATGTCAGTTGTTAAGAGTAACAAAAAAACTAAAACAAATTGATTCCACTTATCTTATTCATGGCAAACCAGTAACACAGACTAAAAACGCAAAATACCTAGGTGTTATAATAAATGAAAAACTGTCATGGAATCCACATATTGATGAAACTACAAAAAAATCCAACAAAGCATTAGGGTTTATTAAAAGAAATTTCCATAAATCAAATAAGAAAATAAAACTAAAATGTTATTTAACCTTGGTTAGGCCAATAATAGAATATGCATCCACCGTTTGAGACCCCTCAACTCAAGAAAACATTAAGAAACTGGAACAAACACAAAATAGAGCAGTGAGATTCATAACAAACGAATATTCACATTTGACTAGAGTAACACCATTAGTAAAATCACTAAATTTAGAAAGCCTTCAGGACAGAAGACTCAAAAGTAAAGTAGAAATTATACATAAAACACTGAACCATAATCTTCAAATACAAAAACAAAACTTAATAAAATACTCTGAAAGACACAAAAATAAAGGCACATTCCTCGTCCCCTATGCTAGGACAAATTTGTACAAATACTCCTTCTTTCCTAGTGCTATTAGAGCATGGAATGGGTTGCCTGAGCTAGCCAGAAAAACCAGTGACTTGATAGAATTTAAGTCATTGGTTAATATGCATGACTAAATGCATGACGCGTAGGACGTAATCATCTTCTTTTTTGAAGTAACGTCTGTATTATATAAGATAAGAAGATAAGATATAGGGTTATAGGTCTGCGTTAGCAACTTCAGCAGAAAGTAAAGTAGAGCTCTTAATTAAAGACCACGGAAAGATGAACTAATAACAATTCTTGCATGCCGTGAATTAGATTTCTATTGAACTATGACGCCACTAAATAAGTAGTTCGAAAGAATAAAAAAAACAACATATTTTCTAGTTTTGGATTTTTTTATTTTATTTTATTTTTTTGTTATCACTGTCAACTTGTTTAAAAACACTTTCCTCTTATCACCTTTCGAATTCTCAAAGAGTTAAAAAAAAAAGAAACATGGCTGTCTACACACTTGGTGGACACGGATCTCGAAAACATTTTGCGCACCATCATATGTACAAATCCTTCATTTGTGTTCTATGTCTGGATCTATATCCCCCAATTAGAATATTCTATGCCATATCTCTAACTAGACTCAATATTCTAATCTAGACTATTGTCATTTAATGTTACCTTTTCACTTTCAGGATCTGGATCTAAACTCGAATTTTACATAGGCCCTACTCTGAGTAGATTTATACATGAGCGTTACCAGTACAAAAAGTCATTAGCTTCATAAAGAGGAATTGTCTTTAGAATTTTTTTTTATCATTTATTTTTCACAATTCCTCTATTAAATTTGCAAATTCTTCATAAAATAAAACCTGGTTGGGTTGACACGATTCTCGAAAACGGCTATAAATATTTTACTAGAAATTTGAAAGTTTAGGCCAATATATAACCTTTGCCATTTAAGAAGAAAGTAATGGCTCTTACAAAAAGTTTATTAGGTTATGCGATAGCTGAGTAAATTTAAAGTTGCTTCAAGTCTATTGAAAGAATTCGCTAAGCTTTACTAATATTTGTTTACGTAAATCTAATTAAGATTACATGTACATCTAGATTTTCTAGATTCGAGATCTCAATCAGAAGTCTAGGTCTAGAGTCTAGTGTTAGATCTAGATGTCCATATAATTATACTATCAATAAATAATGCTAATCTCTGCGTTGCCCGCTGGCCGATTTGTTAACGACGTTACGTTCAAATCGCAGATTGTCAAGGGTTCAATACAGGGGCGGACTGGCTATATGAGCAAACGGGCAAATGCACGGTGGGCCGGTACCAAATGGGCCGGTCTGGTCGCGACCAAATAAAAAAAAGTTTCAATGCAGACAGCTTTTTAAAAAAAGTGACAGCAGTAAGACACAAAGACCCGAACATGTTTTCTTGTTTTTTTTGTGTTTTTTTAAAATTCTTATTACAATCAATTTTGTTTGAAATTCAACAAGAATATCAAGAAAAATACAATGTACACTGTACGTATTATCATTCGCAAGACCGTACTTTCTGCTATGCACGGCGGCATGGACTGCTTTGATGTCTTCGAGGTTGTGTTTGGCCAAATCATTTTGCTGGTCGGCATGGGCCTTTGATGGCCCTCCAATTTTTTGTGTGTGCTCCTTCCCTCTACGTCTTTTAATGGTTCCAATGAAATTTAACCAAAAAGAGGGATGAGAGAGGTGAAGTTAGAAAACATTGATATAACGCAGAAAAAAAAAAGATAGGCGCGACAATTAGCTCTTTAACAATACTTAATAGAAATTAACTTTAACACATACACACAGCCGCGAAATTGCAAACCACCCAACTTATTCCCAGCTCAATATGGGTATAAAGCTCTACTGTCTGCGATTTGAAAAGAAAAAGCAAGTTTGTTTTTGTTTATTTTTGATAACATAGATCTAAAACTACTACACTTAAGGCTTACAAAACAAATTATTTGGTAATTCTGCAGGATTTCAAGGGGCAGCCATCTTTGTTATAATTTTGTTATTGTGTATGTTCCAAAGTAATCCCAAGATAGTGTCTTAAAAAATACCAAGAATTAACATTACTTCTGTGGTTTCAAAGCAATGCTATTTTTTCTTTTAATTTTAACTGGGTGTCAATACAATACGGATCTTATTGTTCTGTCTTCTTTTTAATTGTTAAATATTGTTTATATCTATACTGAATTATTCTGATTTTTTTTACCACTATTGTGACTATTTAAGTATTTTTATCGTCCTTTATGTCCTATATATATGTCTTATGAAATGACCCATAATATCTAAATGTATGGATCTTAAATTTAGATTTAGATCTATAAATGTAGATCTAGAAAATTCTAGATCTATAAATTTAGATCTAGATTATTTTTTATTCTAGATCTATAAATTTAGATCTATAATATATATGCCTAGATCTAATATATTGTTATCTTTGTTTTTTTTTTATCAAATGATTTTAATACTCGTTTTCTACTAACTTATTTTAAATGTAAATCTAAGTCTATTAGAATTTCTCCTTATGCTAAAAAGGGGGGAGGGGGATTACTAGATCTAGCATAGTTTTAGCCACAAAAATAAAAACAAACAAAAACCCAAATCTGAGAGAAAACCCAAGATATAAGATTATAGTCTAAACAATAACAAAGATGGCTGCCCCTTGAAATCCTGCAGAATTACCAATTATTTAATTAAAAAATAAATCTAGATCTGAATCGATTTTTATACTGTTATAATTAATGGCAAACTTATGCTTACTATGGAATCATTAATGATGAAAATTATTACAATAATTACAACTAGTCGACCGGCGGCGTAGCATATGCTGCTATTTTGCAGGGCCGGCCTTAGGCGCCTGCAACCTATGCGACCGCAGTGGGCCCCGCACATTCATAGGACCAGCTCGAATTCAAGGTGTAGATATTATTAAATTAAACAGATTTCCCGCGCCATCCTGGCGATTTACCAGGATCTCCCGAAATCGCAAAATATACGAAAAAGTTCTTAAAATATACGGAAATATATACACGAAAATTGTCATTTTGTCATTCAATATGGAAAACGACATTATGCGTCAGCCGTAATTGTGTAATCTGGTGAAAGAAGCTTCTCGCACCTCAAACTAATGAAGAATTAATTGAGGTCAACAATTCTCACAAATAGATTAAAACATTTGGTAATCCTTGCTATTGAGGGTGATCTAGGTAGGAAACAGAATTATTATGATATACTGTATGACTTTGCTACACGCAAGGCTCGTAAAGTAATTCTGTACGTAGAAAAGAATGAATAAAATGCATAAACGAATTTATTTTCTAATACAAACTCTTAAATTTCACTTATTATCCGCATCCCTACTCAAACTTTTCCCGGCGAAATCAGTTTCGCATAGGGCCTCACAATGGGTAAGGCCCGGCCCTGCTATTTACAATAGGCTTACACCTATAATATAACACATGGGCGTAGCCGGGAGGGGAGGGTCTTCAAACCATCACTTGCCTCAGACCTCATTGTCTGAAAGGGAAACTTTACTTATTGTCCCAGTAGCATATGCCGCTATATATTGCTTAGATTACTTCCTAGTCCAAACCTCCCGCTGGACAAATGGGGATGGGAGCGGGCAGAGTTTTGTTACATTTAAACGACAGTCCATCGCGCAGCCAGTCATCCGTAGTGTGAACACTTCTACTTTTTTTTTCTCGTGGACTATAGCAGAAATAAGAGAGTGATCTTTCCTTTACTCCTTACTACTCGTTTAAACTGTTGAGGGAAGAAGAGAATTATATATATAGATAATTTATATAGCGCTGTCACATCCGATATTTAATGAAAGGAGATTTTTATTTTGAATAATGGGTCATGGTATATTCATATACAAATCGCGTTTTTGAGAATGTACTAGGAAGAAGCAAGAGCTTTTCACAATAAGTGCCTCTCTAACCGTTCTGCTTTCTCTTATCTTTTAATGGAATTAGTTGCCTGAGTAAGCCAATAAAACCAATGATTTAGCATATTTTAAGTCACAGATCAATATGCATGACTAGATTGACACATGAAATGCATAAGACGTAACAATCTTATTTTTTGAAGTAACGTCTGTAAGTAATATCAAAAAGCTTCAAACTCATTAGGCTGCTATTGTATTGTTTATAGTTTTCAGACTACATACATGTATAAATAGAATACATTATGTAATCCTACGAATGCATGCATCCAGTTTTCGATGCGTTATCAAACTTTATATATTTTGAAGAGAATTAGGCTTACACCTATAATATAACACATGGGCGTAGCCGGGAGGGGAGGGTCTTCAAACCATCACTTGCCTCAGACCTCATTGTCAAAAAGGGAAACTTTACTTACTGCCCCAGTGCAGCCAACGTAAGCAAACTACAGTCACCAAATTTCATGAGCGTAGCCAAAAGGGGTTTTGTGGTTTCCCTTCCGCCTCCAATACAAAAACTAAAGCAAAACTGTAGTTAGCATTTTCTACCAGTCGCAGGACTCCATTGAATAGCAGAGTTGGTTTTTGATTTTTTTTAGCGGAAGAGTAGCAGGCTAATGGCACTGTAGATACCTCAGAATATGCATTTTTACGGTTTAAAATAACGGAAATAATGCTTGGTTCCGCGGCTTCGCCCCGCACCCCACTGGGGGTAGCTCACAGCGCTCCCCCGGACTAACTAGCTGTCCTTTGGCGGTGTGTGCTGTCTTTCCACTAATTATAGGAAGAGAGTATTCTAGGGTAGAAAAAACGTTTAAAAGAATGAAAGATCAGAATGTAATGAAGATTAATTACATATACACACACACACTAATATAATATATAAATATAAATTGCGGAGTGGGGTAAATATCCCCCTCCCCACACCGAAAATATATGACATGCCATTTGTGGGCCGGTTTATATAGTTATACCCGGGCCGATTTTGATACCCAGTCCGCCCCTGGTTCAATACCTGTTTTGAAGCACATAAATTTTAAATAAATTATTTGTAATATTAATTACATTTTAATTAGTTCACTGGAGGTATTGTCTTTTTTTAAAAAATGCATTTTAAAATGTTTTCATATTGTAAAACTTCATCGCTTAGTCCGTTCAAGATAACTATTTTTCTCGTTCGCTAGCCAAATTTCAATTTAGTATTTTTTTTCTATTTTGAAAAATTATAACGGTCAAACTATAGTTTTCCCAGTGTGGCCAACGATCTAGTAGTTATTTTCCCAACGTTATACAGCAATTGTCAAATTTCTAGGAAAATCGTTTGAGCCGTTTACAAGATCCGTGTCCCCCGAGAATGTTTTTCTCACCAAGAAAGTTTTTTCCCACCCATAAGGTTCCAAGAAGTGACGAATTGAATGGAGGTCTTGTAAAAAAACAAGTTTGTTCTCTTTTTGAAATGTTACTTGTTTTCTTTTACGTGAGATTGTATTTAGGAATTCACCACTCTTTGGAAAGGTTGCGAAAACCATTTTCTTTCCACTCCAAAATAAAATGTCCAATTTTTCTCTTTCCAATCAGACCTTCCGCCTCCCCACCCCCCGTCTTAAAAATATAATAGGTACATTCAAGTCAAAAGCTAGATCTAGACAATCTCAGCGTTTGTTAGGAAGATTAAAAGATCAGCTTATGAAACGAGATTCAAAACATTGCCCCATACAATTAGTGCGTTCAGACCTTTCTTCTCGGACTTATTTCATAAACCATCATCATTAGACTCTCTTTTCACACTTCAACTTCCGCCTCGTAACCTTACGCACGAACAATGACCAAAGCTATGAGTCTTTCAATGTTGATCATCAAAAAGTAGTTCCTCTGTAATAGACTTAAAAAAATATATATCAGAATTGAATAAAAGAATATTATAATATAAAAAGTATTAGTCGAAATAGTTTTTACTCGTTTCATTTAAATCAATTCTCTACAAACCCCCCCCCCCCCCCCCTCCTCCCAAACCAACCACATGAAAACAAATATGTGGCTATTCAGTTCCAATATTTTAGTATGTGTGTGTGTGTGTGTGTGAGTGTGTGCCCTTGAATTCGTCTTTTTTCCTCGAAGAGGATCGTCGTAAGGGTTTGAGGACCACTCGTTTCGAGATGGATGTCATGCGCCATTCTCTGATCGAGGTATTAGGTCAATCACAACAGAAGCATTTCTTAGTGTGTGGGTATAAATATGTGTACAATTCCAAACAGAAGAGAAAATGTTAGAGAATAACTTTGTTCATTTGTCATATGCTGTTAATAAATGATATAAATGATACCTGCGCTGCTTCATTCAATATAGTGACATTTTATTTGCCACATCCGACCGCAGAGACCGTGCGATACGCGATGGTTAATCAAAGTTCACGTACGCCCGTGAAAGGTAAGCTGAGTGTGACTGAACCGAACTAGAGCCCTACTGTATTTAATGTTTAGGTGAACAGAAATAATGTCTTAACTGTTATAGTTCCACTTCACAGGAGACAAAAGTATTTAAAGTACATTAGTTAAGACCGTTGTTCATATACTCACTAAAAAGATTTATATATATATAAATAGCACATTAGGTTTTTGAGATTCAACTTTTTAATAGCAGGAAAATGCACTGTAGATACCTCAGAATAAGCTTTTGTTGGCTTTCAATACCATAAATATTCTGGCTACGCCCATGATATATATATACATTGCTTCTTTGTAAACACAATAGGTGCAGGTACTCAATGGTAGATAGCCTAACTTTTAACTACTACTAAATCAATAATTAACGTTAAAATACAAAAAAGTAATATTTTTTCACACATTGAAAAAGATGCCGGTACGCCATACCGGTGCGTACCGTCACAAAATACAAAACCACTGTATATTCCTCGTTCTCATTTTTATTTGATATATATATATATTGGCCTAGTCAAATAAAAATGAGAACGAGGAAGAAGCAGACGACTAGAAAGACGATAGTGATCTCGAGCTCTATTTCCAATGTCGAATCTCTAAAATCTCTGCGTGGGGGATTTCATTTCGGTGGTGGGGTTTGAACCCCCCCCCCCCCCCCCCCGGTAATAAATATTATGGGCGTAGGCAGGATTTTTTCGGGGGTGGGGTGGGGGGATATATATATATGTATGAATGTATGTATGTATGTATGTGTGTGTGTACATAATTAATCGCTATTACATTCTGACGCTTCATTTTTCAGAAGACGTTTATTGTGCCCTAGAATAGGTTCTTCCCGGAGTTAATGAAAATTTGTAGACTACCCACCCTTGACAGAAAGGGGGTCTGGGCCTGCTGCCAAGCACTAATTATGGTTTTGAAAGCCAATAAAATGCATATTCTGAGGCTTCTACAGTGCATTATCCTGCTATTAAAAAGTTTTATTTTAAAAACCTAATGTGCTATTCTTACTGACTTAGAAACTCCCGCGTCTTTCAGCGCATTGGGCGGCAAGCTGCTTCCAGAAAAATCTGTCACTGGCAATGTCTGAAGTCTCTTCCCACCTGCTCTAAGGACCTCCATGAAAGTGTGGCGCCAAGTTGTACTCGGATGTCATTATTATGCGTAATTCATTTTGTCGGAGAACATGTCCCGCAAACCTCATGCGATGCTCTTTGAGTGCGTAATTAGCTTTTTCTTTTATATTGAAGAGATATTTTTTTAGCTTCAAACCCAGCTGAAGGGGGGTTCAAACTCAAAACCTATTTGGCTATGCTCATATCATTTTGAGTGCGTAATTTGCTTTTTTTAACATTGAAGAGGTATTTTTTTAGTTTCAAACCCCGCTGAAGGGAACTGAACTCCTTTGGCTACGCTCATAAAATTTTGAGTTTGGTATTTGCTCTTTTATATTGAAGAGGGGGTTTATCGTACATTTTGGAGGGGGGTTTAAAATAAAATCAAAATCTTCCTTAGCTGTGTTCTTGGAATTTGGGGATAGTCGTTGGCATTTTTGTTTTTGTTTTGTTGTATAGAAGAAGGGGTTTTAAACTCAAAACCCCAAACCTCCCTGGCTACGCCTATAATATATATATATTATACATATATATATATATTACTTGTTTTGCTTTACATCCTCAGATTGTCATTTCATACAAGCAGAAGATGCTAACGTCCTAGAGATAGCAGTGGGTATTTCACGTCTCGAGAGAGGATCTTTTCCCCTTGCAACTTCTCAAGTGACTAAAGAGGCCAATCTCCAACGACGTGCTCTTCGGGTATTCTAGGTTTCTAATTGATTTTGCTATTCAAGTACATCTGGGTTTGTTTTTGATTTCGTGGATTCACCATTTACTCTTAGGGTATCTATTGTCATTTGTAGGTCAGTGCTTCACTCTTTTATTTAAAAATTATTTCTCTCTTATAAGTGCCCTTTAATAAAAGAGTAAAAAAAAAAAAAAAAAAAAGTACTCCTTTGAGACCTTGCGATCTATAGGGCAGAAGATGGTGATCATTAGTCATCTGCCTCGGTGGCTGACGGTTAACGAGGGCATCATGTGACTAACACAACGACCAACCGCTTTAAGTTGTCAGGTACCCAATCTTCACCAAAATTCAAACCTGAAACCCATGGGCGTAGCTTTTTTTTTCGGGGTTGGGGGGAGTGGATCCCCCCCCCCCCCCCCCGCAAAAAAAAAATGTATGTATGTGTTTGTGTGTGTGTGTAAATAACTAATCTTTATTACATTCTGACCCTTCATTCTTTCGGAAGACGTTTATTGTGCCCTAGAATAAGTTCTTCCTGGAGTTAGTAGAAAAATTGTAGACTTCCCGCCCTTGCCAGCAAAGGGTTTTAGGGGAGCGCTGGGAGCTCCCCCAGCGCGAGGGTATTGAAAGCCAACAAAATGCATATTCTGATGTATCTACAGTGCATTTACCTGCTATTAAAAAGTTTTATTTCAAAAACCTATCTGCTATTGTTGCTTATTTAGATCCTCCCACGCCGTTCGGCGCCTTGAGCGGCAAGCTGCTTCCTCAAAAATCTGCCACTGGCAATGCCTGAAGCCTCTTCCCACCTGCTCTGAGGACCTCCATGAAAGTGTGGCGCCTAGTTGTACTAGGATGTCCCTATTTACGCTTTCCTCTTAATGGCCTCAATGTCATCGCAACTCTTATTATGCGTAATTCATTTAGTCGTAGAACATGTCCAGCAAACCTCATGCGACGCTCTGTCACAGCCTTACTATGGGGTCGACTCCAAGTTCGGCATAGGATTTCCTTGATTTAGACACGATCTCTATAACTGACTACTAAAATCTGTCTTAGCCATCTTTGTTGAGCCACATTTAGTGTTTTTCAATTTCGCAGATGACTATTTACTGCACTTTATTAATGGAGCCAAGCCACTGATAGAAATGTGTAACCCTTCTTAACTACGCTCTTGGAATAAGGTGACTGTAGTTTGCTTTAGATTTTATATCGAAAAGGGAAGTTTTATCGTCAAAATCATCTGTTGGGTGGTTTTAAATTTAAAAAATCTCTGGAGTTGTTTTTTTTTTTTTTTAAATTCAAAACCCCATTTAGCTACGGTCATAGAATTAGGTGACTGTAGTTTGCTTTAGAAAAATATTGACGAGAGAGGTTTTTCACCTCAAAACTCTCTGTAGGGGATTTTAAACTCAAAACCATCTAGAGGGGTTTTAAAGTTTTAAAAAAAGCAATCTGGGGGGGGGGGGGGGGGGTTAAACTCCGTTGGCTTGACTACGCTCAAAGAATTTTTATGTGTATTTTTTTTTTATATTAATTAAAAAGGTATTTTTTAGCATCAAACCCCTACGAAAAAAAAGGGGGGGGGGGGGGTTTACACTCAAAACCGCTTTTGGCCATGTTCATAGCATTTTGTGTGCGTAATTTTTATATTGAAGAGGTATTTGTTAGCTTCAAATCCCGCTGGCAGGGTGGGGGCGGGGGGGGGGGGGTTAAACTCACAACCCCGTTTGGCTACACTTATAGAATTTTTAGTGTAAAATTTGATTTGTTTTTAATATTAAAGAGGTATTTTTTTAGCTTCAAACCCCACTGAAGGGGTGTTTAAACTAAAACTTCTTTGGCTACGCTCTTAGAATTTTGAGTGTGTAATTTTCTTTTTTTATGTTGAAGAGGGGGTTTATCGTAAATTTTGGAGAGGGGTTTTAAGATCAAAATCTTCCGTAGCTGTGCTCTTGGAATTTGGGGATTCTCGTTTGCATTTTTTTTTTGTTTTATAGAAGAGGGGGATTTAACTGCAAAACCCTCTAGTAGGGACTTTTAAACTCAAAATCCCCTTGGCTGTGCTGGGGTAAGTAATGGTTTAGTATTAAAATCTCACCTAAACTAAACAAAATCAAGGCAAAAAATCAATCACTAAATTTCGATTCCCCAAATTCCCCCCCCCCCCCCGGCTACGCCCATGCTGAAACCCCTTGGTTCGAAAGCGCTTTACCACTTGGCCACCTCGCGTGTGTTAAATTCTTTTTTTCTAAACCTTTGAACTCACAAATTTTAGACTTATAAAAAAATTCATTTTGCTTTTTTTTTTTTCCATTCCTATTATGAATGGCTCCAACCATTTTCCTAGAAATTTGACAGTTAATGTATATCTTTAGTAAATGTATATGTAATGTATATCTTTAGTAAAACACTTACTAGCTGATTGGTCACACAGTAAAAATTCACTGATTCATGGAGGCCTCCATTATAATTTTTCACAATATATATATATATATATATATATATATATATATATATATATATATATATATATATATATATATATATATGCCTGTGTCATGGACATTATGCTTACCCTATTATGTGGACATCATCTGGACTTTAATTGAAAAACATGACTGTCCCTCCTGGGGCATAGGCCACCAACCAGCTTCCTCTGGGATATGCTTCTCGTTTTTTTTTTGTTCTAATTACTCTGTCCTGTATTGATGTAACAAAGCCTTCTGTTTCAGGGTAGAGATGACCTGTTATTATTATTATTGCTATTGTTGTTGTCCAAAAGTCTACTTCTTTATGACATGTTAGGGAGCCAATCATGTGACCTAAATCCCTGGATCTAATGAAGTCCAATGAAAGAAAGTCTGGCAAGACACCAACGACCGCGAACTCAGTTGAGTTCTAAAAATATTGGTTTAAGAGTACAAGTTAGCTCTCATGAAAGGTCGACCTGTAAGTGGAGAAATTCTGGCACGTCACGATTCTTGCTCTGACAACAGACTCACTGTCCAGCTAATGTTTTAATGGTCTCCAGTGAGTGAATTTGTTGTCATACTAGATTTTTGTATTAAATGTTTGTGTGTCTTTGCCATTTGGCTATTTTAGTCAAAGTTTGAGAAATTCGGCCTTAATATCTTTTTTTTATAGTTGTATCTGTTTTCAGACCATCCGGTCTACATGTACTGATCATCTATTTCTGTTGTGCACGGTTAACGAGGGTGTCATGTGGCCATCACAACGACAAACCGCCTTTACTTTTCCTCCCAACTAATGTCAGGTACCCATTAGAACCTGGAGGACTTAGAGCCACCCCTTCTTAATTGAACTTTATTTGACATTTGAAAAAGGGCCGGCATTCACTGGCGGATTCAGAACTTTGGAGTTGGGGGGGGGGGGGGGGCGATTTTTTTCCAAACCCTAACCCTAACGCCCAGTATACCCTAACCCTATGCATAAACGTGCGTACAGCATATATATATATATATATATATATATATATATATATATATATATATATATATATATTCGATATATGAGAATAAAATAAGACTGTTTCTCAATCTTGGGCGAAAAAAAACCCAGTCATGTTGAGGCCTTTCTCTTGCAAGCTTGGGGGTATGGGAGAGCGCTCTAAGCTTCCTCAGTGGGGCCCCAACACCCAAAAGCGTTTTCTTGCATTTTTCACTGCTGAAACGCATTCTCCTGACATATACAGCTCATTATTTATTAGTGGGGTTCGGGGCAAATCCCCGACTCCAAAAGCGTTTTCTTGCATTCTTCACAGCAGAAACGCACTCTCCTGACATCTACAGCTTCTTATATAATACAGACGTTACTTCAAAAAAGAAGATGATTATTATTTATCAGTGAGGTTCGGGGCGAAGCCTCGACGCTAAAAGCGTTTTCTGGCATTTTTCCCTGCAGTAACGCATTCTCCTAACCTACAGCTCATTATTCATTCTATTATAAAGGATCTTTTGAATAATGTGGAAAAATATTCTAATATGGATTTATAGTCCCTTAATACATTAGAAATACAACCGATTTGTTCTTTCAAAAGATAAGATACCCCACATATTTAGAATAAGGCTTTAGGATCACCGCCGAAAAAAAAAATTCGATTAATAATATTCAATAGAATTGAAGCATAACGTATGAGTTACAGCGTCCTAAATTTATTTAACTAGAAAAATATGAGAGTAAAGGTTGGAAAAAGTCGACTAGGAAAAGATTATCTGGCTTTTGAACTCATCTCAACCGTGACTGTTATATTGAAAAATTTCGTTTGAATTGTAACTTTTCCAATGCAAAGCCTTTCTTAAAATAGTTATGATAAATTCATGTGAAATTACACAAACTCTGTTTGGAAAGGGGAAGGGCGGTAAAATGAAAACGATTAATCCTCGCTCCTTTTTATAATTTCTGCTCATGATTGCATTTTGCATTAAAGAATACGGGTTTGGCGACTCGATATAAGAATTTACTTTATAGCATATATAAATTATATTAGTGACAGATTTTTTTAAATTTTGTAATTTCTTACTATAATACAAAAAGAAAAAGTTTCGGTTTGTCTGATGGGGGGAAGGTGATCGCATGTATCGCACTTCCACCTGTTTATATTATATAGATATTCGACTAATTTTGTTCATATACTATGATTTCTCCATTAATGTAAGACCGCCCCCCCACTCAAAGGGTTTAGATGGGAAGGGCAGTAAAGGTATTCTCTCCACCCCTTCCAATCGGCCAACAGGTGAACGACAAAATATAAAGACCGGTTAAAATACCAATAAAAAGTTTTAATCATAGATATTTGATTGATTCTGTTAGCAAGCTGTGATTTCTACAAATAAACAGGACCGCCCCCCCCCCCCCACTCGAAAGTTTATGGTGGGGGGGAGGCGGATTGATGCCATCGCCCCTCCCGACCCTACCAAATCGGCCAAATTACTAGAAGGGAAGGGCGAAATAATCTAAAAATAGGTTGAAATATAAATAATTAGTATATATTATTAACATAAGTAATAAATTTGTATACAAATTGTGTAAATTCTATACTAAAATTCGTCCGCCTTCGGGGGGGGGGGCGATGACCCCGGATCCGCCAGTGCCAGCAGTAGATAGTTAGAAGCCCCAGGCGTAGTGACTTTGATGTCCCCAAATGAAACAGAAAGATAAAAAAATAAACAGCGAAAGAATAAAATGACGTAATTTAATTAAAACCTAATGCAGCAAGAAACTCTAATCCCAGTACTATATCAAGGAATTACCATCATATATTTGATGGAAGTTTAATAATTTACTTTTAAAAAAAGTGAACTTTTTATTAAATAAAACTAGATTTAAACAAAACTGTTATCAATACTCTTAGGCGACCTATTCTCCTCTAAAGTCATTTCATTTTAACAAAGCATTGGCACAAAGCTCACACTGTTTCACACTGGCTCCACTGTTCACTAGCTCACACTGTTTCACACTGGGTCCACTCTTCACTAGCTCACACTGTTTCACACTGGGTCCACTCTTCACTAGCTCACACTGTTTCACACAGCTTCACTCATCACTAGCTCACACTGTTTCATACTGGCACCACTCTTAACTAGCTCGCACTGTTACACACTGGCACCACTCTTCACTAGCTCGCACTATTACACACTGGCACCACTCTTCACTAGCTCGCACTGATTCACACAGGTGCCACTCTTCCCTAGGTCACACTATTTCACACAGCGCCACTCTTCACTAGCTCACACTGTTTCACACAGGTGCCACTCTTGGTTCCCTAACCGACGGATCTCGGGTTCGAATCTCGGGTTCGAATCTCGGAGAAGACTGGGATTTTTGTTTTTTTAACGCTCCGAGTTCACCCAACTCTCTAGTGTTTTCTTGTGGCCAGTTTAAATGTGGCCAGTCATCCTACTTTACTTTACCGCATATGACAAACTTCCTATACCGATAGTCATCAGATGACCTGTACCTCATCTTCCCTATACATTGCAAAATCTAAAAGTGGAACTTGACTTTTCTTTAATACTGGTATTATTCACCGACTTCGCTCGCTGATTTGTTCCCACTTCGCAGGCTTTAAGTTGTTTATTTTTTCATGGAGGCCTCCAATTAATTTATATAACAATATAATGGACCATCTTCCCTTTTTTCTTACTAATAATGATATGAAGTTAAACGCCCCCCCCCCCCATACATTATTTTGGCCAGCTAATTCTAATATCTAATACTTTGAATTGAACCAGCCAGTAAAGATGAGTATCACCATTCCTTCTACATCTCGTACGTAACATTGAATCTTTATTGACTGACATGACTGTGAATTCTATATTCATTTGCTCTTCCCCCCCCTCTCCCCTTTATTTTCTCCCCCTCCCCCTCCATAGCGTGAATGTGGAATGGTGCGAATGCGTGTTGAAAGGGTGAGAGAGGAGGGAATGCAAAGATGGAGTAATGTAAAGGAAGTTATTATTGATATTATTAATTGTTACTCAAGATTAAAGTCTTCAAAATCTCCTATATACGAGTCTGTTGTTGTATATAATTAAGAGTCTCATCTGCTCGTAACAAAGTGCTGAAGCAAATTATGGATAAAAATGACATGTAGCGTAGAATATTAGCAGCATGTCACATGTAAAATAGTTAACTTTTGAGACCTTATTGTACATTAGTGACTTTTGTGAATACAGAGTGTGAGAATATAAATACAGAACATGAGTAAAGCATGACCGGAAGTAAGGTCGTAGGTGAGGTCGAGAGTTTTAGCTATGTTGAACAAGTCGAGTTACGTTAATTAGAAGAGTCAGTCAACTATAGTGAAGGTAGCAAGACAGTATGTGGTAGCCAGATAGTATGTGGAAGCAAGACAGTATATGTTATCTAGATAGTACGTGGTAGCAAGACAGTTTATTGTAGCAAGACAGTATGTGATAGCAAAACAGAATGTGGTAGCCAGATAGTACGTGGTAGCAAGACAGTTTATGGTAGCAAAACAGTATGTGATAACAAGACAGAATGTGGTAGCCTGATAGTATGTGGTAGCAAAACAGTATATGGTAGCCAGACAGTATGTGTTAGCAAGACAATATGTGGTAGCCAGACAGTAAGTGGTAGCTAAACAGTATGTGTTAACAAGATAGTATGTGGTAGCAAAACAGTATGTGGTACCCAGACAGTACGCGGTAACCAGACAATATGTGGTAGCAACTTGTTGTAGCTAGTTGTTGAATGCAAGAAGTTGAAGCAAGTAGTTGTATTTATAAAACAAGTTGATGTGAAGTCAACTATTGAAGTGAACGTATTATAAGTAAAGATGATATGACCGTATTATAAGTGAAGGTGATATGTCCGTATTATAAGTGAAGGTGATATGTCCGTATTATAAGTGAAGTGATATGACCGTATTATAAGTGAAGGTGATATGACCGTTTTATAAGTGAAGGTGATATAACCCTAATATAAGTGAAGGTGATATGACCGTATTATAAGTGAAGGTGATATGACCCTTTTATAAGTGAAGGTGATATGACCCTAATATAAGTGAAGGTGATATGTCCGTATTATAAGTGAAGGTGATATGACCCTTTTATAAGTGAAAGTGATATGACCCTAATATAAGTGAAGGTGATATGACCCTTTTATAAGTGAAGGTGATATGACCCTAATATAAGTGAAGGTGATATGTCCGTATTATAAGTGAAGGTGATATGACCCTTTTATAAGTGAAGGTGATATGACCGTATTATAAGTGAAGGTGATATGACCCTTTTATAAGTGAAGGTGATATGACCCTATTATAAATGAAGGTGATATGACTCTATTATAAGTGAAGGTGATATGACCCTATTATAAGTGAAAGTGATATGACCCTATTATAAGTGAAGGTGATATGACCCTATTATAAGTGAATCTAGAAAGTTATTTAATTTATGTAATATCTTCATGGATGCTGCATGTATGTCATGTCAAAATTTTAACTCGTTCGCAAGTTGTTCCAAGTCCCTGTAATTGTTGCACTGTAATGCTGCTTATGAATGAAATGCCTACAAGCATACTACAAATTAATGTCATGATGATTATCATCATTTCATTGATATAATAAAATGTAGAATATTTATCTTAGGCATGTCATACATAGGCAGTATTACAGTACTGGGACTGGACTAGCAACAAGAGCTACTTAGTAGTTATTTGGTTTCGCCCCCCCCCCCCCCCCCATCGCCATCCAAGTGATTATACTATCCATAATAGTCATCACAAACAATTCTATATATAGGGTCAACACATATTGGTGCCCGAGTCTTCTTCCTAAGACAAAAAATGGCCCCAGTTTAAACTGTATCTCTCTCTAACAATGTAACAAGGCGACATGCGTAACATAGAGATAGTTTCCAAGTAGTAGTAATTACACTAATGAAACATATAGAGTTCGAAGCTTTTATTTCGTGTCTATAAGTGCTTATGTTAGCTAAACAGTACTTATTCTGTTGTCTATAAGTGTTTATGTTAGCTTAACCTTCCTTATAAGCAGGGGCGGACTAGGTGTCAAAATCGGCCCGGACATTTCTATACAATTAGACCCATATATTGCATATCATATACTGGGCATCCAATTATAGGCATACCTTTTCTCAAAAATATTATGTTAAGTTTGAGTATCGATAACTATAAACATGCATAAAGTGAACTCTTTATTTTTATGAGAAACATGGGCCTTAGGTTGCTTTTCAATCTCTAAGTGTGTAGGCCCTAAAAGGAGGGCCGTCTACAATTGTAGTAAAAAAAAAAGTAAGGTTCCCCTTTCAGACCTTGTGGTCTATAGGGCAGATGATGTAAAGGTCATCTGTTTCTGTGGCCTACGGTTAACGAGGGTGTCATGTGGCCAGCACAAAGACCAACCGCCTTTACTTTTCCCTAACTAATGTCAGGTACCCATTAGAGCTGGGTGGACTCAGAGGCGCCCAAAGATCCCAAAATTAAAAATCCCAGTCATCACCAGGCTTCGAACCTCGTTCCCCGTTTCGGAAGCCAAACGCTTTACCGCTCAGCCACCGCGCCTCCCTACAATTGTAGGCTATTACATTATTTCGAACAATGTGTTTGACACCGTCAAGAGGTTTCTTGTCAACACGAAGCTCAGAGGGGGCTCTTTTTACAAGAGAATGTGATCAAACCTTTAACGATTTAATACATAGTGCCATCCATGCGGTGGCCCTACCGGCTAATTTCGATACGGGCCCATAGGGCATTTGCCTGAATGCCCATATAGTCATTACGCCTCTGCTTTGAGAATAGAAAGAAATGTGTATGATTCAATAATGAAGGAATCATTGTGAAATCACCCCGTCAAAATTAAAACTTTGCAAAAGAAGCAAGGAGTGTGCCTGTCTTCCTTCACAGTGTCTTCGTATCAATCTTGCGCAGCACTAGATAAAAATGTCAGTTGTGTTTTGATCAGTCTCACCTTTGATCAGCTTTCTGGAAATTTGTAGTAAAGAGTTTACAATATCACATTTGATCAGCTTTCTGGACAGTTGTAGTAAAGAGTTTACAATATCACATATGATCAGCTTTCTGGACAGTTGTAGAAAAGAGTTTAAAATATCTCCTTTGATCAGCTTTCTGGACAGTTATAGTAGAGAGTTTACAGTATCTCCTTTGATCAGCTGTCTGGAATGTTGTAGTAAAGAGTTTATAGTATCTCATTTGATCAGCTCTCTGGAATGTTGTTGTATAGAGTTTACAGTATCACCTTTGATCAGCTCTCTGGAATGTTGTAGTAAAGAGTTTACAATATCACATATGATCAGCTTTCTGGACAGTTGTAGAAAAGAGTTTAAAATATCTCCTTTGATCAGCTTTCTGGACAGTTATAGTAGAGAGTTTACAGTATCTCCTTTGATCAGCTGTCTGGAATGTTGTAGTAAAGAGTTTATAGTATCTCATTTGATCAGCTCTCTGGAATGTTGTTGTATAGAGTTTACAGTATCACCTTTGATCAGCTCTCTGGAATGTTGTAGTAAAGAGTTTACAGTATCTCATTTGATCAGCTCTCTGGAATGTTGTTGTATAGAGTTTACAGTATCTCCTTTGATCAGCTCTCTGGAATGTTGTAGTAAAGAGTTTATAGTATCTCTTTTGATAAGCTCTCTGGAATGTTGTAGTAAAGAGTTTATAGTATCTCATTTGATCAGCTCTCTGGAATGTTGTAGTAAAGTGTTTATAGTATCTCATTTGATCAGCTCTCTGGAATGTTGTTGTATAGAGTTTATAGTATCTCATTTGATCAGCTCTCTGGAATGTTGTAGTAAAGAGTTTACAGTATCTCCTTTGATCAGCTCTCTGGAATGTTGTAGTATAGAGTTTACAGTATCTCATTTGATCAGCTCTCTGGAATGTTGTTGTATAGAGTTTACAGTATCTCATTTGATCAGCTCTCTGGAATGTTGTAGTAAAGAGTTTATAGAATCTCATTTGATCAGCTCTCTGGAATGTTGTTGTATAGAGTTTACAGTATCTCATTTGATCAGCTCTCTGGAATGTTGTTGTATAGAGTTTACAGTATCTCCTTTGATCAGCTCTCTGGAATGTTGTTGTATAGAGTTTACAGTATCACCTTTGATCAGCTTTCTGGACAGTTATAGTAGAGAGTTTACAGTATCTCCTTTGATCAGCTGTCTGGAATGTTGTAGTAAAGAGTTTATAGTATCTCATTTGATCAGCTCTCTGGAATGTTGTTGTATAGAGTTTACAGTATCACCTTTGATCAGCTCTCTGGAATGTTGTAGTAAAGAGTTTACAGTATCTCATTTGATCAGCTCTCTGGAATGTTGTTGTATAGAGTTTACAGTATCTCCTTTGATCAGCTCTCTGGAATGTTGTAGTAAAGAGTTTATAGTATCTCATTTGATAAGCTCTCTGGAATGTTGTAGTAAAGAGTTTATAGTATCTCATTTGATCAGCTCTCTGGAATGTTGTTGTATAGAGTTTATAGTATCTCATTTGATCAGCTCTCTGGAATGTTGTTGTATAGAGTTTACAGTATCTCATTTGATCAGCTCTCTGGAATGTTGTTGTATAGAGTTTACAGTATCTCCTTTGATCAGCTCTCTGGAATGTTGTAGTAAAGAGTTTATAGTATCTCATTTGATCAGCTCTCTGGAATGTTGTAGTAAAGTGTTTATAGTATCTCATTTGATCAGCTCTCTGGAATGTTGTTGTATAGAGTTTATAGTATCTCATTTGATCAGCTCTCTGGAATGTTGTAGTAAAGAGTTTATAGTATCTCATTTGATCAGCTCTTTGGAATGTTGTTGTATAGAGTTTACAGTATCTCCTTTGATCAGCTCTCTGGAATGTTGTAGTATAGAGTTTACAGTATCTCATTTCATCAGCTCTCTGGAATGTTGTTGTATAGAGTTTACAGTATCTCATTTGATCAGCTCTCTGGAATGTTGTAGTAAAGAGTTTATAGAATCTCATTTGATCAGCTCTCTGGAATGTTGTTGTATAGAGTTTACAGTATCTCATTTGATCAGCTCTCTGGAATGTTGTTGTATAGAGTTTACAGTATCTCCTTTGATCAGCTCTCTGGAATGTTGTTGTATAGAGTTTACAGTATCTCATTTGATCAGCTCTCTGGAATGTTGTAGTAAAGAGTTTATAGAATCTCATTTGATCAGCTCTCTGGAATGTTGTTGTATAGAGTTTACAGTATCTCCTTTGATCAGCTCTCTGGAAAGTTGTAGTAAAGAGTTTATAGTATCTCATTTGATAAGCTCTCTGGAATGTTGTAGTAAAGAGTTTATAGTATCTCATTTGATCAGCTCTCTGGAATGTTGTTGTATAGAGTTTATAGTATCTCATTTGATCAGCTCTCTGGAATGTTGTTGTATAGAGTTTACAGTATCTCATTTGATCAGCTCTCTGGAATGTTGTTGTATAGAGTTTACAGTATCTCCTTTGATCAGCTCTCTGGAATGTTGTAGTAAAGAGTTTATAGTATCTCATTTGATCAGCTCTCTGGAATGTTGTAGTAAAGAGTTTATAGTATCTCATTTGATCAGCTCTCTGGAATGTTGTTGTATAGAGTTTATAGTATCTCATTTGATCAGCTCTCTGGAATGTTGTAGTAAAGAGTTTATAGTATCTCATTTGATCAGCTCTTTGGAATGTTGTTGTATAGAGTTTACAGTATCTCATTTGATCAGCTCTCTGGAATGTTGTTGTATAGAGTTTATAGTATCTCATTTGATCAGCTCTCTGGAAAGTTGTAGGAAAGAGTTTTCAGTATCTCATTTGATCAGCTCTCTGGAAAGTTGTATTAAAGAGTTTAAAGTATTTTCTTTGATCAGCTCTCTGGAAAGTTGCAGTTAAGAGCTTACAATATTTCTTCTGGTCAGTTCTCTGGACAGTTGTAGTAAAGAGCTTACAATATTTCTTTTGGTCAGTTCTCTGGACAGTTGTAGTAAAGAGCTTACAATATTTCTTTTGGTCAGTTCTCTGGACAGTTGTAGTAAAGAGTTTCCCTGAATACTAGAAAGTTTATTTTTATAAGACGATTCTATAAATGTTATGAATAGAGCGAGAATGTTGCTGAGGCTAGAACATCGCAAGACGCCACAGGAAAAAAAATTAAGATTTTCTTTCCTCAAGCAAAACAAATTCAAGTTCAAAAGAACACAATTTGTAGCGGTCCCAGAAAGTTTCTACTTATGTGCGGTCTCTCTGTCCGTCCGTCCGTCGAATCTAAAGCTAAAAAAAGAAAGGACATCTAAAATCCAATTTGATGGTATTTTGCAGCTTTCAAATATCTGGTGTAACAGTTAATTTTTATCTTCTTAAATCGAATTATTTTGTTTTTTAAATAAATGTATTAAAATAATACACTTAAAACTATATTTTATGAATAGTTGAAAAACAAAACGCAACAGTGGGAAAAGTGTTTCGTAATGGAGGTGATTTATTCTGTATTTATTAATATAAAGCTATAATTATAAAGAAACTTTTTAGGTTATTCCTTTCTAACTATAACAGCGAGTTTAAATTTAGATTTAGACATGATCAAGTAATAATTTTGTTTTTAAATTCTTTTGTAAACTTCTCTTATCGACTTCCATAAAACAATTTTTATAACGCATTCTAAACAAACAAAAGCGAAATTTCTAACGCAATGATTGTAGGTGAACCTTATATCTAAAAGTAGGAACAAATCAATCATCACTTCTCACATTAAACTCTGCAAGATTTAGAAAATCAAATTAGTTCGCGAATATGCGTCATCAATGACGCATCCATTCGACGTAGATGAAAGTATTACGACAATTTCATTAATGCCACATAAAAAGCAATATTATTTAACGACAATGAAACAAAATAAAAGAAATATTTGGTCATTTTTATGAGAGATTTATTTTGAATGTTGTCATTTCCTAATAGCAGCGGCGTCATTGCTGATGTTGTTGTGGTCGACACACTTTTAGTGTCTAATTGACTTCTGTTGATCGTGTCCTTATCAAATTACAACAGTAAACATTGCTCAAAGCGTACTGTTTACCTTACTAGAATTAAGAACATTTGAGACAAGAAAGTGTAGCACGAATTCGGGCAAACATAAATATCTTATTTATGATTTCTTTTGGTCTCAGATTTAACGATCTAAATGAAATGTTATAATTAGGAGGCGAAACCATTTAGGGATTTAAAAAAAATCTTAATCGGGTTTCAACCTGTGGATCAAGATAAAAGTAAGGTATTGAAAAATAAAACAGAACTTGAATAAAGGAATCAACTGCGTCATTCTGACTACAACGTGTGAAATCAATAAACAAAGTAACAAGATTAATGTTTTGACTTTCAAAATTAAATCAAACTCTTGTTACAGTTATTGTTGAAGAGTTTAGTAAAGTCAGCGTTTACAGGTGTATGACTTACTTAATTTATTCCTGTGAACCCCATGGTGAACAAAGACCACACCTCTGCACCGACCTCGGTTCTGAAAAGCTTTCTACCTCTGCTCCCATGTCATTCCGGTATCCTCGGCTACGCTGGCGACTTATCTCTTCCTGGTAAAAAATTTGTACACGCTTTTTCTCCCACACCCAATTTCGGATTAAGCTGAAATTTTGCACAATTTATTTCTTTTACCTGAGAACACTTAATTAGACTCGCGACTTTTGGTATGCGCAACTCCTTTTTACTTGGGAACATGTCCCGCAAACTTCATGCGACGCTCTGTCACAATTTAAGTGATCGACTCCCAGTTCGACATAGGATTTCCTTGTTTGAGACCTGATCTCTATAACTGACTCCTAAAACCCGTTTTAGCCATCTTTGTTGAGCCACATTTAGTCTTTTCAGAACTCTACCTGACAACACAATACAAAGAAATAACCAGTTAGGTAATTAACTATTGGTAATTTATTATTTTGTTTGGTATCTTGAACATGGGAAAGAAATCGTATCGTACTTGACAGATGTATTGGTATACGTTAAATCAGTCCCATTGAGGACTCTTGAGCCCTGAGTGAACATTTTTTATGCATTTAAAAAACGATCATGTAAACATGCACAAGGTACCCAAGATACAATTGGTAATAATATTTCTAATCGCACAGATTTATTATGTCTACGTCAATCATAAATGTAATTACATGACTGGTCCAAACGAATTGACACAACAAGAAATACGTAAAAATTCTTTAAAAAAGAACAAAGTTTATTCGACGTGTAATTGCATCCATTAGTTCGGATCAGTCATGTAATTAAATCTGTAATATATCTAGACCAAAAACATTAAATCTATGCGATTAATCCTATTTGAACTAATTGTTTTTGTTTAGCGCTATGTCATGCTTTTAGCTTTCTCTCTTCGCTATGATCCTATCACTTTCTCACTACGCTATGATCCTATCACTTTCTCACTACGCTATGATCCTATCACTTTCTCACTACGCTATGATCCTATCACTTTCTCACTACGCTATGATCCTATCAATTTCTCACTACGCTATGATCCTATCACTTTCTCACTACCTATGATCCTATCACTTTCTTTGGACCAGTTGGGGGGGGGGGGGAAAGAAAGGGATATCTACGTGGATCTGCGTGGTGACCTACAAAGGTGACTAATTCAGCTTACACCACCACTTCAGTCAAGTACAATTTCTTTCCCTTGCTTGAGATACCAAAAAGAAAATACCAATAGTTAATTAACTTTTTTTTCTTTATTGATGCTTGTGCTTTTTTTTTAAAGTCTTTTTTTGTGTGTGTATTTTGCCTGTTGAAAAATGCGATAATACTGCAATTTGTTTTTCTTTCAGTAGAATAAAGACTGTTGATTTTTGGAGACCGATTTACCTTGAACTCTTCAAAGGAACTTCTCAAAGAACTGAAGCTTCAGATCAGAGTGTCAACAAGGACAGCATCGATATCCGGATATCATGTTCACAATATTCATCGGCGCGCATTTAACGTTTTCAATTAGACTGCATCTTAGAAAACAAGAAAAACGTTAAAAATATTTGTAAATAAGACAATACCTCCTTTATACAACGTATAGAGCCAATTTTTTTTCTATTCATAACTAAAAACTGTTAGATTAAAATACGATGGAACTACCCCCTCCCCCCATGTCCTAGACAGGTCTTTAGATCTAGACTTAAAAGACGATGCGCACATATACCCTTAATATTAATTGATTAACACTATTCAATCTGAAAAGCCATAGACTTATATATATATCTATATATATATATATACCTAGACTGGACATGGAGATCTTTTAACACTACAAAAAATGTGAATTTTTTTTTTAAGTTGAAACTAGGCGTTGTTTTGAAAAGTAGCTATAAGAAGTAGAGTTGTATTTTTTTCAACCCTAACCTATGTAACATAATTTAATTTTTAGATCTAGATCTAGTAATTGAACATCAAAAATAAGAGTACTATCGTCTCATAATCATTATTTTGCAACTTGTATATACATAATCTAGAAAGATCTAGGTAATCAATCTATTTAAATTTACATAAGATGATTAAAATCGACAGACATGAATTATTTCGATCTAGGATTTTTGAAACATTATCTCAATGGAAACTAACAGAAAATGGCTTTGTTCCATATATTTGCGTGAATATATAGTTCTGTTATTAATATCCCGTTCTAAAAAAATCCGAGAAATGATTTTGCCTTATTTCTAAACTTTGAAAACTAAAGATCATTACTTTTCTAAGACAGAAAAGATTAATTGTGGCGACCTCCCTTAGAGCTTGAAAAGAGTTACGTACATAAAAATCTATATATACACACACACATATATATATATATAGGTCTGTGAAGAATTTGTTTCCCATTTCCAGTCTAGATACAATATATTTAAGTCTATGAGAAAAGTCTTACATTCAGAAATTCCCGAAAGCAATAGTCATTTCAAGAACGTGAAAGTTCTTTCAAAACCGATTTTGGATATAGACCTAGATCTAGATCTCTAGCCAAATTTAAATATATTAAATTGTTTACTTGAAAAATGATAAAGGACAGACTAGATTTTCCCCGTGTTGGCTACTAATTCTTTTCTCAGCTATATACATCAACTGTTACATTTTTGGAAAAAAACGTTAGTGGCCGTTTTTAAGTTAGGCGTCCAGGTTCCTCTATGAAGTTCTGACTTGAATAGAGGGATTGTAATTAAAAAAAAATGACATAGAGAATTTGAGTTTTCATTAAAACTCAGAGGCGGCTCCCGAAGGGTCCATCCATGGATCATCTATTTGGTGAGTAATGCAGGTAAAAAGGCAAGTTATAATATTTGTATCACGACTATCAGAAGCTATGAAGTATAAAACTATCAACAACCACAATCTTCCCTTTTGGAGGCTGTTAAAAAAAACAGTTTCATGGTTGGTTATTTTATAATTATTAATTTTTTTTATATGATAACTAGGTACTATTTGAGTCGATCTCGTCACATTGTATTCTTTACAAATATAATGTTTTCTAAAGTTGTTTTTTTTAGTCTGGGCCAAACAGTAGCAGATGTAGAAGTAATCAGACGACTGAAGCAGTCGAAACTAAGTTCTTCCAGAGTTTGGAATGTCCTAACAGGCATAGAAAGTTCTGTAAGATCAAAAGATGATTTCTTAAAAAAATATCTACAACAACAAACAAACAAAAAAAACGCCAGAGAAATGTAAATTTTTGTGGACATTCATTTTCTCAAACAATCAGGATTTTATAATATTTTTTTGTGTGTTAATAAATATGGAGTTTATTTGAATTGTGGGACTTAGTGAACAGGTTGGTAATGAGCTTGGCTTTAAATTCCGAAAAGGCCCGACTGAATCCACCCAACTCTAATGGGTACCAAAAGTTGAGGAAGTAAAGGGGATCGGGTGTTGTGTTGGTCACATGACACCATTGTTAACCGTCGACCATAGAAACAGAGGACCTTTACATCATCTACTTCATAGATTGCAAGTTCTGAAAAGTGTCCTTTCATCCTCTTACCTTTTTTAAATTCATGAAACATAATCATAAAAATTGTTTCAAGAATATTTAAAATACATAACAAGAAAAAAAAGATAAAAAGATTTCTACAAAAATATTGATATCAATAATGGTATAAATTTAAGTCTGATCACTTCCCAATAGAAAATGGCTTCAAGCAGAACTGTGTACTTGTCTCTACTCTGTTCTTCTTTGGCGTAATGCTGAGTCAAATGAGGCAGCGATTGCACGAAGGCATCTACGTCAGGTTTCGCTCGTTCAATCTTCAACGTCTACTGTCCCATAGAAAAACAAATAAAATGTTCATAAGCTTCTCTATGATTATGTCCTATATGCTTACAATGAATATCATCTCCAGCGCGCAGTCAAAGAATTTAGATACTCTTTTGGTTTGTCTATAAACCCTAACCCTAACCTCGGGAAAACAGAAGTCATGTTCCGGAAGTTATCCAATAAAATCTACTCAAACTAAATATCACCGTAAATGGACACCTCTTTAACGTGCTAGGCCACTTCACATATCTAGGAATCATAGTGTCAAAGGACGCATTGCTTTAAAGGGACGTTGTTGACTGTCTGCCCAGGATCAGTTGTGCTTTTGGACGCCTCCAGGCGAGAGTTTGGCGGAATAAATCGCTCCGCCTGCCGACAAAAATCATGGTATACCAAGCAGTAGTTCTCTCGGCCCATCTTTACAGATCTGAGACATGGGTGCTATACAGAAAGCAACTAAGACTTCTTGAGCGCTTCCACCAAAGATGCTTGCACTCCATCCTGGACATACAGTGGCAAGGCCACTCTAAAAACAGCGATGTCCTATGTGGTATGGACAGTATAATGGGACTTGTTATGGTCCGACAGTTTCGCTGAGCAGGGCACGTCTCCCGTATGGAGGACAACGTATGCCAAAAGCAGTCTTTTTTTTGGTGAGCTGAAAGGTGGTCGAAGTAACGGAGGTTCCCCTTCTGAAACGCTTAAAAGGCCAGCTTAGGCGTAAACTTGTTTTAACTGACATAAAAAAAGAGCACCTGGCTGCAGACGGATTGGGAAAGAGACACTTATAAAGGCAATGGGATATACATATAAACTAAAAAAAAATACACTGAGGACAGACGTAGACGGCGAAACGAAATCGACCACCGCAAGAAATGGTTACGTCTGCGCTGAATATGGCAAAGCATGTAGGTGCAGCTTGGGTTGAGTAGCCACGGGAAATACTGCACTCCTCATTCATCTTCGGACCCAAAGATACCCCTTGCTAGCAGAAGTGTAAAGTACTGATATTATAATTTACGTATTTAATATATAATTCTAGTGACTAGAAAAGGTCTACAACTAAAATAGTAAAACAGTAACAACACGATAAAAAAAATTCATTGACCAAAAAAAAGTCTAATTTAATAAAAACATTTGAATAAAAATGAAATCCGTATTTCTCTGTTTTTAAATGTATTGCTTTTCATTTGTTCCTTACAGTTCCAGTGTTCAAGTCTTCTAGCACACAGTTTCCAAGGGACACTAGAAATCACTGACTTCATTCAGTAGTGAACATCTCTGGTTCCGCTCTTCCAAGCTTTGGACTTCATCAAAATAGCGAAATTCAGCAGAAGTATCGCCAATTATAATGTACGTCATTGTGGTGAACCTTGACCTCTTGTCCAATAGAACTTCATCTAGAATAGCAAACCCTGAGCACACTGGTCCTTTTCTAGTCAATGAAGTCAAACACTGACCACACTGGTCAATTTCCAGTCAATAAAGTCAAACACGGACAACACTGGTCAATATCAAGCAAATAAAGTCAAACACTAACCACATTGGTCAACATCATTGGAGTAAACTTCAAAGGTTCTTGAGAAAATAAACTTGTCCTGCGCTTCTCCCCCTTGTTTTAAACGAATCATTTCTTAAAGAGTGTCCATCTCATCATAGCTAATCCTGGTTGAGCCAAGCAACACATGTGTCACACTAGTACAGTGTAAATAAACACTATACTTCATATTGTAGGCACATGAACCGTTACCTATCTAGGCTGTGTGGATTATTTCGTAGAAATACAAAATGGTGATGGAATATTTCTTGGAATAAGATCCTGAAATGTTTTTTTCGGTAATTGGAACACAAGGTAAGACAACTAAAATTATTCTTTTACTTAGCTGTGATAGTTTATTTACATTATATAACTTTAGGCCATTCAACTGATCGAAATGTAGGCCCTACATTATTTTAGCATCTCAATTGGATAAGATCTTACAACTATTTTGGTCAAATAAATTTCTATTATATTTCTAAAAAATCTTAAAACGAAGTATGTATTTTAAACTATCCTCAAATTGAACAAAAAGTTGAACTATGTAAATTATGTCACAAACGTTAGACCATGGGCACTATCACGCTCTAGACAAAAGTAGGTCTACACTAAATTATCCCCCAAACCAGATTAGACTATCAGACTAGTTTTATATTCA
Organism: Biomphalaria pfeifferi; assembly: GCA_030265305.1. Classification (NCBI taxonomy): domain Eukaryota; kingdom Metazoa; phylum Mollusca; class Gastropoda; family Planorbidae; genus Biomphalaria; species Biomphalaria pfeifferi. The sequence continues at coordinate 716,346 of JASAOG010000072.1, forward strand.
CAAAGGTCACACAATCTAAACACCTTCACATTTCATATGTCTCTTAATCTCTTGGGGCGCCACACATAAACTGTTGACCATTTCTCTTCATTCCTTTGTCAGAATTATTATAATAACAGGCCTGCCCATTCTTTAGGATTGCATTCTTGTTATTTCCAACTAAATTATTTCAAATGTAACCAAATTTATAATAAATTCTATTTGATCATCTTGTATAGAAAAAAGAATGTTCGAAAGGAAAATAATTTACTATTTTTCATTCACCAATTTAGTGTTGATGTTTTGGATAAGATAGACTCTACCATTGAATGCAAATAAAACGGGCACCTCATTGCAATATCATTTGGATGTAATGTAATACTTTATATTATAAATCACAACAATTAGAATTACTTTTCGTCCTGCAAATATATAATTAAAAAAAAAACCCAACTATTTTAACCTCTATTCGAGTGAATTAAAACCTAAAACCTTTTGGTGGGCTCAAAACTAAAAACTTGGGTGGACACGGATATACAAAGCGGTTCTAACCATTTGTTCTAGAAATGTTTCTTTTTTAAAATAAAATTAAATAAAATGTATTAGTTATGAAAAGAAAAATAATAACTCTCAGTTGTATAAAAGAGGTATTGTCTGATACAGTGATATTGTTGCTAGTGACAATCCGAGGCCGAGACAAAATTCTTTATTCACATAGTTTAAAAGTTTGCATCAATGTAGACTAAGAATTAGATCTAGTTCTCCCCCCCCCCCCCCTTTAATGTACCTCCATAAGTCATCTTGTATTATTTTTTGTCAACGAACATTAAATATTTGAGCTCAAGAGATTCCTTGGAACACAATAAACTGGGATGTTTATTTTCGGTAAATGACCAAACAAAGGACACATCACCTACACGTCACCTACATTATTTATCACATAAGATAAAAGATGAAATTAAAGAGTAAAAAAAAAAAAAAAAAGGCCAAGATAAATAGAAGATGTTTCCGACCCTATTTCTTTCATTTTCAGACAATGGTAGATCTAGATCTGGATCTTTTTGTTACTCGTCTGCTTTGTATGTTCATTTGATTACGTGGTAGATAAATGTCCTTAAACTACTTGCATTTGACATCTGCGCATGCGATCTGCAGTCTACTTCCGTTCTCCAGCGCAGTAGCGTCTGAGCTTAGAAGTCCGACTTATTCAAACCAACAATGAACGATATGTATTGCTATTCACTGACGTTCAGTAATGAATCTATTTGTGTTTCTTGGCCGCGTTGGTGGGGCTTAAGCGTTTCTGGAAAGTTTTAATAGCACGACAAATGTCTGGCGACAAAAGATCTACCCGGAACTCACTCAGAGGTGGAGGCTTGTTTCTCGGGAGTCATAATGGTTTGGAGAAGTATCTTTCGAACCTTTTTAGTATGGATATCTACAGGGTGGCCCAAAAGTAGGTTTGCAGTTATCACTTAGATAATTTATTTGAAAATTGGACACTAGAACGGCGGTCAATTAGTTATACCTATTAACATCAACATAAATAATGGAATCTGAGATGCTCAAAGTATCTTTCTTCAACCTTTCCGACATTCGTCCAATGTCTCCAGCAGTCCAGGACAGTCTGAAACACAGTGCGGCCCAGATTCTGATCTTCATCCATTCCTGTGAATGTGAGATGAATTTAATCTTTTCAATCATTTCTTATTTTGGTTTTCTTCTCATTAACCTTTGACCCTTTCAGACCTTGCGATCTATGCTTACTTAACAACACACACAAAAATAAAAAAATAAACCCGTAGGTTTCAAGTCAGGTGAAATGCTGCCCATTTCTTCCGAAACAACCTTATAAAAGATAGTTTAATAACTGAAAACCTACTTTTGGGCCACCCAGTACATGTATACATAAATGTTTCTGTTTCGACACAGAAGGTTGCCACTAATAAATGATATTTGACCCCAATATGTTTATTATTTTTCTATTTTCATGCATGAAAAGAACGCAAAAACATTTTGAACAGTGTTGGATATAAGAGGAAATAGGCATACATCTCATTACGTGACTGGCATAGCCGTATGTAGTGGGGTACAAGAGTTTATGAATTATTGCGTGCTGTAAGTTATCAACTTCTTCTCATTTGATTTATTAAACATTATGCTAAAAGAAAACAACATCACACCTACTGATTTTTAATTCAATTTTTAAACGTTTATTGGGAGGTTTCAAACTTCGATTCGCAAACGCTAAAGTTTTTTAATGCGCTTATATTTGGCAAAGACATAAAATTATATATGTTTGAAGAAGTCTTTCTCTTTAAAGATAATATTTTTCATTTACCGTGTGGGGATAAACATTTGGAATATTGACTCAGTGTTTCAGGGTTTGAGTTTCATCTCACTGTGGCCCTGGGTTTGAGTTTCATCTCACTTTGGCCCTGGGTTTGAGTTTCATCTCACTTTGGCCCTGGGTTTGAGTTTCATCTCACTGTGGCCCTGGGTTTGAGTTTCATCTCACTTTGGCCCTGGGTTTGAGTTTCATGTCACTGTGGCCCTGGGTTTGAGTTTCATCTCACTGTGGCCCTGGGTTTGAGTTTCATCTCACTGTGGCCCTGGGTTTGAGTTTCATCTCACTGTGGCCCTAGGTTTGAGTCATGGTAAGCAGGATGGACACTGTTATAAAGAGAGATGCTTACTCTCTCCACTCTCCAGAATTAGGAAGGCTTTGTAACAGAGGACACTAAAATAGGAGATCGCTGTGGTTACAAGTTTGTTATTTCTAAATACTACATTTAACAGTCTAATCTTAAGCACCTTCCTACTCACAGCCCGCACTCACATTCACAAACAGCCTGCTGATCCAGAAGACTTGTTTGACGTCACACTTGTGCCGTGTGCATACAGCATGACGTGTTGACACTGACGACCTGCCTCTCCCCCCTTTAATTGTTCAAGCCTGCCATTGATTAGGTGATTCTGAAGCGTGCAGTACTACATGTGTTTCCAAAGCATCTCCCACACCTGTTCACAATAGTCGTATTGGTCAATACAGTCTAGTGAGCGCACAAGGGTTACGTTGACATACATAATCTGATTTAGACTTGATAAGGCCCTAAGCTTTTTGAGCTATGGGGCCTCTATAGGCCTAATCAACATACGAAATGCTTCCTTAACTCTCTTTCCAAAATGATTCAGGATATAATTTGAACTATTTTTTTCGCCCCCCCCCCCCCCCCCCCCCAGGAAGTGGAGGCTTAAAGCTATAGCTTATGTTGACTATAATTGAGTCCAGCACTGCAGCTAGATCTTTAACAATTCAAATATAGTGTGTAACCTTAGTAACACACCTACCCATCAGAGTTTGTTACTTGCATGGGCGTAGCCAAGATTTTGCTCGGGAGGTGTTTCCGGGGGGGGGGGGGGAGATTTAGTTCTTACCCCCCCCCAGAAAAAATAACTTAAATAGGGGTAGAAGGGAGGTTTTAAACTCAACCCCCACCCTTGGCTACGCTCGTGGAATTAGCTGACTGTCGTCTACTTTATTTTTTGTTTTATTGAAGAAAGGGATTTTAACCTCAAACCCCCCTAGAGGCGGGATGTTAAACTATAAACCTCCCTTGGCTGCGTTGGAGTAACTAATAGCTTAACATCTCACATAATAAAGAAAATATTAAAGCAAAAAGACAGTCACAAAACTCCGACCCTTCCCGGTAGGTTTCATTAGGGGCAGGGGTTGGACCCCGAATCTCACTCCTGGCTATGCCCATGTTTACTTGCTATTGCTCCTAAATGCGCACAACTTTATGGCTGTTGCCTATATTGATGAAACTAATTCATACATGTTAATAATGATACTTTATAAATCTGTAGGCTGCATGGAGATGACAAGCAGTCCACTAATCTCACTTCTCGCCACCTTTTCTAGATGTATATAATTGGTCCTTATTAAGCTTGCTGTGTTTCTACGTAGATACAGTTTAGACTTTCCTTTAAACATAACAATATATCAACATAAATCTCTGTATACGAGTCAAAGTAGTCATAAGTTAATTAGCATTGTAAGTGTTTTGAAACTAGTAGTTCACACTTAAACAATGTATTCCTAGTTAATCTTATGTTGTACAATGGATGTATGTGTTTGAAGAAGTCTTTCTCTTTAGGTATCATATATCATTTGCCGTGTGGGGATAAACATTTGGAATATTGACTCCGTGGTTCAAGGTTTGCGTTTCATCTCACTGTGGTGCAGGATTTGAGTACGGAATAATTAGTAACAATTATTAGTAATTCTTTATGGGGGAAAAAAAGTTAGTTCTTTTCTTTCTTGTTAAGTCATTTTCTTCTAAATTAAAAAAAAAATGTAGTCATGTTTTTGTTGATCAGTTATCTAGATGAGATTGTGCTAGGTTAAAGATTTAATACTATAAATGTAGCATTTCTGTACAGAAAACAAAACATGACTTGATCTTGTTTTTTATGTTGTCTTTCAAACTGGTGGTACATTCAAAAAGCGTATGACCATATTTGTAGTTCGTGGCTAGATGTCTAAAGAGTCGTATGATTTGAAAATGTCACAGTTATGTACACAGATCCGGAATGTGTCCAAATTTTATCACTTTCTGTTTTCTTGTTGTGATAGTTGTCCACGCAAGCGTTTCTATATTTCACCACTTCCTGTTGTGATAACAAAATTTAGCCCAGACACTGCCAAGAGACGTAAAAGTCGGAGGCCTTTCAACGGTTGGGACACAATGGGGAGACTTGACAAAACAGTCCCCACTGGTCCTTGGCTAGTGTTACGCCTCTGAAAAATCTGCCATGAAAAAACAAACAAGACAACATCTACAACATGACGTCTGGCGCTTTGTTTTTAGTTTTACATCTATCATATTCTACATATAAATCTATGATCTATCATAGTCTACATGTAAATCTATCATAGTGTACATATAAATCTATCATAGTGTTCATATACATCTATCATAGTGTACATATAAATCTATCGTAGTGTACATATACAATTATACATCTATCATAGTGTACTTATAAATCTATCATAGTGTACATGTAAATCTATCATAGTATATATATAAATCTATCATAGTGTATATATAAATCTATCATAGTGTACATATAAATCTATCATAGTGTAAATGTACATCTATCATAGTGCACATGTACATCTATTATAGTGTAATATAAATCTATCATAGTGTACATATAAATCTATCATGGTGTACATATAAATTTATCATAGTGTATATATAAATCTATCATAGTGTACATATAAATCTATCATAGTTTACAAAAACATCTATCATAGTCTACATATAAATCTTTCATAGTGTACATATAAATCTATCATAGTGTACATGTAAATCTCATAGTATATATATAAATCTATCATAGTGTCTATATCAATCTATCATAGTGTACATATAAATCTATCATAGTGTACATATAAATCTATCACAGTGTACATATAAATCTATCATAGTGTACATGTACATCTATCATAGTGTACATGTACATCTATCATAGTATATATATAAATCTATCATAGTGTATATGTAAATCTATCATAGTATATATATAAATCTATCATAGTGTATGTATAAATCTATCATAGTGTACATATAAATCTATCATAGTGTACATATAAATCTATCATAGTGTAAATGTACATCTATCATAGTGCACATGTACATCTATCATAGTGTAATATAAATCTATCATAGTGTACATATAAATCTATCATTGTGTACATATAAATCTATCATAGTGTACATGTAAATCTATCATAGTATATATATAAATCTATCATTGTGTATATATATATATATATATATATCATAGTGTACATATAAATCTATCATAGTTTACATGTACATCTATCATAGTATATATATAAATCTATCATATTGTACAGATAAATTTATCATGGTGTACATATAAATCTATCATAGTATATATATAAATCTATCATAGTGTATATATATAAATCTATCATAGTGTACATATAAATCTATCATAATGTACATGTACATCTATCATAGTGTACATGTACATCTATCAAAGTGTACATATAAATCTATCATAGTGTACATATAAATCTATCATACATGCTATACACTAGTAGCTGTATTTCTCGTACTATTGGCTTTGTCTTTTGTTTACATTCTTATTTGTATTTTGTTAACATTGTTGTGTGTATATTGTGTGTATGTTGAACATTGTCATATAGAAGGCAGTCAATCTGGTGGTGTAGTCACTAGGGATCATGGTTCGAACCATACCCGTCACCATCCCATGTCGTCCTTCAGGAGATTCGGGTTAGGACGTAATCATCTTCAATGTTTGAAGGAGCTACCTAAAATTTCAAGTTACAAATGTCTGCATTTGTTGTTATTAAATCTGTTCTTGGTCAGTTCTGATCTCTTGAGGATTTCGCAGCTGTTTCAGTCACGTCTGCACATTTCCAAGACAATGCCTGTTATATAGCCAAGATCAATCAAAAGTTCTCAGTACACTGCATATAATATCAAATATATTCAATGTTTTATTACATTACATACATTTTATTACATATTCGACGTATTTGGACATATCTCTAATTGATTATTTTGACATGTGTATTTTGATGTATTTTGACAAAGATCTACTTGGTTATTTTGACATGTGTATTTATTTGTATTTTGTCATATCTCTAATTGATTATTTTGACACGTGTATTTAGATGTATTTGGACATCTGTATTTGAAGTAACTTTAACATCTGTAATTTAATTATTTTGACATCTTATTTAGATGTATTTTGAAATGTCTATTTGAGGTATTTTGACATTTATATTGAGATGTAGTTTGACACTAACGAACCTAAACGCTGACATTTCTTTAAAAACGTTCACATTTCTTCTATAGAGCGTACATCTAAGGTGACTTAGTCATGATATAGAACTCACTTGTGGTTAACAACTTTCCCATAGCACTGGATTAGTTTGTTTTTTAGTTTTTTTTTACCAAGCTTATATCAACTGTCTCTTTGTCTGTCTGGGTAAAATCTTGTACACGTTATTTCTCCGACTTCCCATTTTCGGATCTAGTTGACACTTTGCACAATTATTCATTGTCGATGATGATCAATAAAATTTAACCAATTAGCTAATCAAGTATAAGTAATTAATTTATTTGGTTTCATATATAAAATATAAGGATTAGAATACAGAATCAGGTCGTTAGCTAAAAATTTTGAATTAAACTATTTTTATAAGTACATAAATAGCTCAGTTGCTAAACATGTCGGCCTTCCATCATGGAGATCTCGAGACCCCGAGTTCGAATTCAGACTTGAGCTAATTTTTTGTTATAAATTGCTTTTAAAGAAGCAGCACGAAAACCTTCTCTCAGATACTCCACTCCCCTCCCACCCCCCCCCCCCCCAAAATGTCTACAAAAGTGATTGGATCATTTGTTCACTGAGCACTTGTAGGGATTGAACTTCAAGAATAACTCCTAAAGATTGTCTGGTAGAATAAATCTTGTAGGGATTGAACTTCAAGAATAACTCCTAAAGATTGTCTGGTAGAATAAATCTTGTAGGGATTGAACTTCAAGAATAACTCCTAAAGATTGTCTGGTAGAATAAATCTTGTAGGGATTGAACTTCAAGAATAACTCCTAAAGATTGTCTGGTAAACTACATCTTGTAGGGGTTGAACGACAAGAATAACTCCTAAAGATTGTCTGGTAGAATAAATCTTGTAGGGATTGAACTTCAAAAATAACTCCTAAAGATTGTCTGGTGGAATACATCTTGTAGGGGCGTTTTTCTGCTCAATAAAATAATCAAATTTTGATCTTTCTACTTCCGAAACCATTTTAATATTAAATCTTAAATTGCAGATATTAACAGACTAAATTTGCATCTTTTGTAAACTTGATATAGTTGGTTTTGTTTTTTGAAATAGTAGCCTATTATATCTGAGGCTTTCAGTCAAGCTGACATGAGTGCTACGTGTCTGAAATCAACGAATGAAACGTTTTCCTTTGAAAATATTAATAAAAAAAAACTTCTGATCAAACCAAAATTATCCACAATTATATTTCACCAATCTGACAAAGGATCTGAAATAGTAACAACTAGTCGACCGGCGGCTTAGCATACGCCGCTGTTTTGCAGGGCCGGCCTTAGGCCACTGCAACCTATGCGACCGCAGTGGGCTCGCACTTTCATAGGACCCGCGCTAATTCTATGTGTATAAATTATTAAATTAAACCATTTTATAACTTATACCAGATTTCCCACGGTCTCCTGTCGATTTACCAGGAGCTCCTGGAAAGAAAATTTTACGATATACTGTATGACTTCGCTACACGCAAGGCTCGTAAAGTAGTTCTGTTCGTAGTAAAGAATGAATGAAATGCAAAGACGAATTTATTTAATTTTCACTTATTATCCGTATCCCTATCCAAACTTGGCCCTGCGAAATCCGTTTCGCATATGACCCCACAACGGTTGAGTCCGGCCCTGCGAATACAGAGTAAATTACTTGTTCTCCTCCCCATCCTCTTTTTTTCGCCGCTAAAACTACGTGGGGTAGAAATAAAAAAAGAGTGATCTTTCCATGACTTTTTAGTCACAATGGTTAAGTCCGGCCCTGCTATTGTGTGACGGGTGAATACTACTTGTTACCCCCCTTCTTTTTTTTTTTTTCGGAAGGTAACTTTAGTTCGACTTGCAGAAATAAAAGAGTGATCTTTCCTTTACTTCTTGTCCAAACTCTTGAGGCATGAAGAGAATTATATATATAGAGAGATTAGGCTGACAAAACAGATACGGATTTTTCTATAAGTGGTACTTTCATAAGTGAACGTGTAAATTTGAGTAATATTGTTTTGGTAATATATTGTTTTGTTTGTTGAACATGTTTCGGGTGTTCCTTCAGAGTTGAAGATAATTTTACTTCCTAGTCCAAACCTCCCGCAGGACAACGGGGAAAGGCAGGGGGCAAGGTATGAACCCGGGAACATTGAAAAGTACAAACGACAGTCCAGCGCGCTTACCGCACGACCAGGCAGCCATATTTATGTATAGCCTGTACGTGCTTAGTTTGTGACTTCTGCTTAATGCTGATCTGTCTTTGTACCTTGCATCCTTCAGTCTCGTCTGCTGAAGCTATGAGTTTATAGAAGATTTCTTTACGAATTTATAATTGTGTTGATATATAGATCTATTATATATATATATATATATATATTGCGTCATACTATTAGTTGATTCGCGTAGAGTCTGGTAGCTCTATATAGGCTTTATTGTACTTCTCTTTTCTTTGTTAGGCCTAATATATAGATCCATAACTAGTCTATGAATCGATAAAGACTTAGCAATATTAGATTTCTAAGCATGTTTTTTGTTTAAATTTCTTGAACTTTTATATATTAATTTTTTTACTTTGACTTAACCCACCATGAGCGTCAATCTCATTTTTAAATAATTAAAGAAAAAAAAAAATTGTCTACTTGGTCATGTTTTTGCAAAGTTCATTAATACATTTTGCTGAATGGCGACTTCTTTAACCCAGCAGTGGCAAGGTCGCGAACTTTTTGTGGCCTTGACCTTCCTTGAAAAATTCAAAATGGTGTTTCTGATCTGTTGTTTATTTGAGTTCTACATGTGTGCTTGCAGACCGGGTGTTGCGTGTAATGACTATTATATACATTGTTTGGGGACTCTTATTTAATGTACAAACATATATTTGATTGCATAAGGCTGCTGTGACGAGGTGTGTTGTGACCTTCATCCCTGGCAGTTCCCATGACAACCGATGACACAGCACTCTCATTTCTGTTGTGTGTTGTTGCGGACCCCCTAACCATTTTGTGTTGCAGTTGCTATGGAAACCAGAATCCTTGTTCTCACTGGGCGAAGCCTCACGCACGTGCATTCTGTTGTGTGTTGTGCGTGAGACAGCGACCATTTGAGGCCAGGGGACTCAACGCCGTTTGTCGTCATCCAGTCACTTTGCCGGCCAGGGCATGGCGTCATCGCGGCAGTTTCGAGCACTTCTGCTGCCTCCAGACGTCAGATTCAACAATACAGAAGAGAGAGAGAGAGAGAGGGGGGGGGGGGGGGAAATCAACGTTCTGCTGTTTAACCTTGTACTTAAATGTAATGTGTTCATTTCTATCGTGTGCTCGTACCTACACCAAAGTTCTAGATCTAGTATTTGTTGATATGTCATGAAAGGTCATTGTCATGTTACTGTGTTGGTTTGTGTAATACTGTGAATAGTTCATGTGTTTTTGTGTAGTCTATATGAGCCTATATATGTATGTGTTTTGTTTATTCTTAATACTTAATATATAATGTTTTTTTCTCATTTACTTTATGATAATAATAAGAACGAAACTCAACCCTGGCATTGCCAGAGAATGAACACGCGTTTGTTTCTAACATAATAATAATAATAATAATAATATTTATCCGTATGGAAATTTCTATTACAATTGTGCATTAGAAATAATAACAATACATTACCAGATCTTCTAATCTTCTTATCTTATATAATACAGACGTTACTTCAAAAAAGAAGATGATTACGTCCTACGCGTCATGCATTTAGTCATGCATATTAACCAATGACTTAAATTCTGCCAAGTCACTGGTTTTCCTGGCTAGCTCAGGCAACCCATTCCATGCTCTAATAGCACTAGGGAAGAAGGAGTATTTGTACAAATTTGTCCTAGCATATGGGACGAGGAGTGTGCCTTTATCTTTGTGTCTTTCAGAGTATTTTATTAAATTTTGTTTTTGTATGTGAAAATTATGGTTCAGTGTTTTATGTATAATTGCTACTTTACTTTTGAGTCTTCTGTCCTGAAGGCTTTCTAAATTTAGATGATTGTACTAAAGGTGTTACTCTGATTAAGTGTGAATATTCGATTGTTATGAATCTCACTGCTCTATTTTTGTGTCTGTTCCAGTTTCTTAATGTTATCTTGAGTTGAAGGGTCCCAAACGGAGGATGCATATTCTATTATTGGCCTAACAAAGGTTAAATAACATTTTAGTTTTACATTATTATTTGATTTATAGAAATTTCTTTTAATAAATCCTAATGCTTTGTTTTATTTTTTATTTTTTATAGTTTCATCAATATTTGGATTCCATGACAGTTTTTCATTTATTATAACGCCTGGGTATTTTGCGTTTTTAGTGTGTTACTGGTTTGCCATGAATAAGATAAGTGGAATTAATTTGTTTTAGTTTTTTTGTTACTCTTAACAACTGACATTTTTCTGGGTGGAAAGACATGCTCCAATTTGATTCCCATTTCTGTAATTCATCTAATTTTCTTTGTAAAATATCTGTGTCTTGTGTTGTTTTTATTGTTCTATATATTATGCAATCGTCTGCAAATAATCTGACTTTAGTTCCTGAGGTAATGCAAGTTGGTAAATCATTTATGTAAATTAAGAATAGTAGTGGACCTAAGACAGTTCCTTGAAGTACACCTGAGTTTACTGTTATCGGTGTTGATTTAGAGCCATTTATTATTACTGTTTGTTCTCTCCCTGTCAGAAAATCTTTAATCCACTGATGCAATGGACCATTAATGCCAAAATATTTTAATTTTTTAAGCAAACTATGGTGGTGAGCTTTGTCAAAACCCTTGGAAAAATCTAGTAAGATAGCATCTATTTGTTCACTATTATCTTTTATCTAGTACACAACAGTTATACATTTCATACCCCATTGTCTCTTAAACATTACATGTGTAACTGGCAACAGCAAGTTACATTTTGTAACGATTTGTGTCTTATAGCTCATTTGTGATGGTAAAATTTAAAAATCCCGAAACAGCGGATGTTTTTTTTTAATAATAAAAATCCTTAGCTCCCAAAGTCTTAGAATTGTTTTCAAAACAAAGGGACATAAGTCATTTCTTGTTTGTCTCCGGTACTGTCTTGAAAGGAGATCAGCCAACTGGTACCGTATCCCAGTAATCCGAGACCCGCTTAAAGAATACAAAGAAAAATAATATTAACCCCTGAACCATAAGCCTTTTTTTTAGCGGTCGCCGTAAGGGGGAAAAGCCGCTATTAGGTTTGTGCAAAATGTCCGTCTGTCCGTCTGTCACACTCAGATCTCGAAAACTAGAAGAGATGAAAAATATTATTTCATCATTAAATCCGGCTTGAAAAGTTTAGGTGCAACGGCTACTTTCGGTTTTCTAAAAGCAAACCGTTTAATTTATAAAATTAATTATGCAAGCGATTTTTTCATAAAAATACACCAATTCTAAAACAATTACGTAAATGTAAGGCAGGCAATGTTACAATATGCTAACAAAGATGAATATTGTATTTGTATTTTCAGTATCACTAAGTCAAATATATTTATAAAATGTACAGGAAATGTTTACAACAAATATGATTAATACTAAAAGATGTTTTTCTGGTTAACTAGCTGCTAAAATTTAAAGAAAACATTTCTGTTTGTTTATAAAGGCTAATAATGCACTTTGTATGTAAATATCATGCACATTTTTTAAAATGGACTTTTTAAGCAGCGACTTTCGTGCTGTAACGTAACGTCACAACATGACCAGGTGCTAAACCAATTACTTAAACTTTTTTAAAAAATCAGATTTTATTTATTTTTTGTTTAGTGCCCCATCCAAATAAAAGAAGCTTATTTATGTGCGTTTTGTCTTTTTGTCGGTCTGTCCGTCACGATTAGATTAACAAATAACACTAAAGGCTATTGTAAATCTGATTTAACCTTTAATTTTTCATTCAGAAATATTGCAATAGTTTAAAGTATCTATAATAGATTGTTCCGGATGTTTTGTGAAAAACAAATCAATGCCAATGAATATTTGTTTGCTCTTCTAAGTTATAGTAGATTTTATTTCCATGCTTAAATGTTGCAAGAAACACATATATTGTTCCTGTTTTTTAAATGTAAATAGCATATAAATGCTAAATAAAAATATCTATACTGATTTATATTTCATTAACTATAAAGTTGTTCCGGATATTGTTTTATAAAAAACAAATTTATGTCAAATAATTATATTTTTCTCAAAAATATCGACAATAGGTTATTCAGGATTTTAAAATAAGAAAGTAATTTACTGGAAACGATTATTGAAAATCAATTTTTAGACTTATTTTACAGTTAATTTTCTTGCCGAAACATTATAAAAGTTGTTTAATCGGTAAAGAATGTTCCGGATTTTGTTTCGAAAAAGAAATCGACCTACATTACCTTAATTTTCTTACAAATCTTCGCCAAAAATGATCCGAATTTTATATGAAAAATCTAATAACGCTAATAAATGTTTGAAATCCTTCTTCTAATAAATAAAACAAATAATTTTCTCATTTACGAAAATTGGTTGTTCCGGATTTTTTATGAAAAATAGTTTTAACTCTATTTATGTAAAATCGCACTTCTCTCTTACACTACATTTAACTTTCCAGCTAAAACGTTAGAAAATCTAATTATTGTTAATATTATGCTCTGGATTTTAAGGAAAACAACTTCCTAACACCAAAGTATGGTTTGATAAAATCTCCATAAGGGTATGGTACATCTAATTTTCATAACAGACCATCCCAGAAATTTAATTAACGGCATTTGATTAATCTGGAATTCTTATTTTTTCTCACTATAAATATATAAACATCCGGAACAATCTATAATAGAAACTTAAAACTAATGCAATGTTTCGGAAGAGAAATTAATTTCAATCAGATTTTCAATAGCTTTTAGTCTTTTTTTTTCTCGCTATTAACATAACGGACAGACAAACTGACAGACAAAAGAAAAAAAAAGCGTCTTTACTCCTTATATATATATATATATATATATATATATATATATATATATATATATATATATATATATATATATATATATATAAAGTCTAAGTAGCCCATCAAATGAAATGCTAAAAGAACAAACTCGGTGCACCAATGTCTATGATCCCTCGAGAAGCTGCTCGTATAGAAGACATTTTTAGTCTAATTAGGGCGTGTGACGTAATGGAATCTTTTTTCCTTTCACGTCATATGGAGTTAATTCTTTAAATGAAATGCTAAAAGATCTCACTCGGTGCACCAATGTCTATGAACACTCGACAAGCTGCTCGTATAGACATTTTTAGTCTAACTAGGCCGTGTGACGTAGTGGATTTTTTTTCCTTTGACGTCATATGGAGTTATTCTTTAAATGAAATGCTAAAAAAATCACTCGGTGCACCAATGTCTATGAACCCTCAACAAGCTGCTCGTATAGATGATACGTTTTAATCTAACTAGGCCGTGTGACGTAGTGGATTTTTTCCTTTGACGTCATATGGAATAAATTCTTTAAATGCTAAAACAACTCGGTATAGTAATGTTTATTAAACCTCGTAATGTGACTCGCATTTTTAAAAGACTATAGATTTAGATCTAATCTAGATTTTTTTACACTAGATCTAGATTTTTTTTAACACTAGAGCTAGATTTTTTACACTAGATCTATATTTTTTTCTTACACAAGAGCTAGATCTTTAAAACTAGATTTAGATTTAAGTTCTTATTAAAATCATTATAGAATCTAGATCTAGAATTTCTTGGTCTAGTTTAGAATGTTTGTTGTTTTACATGTTTCGAATGTTTCTTCAGAATTGTAGTCCAAACCTCCCGTAGGACGACGGGGGATGGGAGCGGGCAGGGTTTGAACCTGGGACCATCGATGATTCCAAACGACAGTCCAGCGCGCAAACCGCACTACCAGACAGCCATGATTTAGACTAGATCAAGATCTATAATTTTAATTTCTAGGCTTAAAGTGTACTTTTTTTTTCTAAAGTCTAGATTGTCAATATGTCAATATTGCAATGTTATAAAATACTAAAACTAATCTACTATTTTAATATTTAGATTTTGCAATTAGTCTATTAATTGATTATCTAGTGTTTTTTTAATATGAATCTTATCTAAATTACATCTACATTATCCCAAATATATATTTTAGATCTAGATCTAGTAGATATAGATATTGAGAGTGATAAATTAGTAGTTTAATTTAGGTACATCTACATCCTCATTCTAGTTCCATTTAGGCCTAAATGAAAATGCTCAATACCAAAAGATTATCTAAAATCGCTCTTCTGACATATTGTACATATCCGGTAGTTGTCATTCCGTCATGTGTAGGTATATTATCAATAGTAGGCTATTAGTTTGTAACCAGTTTGTCATTAGATTAAGAGCAATGCCTGGTCGTGCGGTTAGCGCGCAGAACTGATTATCTCTACGGTCTCGGTTTCATACCCTGCTCGATGCCATCCTCAGTCGACCAGCGAATATGCGGATCCGACAGTGATCCGTCTCTCACGGGGGCCGCCTCTGAGTTTGTGTGGCAACACAAACTCTCTTTGTAATCTTGTTAAAATTGTGTTTATGTGACCTCATGTTTTGATTCTAAAGCTGTAATTATTGACAGAAATGTTATTTAATTAAAAGAAAGTGTGACAAATAATTAGTTTACAACTTGGTAACTTTTGTTCATTATATATATATATAAAGAATTTAAAATAATTAAAGGAAATGTTTTCCAAGCTAATGAAAACTAAATAGAAACTATTTCATATATAGCTTGACTGCACTCTGTAAGTAATCATCATCTGAGAAGTTGCCTAATAAAGCTCATAGACCTAGCAATATAATGAATTTCACTTTAAGCTTTGGCTTCTAAAAGTAAAATCTTCAGTCTTTGAAAGTCATTACAAATAATGAATCGTGCCATCATTCTAACCACCAGGTGCTCAATTTTTTAAATTTGTATTTTATTTTGTTCAATTTTTTTGTTCAAAAGATTTGTAATTTCGTAACTCACGACAAACTAATTTAGTGATTATTTACTTTAAAAAAAAAAAACTCCCAGATTAGACAATGAAACAGTTTATTCCACAAAGTGACTCCTTTTGGTGTGTTGAAGTACCGCCGCTAGGTGTATTGAAGTGCCACCCCTAGGTGTGCTTAAGTGCGCCCCTGTAGTGTGTTTGCTAGCAATGTACCATTCATCCTGTCTTAACAAACAAAATCAGATGAATGCAAATTGAAGTCGCTACCATTTAATAATGTAGTCCTTGACAAGCCTGTTTGTTTAACAATGTTAATAATAATAATCATAATAATAATAAAATAACAGTAATAATCTTTATTATCCATAAGGAAATATGTCTTCCAACAACACAAATGCAGTGAAGAAGGAGCATGTAGGGAGATCTTAGGTTTCGTATTTCAATCCAGAATTTATTGTGAGCAAAGATCTAGAATTCTAGATCTATATCAATGTCTCATTTCTGTCTCTACCAGTACTTCACAAAGGACCTGGATTTTGTGTGTAGTTGTTGTTAAGTTATATAGATCAGTGTTTGTCAACACATTTATTGTGCCCAAGTAGTCTATAAAAGAAAAACTCAATATAAAACTCCAAATACCCTTTTCGTTTTCTTACCAAAAAAAACAACAACACAACTAAAAGAGTGTAGGCCTACTATAAACACTAACAACAGCAACGATTTGTTCATTACATTTTTTTTGTACAGTTTAACATCGGACAAATGCTAGATCCACCCATCACTAGTAGGCCTGCGAGTAATCCAGATATAGCCGTAATAACGTTCTAAACATTTCAGAAAGCAAACCATTTAAATTTCTGCGATTATTGTTTTAAAATATTTGGATTATTCCTTGTAATATTAACTGAAAAACAGTTCTGTAAATTTAGCTTGCACAGATGCATTGTATTGAATTATCAGTAAAATTGCGGACAGCATCAGTAGCACAATAACGTTACAAATGGTATTCTAGTTTGAATAATATCTAATAATATTATAAAATAGCATTAAAATAAATATTGTTAGTAGAAACATTACATAGAAAATAAATTCTTAATATCATTATATTACAATCATTGAAAAAAATACTTAAGGAATGAGTAGTAATTACAATTAATAACGAAATTCAATATACATTTTTTTAAAGACAATTTATTCAAAATGGGGTAATGAAAACGATGGTTGCATTTTTTTTTTAAATATAATTTCATTTTTTTCCATAGATAGTCATAAAACATCGGTAAATTACTTTACTGCTTAAAAAAATACTTTGCGGAAGAGCTTGTAAATAATAGTCATTATTAATGAAACTTGATATACAGAAATAATAGCAAACTGGTTAATGTAAAGCTAGACTATATTGGAATAAGTAGTATAGTTAGTTTAACCATAGAATGATTTATAGACGACCAGTTGAACTATTAACAACAAAGAAAAAAGTTATCTTAAGTTATAGAACCAAGTGTTTCTGTTAATTAAATTTCTTTTGTCCTCAGACATTATGTTTTACATTTTTATGTTTCAATTCTGGTCATTCGTTTTATATGTGCATTTTTTTTCATATATATTTATATAATAGTTTTGTATAAAAAAAATAGATCTAATAAAGTGTTATGAATTGTGTTTCAATGGTATATTCTCTAAGGTCATTGAACATCTTTTTTATGAACTGATTTGTGAAAGCAATTTTAAAAAGACTTAATACTTAGACAGTTAATAAGGAAAAGTAGTTTCAAATATTAACTTTATACAGTACATTTTTTTTTTAAAATTACAAATTGGAAAGGAATTGAATGTAATACAATCTTTAAAAAATCGACCATATTTCCTTGGAGCTTGGATTGCGCTTGAAAATTGGTTTATGATATCAGTACGAATAGGTTTAAGAAGCTTACTGAACGCTAATTGAACGCTACGGATATTACGTTACATACATTTAACTTCTTTGTTGATTTAGATCTAGATACAGGAAGTCTATTTTTGTATGCCTTTCGTATTTTTCGGTCTTAATTATTCACTTTTCGATTTCATTTGGGATGTTATACCTATAACTCAAGATATTATTATTTTGTTACACTGTTATAATAGCCATTGAAAATAAAAAAAAATACATTTTTATATTAATAATGAAGGAAATTTAAGTTGAATAAAATTCTTAACATTTTAAACTTCTCTCAAGGCAAAATTTCACGCGATTGTGTAATATAAGTTACGTCATTACAATCTAATATGAAAAAGCTTTTAGTTACATAGATCTAAGTTACTTGACTACAATCCAGTAAGACATATATCTAAATTACTAGACAACAATCCAGTAAGACATAGATCTAAATTACTAGACAACAATCCAGTAAGACATAGATCTAAATTACTTGACTACAATCTAGGAACACATAGATCTAAATTACTTGACTACAATCTAGGAAGACATAGATCTAACTTACTTGACTACAATCCAGTAAGACATAGATCTAAATTACTTGACTACAATCTAGGAAGACATAGATCCAAGTTACTTGACTACAATCCAGTAAGACATAGATCTAAGTTACTTGACTACTCCCTAGGAAGACAGAGAGAGACCTAAGCGAACAATTCAGAATGTTTCTGTCAGCTACGTATCTATGTTATGTTTGTAAAATACCACTGAATGACTGATTAATGTATCAAGAGAACTCTTAAACTAGGACAGGGATTCTCATGAAATTGTGTACACAAGTTCCATTTGCCATTGAGTTGCTTGCTGAAATGCAGTTTTTATTCGCAGCCTCAACACCGAAATTCGAGAAAAAACGCACGCTTTCTTTTATACTTTTGTATTTTATTTTCGGTACTTCATTAGGTATAAATATAAATAGCACAAAAATAAGATTTCCTGTATTTTCTTTCTCTCCCCTAAGTCAACTTTAAACAAAAAACTGCTTTAAGTCACTTCCGCTTCCCATTGGACTAAATAATGCCAGAAAAAAAAACTTATCCTAAGTCTAATATCATCAAAAAGATAGAAAAAGATCTAGAGTCTATTTTTTTAGGAATAATATTTTGTACAGTGTCGTTTCGCTACATTCAAACGAGATCAAACAATTACAATTTTAAAAATCGAATTTGTATTTCTTTTTATTTAGAGGACACAATGCCAAAATAAATGTAGAGTTGGGAACGGACATGTGACTTTCAGTTGGCGGCTTTCGGAAAATGCATTTTTTCCCCTCTGAAACTGATAGTCTAAAGAAATATTTACGATATCTAATACCGTACATTGCTTACCTTAAGATAAATGGTAGCAGAAAAAAAAATCAAATTAACCAAACGTGTTTTTTACAGAATTCAAAAGCATAAATATGTGTGCAGAAATGTCGATCAATCGAGGGGACGTAATAAAGTGAAAGGTTGTCATTGTGATAACAATGGGCCGAAAAGTGTGAAAGTGTTGTTTTTTTTTTTTTTGGGAGTGGGTCACAATAAAAAAGAAACCTGGGAAATATTGAATATTGAATTAAGAAAGCGAAGAACAGTCAGAGCGGAGAAGTAAAAGGAATACTAGAATTCATGGGTCCAAAGCATGTGTGTGTGTGTATGTGTCAGGGACGCGTTATAAACCGGATCTTTCCAAATCAAGTCGAAAGTCATGTCGATGCACAGGTTATAAAAGAAAACAAAATGGTGGATCCAGAGAGAGAGAAAGAGAAAGAGAGAGAGAGATGGGGAAAAAAAAGAGAGCGGGCAGTTACATTCTATTGTAACAGACACAATAATTCACGGGCTACAGAGTATGTTAATTGAATTTTTTAATTTTGGTTTATTCAAATTTCGAATAAAAACTTATTTAATAAATTTAAAAAAAACGACTTGATTTCGAACTGGTGGGCTACAACCTTCTCAGATCTCTCAAGCCAACTCGGTAGCCACTCTGCTAGCGAATAGTCTATGAACATGGAGGATTATATCTATTGTTTCTATTTCATGTTTGTGTTCACTAAGCCTAAAGACAGCAGCTTAAAATAAAGGGGACTAATTCAAATTATACCACCACATCCGTCAAGTACTATTTCTTTCACTTGTGCGAAACAAAATAATTAATTTACCAATAGTTAATTAACGAATTGGTTATTTTTTTATATTGATTCTTGTGTTGTCTGTTCAAAGAAATAATTGTGCACAATTTCAGCTTGATTCGAGATTTGGATGGCGGAGAAATAACGTGTACAAACTTTTTACCAGACAAAGAGAGTTGATATAAGCTTGGTAATAATAACTTCAATGTAGGGAAATTAGAAGCCCACTCATTACAATATAACCCAGCAAAGGTTTCAAAACAGAAGTATCGTAATAAGTAGTAACAACATAGACCTTGTTACATCCGTCTTTCATCAAACTAAATTTGAGATAACAGAAACTACAACTGGGTTTAATATTATATAACATCATTTCAATGTAGATTATAGAGACAGTGCTTATATGAACAACTAATATTACTTTTTTATTCAGGCTGACTAGTTGAGGATGCACTGCTTCTATTATATATATATATATATATATTCAATTTTTTCTAGCTTTCCCATGCGCCATACTAATCAATAAACTATCACTTACATTTATTGGTATTAAAATCTTCTAATATTTTTTCTTTCTTTTTAGCCTTCTTTTGATTTATCTGTTTAAAAGAACGTCTGTACATTGGGAACTAAGAAAGTTATTTTCTTTACAATTCCTCTTTTTAGCTTGCAAATTCTTCTTTGGTTTAGAGACCGTGGAAAGTGAGTGAAAGCTGTGTATGTTAAAGGTGAAATCCGACATTCGATAGAATACCCGAAACTTCCAAGCAAAGTGAGAAATGAATTCTCCATTTCCTACTTGACTGCTTTAGACAAAGTGTTCCATTCTCTATTTCCTACTTGACTTTGCTTTAGACAAAGTGTTCATTTCTCTATTTCCTACTTGACTTTGCTTTAGACAAAGTGTTCAATGATGATTTAACGTGTTTTATTAATAATATAAATTTCTCAGTATAATATATTCATACGCTGGTAATCTAAATAATTTAGTCTTGTTCTTTGAAGTGCGGAGTATGTTTAATTACCACTGTCTAATTGCGCATGATTTATATAACTTTATTGTACTAGATACAAAAGATAGTTAATATCGCGTGTAATCAAGACGTAATATGACTTTTAGAAGGAAGCACTGAACTAGATAATGATAAAACTGATAACACGTTGTGGTGATCGGGGAAAACATAAGAAATTAATTCATCATGTTCAACAAGAATTCGGTGCATTTTTTTGTCTGAAATTCTGACACATATTTCACCATTGAAAAAAGAAAGTGCTTGTATACATAATAATTAATTTTACAGACTAGGACTTACTAACATTTTTCATGAAATACTTTGTACGCCTAGTGTTTTAACGTTCGCTGTGTCTTATTTATATTTGATGTCCCCGTTGATGAGGTTTTATCTCTTGCATTGTCCTCTTATGGATTTGAACGTGTCTGGTAATTTTTTTTCTCAACAAAAGATATTTTTAAGAACAAAGGAAAAGTTGCGAATGCAATAATATTGCATGCAAATAGAATATGTAGATTTTTCTTTATTTTATCAGCATATTTTTTACACATTAGTTTTGCATTCTATGAGTTGAGACAAAACCGTAACCCAAAACATTATTATACTTAGTTTTATTTGTATTTAAAAAGAAACTAATAAAATATTTAAAAATAAGAACAGCATTTAAGAGTTTATGAATTATTTTGATTCTATGTTGCTTTTGTTTGTAGACAGTTTTATCCACCCAAGATTTCGGCATCTTTAATTTATCGTTTTATTCTACTTAGAAGAAACTTAAGAATATCCACTAATGTATGTCAGTATTTTAAAATACGATTTGTAGATTTAAAGAATTATTTGATTATTTAAACATTAGCATTGCACTTAGCATAGGATATTAAGTATTAAGACATGGGCCTCAGAGGGAATTTTAGTTTCAAGAAATTCTGTTGTTTAGTTGTGTTTTTCCACATGTATAAATATCTTTCTAAATAAGAATTATTTTTTGTTACTTTTCCTGACGCAGAACTAGTCATTCTATAAAATGCCTAGTCATTCTTTGTCTAAAAACGCTCGGCATTCTAAAGAATGCTTGCATTTCGTACTTTGCTGGTTACATATATATTGTTATAACAACAACAAAAACTAATTGGCAACTCAGTGAAAACTTCTTGACCATCACAAATTTTCAAAATTAACCATTTTTAAATATTAAATTAGGCTTGTCTTTTAATGGTAATCACATTTCAGGTAACTCGACTCAAATGTTTCTTTGTATTTAAAACTGAGTTGAACAAATAGATAGACATCCATGAACTGTTTGCGCAACGTCTTATGCAGAAATAAAAGAACTTCATTTCACAAGGCTCACTGGAAAGACCTATTGCTATGTGATGGACTAAAGTCTAAACAAATAAAGGGGGAAATTGACACGCACTGCTAGACGTAGATACTACAGTGTACCTTTTACTATCCGGCCAACTATCCCGCAACCTGCCGAATATGGCCGGATAGGGAAAAATGGCAGAATATACGGCTGGAGCTAGAACAGGAGCCACTATCCGGTGCAACCCTAACTTGGACACATGCTATAAAAACGTGAGAAATAATTTTTGATTCGGGGCTGATGTGGGAGAACACTTTTTCTAAGCTGTTCACTGCCGGGACAAGAAGATAGATTACTTTGTTCTGTAAAGTATGACGTCATCCTTCCCCGCCCTCGTCAAGAGATTATATTGACGTGTCTCTAATAATATCTTTCTTATTGACCGCATTTCAGTTATGAGCGATAACACAACTGTCCAGTCTGATTGTCATTACTTGCATTCATTGACCACCTACATGATGGACAACAATGGCTGTCATGAATAATTAGTAGGCTACGAAATGCCTAATGGAGATTTTTATACATGGCTGAAAAAAAAAGGTGTATCTGGTTGTGATGATATATGTTTGAGACTGTATGGGATGATGTCTTGGTGTTACGATGAGATTGTCTTTATCAGACAATACCTTTCTGATGTTATAATTTAATATTGAGTTCTATTTGAAACAGCTACTGAACGCTCAAACAATATTGTGATGCCGGAGATTCAAATGTAAGCTAGTAATTCAAAACTGAAATACTTTAACAATAAATACAGAGCTTTTATTCTGGAACTAGGAATCATTTTAATAATATACACACTGTACAATACAATTGAATTAAAATAAAGTTTCTGTTATCGTTCCAGCTGCCAACTGAGTATCTTCGTCCTTTAAATACGTTTTACCATCTACGTCTTTCCATATTAGGAAACAACCAATCAGCTCTCTCGCCCGCTGAATTTCTCCACCGCTCCTTTTATGGTCAGGAATTAACTTGATGCAAATATTCAACGAATGAAAACAATACGTATCTGTTATTCTAAATGGAATACAATCTAAAAATAAACTTAATGCAACAGCTGCTTCATGTCCCCTGACACCGGTGTACAAAATAACGGTAGTGTTGATAAGCTATGTTTTTTTTTTCCTTTCCATTTTAAGATTATTTTGTGCACTTTTTAGCAAAGCCAAAACACATTTTCTAAGCTCTTGGGTTTTGGTTTCAATATGGAGAAAGCACTACTTTTAATCTATGACTAAAAATTATCGGATGCAATAGGTGATTTAAAGAAGGGTATGCTTTGTTTAAAACTATGCTTAACTGGCCTTTTATTTGAGGGATGCAAAAAAAAAAAAAAAGTGGGGCGGCCTAAAAGTTGGTGGTTGGGAATGAGGCATTTCTACTGGTGGATGGCAACAACATTATGCGATGGTATTATAATGTTGGCTGTTCAACTGAATATACAAGGGCTAACAAATGTGTGTTTTTTGGGGAGAGGTGTTTCATCCAAAAGTAGTGTATGTATGTGTGTGTGAGGGCGATATAATGCACGCAGCAGTCTACAACTTATGGGCCTGAGATGTGTTAGGTAGTTACAACCATAGAGCAGGACGGGTACCTGCTCGTGTGTCATTTATATAAATAAATATATATACATATATATATACACATTTCATTTGAGATTTTAAACTCTGACTATGTTTATAGACTGTTAAACACGTGACCTGAAATGTGAGGATGTGTCTAGAATTATTATTTTTAGAAATCATTATTTACATCTTTTTTTCGTCTGTTTGGTCAACAATTTTTTTTCCTTTCATCGGTCATTTGATATGTTTTATGTGATGTTTATGTCCACAATGCGGTATCAATGTTCTGAAATATACCTAGCACCATGATTCATAATTTACAAAATGAACTGTAATGTGAAACTTTACAAATACGAAAGCCACGAAATATAGATTCTAGATCTAGTTTCTAGAGAAGTGGTTGTAGTTTTGAATAGTTCAAGCGACCACAACATAAGACACGTACAGAGATGAGAGACTTGATACAAGAACGTAGAGTTATTTATTGAAATAAACACAATGCCTCGTATCAGTGGCGTAGCTAGGGTGGGGGAGAATTTGAAAATCCCCCCTGGCCTCTACTTGAGGAAGGCCCCTAAATGAGAGTTCGAATTTTTTTTTACTTCAAATATTAAATATTACGCCATTATCTCATGCCATGATTTCAAATGTCAAAATGCAGGGGCCCCCGATGGAGGACCAGACCCCGCGCACCTAAATGGTGGCGAATTCCTAGCTACGTCACTGCCTCCTATTGATATTAATACTCGACGTTTAAGATGAATGAATTCACTATAGACAGATACAGACTTATCAGGTTATAAATAGTGTTGACTGGAAGGGGGGGGGGGTTCAATGTTATTTAGGGATGGGAGAGCTCGTGTCTCATGCTGTTCACATTTTTAAACAAATTAATGAGTTTAAAATTTTTTTTTTCTTTTGTAGGGGAAGGAATATGGAGGGGGGGGGGGGGGGAAGGAGTGGAATAGTTTAACAATGACACCACTACAGACATTGCGACAAGCAATATTAGCCAAAGTGTCCGCGCCTCTTATAATCACAGACTTAATATTTTCTTATCTTCTATTGTAAAAACGTTCTGTCAAAAGGAAGATAATTACACTGTCCCTCGCGTATCCTTGTGTTCATCGAGTAGTTTGTGCTAAGTAGAGGTTCTCCTTAAGTCGTTAGTTGTGTCCTGGCTGACATAGACAACCCTTTCCATTGGCTCATGGCACCATGCTTTATATGTTTGGTCTGCTTTACATTTGGTATTCTGTCCTGAAGTATCTCTAAATTTTGTGATTTTACTCATGAGGCTCCTGTAATGAAATAGGAAATTCGTTACAAACGAATCACAGCGCTATTTTGTGTCTTCTAAATTTTTGTGAAAAATTGAAGTTTGAAGGTTTTAAAAAAATAAATGTGTGGTTCAAAATACGAAAAGTATACTTTTGTCATTGGCATGCAAAATAAATAAAGCTGTCGATCTTGACATAGCTGCACATGAACCGTGATCTCCCTTTGATTAGGAAACGTTCTAGAGGGTGTGTGCCAATAACAAGCAACTTTGTGTTAGTACAAAAGCCTTGAAAAATTAACTACGGTACTAACCTTATAGATCATCTAAGTCAACTACTGACCATATAGGTCATTCAAATCTAACTACAGACCATATAGGTAATCTAAGTCTAACTACTGACCATATAGGTCATCTAAGTCTAACTACTCATCATATAGGTCATCTAAGTCTAACTACTCACCATATAGGTCATCTAAGTCTAACTACTCACCATATAGGTCATCTAAGTCTAACTACTGACCATATAGGTCATCTAAGTCTAACTACTGACCATATAGGTCATCTAAGTAAGTAAGTGCTTCGTGGACGATTTGCATAATCGCTATACTAGAAATAACGTTTCGACATTTCACCGAAAATGGTCTTCTAACAGATGTAGTCGAACAAGTAGATCTAAACATTCGTGAATAAACCTTGAATCATAGTAGATACTTAGAGCTAGACTAGTGGACATAGAGCCATAGAGTCCTGCTATGCTTGCGATTTGATCCATGTTTTGCAATTTAAAATTAAACAAGATAATGATTACATTTATTTATTTATATATGTAAAAATAATGAATACTACAAATTGTATAACTTCCTACAATAAAATACTGAAGACAATAACACTCGACCTTGAACAATGTACAAACAGGCATACATAAATAAATAAATGAAATGTTTATTTATATTTATCAATATAAATGTTATGGAAGACAATCTAAAAAAGATACAATCTTTATGTGTCGCGGAATATTAGGCATTGCATGGTAACTAAAGACATTGACTTTCAAAACAATCCCAAATACAAAGTCTTCGCTCGTGAGAGATGTGAGCACCTGTAGGATGGTGGAAGACTTTCACGTGTCTGCAACATGAAACAATGAACAACCAAATGATTCATAAACTATGAACAGTATAGGAATAGCTTTGTTTATGTTGTACCAGACCCTGAAACTTGCTCTGTTCGTCTCATGTTTTGGCAATCTTCGATTCTGAAAAAAAAAAAAAAAGCGATTCCTGCTTTATGTTTTAATAAAATAGTCAACTAAAAAGTTATATTATATTAGTCATTGAAAAATTGAAGCAAAATAAAAAAACAACAACAAAACAAAATAAACCTCCTTAAACTTTTTAAAATCATTCCATGTCATATACAGTTTCTGTTTTGTTTCTGTGTCTTTTTTTACCTTTATCTATCCCTTAGTCTGTTGGACCGTTGGGGCACCAGGCAAGACTTGTCGACCGTCTTTCTCCATTCCTCCCTTTTTTTTGCCTTGTTTAGAACCTCTCTCAATGGCAGGCCCGTCCATTCTTTAATGTTGTCCTCCCATCGCTTTTTCTGCCTGCCTCTTCTCCTTTTCCTGACACAGTTCCCTGAAGGAAGGTCTTTGTTTCTGTGTACATTTTTTTTTAGTGTAGATCCTCTGTGAACCTCAGTTTATAGCACTAAAAGAAACATTTTGAAAACAAAATTCCAGTCATGAGTTTAGTAAATTTTGTTTACATAAATTCATCCATAGAACAGTTTACTTTTGTGACTATGAACAAGTAGAGTCACTAGAAACTTTGAAATTAAAATAAAGTAGTAGAAAATGAAAAGTAGATCATTAGAAGCAGAGGCGAGGGCATAGGCGTAGCCGGGGGGGGGGGGGGGGGTTGGGGTTCAACACCCCCCCCCCGAAATTAAATCCCTCCCCGAAGAGGGGGGGGGGGGTCGGAATTTAGTGACTGATTTTTTGCTTTGATTTTGTTTATTTTAGGTGAGATTTTAATACTAAAACATCACTTGCCTCAGCACAACCAATGAGGTTTTGAGTTTAAAACCCCCTACCAAGAAGGTTCGAGCTTAAAAACCCCTACCATGGGGGTTCGAGTTTAAAACCCCTACCAGAGGGGTTCGAGTTTAAAAACCTCTACCAGGGGTTTTGAGTTTAAAACCCCCCTACCAGGGGTTTTGAGCTTTAAACCCCCCTACCAGGGGTTTTGAGCTTTAAACCCCCTACCCCCTGCAAACGAAAATCCCCTAATTCCAAGAACACAGTTAAGGAAGATTTTGATTTTAAAACCCCGTCTAAAATTTACGATAAATCCTAAGGTGGCCCATAATCATGTGGTAAAAAAAAAGTTTCTCACTTCTGACGGGGCACCATCTTGTTGAGTTCCATTTGTCTTACTTAGTAACTGACCACAATTTCAGCTTCCTACTGC
This sequence comes from Biomphalaria pfeifferi, assembly GCA_030265305.1. Lineage (NCBI taxonomy): Eukaryota > Metazoa > Mollusca > Gastropoda > Planorbidae > Biomphalaria > Biomphalaria pfeifferi. Next base: position 743,984 of record JASAOG010000072.1, read on the forward strand.
TATCGGAAGGGGATGCTCAAGAGTTACAAAGTTTTGTACGTTAATGAAAAAACGCATTTTTTTTTTAATGAAATGTTCCAATCCTGCCATGACTGTCATGTAACTATGAAGTAACGAAAATGACAACAAAAAAGTAAATTGTGAAGAGTCAGAAGACAATGTCTAAATAGTGTCTACACTGAAACAGCACAGATGACAGACTTCTTTGTAGTTTGTGCAGGGATGACCTTTCTGTTGGCTTCAACAACTTGCAATATAAATTGCTTTTCTTTCTCGTTTTTTGTCAGCAGTCTGTTGTAGTCTTCAAAAAGTTTAACTCCACGTTCTGCAGTATCGTTGACCACACGCAAGTCGTTAATGCGCTGCTTACCTTTCTGGTAGTCAGTATTGTCATTCCACTGTTCTGGAGGAAGAACTAGAAAGGAGTGGCCTATCTGTAGCTTTGTAAGCAGGTTCTGTGAACGCCTTTTGGAAAAGTGACCCAAGCTAACGTCTTCAATTTGGAGCAATGATGGATCACCTCGAACATGTCGCTCACTAGGTTCTATTCCAAAACCTGTTATTATTTTCTGCTTCTCGATTGGGAACACTTCATCGGAAAATAAAGCCAGGCTGACAGTCTCATCGGACAGGTACCACGTGTGATTCTGGAGAATTTTTTGTGCTGCAATACTGATGTCGTGATCAATAGACTGATATTGCTGCAGGTTCTTCCAGAGCAAAAGATCTCCTCCAGGTGCTTCCGCTGCACAGGGTGCTTGAATCCAGGACTTTGTGTACAACAAGGCTCCAAACTGTACAAATCGTTTGAGTTGGCTCTTATCCTTGGCTGTAAGACTAAAAATTTCTTTTTGATGATGGAAGAGGTAAATTTTGATGGCATAGATCAGCTTGGCCATTCATCTAGCATGATGTACAGGGCCTGGTGCTCTCCAGTGAATGGTTTTTGGAGGATCTCCCAAGATGACCATTGTCAGTTCAATGAGTTCTTCATAATCATCTCTGACCTGGGATTTCAAATCAACGAAATTTGTCAGGAAGCTCACAGTGTTTTCTCGGAAATCATCAGTGCTTGAAGTCAGTTCCAACTTACTGAAGTTGTCAAGCTTTATTCGTTCCTAAACTTCTTTAAATCTTTTGAAGATAGGTATGTTTGGTGAGTTAGAAGGACCGCAACACAAACTAAAAGCCTTTGCCAATACCAGTTCAAGAACATGATGACGACATGCCAGCCACAATAGTTCTCGACCAATACGATTCTCAAGCAGCACACAAGCTCCATTGAAACGACCAGTGTTGACAGAAGTGGTGTCGAAGATCATAGCCTGGATGCTTTCCACCAGTGTCCACTGTTCTAACTGATCATAAATAGCATCAGCAGCATTTTGTCCTGTCCCTGATATTAGTTTAGGGACACCTAGTAATTTTTCACTGCCATCACCGGAAACCAGCACTGGCAACCGGTCAACTTCTCCAAGACCCAGGATTTCAGGTAACATTTTTCCATCCGAGTGTAGAACTAGAAGATAGTCAGGTTTGAATGAAACCTTTATATCTGCTGCTTGTTCACACCTGGCTTTCTTTCTGGCTCTTTGTATGGTGCTTCGTAAAACTGTCAAAGATGAAGGATCATGTCCCAGCGCTGCTGCAATAGGAATCATCAATCGCAAAGCTTCACGATCAGACGTTTGGTTGCGATCCAAGGCACTGGTGACATGCTTAGTGAACAAGGCAGTTGACACCCAATCTCCGTCTTGTTTGGTCGTTTTTTAGTTGAGCTCGAACTTGGTTCATATTCATCTAGAACTTCAAATTGATTGGAGGATTCACAGCTTTCTGTTTCATTTTCACCTGATTCACCTTCCATAGTTTGTTGCTGTCGTTTTTCTTCATTCTCTTTACGAAGTAGCTGTTTCTGTTGTTTGCCATGGACTCGTTCCTGCTGTGCTGCCATCTCTTTATCTTCGCCAGTCATGAACATTTTGCGGCATCCTCGTTGGTCAGCAAGAAATGCACAATCCTCCTCAATTCTTGTCTGTTGCAAAGGATTAGGGGAATTTTTGACCAGAGCATTAACAGAAGCAATGTTGAATAATGTATCTAGTTGTTCAGTGTAGCAAGCTTCATTTTTTTGCTGAGTTTCTGATAATCGAGTCTTGTTTTTTTTCAATTTCAGCCACTTATCATGAATCTTTTCCAGTTTCTCAATGGCATGCTTCTTCAAAACTGTTGGTATAGCTGCTCTCCCCCAAAGAACTAGTACCTCTTCTACAGTCAAATGACTAGCATCTCGAACCAACTTTGTATATTTCAAATGATGATGAAATCTCTGCAGAACTTGCCTTGTTGTTGGGAGTTGATTTAGATTACTCAATGGTTCAAAAGTAATATAGGCGAAGTTAGCCAGGTAAGGCTATAAATTATTAAAAAAATTATTCAAATTAATAAATATCCATTCTGTAAACAATCTTTAAGTGAAAAGACGGAATAATCACGCAAATTGTAAAATTTTACCTGTTAAACTGCAGCCTAGTGTGTGTAGAATAAAAAAGAAACTGAACAAAATATTTGTTAATTTTCGTCTGCACAATGTTTATAAAAAACAACAGGAAGTCATGTATCTAAAATGAGAACAAGGTAATAAAATTAAATAAGCATCACTATTGGCAGTCACTTTCATCACTGGTCAGCATGAAATAGGTCACAAATGAAAAAAATCGAGTAAAATGCTGTGAAAGGTAAAAAAAAAACGAGGCCTGTGAGCATCCCCTTCTACTTGAAGTTTATTTTTAAAACTTTAACAGTATACTACCTAAAGCAAATGGAACACAAAAAAAGGGTGCCCGGTATGTGGCACAAAGTTGGATTTTTGGGCCACCCTAATAAACCCCCTCTTCAATATAAAAAAAAAATCTAATTACGCACTCAAAATGTTATGAACGTAGCTAAATGGGTATTGACTCAGTTTTGAGTTTAAACCCCACTTCAGCGGAATTTGAAGGTAAAAAATACCTCTTTAATAATAAAAACAAAGCAAATTATACACTCAAAATGTTATGAGTGTAGTCAAAGGGGTTTTGAGTTTAAACTCCCATCCAGTGGAGTTTGAAGCTAAAAAGTACCTCTTCATTATAAATAAAAGCAAATTACTCACTCTAAAATCTATGAGCGTAGCCAAAAGGGTTTTGAGTTTAAACCCCCCGCCAGGGGGGTTTGAGGATAAAAAAATACATCTTCAGTGTAAGAAAAAAAGCAAATTACGCACTCAAAATGCTATGAGCGTTGCCAAAAGGGGTTTTGAGTTTAAACCCCCATTCAGAGAGGTTTGATGCTAAAAATACCTCTTCAATATAAAAAAAGCAAATTACACACTAAAATTATTTGAGCGTAGTCAATCCAATCGGGGGTTTTGAGTTTAAACCCTTCTTCTACAGATGGCTTTTTTTAAAGTTTAAAACCCCTCCAGATGGTTGTGAGTTTAAGATCCCCCTACAGAGCATTTTGAGGTGGAAAACCCCCAACAGATGATTTTGACGATAAAACTTCTCTTTTCGATATAAAATCTAAAGCAAACTACAGTCACTTAATTCCAAGAGCGTATTCAAGAGAGGTTACACATTTTTACCAGTGGCATTGCTCCATTAATAAACTGCAGTGAATAGTCATCTACCGAAATTGAAAAACACTCAATGCCGCTCAACAAATATGGCTAAGACAGATTTTAGGAGTCAGTTATAGACATCGGGTCTAAATCAAGGAAATCCTATGCCGAACTGGGAGTCGACACCTTAGTAAGATTGTGAGAGAGCGACGCATGAGGTTTGCGGGACATGTTCTCTGACAAAATAAATTACGCATAAGAAGAGTTGCAATGATATCCTAGTACAACTTGACGCCACTCATTCATGGAGGTCCTCATGCTAGGTGGGAAGAAGCTTCAGACATTACCAGTGACAGATTTTTATGGAAACAGCTTGACGTCAAATGCTCAGAACGGCGCGGGAGGGTCTAAGTCAGTAAGAATAGCACATTAGGTTTTTGAAATAAAACTTTTTAATAGCAGGAAAATGCACTGTAGATACCTCAGAATATGCATTTTGTTGGTTTTCAATATCAGAAATAGTGCTTGGCGGCGGGGCTTCGCCCCGCGCTGGGGCCGCTCCCCCAGAGCCCTTTACTGGTAATGGCAGAGAATCTACAATTTTTCCACTAACTCATGGAAGAACCTATTCTAGGGCACAATAAACGTCTTCCGAAAGAATGAAGGGTCAGAATGTAATAAAGATTATGTACACACACACACAAATAAACACATATAAAAAAATTTCGCGGGGGGGGGAGAAAAAAAAATCCCCCCCCCCACAACACCCCCCCCCCCCACCGCGAAAAAAAATCCTGGTTACGCCGATGGGCGAGGGTAATGGTTTTAATGATTGTAATATTTACAACTTGACTGACTTCTATTGTAAAACTTCCTAGATTTTATTTTACCTGTTTATTTAAAGTCACAATTGTGCTAGAGCGTTTACATTCTCAACTTTTAACAATCATTTTCATAGCCCAACAAAATAGCATCAAGAGTAGAGGCTTGCTCCGATTTTCCACAGAATACATTGATGATACCTGGATCGGTTTAAGTTTTGTTCTCCTTTTATTTCCCATCTTGCCTAAATGACCTGATTTGAAGTGTTGTAAGAGGTATTGAAACAATCTATATTTAATCTAACAATTTGGGTCAGTCTGATTTGTGTTAAGTGCTTAAATGAGTATCTTTCTGTGTCTTATACACTGTTACGATATGTTAGCTGTTGTCAAAATCGCTCAACAGCAGCTTATGCACTATGTAAGTCCGAGTACGAATCTGCGACTTATCACTTTCTTGTACTCAATGGCCTATCTGTCTGTGAGCATAAAAAAGTATAAAGTGGCAGCACGTTGTCACAGTACAGAAACAATTTTCCATTGTACAGAAACTATTTGCCATTGTACAGAAACAATTTTCCATTGTACAGAAACTATTTTCCATTGTACAGAAACAATTTTCCATTGTACAGAAACTATTTGCCATTGTACAGAAACAATTTTCCATTGTACAGAAACTATTTGCCATTGTACAGAAACAATTTTCCATTGTACAGAAACTATTTGCCATTGTACAGAAACAATTTGCCATTGTACAGAAACAATTTGCCATTGTACAGAAACTATTTGCCATTGTACAGAAACAATTTTCCATTGTACATTTGCCATTGTACAGAAACAATTTTCCATTGTACATTTGCCATTGTACAGAAACAATTTGCCATTGTACATTTGCCATTGTACAGAAACTATTTGCCAATGTACAGAAAAAAAAACTGTTTGCCATTGTACAGAACCTATTTGTCATTGTACAGAAACTTTTTCCATTGTACAGAAACTATTTGCCTTGTACAGAAACTATTTGCCATTGTACAGAAACTATGTCTGTGACATTCCTGGGCATAATGTTATGTAGTCGTGGACTTTACACGTATCTCTGGTAAGTCTGTGACATTTCTGGGCATACTGTTATGTAGTCGTGGACTTTACATGTATCTCTGGTAAGTCTGTGACATTTCTGGGCATAATGTTATCTAGCCCTCGACTTTACAAGTATCTCTGGTAAGTCTGTGACATTTCTGGGCATAATGTTATGTAGTCCTGGACTTTACAAGTATCTCTGGTAAGTCTGTGACATTTTTCTTAGCTGCTGGTAGCGTTCTGTTTCTAAAGAGAAATAAATTCATGTAGATTAGTGAACACAATAATGAATTAATAAAGATTCCATCTTTAATAAGAGTTGGCACTAAAGCTCTACGTCACATCTGGACTAGTAGTTTAAAAAAAACATCAACAACAAATTATGACGTAATATAAACATCTTATCACATCCTTACTTTCAAAGTTCTTATCACAGGTAAAGAAGCTTCGTGTCTCATCTGCATACTTATTCACATTTCAGAATAAACCCTTACACTAGTTGATATTTCAAAATAAGCATTTTAGTTTATAGTTTATAATAAAGTCTGAAAACTTGTTCATAGTTCAGATTAGAACGTCCAGGACATCTTGTCACCCAGTAAGTCTCTGTCTGTGTCATCATGACTCTAGGAGATAACTTTAGATTTACATTCAGACTAAAGATAAAGAAGAAGAATGGATTAAATTAAATAAGTGAATGTTACGGCACTTGATTTGTTATTTCTGGGTTTTGGGTTTGCTTTAATGTTAGTTAAACATAAACATATTCTAGTAGTAAATTATAATAAGCGTACTAATGACCAAAGGGAAGCAGTGGAACATTCTGACAACGCATCTCAATTTTTTTTTCCGAAAATTTCGAATTCTTCAACTAATTTCACACTACACTAATGCATTTTAAAACTCTACTTTTTAGCGGCCGCCGAAAGGGGAAAAGACGCTATTAGTTTTGTGTGATTTGTCTGTCGTCCATCCGTCCGTCCCTTATAGATCTCGTAAACCAGAAAAGGTATTGAAAATCCGACATCATGATATTTTAGACCATTATAAGTTCTGATACAACGGCTACTTTTTTCTTTTCTGAAAGCGAAAAATTTTATTTTTAAAATCAACCAAGCAAGCATTTTTTTCATAAAGATACACCATTTTTACAACTATTCAATATTAGTAGTAACTTTTTTTTTTAAATTACGGAAATGATTTCACATGAGACTTTGAATAAGAGATTGGCCCTTTACAAAACAATTAGATCAATTAGATAATCATTATAAGACATCAGTTAGGTCAGGTTCATATCTAACTTTACATTCACATTGAGTTTGTGTTTCCACAGAAACTATCTTTGTAACTTTGTTTTTTTTAGAATTGAACTGTAAGACTTAGCATTATTATTTATATCACCCTAAACTAACAAAAAAACTACCAACCACCTTTACTTTTCCCTACTATTGTTAGGTATCCAGCACAGTTGAGTGGAATCAGGAGTGCCCTAACAATCCCGCAAATCAAAATCTCAGTTTTCACTGAGATTCGAACCCGGAATCCCTTTGTTCGGAAGTCAAGCGCTTTACCACTTTCCCACCAAGAGCCTCTTGTATCACCATAATAAGTGAATAGTAACCGATCAACTGTTCGTGCGCTAGCTTTATGTTTTGTGTTTCACTTATTAGCATCTTAAGCCAAAACAATATTTGACATTATTAAACTTTATACTTATTGTTTGTTTTCTTTCTTTGTCTACAGATGACGAAGACCTTGTGGCCTGAACGTCTCTTATTTCCAGCATGGGTTCTCTCTCTCTCTCGCTCTCTCGTGTTCACTGTATTTGATAGTACAAAGTAGTCAATTGTACGCTATTGTTTCAGGTTGTCTGCACTTGAGTGTAAATAGATGTGTACAATTTGTTTGATAAGCTAATTGCAAACTCCCCCCCCCCCTCTACGATCCACACACCAACACATTCACACACCAACACATTCACACAGATACTCAGTTATCCTCAAAGTAAATCTACATTTGTATTCCAAAATAAAACACAAAACAATCGAGCCGCGCTTGTTCAAATTACGGATATAAATGGAGGTTCTGTTTGACGGAGAGAGAAGGAGAGAGACAGAAAGAGAGAGACAGAAAGAGAGAGGGAAAGAGAGAGAGAGGGAAAGAGAGAGAGGGAAAGAGAGAGAGGGAAAGAGAGAGAAGGGAAATAAGAGGGAAAGATTGTTGTGTGGGGGGACGATAAAGGTGGAAATACACACACAATATCACACACATACAATTTCACACACGTACACACATACAATTTCACACACACGCACACATACAATATCACACACACACAATATGACACACTCGCTCACACACAATATCACACACACGCACACACACAATATCACACACGCGCTCTCATATCACACAGACTCTGCCAAAGAGAAGCAAAAAATCCGTTGAAATACAAGTTAGGACGGAAGCAAAAAGCGGGCCACAAGAGCTGGGCAGGGGGGGGGGAGGAGCTCTTACGTGTTAAGTCTGGTGGGCTGGAAGATGGGAGGTGGGCAAAAAGTTCTAGAACTTGGTCTTTGACGTCATTCGAGAATTCCTATCTAGACCTTTTCCTTGAACTCGTGTAAACGAAACAGTCGGCAAGTGAGTAAGAGAGAGAGAGAAAGAGAGAGAGAAAGAGAGAAGGTTGTGTTAAGAAGGATGGAAAATAATTCTAGTTTTCTTTCAGTCTATAAAGCTGAGGACACAGTGATACGAGTGCAGCATTGTGTCTCTAGGAGAGGAATAGTCAGAGGTGTAAATGTTCAAATCTCAACACATCTGTCAATATGAAGCACAGCCTGTCACATCTAGACTGTCACATCCTCTGAGTTCTATCCAAGTCGCAGACCTTGGTTTTTCGTTTATATATGTTATTTATACATCTCTCTCTCTCTCTCTTTCTCTGTCTCTCTCTCTCTTAGTATGTCTGTCGATCTCATTTTCTTTGTGTCTATCATAGTCTCTATTTTATTTTACCTCTGTCTGTGTGTCTGTCTTCACACACTCTGTCTATGTCCGTCTCTCTCTCTAATTGCCTCCGTCTGTCTCTTCCTTTACTTGAGTCATACCTTCTCTGTATCCTTCTGTCTCCCTCTCTTTCAGTCTGTCTGTCTGTCCAACACAAACGATGTTTAAGAGGTAAGTGGTATACCTTGCAGCACATTATCCTCCCCGTTACCCCGAGACACAGAAGCAAGCTACTTTAAGTACCATATACCTATAAATATACGTACAACTCACCCTCCAAAACTTTTTGGCACACACAAAAAAAGCTCTATCCACACTTAGGAGCTTTCAGTTTGTGTGTGTGTTTATATGTGCACTACTTCCCGCCCCCTCCCCCTTTGTGTCCTCTTCCATCTTTTTTTCCTCTTAAAATAAACATTTCTACTCTCACCTAAATACATACACAAACTTTACGTACGCCTAGACATTATAACTAGGCCCCCCCCCCCCCCGCTTCGTTCCCTCCCCTCTATCTCTTTCACAAAAAGAAAGCCACCCTCTTACACCCTAACCACATTTGTTGTCTTAGAGCGAGAGTCTATTTATAGCACTAGCTGGGTGTATTTTTACCTCCGTGCTATTTTTAGCAACCAACAAACCTCACTTCCGGAGCACTTTACAGTGCTGGAATTGGCTTACTCAACCTTGTATATGTTGTATGTACTCATTCGTTCGCCATAGCCAGCACCCCCTCTCCCACATGCCGCCATTTTCTTTTTCTTTGACCATGACACCTGCGCACGTTCCGTATCCCTTCTGATGCACATCCACCATATAGGGCAGTGGCTGAAAGATGTAACGCAGCCTTCCCTCGGTAAAGAATTAATAGTTAAAAAAAATCATTAATTGTACGAACAATCAAAGTTTATCCAGAGGCCAGACATTATTTTTTAGTAAAATGTAAAGTAAAAATACCCCTTTCATGCGATCTATAGGTCAGATAATGTATAGGTCGACTCTATGGCCAACAGTTAATGAGGGTGTCATGTGGCAAGCACAACGACCAACCCACATTACTTTCCCCCAACTAATGTCAGGTATTTCTGAGAATTGGGTGGACTTAGAATTCTTATGTTCAAAACTCAGTTCAGAAACCAAGTGCTCTACCACTCAGCCACCCCATCCCACGTGAGACATTTTGACAATTCGAAAAACAAACTGAAACTGAAACTTTAATCCGTCTTCGTTTTCAACAGATGCAGAACCTTTCACAACGAAGAAACATCAACAGACGTCTGTCCAAACTAGCAAATGTTTCTTTGATTTTTTCATGATAGTTTTCGATTTTAATATCCACTTTACAATATGTACGCAATAAAGGTACAGAAACATAGAAAAAGAAGAGAAAAAATATAGGAAAAAGTGAAGGCGATTACAGAAAAAAGAGAAAGATTGGGAGAGATTTTAAAATAAATAAACTAAAAAATGCTAAGGTCGCCATTTTGACTGATGTTAACTAAATTTTAAAAAATTGTGCCACAGGCGAAAGAGCTAAAAAGTGCACAGAAAGTAGAGTATATAGGTCAGTGAGTATATCTTTTAAAATGAAAAGTTCATCACAGGATACACCAAATAGCTCATTTTAGTTATGCCCATAAATGAAAGTCTCTAATGTTATTTTTATTTGCAGAAAAAAAGAAAAGTAATTCAACGGAAGTTACGTCATTTGACATGTTTGAAATAAACCGCATGTTTAAATCTGTTAGCATATATTTATTTCCACTTTGTTTTGCTGAATATCTTGAACACATCAGGATGTCCAATGTACTTTTCAGACAGCAAGATGTCTTGGACAATTGAGTTTAGGCTTTTTTTTCCCCACCTGCTGGACATTTTAAATAGCTAAACCTTGACTCAGATGTCTGTTGGCAATTTGGTTTGATATATTCGGAACGATGTAATAAGAAATATATTTTATGGAAATGAGTCTTTAAAACAGGAAAATCGCAGCCCTGCCTTATGATTCCTGCTTGCGACTTTAAAACAAGAAAATAGCAGCCCTGCCTTATGATTCCTGCTTGCGACTTTAAAACAAGAAAATAGCAGCCCTGCCTTATGATTCCTGCTTGCGACTTTAAAACAAGAAAATAGCAGCCCTGCCTTATGATTCCTGCTTGCGACTTTAAAACAAGAAAATAGCAGCCCTGCCTTATGATTCCTGTTTGCAACTTTAAAACAAGAAAATCGCAGCCCTGCCTTATGATTCCTGTTTGCAACTTTAAAACAAGAAAATAGCAGCCCTGCCTTATGATTCCTGCTTGCAACTTTAAAACAAGAAAATAGCAGCCCTGCCTTATGATTCCTGCTTGCGACTTTACAACTGGCATCAAGCATAAAGGAATGTGAGTTTATCTAATATTATGTTATATCTTATACATTAGGCCTATGTATAAAATGTTGACGCTACTACAAATAAATAGATTATTACTTTCTATTGTGTATCTATGTACTAATTTAGTCATTAGTTGTTGGTTTTTTAAGTCTTTAGGAAGGATATTTTCCCTTTGCGACTATTCGTGTGACTAAAGAGGTCAGTCCTTTTTTTTCTACTTCTGTAGTGTTCCAATGATTAAATAAGTACTTATTAATCCTTGAAAACAGTGCAGGCTGACTAATGTTAACTTCGTATCACAATTTCTCTATACATACCCTGCACTTCATGATATAATATTATTTTAAAATCAACTAGCCATTCAAATACATATATACAATCTTTTTTTTTTTTTTTTGTAAAACGAATAGGTGCCGGTGCTCAGTGATGGATTGCCTAACTTGTTACTACTAATAAACGTTAAAATACAAGAAAAGTCATAATTTTGTCCCCACATTGAAAAGGTGCCTGTGTGTTCCGTCACAAAAAGCACTAAATAAATAAATATATATATATATATATATATATAGTGTGTGATTGTGTAGGCGCGGTGCCCCAGGTTCGAATCCTGATGAAGTCTGGGATTTTAAAATTTCGGGATATTTGGGTGCCTCTGAGTTCACCCAGCTTTAATGGGTACCTGACAATACTTAGGGAAAATTGAAGGCGGTTGGCCGTTGTTCTGGCCACATGACAACCTCGTTAACCGTAAGCCACAGAAACAGGCGCCCTTAACATCATCAGACAAGGCTATACTCGTGGATATATGTAGAAACTGAATAAGAAACGTATCTTTTGATAGTTCCCATAACCTACAAGAACTCGAGCTGAAGTGTAGTACTACGAGCAATTCATCCGGTAAAAATGAACATTTGAACATAATTTCTACTATTCTGACGTTAACTCCGGTTGCCGTGGTTATTTTTAACTTTTATTTGACTGTCATCTTACTTCTAGCTATTTTTAGCTTCTTATGATAGCGCTGGTCGAATCTTTTCTACCTTTTTTTTTTCAGATGTTCTTTATATCTTGTCTCTTTTCTTCCGTAATCTTTTTTTAAATAATAATCTTTAACCCCCCCCCCCCACACACACACACTCTTCGGCCATCTTTGTTGCTGCACGTCGCTTCACCCGCCTCGTCAAAAAATATCTTCTCCGAACTCGAAAACACATCTTGGCGGGCAGCTATTTTTAGACATCATTTGCCGGCGACCCTAACGGTTGCGTGTATTATGGGAAACGGTGAGCCCAAAATAGCGAAAATCGATGGTCGGCCTGAAAAGCAGAATCCAGGCTCCGCGCTATTTATAGCGAGCGGTAAAAGACGATTCCCGCTAAACAAAAACTACGGAACACCGATTGCGTTATTTTCCTCTTTTTTTTTATTTACTTCTGATGTGCCATCAAAAAGATAAAATGCAGAGAAATTTCATTTAGATTATTATTATAGCTTTTATATAGCGCTACTTTCATGCTTATATCAAATCTCATTTGTGGACCGGTGAAAGGGGGGGGGGGGGGGGAGGGGGTACCTAGGAGTTGGTTTTCCGTGCTGCCTTTAGGCGCTCAGTAAACGCAACTCTGCCCGAGTCGGGGCCAAGACAAGCTAAGTTCAAGCGCACTTAGCCTCTCGACCACGCTTCAATCCTAGATTTGGAAAATCAACATTGAAGCAGGTCCACTTTGTATTAACACGGTTTCTGAAACGATCTTAAAATGAACTTAAAATGCTTCATAAAATAATTTCCACAATTAACTGTCAGATACTAATTGGTCAAATAAAGGACAGGCGTTATCTCAATGGCCTATATAAATTATCACTTTAACACTTGGAAGCCATGCAGGTCATGTCCATTACATCAATTCTGAAAATGTTGTTTTTTTCCTTCCTAGAAAGAATTAGTGGTAAGCCAGACCATATGAACCTAGATAAAATGAGCCTAGATTAGATATACCTGGATTAGATTACCATAAATTAGATGAACTTAAACTAGATGAACTTAGATTAAATGAACCTAGATTAGATGAGCCTAAATTATGTGAACCTAGATAAAATGAACCTAGAATATGTGAATGTAAATAAGATGAACCTAGATTAGATGAACCTAGTTTACATTAACCTAGACTAGATGAACCTATATTAGATAAGCCTACATTAAATGAAGCTAGATAAGATGGACCTAGATTAGATGAAACTAGATTAGGTGAACTTAGATTAGATTAAACTAAACTAGATGAACCTAGATAAGATGAACCTAGATTAGGCGTGCCTAGATTATGAATATTTTTCAAACACCTAGTGGCAAAATTTTGATTGCTGTGTAAGAAATCTTAACATCTTAAAATATAGATTGAACCAAAGAGACTTGTCCAGGCTCATCTAATCTAGGTTATTTTTTCGGGTATCGTAGAGAGAGAACGCTTACAGTTGGGGGAAAAACTGATTGGACAATCTGATAAGAAAAATGGAACATATTTAGTTGCGTCAATAGCACAATATACTCCACCCTCATGCCCGAAAATACCAATCCATGCCAGAAAATACCCACCCATACCTGAAAATACCCACTCATACAAGAAACTACCCACCCATACCAGAAAATACCCACCAATACCAAAAAAAAAACCACTCATACCAGAAAAAAACCACCCATACCAGAAAATTCCCACCAATACTAGAAAACCACTCATACCAGAAAATACCCACCCATACCAGAAAATACCACCCATACCAGAAAATACCCACCCATACCAGAAAATACCCACCCATTTTCCCCCCATGCAACAACTAATTCTATTCCTATGTTGTTGTTTCATTGTGTATAAATCTATTGTCTGGCGTCAAACTTCTGAACAAATCGGCAGTGAGGTTTAGATCTGAAAATTCTTAGAACTTGAATGTTTCTATTTCTGAAGCGAAACCCTATCAGTAACATCTTTCACTAGTGTCAGTCAGAGACCCGGAAGTAGGGACATATTGCCAACCTTGATCATGTGAGCATACTGTAGGGTTTCTCTCCCCTCTTTTCAAAGTGTGTGTGTGTGTTCGCGTGCGTGTTCGAGACACCATTGCTATAGCAGGCGAAATTTCATCTATGTCTCAGAGAGAAGCACTTTTCATGTATTGGACACCATTAATGTATTAGGTGAATCGTCCTTTACTTCTCATAGTGATACACCTTTTCGATATGCTAAGCACCTTTATATACCAGACAACATTTCAGTTATGTTTTAGAGAGGAACTTTATTTTGTTGTCAAAGAAAAACAATTTTTTTCAAAAAAAAAACAAAAAAAAACCGCCTTAGATCTTGAATAAACAAAAAACATGACGTTAAGAGGAAAAGAAAAAAAAGACAACAACATACAAGAGAACCCTTTAAACAAAACAAAAAAGACAACACCCTCCTGTATACAACGTATTGAGCGATCATTTTTCTCTTAATAGCTAAATGAATGTTAAATGTAATCGTTTATTTGAATGCAGAGAAATGACAGTGCTAAAAAGTATTATTTCCGCTATCTCTTTCTCTGTCTGTCTCTCAGTCTCTCTCTCTCTGTTTTTTTTTGTCTCTCTCTCCAAAAAAACAACAACAAGGTTGCAAATACAAACTGAAAATCGCCCCCCCCCCCCTTCCGAAGTGGTCCACCCAGGCAGGTAAAAAGGCAGGTATCAATATTATCAAAATGAAATTCTATCAAAGACAAATGACAGAAAATAATGGAGGAATAAAAGGTTAACAGATCTCGTGTGGTGCCCCATCGGGCCAGTTGACCAACTTAGCAATACAAATGTAAAAAAAAATATTTTTTGACAAAACATCTACAACCGTTTGCATAAGTGTGTTTCAAATATTTGGAGTCTCCTCTAATAAAGAGCATAAAGTGTTTGTTACTATTAATAGTGAATAGTTGTAAGAGTGTTGTATTTTTATGAAAAAACTGCTTGCATAAGTGATTTAACTCTTTCTCTCCGTAATTATTTACCACATTCTGGTGGAATCAACGCTGGTAGCGTCGGTTAGGAGAGAACGAGTTAAAAAATCAGATTTTTCGCTTTCAGAAAAGAAAAAAGTAGCCGTTGCATCAGAACTTTGAATGGTCTAAAATATTGTGATGTCGGATTTTCACTATCTTTTCTAGTTGACGAGATCTAAACGTCACAGACGAACAGTCAGGCCACACAAAACTAATAGCGTTTTTACCCTCTTCGGGGGCCGCTAAAAAGACTCTAGATCTATCTTTGTCGATGCTATTGGGATTGTTTTTTTTTTTATATTATTTTCATAGACATTTATATCTATGTCTAGGATTATTTTATTTAGACGGCGTCTAAAAGGAAGCGGAAATAACGTAAGGCAGATTAAAAATAACTTGATTTAGGGCAGCGGTTCTCAGCCTTTTTTGCTCGGCGACCCCTTTTTACAATTCCTCACCATGCCGCGACCCCCCCCCCCCCCCTCCCAACAGTAAATCTGATTTTCATTGCCAAAGCTTTATGTTTAATCATGAAACAATATGTAATTATATTCTCTTTATAATATCTCTTTAAGATATGCATTTATTTATCTTACTATTTCTAATTCATATTATTCACATTGCATACACATGTGACGTTTTTCTGTATTTAGACATGATAATGAACAGGCTGTTATGCAAATAATGTATTATTGCAAATTGAAGAAGAAAATGCAACACAGACTAATTGGGACATGACTACAAACACTTGATCCAGATGTCTGTAATAGAGAAATTTTTCGCTGCATCTTTATTAATGAGTTCAATAAACTATTTCTGTTTCCTAAACATTTTGACTTTCATTGGAGTTCTGGCATGTGCAAATGGGATGTTAAGTAATTTGGAAAGTTTGATGAAATTTTGTCCGCAAAGCATTAGCAAATGGCATCACTGATAATTCGACTTAAATAACTTCGCTACAATTGACATACAAACTGATGGGGCAGGCAGAGGAAACATTGGTGAATGTCTTACGAGAGTCTCCATATGCTGCGGGGAGACAACTGAAGGGTCACTTGAACTCCATGGAGGCTATGAGACACTACGTTCAACAACAGAGTTTCTTACCAGAGCACTACGAGACGCCCATGCTTTTCTGCCCTACTACCATTAGAAGTTCATCCAAGGTTAATGTTGTCTAATACGTTATGCATTTCTATACAAAATTAAGTATTAAAATTCAAATTTATGGATGCACTATTTTTTCTTTTTTCAAAACGTACACATTTTGGTTCACATATTACAGATTTAACACCATAGTATTTTAACTAGACACCCTATATGAACTTTATAAGTGGCGAACCTTAAACTTCACTTATATCTTATTATTATTGACGATTAATAATGACTCTAGACCTTACGTACGACATACCAGAGCTTTACAACACGACCAGGCTTATGCATTAAGCGCATTTACTTAAACTGTTGAAATTAGTTCTGCTGCAACAATTAAAATGTTTGAAATGAATTCTGATTCTGCTGTCTGCTACATCTATCTTCGAATAACAATAAAAATAGTAATTTCCGTTGTTACATAAACATGTATGTGTCAAGTTTTACATTTTAGATTAGGCCATACTTTCGATGGTCTTAAACGACCCCTGACAAATTGTCAATCGACCCCCAAGGGGTCGCGATACACAGGTTGAGAACCCCTGATTTAGGGGATACGGAATTAGCTATTTGCGTCGTCTGCCGTATTACCGTAATTATGGGATAACTAAGTAAATGTAAAGTTGCTTCAATTTTATTGAAGTTTATGAGCGTTGCTTATATTTGTACGTCAATCTACTATAGACTACATCTCGATTCTAGATCTAAAAGTAGGCCTTCCTCGCTTGCCGAATCAGAAAATGCGTTAGTTCTAGCAGCTGACCGTGCCACGGGTTCAATACTCGAATTGAATAAAAAAAAACAAAATTGATTCTTTTTTAAAATTATTTTATTCTATTTGAAATTTAATAATGGGAGTATTTTTTTTTATGAAATGTTTATCTTGTAATGCTTTATATATTGACTGCGGCCTTTTGGGGAATAACCGAAAATAAAATACAAAAGTGTGAAAGAAAGCTTGCTTTTTTTTTTTCAAACTTCGGTGGTCAGTTTGCGAATCTGTCAAAACCTGTTCATAGTGAGCCTCTGGGAGGTAAAAGGAACATGTGTACGAAATTTCATGCGAATCCGATGCACAGAATTAAAAAGGTAAAGGAAACCACGTGTCAGAGAAGGAGAGAAAGAGAGAGAGAAGGAGAGAGAAAATGAGAAAGCGAAAAGGAATACGAAAGAAAGACCAAGTGGGAGAAGACAAAATGCGAGATGGTGTGAGTTGGATATATACAGAGATAATGTAGAAAGAGAGAGAGAGAGAAGGTAAAAAGAGAGTGAGAGAAGGTAGAAAGAGAGAGAGAGAGAATGTAGGAAGAGAGAGAGACAAGTTAGAAATAGAGAGAGAGAAGGAAGAAAGAGAGAGAGAGAGAAGGTAGAAAGAGAGAGAGAGAGAAGGTAGAAAGAGAGAGAGAGAGAAGGAAGAAAGAGAGAGAGAGAAGGAAGAAAGAGAGAGAGAGAAGGTAAAAAGAGAGAGAAGGTAGAAAGAGAGAGAGAGAAGGTAGAAAGAGAGAGAGAGAAGGAAGAAAGAGAGAGAGAGAAGGTAAAAAGAGAGAGAAGGTAGAAAGAGAGAGAGAGAAGGTAGAAAGAGAGAGAGAGAAGGTAGAAAGAGAGACAGCGTAAGATAGATAGAGAGAGAGAATGTAGAAAGAGAGAGAGAGAGAAGGTAGAAAGAGAGAGAGAAGGTAGAAAGAGAGAGTGAGAAGGTAGAAAGAGAGAGAAGGTAGAAAGAGAGACAGCGTGAGATAGAGAGAGAGAATGTAGAAAGAGAGAGAGAGAAGGTAGAAAGAGAGAGAGAGAAGGTAGAAAGAGAGAAAGGTAGAAAGAGCGATAGAGAGAAAGTAGAAAGAGAGAGAGGGGGTAGAAAGAGAGAGAACGTAGAAAGAGAGAGAGAGCATGTAGAAAGAGAGAGAAAAAGTAGAAAGAGAGACAGCGTGAGATAGAGAGAGAGAAGGTAGAAAGAGAGAGAGAAAATGTAGAAAGAGATACAGCGTGAGATAGAGAGAGATAAGGTAGAAAAAGAGAGAGAAAATGTAGAAAGAGAGACAGCGTGAGATAGAGAGAGGGAAGGTAGACAGAGAGACAGCGTGAGATAGAGAGAGAGAGAGAGAGAGAGAGAGAAGGTAGACAGAGAGACAGCGTGAGATAGAGAGAGAGAGAGAGAGAGAAGGAAGACAGAGAGACAGCGTGAGATAGAGAGAGAGAGATGTAGAAAGAGAGACAGCGTGAGATAGAGAGAGAGAAGGTAGAGCAGAGAGACGGCGTGAGATAGAGAGAGAGAGAGAAAGGTAGACAGAGAGACAGCGTGAGATAAAGAGAGTGAAGGTAGAACGAGAGAAAGCGTGAGATAGAGAGAAAGAGAAGGTAGAAAGAGAGACAGCGTGAGATAGAGAGAGAGAAGGTAGACAGAGAGACAGCGTGAGATAAAGAGAGTGAAGGTAGAAAGAGAGACAGCGTGAGATAGAGAGAGAAGGTAGACAGAGAGACAGTGTGAGATAGAGAGAGAGAAGGTAGACAGAGAGACAGCGTGAGATAGAGAGAGAGAGAAAGGTAGACAGAGAGACAGCGTGAGATAGAGAGAAGGTAGACAGAGAGACAGCGAGAGATAGAGAGAGAGAAGGTAGAAAGAGAGACAGCGTGAGATAGAGAGAGAGAAGGTAGACAGAGAGACAGCGTGAGATAGAGAGAGAGAGAGAGAGTAGAAAGAGAGAAAGCGTTAGATAGAGAGAGAATGTAGAAAGAGAGACAGCGTGAGATAGAGAGAGAGAAGGTAGACAGAGAGACTCTGAGATAGAGAGAGAGAGAACGTAGAAAGAGAAACAGCGTGAGATAGAGAGAGAGAAGGTAGACAGAGTGACAGCGTGGGATAGAGAGAGAGAAGGTAGAAAGAGAGACAGTGTGAGATAGAGAAAGAGAAGGTAGACAGAGAGACAGCGTGAGATAGAAAGTGAGAAGGTAGATAGAGAGACAGCGTGGAGAGAGAGAGAGATACAGGAAAATAGAGAGACAGAAAAGATGGGAGAGGGAGGGGAGAAGATTGGGCAAGAGAGAGAGAGAGTATGTGAAGGAGAGCTATAGAGAGACAAGCGATTGAGCGATGCGGAAGTAATGAACGGGAATGGACTACAGAAAGGTCACCAGGCCATACCGGTGCCATTGACCAAACTGCAGAACTAGTGACCGGCTTTTCATCCAGCAGCAATCACTCATGAGGCTGTCAAGCAGGCAGCTGATAAGGAAAGACAACCCCTCGTTGGAAGGACGGTCTTTAGAGTTAGCTCCCGTGTAATTATCATATCACTTAACAAGGCAGGTATGGTTAGGACATGTTCCTGAAGGATTTCGATTTTAAATCATGGTTGGAAGGGAATGGGGGGCTAAGAATAACAAACGCGTTTGTGTGTGTGTCAATTGAGACTGAGTGATGAGTTTGTCATATCTGGGTAAGGGACAGAGTGATGTAGTTTCGTTGGAGATGGACAGAAAGGAGTCATGGTCAAACACAGAGAATACGGTTTTGATTTATCTTTGGCCATAAATTTGAAACACAAACTTGACGTAGAGAAGAAAAATAAACACCTCACACACACTCACATCACTCACACACACACTTATTTATTTGTATTTTATTTTCTTACCAACTGTGATGAAGGGGATTAAAATGTCAAGCAAGGAGGAGCGTGATCACCTTAAAGAGAAGAGAGTAACTAGTGTTTGTTACAACTTCTCTTTACCACTTTCTTTTCTCTTCACACCCTGCTCAGTGATGGAAGGACTGTGTCATTAAATGAAACGTGTCAAGGTCATCAAAACAATAAACAAAAAAGTTTTTCTACATTTGTCTTTCTGGAACACTAACAGTATGGACGACAGCTAAAAATAGATCAAAACGTTCAGGGGAGATAACCAAAATGTATAATTAAACAAAGCAATACGGATAATATAGGATATTTTAGAAAGAATTGTTGTGACCCTAGAAATGTAATATTAGTTGTGATGTTGTTTCTGCTTCATTTTGATACTAAAAATGAGAATAATTTTGTAATGTATTGTGTGTATTTATACTTGATGTATTGTTTGTGACTATTCCATTGGCCTCAAGCTAAGTGAATTTGGTGACCGCAAATGGAATAGAATAATAATACAAATTAACAGCGAAAAACTATAATTGCGAAATGTAACAAAATGTAGTCCTGCTAGAGTACTTTCACAATTCACAAGTTTAGCTATTTCTTCTCTTTAAAAAAAATTGTTTTAGTCCTGTGAGAGGCCCCCACCAATCGGAGGCCCTAAGCGGCTGCCTACCTTGCCTATGTTTAAGGCCGGCCCTGTAAAGATAAGTTAAGATAACTAGTCCAATCTCACATGTAAGCGAATGTAAAATATCAAAGTTCAAACATATGTAAATAAGAGCTGAAAATCCTTTACGAAGCAAACTAATAATACAGTTATCTTATGAGTAACAAGAAACTTTGGAAAAATTGAAGTCATGTTTTAGAAGTCACCCAAAAAAAAATCTACTCTGCCTCCAAGATCACTGCGCGAATGTACATATTCTTAACGTAGTGGACCACTTTAGATATCTGGGAATTGACGCATCACTTTTAAGGGAAGTTGATGACCGTCTGGCTAAGGCCAGTAGTGCTTTTAGACGCCTTCAAGCGAGAGTGTAGAGGAATAAATCGCTCCACCTGCCTACTAAATTCATAAAATCAGTGTTTATCAAGCACTGGTTTTCTTAACGCTTCTATGTGGTTCTGATACATGGGCACAAAAAGCAACTAAGACTTCTGGAACGCTTTCACCAAAGATGTTTTCACTCTATTGTGAATAAACGAAGGCAAGACTGCACCACAAATAGCGATGTTCTTGAAAATACAGGTATGGACAGTATAGAGGGGCTGCTTATAACGCGACAGCCACGCTGAGCAGGGCACATGTACCGTATTGGGGCGACCGTATGCAAAACGCAATCTTTTTTTTTTTTGTCAGATTGAAGGTGGTCGACGTAACAGAGGTGCCCCCCGGAAACGCGTTAAAGACTAGCTTACGCGCCAACTTGCTGACCTGGCAGCAGGCGGCTTCCGAACGAGATAGATGGGGGTTTCTTACAAAGGCCGTGGGATACACACCCGAGACCAAATGGAAATCCACTGCCGAGGACGGACATAGATGGCGAAAAGAGAACCCAAATAGACCACTGCCGGATAACGGGTATGTCTGCGCTGGATGTGGCAAAATATGTAGGTCACTGCTGGGACTGCGTAGCCTAATGAAATAAGGCACTCCTCATTATTCTTCGGACTTGAAAAATCAACTTATTGTTATTATTATAATGTCCAAAAAAAATCACTTCTGCTATTAAAACACTCAAATGTAATTGTTTTAAAGTCTCTTGCCTTCGTCTTCCTGTCTCCTGTCTTGTCCCTACAGTTAAAAAAAAAAAAACTACCCAATCCTTCTCTCAAGGTAAAATATCCTCAATGACATTTTTCAAACATGCCATGCTTACATTCAATAAGTGGTGTCGTTGAGGTGGGGGGGGGGGGGGGTGGACTTTGGAAACCAGGTTTTGAGGGCACCATTTTAGAAGACATTTTTAAAAAAGCACATTTTTAGAGCAGTTTTATAAAGAATTCAATTTTTTTTTAGCATAATATAAAGTATAATTTGCAAGATGTTTCATAAATCGTTGTCCTTCAATCATTGGATTGGCACCACAGACCTATATATATTATATATAGGTCTGTGATTGGCACTTTCCTATCAAATGTTTAAAAGTCGATTATCATTGACTTATCAATAAAATCTAGTTCCATAGTTACTACTCAAGGCACACAAGCAAAAATACGAAACAGACACACAATCTCGCGCAAACTGAATGAAAGAAAATAAAAATCTAATAAAAGATTCTGAAAAGAGACCTCTACCATGACTATGTAATTAAGTCATTAGGCGACTGGTTCAAGGGACTTGGAGGGTTAACAGAAACTTTTAACAGGTTCGTCAAATAATTAGGTCATGCCGAATGAACCTAATTAAATTAGGCCAGCAAGCAACACGAGACATGTGTAGAACCCCAAACCCCCAACCCGAAAAGGTATTGCAGACGAATGTAATTGAATGAAAACAAAAAATCAACGTGTTTTTTTAGCCTTTTTTTTTTTTTTTTTTCACCTCAAAAAGATTTATGTAACGATGAATAAAAAAAATAAAATTTGAAAACAACAAAATTAGCGGTGACCTACTTTTGTTGACTAATAAAATGATTTAGCAAAGATATCGTGTAGGTTATTTTACTCTCATGTTAGTTGATACGATCACGTGACTGGAGTCTGGATAACTTTGAAAATATTCGTTCATTCGAAGACTAATATTTATTTACATCCCGGAATACTCTTCTTCCTGCTGGTATAGCTTCCAATGCTAGTGAATATGCTTCGCCGGTGATACGTTTTTCCATTGTTTGTCTATATTCCGTAGTTAGTGTATATCCGTTGGTCCTAAATAGACGCTGTTCTCCTTTGTAGTTAAAACTCACTATTGTTACCCACGGCAGCACAAATAATCGTACAAGTTTTCGTCAAGTTTGAGAGTTTAAGACTAGTGTTGAAAATTATGGCCAGCTAGCGTTTCGAACAATGAGGATGTACTTCAGCAGCCAGTGACATGATTTTTTTTTTTTTGCATTGATAATAAATTCATAGCACATGTAAATACAGCGGGTGAGCCCCGACGCTTTCACATTAGTGAATGTAGACTATTTGCCTTCATAATAATTAGAAATGATATAAATCTAGATTTAAATGTTAAGCCAATTGATGAATTCAACAATAACGCTCTTAAGTTATGTGTCAGATAAAGGTTTTTGTTTCCCAATGAGCTTGGCACGTAGCTTTGGATGCCCAGATGACGCTTACTCACTAAATCCTAATAGCTAAATCCTAATAGATTTATTTTATTCTTTAGGTCTAATAACTTTGTAGTAATAATAATATATCGACTGTCAGTAGACAGGAGTTTAGTACGTATATAACGCAGGTCTTGCCTTTTACGTTGGGAGCCACTTGTTACGACACAAGATTCTTGGAAAATAGTTGATCAAAATTAAACTAGCACTCTCGTGTTGCAATTTAGAAATACTTTAATTACTATTACCACCTATGACGTCATCATAATCGTTTCAAATCACTTCATGTTCCTATCTCTTTAGCTTCCACTTTTTAATCTCCCTTCCATTCAATATCCAAATTCGCACCATTTTCATTCACACCATGCTGCGCTACGACCGTAACACTAACAATAGTGTATACAATCTTTGATTTTTATAAGTACATGAAATGGTCAGTAGCTAGCACATAGGCCTTCCATCATGGAGGCTCGAGACCTCGAGTTATGACACGAATAATGTTTTTAGCGGCCCCCGAAAGGGGAAAAGACGCAATTAGTTTTGTGCGAAATGTCTGTCCGTTTAGATCTCGTAAACTAGAAAAGATATTGAAAATCCGACATCACAATATTTTAGAACATTCAAAGTTCTGATGCAACGGCTATTTTTTTTTTTTTCTGAAAGCGAAAAATCTAATTTTTAAAATCAGTTATGCAAGCAGTTTTTTAAGGAGAAAAAGCTCATTAGTATGCATTATAAGTTACACCTAATTTAAAACGAATAGTAATCTTATAAACTTTATTTTTCTGCCCTTTTGTGTTTATATATTACGGAAATTTTTTTTTTTTTTTTTTTTTGAGGATTCGAATAAGAGAATGAACTTCAAAACAACTAGATCAATTATAACACATCAAGTGGGCCAGGGGAGGCGAATCTTGGTGAGGACTGGGATTTTCAACTTTGGAATCTTTGGGCACCTCTGAGTCCACTCAGCTCTAATGGGTACCTGACATTAGTTGGGGAAAAGTAAAGGCGGTTGGTCGTTGTGCTGGCTACATGACACCCTCGTTAACTGTAGGCCACAAAAACAGATGAACTTTACATTACTGCCCTATAGACTACAAGGTCTAAAAGGGGAACTAGTTAGGCAGGTTCACATCTAACTTTACATTCACTTTCACCTATCCGTTGATCTGCGGGACTGTTGGGGCACTACACAAGATCTGTTAACCTTCTTTCTCCATTCTTATCTCTCATTTGTCTTTGATATAATTTCATTTGGATTTTCTTTCTGAAAATATTGAAGCCTGCCTGGGTGGACCACTTCGGGGGCCGATTTTGAGTTTGTGTTTCCACACAAACTGTCTTTTGTAACCTTATTTAATTTGCCTTTGAAACGGCAGCACGGAAACCAGTAGTAACACCGTTTACGTCACTAGGCTTACAGCAGTAAATAAAAATATTTATTTGTAAACATGAACAACTTTTAATAAATTAATAGACCTAATTAAACATTTGCGCACCATCTTATTGTAGGCTCTATTAGCTTAGTCAACAAAGTAAAAGTCACCTACACGGCTCCCCGCAATTAAAGTGTAAACAATAAAACCCCTTCCATTATTCCATAATAAATTAATCTACTAAGTGTATGTAATAGTCTGTGCATTATTATAATACAAAATAAAATTTAGGAATATTCATGAATTGCATTGTAATAATTGAATAACTTTGTTTTTATTGTGCAACTTTCAATCTTATAGCATTAACAGAGCGCTACGGTCCAATCTCTATAATGGGGGGAGGGGGTACCTGGAAGCAGGTTTCCTTGATGCCTTTATACAAACCTTGACTTCGAGTCCGATGATTAAGGACGAGTGCAGTTTTTTACGTGGCTACACAGCACAGGCTGCGACCCACATAGTTTGCCACATCCAACGCAAACATAACCATTATATGCCGGTGGTCGATTGAGATTCTCTTTTCGCCGTCTACGTCTGTCCTTGGCAGTGGATTTTCTTTTGTGTATCCGGCGGCCTTTATAAAAAAAATAAATCTCCAGCTGTCTCGTTCTGAAGCCGCCTGCAGTCAGATACTATGTCAGTTAAAGCAAGTTGGTGCCTAAGCTGATCTTTAAAGCGTTTCTGTGGGACATCTCTGTTACGTCTACCACCTTTCAGCTCAAAAACGTTCGTCCCACCCATACGGGATAGTGCTTTCTTCAGCGTAACTGTCGGACCATAAGAAGTCCCTCTATACTGTCATGTTCTGGATGGGGACTTAAGACGAATGTATAATGTGATTGAAAAACTGAGCAATCTGAATGTATGGGTATATTAACCAAAAGACATTCAATTATTTTCTGCTTTATGTAGATCTTGTTCCTCATTTTTTCAACACGTTGAACATAACGCTGACTGCGCTTACAAATTAGTTCTCGACACTAAACAATTCTTATTTCCCTCTAAGTGCTGCAGGCGTCAAGGCGTACTTTTCCCTTTGAGAAACAAAAAAATAAATTTGGGTTAACAACTTTAGTACATCAAAAAAGTGGGCAAAAGTATTTGAGTGTACTATAAACTATGCTCTTCATATTGGATTCAAGACGCATCCATCTTGAGATGCTGTTAGCTAAATCACATACCAAGTCATACAAATCTGCAACGTTTTGAACGGAATCATCTAAGGCCAAGTTTAAGTCGTGGTTAGCATAGTGAACGTAATGCGCAATAGGCTTCTTTTGATGAAGCAATACTCGAAAACCATTGTATGCCTTACTGTTACTATTCACTTTAATTGGACGTACCATCATAGCTTTAGCCTCGCAGTTAATTTAAGGATAAATGGGGATTATATTGGAGCCTTTATTCAGCAAATTCTGCAGACGTCTGGTTCTCACAAAAATGAAAACCTTGAAATGACTCTCTAATTGCTATTATTTGGGGCATTCCGTCAACGGAGATCGCAAAACGGTTGTTTTTTTTAAATAATTCTAATTTGATCAACTTTTAATATGAATTGAGTACTCTCATATAAAACAAGTAACAAAACTGTCTCAAATTTTGTATCCCAACCAATAAATAGATGCTTTGAAATACTGTAAAACACTTACTTAGGACGACTAAACCACTCTTTAGCGGACGACGTCTTATCTGAAAGCCAATGTGGTTTTAGAGCCAGTAGAGGTACATCTGACATGATATTTGTTCTGCGACAATTACAAGAAAAATGCAAAGGGCAGAACCTAAACCTGTACGCTACCTTTGTGGACCTCACCAAGGCTTTCGACACGGTCAGTCGCGATGGTTTGTGGATGATTTTGGCTAGGCTGGGATGCCCACCTACGTTCCTATCCATTCTTAAGCAGTTTCACGTGGGACAAAGAGGCCAGATCAGACACAATGGTGCCCTTTCTGATCACTTCCTAATAGATCCGGTTTCGTTCTGACGGCAATGTGTTCTACTATCACATACAAGATCAAAGGAGATGGTCATAACGGAGCTTCTCTATGCCGATGATTGCGCCCTGCTAGCTCACAATGAACATGACCTCCAGAACGCGGTAAACGAATTCGCATACGCTGCCGCCTCTTTCGGTCTATCTATAAACCTCGGGAAAACAGAAGTCATGTTCCAGAAGTCACCCAATAAAACATTCTCAGCCCCAAGGATCGCAGTAAACGGACAGCCCCTTAACGTGTTAAAACACTTCACATATCTAGGTCAGAGCTAGTAGCGCTTTTGGACGCCTTCAGGCGAGAGTTTGGAAGAACAAATCGTTCCGTCTTGCTACAAAAATCAATGTCTACCAGGCGGTGGTTCTCTCAACCCTTCCAAATGGCTCTGAGACATGGACGTTATATAAAAAACAACTAAGACTTCTTGAGCGCTTTCACCAAAGATGCTTGCGCTCCATCATGGACATACGGTGGCAGGACCGCACTACAAACAGCGATGTCCTTGCGAACGCCGGTATGGACAGTATAGAGGGACTTCTTATGGTCCGACAGCTACGCTGGGCAGGGCACGTATCCCGTATGGGAGACGAACGTATGCCAAAGGCAGTCTTTTTTGGTGAGCTAAAAGGTGGTGGATGTAACAGAGGCGCCCAACTGAAACGCTTCAAAGACCAGCTTAGGCGTCAACTTTCCGGGGTGACATAGAAGAGAGCACCTGGCTGCATGCGGCCTCAGAACGAGACAGCTGGAGGTCGCTCACGAAGGCCGCGGGATATACATTTGAGACCAAAAGAAAATCCGCTGCCGAGAACAAACGCAGACGACGAAAAGAAAATCTAAATCGACCACCAGTGGACAGTGGTTATGCTTGCCCTTGATGTGGCAAAATATGTAGGTCACAGCTGTGGCTGCGCAGCCACGGAAAATACTATATTCCTCACTAATCTTCGGACTCGAAGACAAGCATTATTATTGTGTAAAAAGTTAATGTAATCATTAGAACAGAATTAAATTAAAGGAGATTAAATCTAAAAAAAAATATTTAAAAAATAACATTAAATATTTTGCAAGAAAACTAAACACCAAAGTAAGTTACATATCTACCGTTCAAGTTGAGATGTGTGTTCTGTTACAATGAATGGCGAAAACAAATTGGGAAGTAGGCTTATAACAAAGATGTAGTAGATAGAAAGATGTCAAAATTAATCATGGAATAGTGTCTTTCTCTGACCAATGCTTAGTATTTGGTTCATAGTTGTTACAGAAAATTAACACCATAATATTTTTACAAAAACCTCACATTTAAAAAATAAAGCCGATATAGCTGTATTAATATAAAATAGATAGCAGCGCTGTCGAAATTTTCATTTGTGAACATCAGGACTTAGTGTCATCCGTAAATTCTCACGTGGGCCCCAACTAGTCAAGAGTCATGAGCCAAAGTGCCATAAACCCCTTTGCGCCATTGTTGCTACTCCACAGACTGTGGGCCTCTAATGGTCTTGGTTCATTGAGCCTCTTCGCGCCATGGATGCTACGCCAGTGCCTGTTACTTAAGATAAATTGAGCAGTGTGTGATTTTATAAGATAATTACACATCATTAAAACCCGGAGCTACTATGGAGCACATAGTAATATTAGTAATGCGGTTTTCAGAAAATATAACTTAAACAATACACCGTAGATTTATCGGACTTGTCCCGTTGTAGTGTTGGCTGTCGTCGTAGATCGATGGACTTGAGGCTCGGGACGAAGGGTTAGGTTGTGAAAGAAAGACAGACACCACGTGGAAGAGAAGGAGGCCATGAATGGTTAGATGGGCCATGGATGAATGAAAGAGGGAAAGAGGCGAAAGGACGTGAATGGAGTTCTAAAGATCGATATTGGGAAGGGAAGGATTGTTCGAAACTAAACGACCATGAGATAAAAGAAAAACAACTAAGGTTACCGATCCATTGTAACCCATTGTTAAAAGCGTTGAATATAGATCGAGGAATAAATAGTTATAAAAAAATATCGCCAATTTGAGTGTATAAAATAATCTTATGCAAATCTTACGAAGCCAACTTTCTAAATAAAATTATTCATACAACAGAATAAATTGATTAAATATTCGATACACACAAGGCACAGAAAATATACTTGTGACAATGAAAAATATATACATGTTAATTGACATGTAACATAACAGTGGAGATAATAATTCAAATACTAGTAATTGATTACTTACTTAATTATTCTTTTATTTTTCTAGACTATTAAAAGAATTGTAAAATTCAAAATTTTTGGATGTATAGTAACACAAAAATTATAAATACTTTACCACTGTTTTATATTTTTTAAAACTTTAAATCTCTTATTATTAGCGGCCCCCGAAAGGGAAAAAGACGCTATTAGTTTTGTGTGGCCTGTCTGTCCGTCCGTCTGTCCCGTATAGATATCAGAAACTAGAAGAGAAAATGAAAATCGAACATCATGATATTTTAGATCATTCAAAGTTCTGATGCAACGGCTAATTTTTTTTTTTCCGAAAGTGAACCATCTAATTTTTTAAATTATATATGCAAGCAGATTTTCAAAAAAATTACACCACTTTTCAATGAAAAACCTCAGGGGAGGTAACTTTTATAAAAGGCCATGTACTTCTTCATTAATAAATAAAGCTTCATTCATAGATTCGCGCATTGGTACAAAAAATTTGCATCTAAGGTCACAATGGTAAAAGTGTCAAAGGATCATTATAAAATATATTTTCCATTTATTAACTAACTCATGAATAGAGTACTGATTCAAATGTTGTTTTTAAAAAAGAATTTTGATACGTACTTCGTTTTAGTTATAAGTTTCAAAAATAACAAACTACCTTTATAGCGCGCACTTTTGACATATCCTCATTAAGGGCCTACACTTGACAGTCTAAATAAGACTACATAGAGCCCAGCTCTAGATATATTTATAATATATCTATTTAGATAATAATAAATATATATATCATGTGCGTAGCCAAGATTTTTCTCGGGGTGGGGGAGGGGGTTGGGGGATTTCTTTCTTTATGGTCCCTTAAGCTATGTCTTATTCATTCTCTAATTTTGTGCTATCACCCAAACTGCTTTCACATTTGATAAATTAAGGTCCAATCAAGAGTTATACCTCACATGCGAGTCGGCACAGCTTTTCGGACGCTCACGTCTAAACGTTTATTTACATGGAAAATGGTCGTCGTCTTCTATTCAAAGAGTCTCTATTCTGCCCTCCCTTAAATCCGGCCCTGCTGTGATGTTTACAATCAACGCAAAAGATCATGCCTGCTAACTCTTGTCTGAATAGATCTGACGTGAACATTACCTATATGATTTTATAGTTTTAGACTTTAAATAGAGTTGCCTACAAGTACGCATCTTGCGTATTTTGTACGCAAATGGACTCGAATATACGCGAGTACGGTTTATCATCTGAAAATACGCATTTCCCCCTCTAAAGCAGAAAAAAAAAATAATTAAAAAACAACACCAAAAAAAAAACAAGTTGTTCTTGCTAATCATATTTATAGATCAGTGCGTCAATTCCTGGAAATGGACTATTCCTACTAGATTTACCACGAGATATATCAAGTATCGCTTTTTGTTTTCGGGCGCGCTGACGCGCGAAGATTTAAATATTTAAGATTTAAGTATTTTCTAAGGTCTAGATCTTACTATTCTAAGTAAAGTTGAGTTTCTTTCAATTTCTCAGCTTATATGAAGTCTTCAAACTAATTGGGAATTAATTGATTGCTTAGTTCTAATTCATCTAGACTGGATCTAGAACCGTTTGATTGTCGTCTGAGCTGAGCCGAAGGCTCTTCGAGCTCAAAGTTTGAAAAGAAAAAAACCTGTTAGGTCGTCCAGCCGTAACAGTAAAAAAAGAAAAACAAACCTGTGGGAACACAGTTCTGTTTGAGAGCGACCCGAGTCAATGCCTATATAAAGCATTGCTGTATCCAATGTCTTCGGTCTCCGACACATGGCCGAAGGCCTAGGAGCACTGGGAGCCTCCGTCATCTTCCTTCTTTGTACCAAGCTAACCGTGGGGGACTCGCCATTTATGGAACGGTCCTTTGAGGAACGGCGCATGGATGTGTGACAGTTTTTGTGAGGACTTTTTTACAACCCCGCCCGTGCAAGGGGTGGACTCTCGTCTACCCGTGGGCATCCCCACGGGAGTTATGTTTTGCCATTCATTTTGCCTAGCTATCGCCTCAAATAGCCGTTTCCACCCGGGTGCCACGATGAGGCAGAACAGCGAACCCGGGGGATCTAGAACCAGAGATATGTCAGGCACCTATAACAGAATGTACGTACATCTAGATTTAGAATTGAGATCTAGATCTAATGGTGTAATATAAATATAGATCTAGATTTAGATATAAATCTATATTCTAGATCTAAATCTAATTATAGTCTACATTCTAGCTCTAGATATGACCAGGTGTGTAATAGACTTAGATTTAGACTACTGGCTAGATGTAGCAATCAATGTCGGCTGTAGGTTTAGATTCCACTCTAGTAGAAGAGGTACCTCAAAAACTCAAGGCTCTAGATATCTGTAACTAGATCTAGATCTAAAATTAAATCTACCCTTTTAAAAAAAGCAATTTCGTATCAATTATGGAATCTAAAATATGCACATTAAAAAAAACAACTGTTAATGAAGCTGCTTACAGATCTAGATCTATTCTAGATTTGGATTTGATTTTTTTTTTAGATGAAAGTGAGAAGGGCAGAGGTTTTCATAGAAGAGACATTATTGCGCTTAATCTCTCTTTTAGCATGATAAAGGGAATCAATCTGATGTTCCATAACTTGCAGAATGTATCTTCTGTGGTAGCTACTGTTCTAGTCACTAGCAACTAGCTAGGTTCCATTACTTATGAAGGCCTAAGTTCAAAGAATTAAATCAGGGGCATTTAAAGCAGACTCAATAGCAAAGCTTTTTTTATATTAGATAGAAGTTCAATGACTAATTAGGATTATCTGCCTGAAAAACAAATATTTAAAATGTTTGTTATTAGTGATTGTAGAGGATGCCAAAGCTTTCATAGCTAACTCTGCAAAAAAGATCTGGAAAAGGAAAATCTGAGTGATATAATATATATATATAAAGAAATTGCCTACAAACAAAATTACTTTTATAAAACTAGATGTCACTGATCCAACTAAATGTTCTGTTGCCGCTATTATGGAATGTGAAGTACACAAGAGGCATTTTGATTATAAGATCATTGCCAAGGAAAATCTGAGTGATATAAAATATTTCCAGTGGCTGGATACCTTATAAAGAAATTGCCTACAAACAAAATTACTTTTATAAAACTAGATGTCACTGATCCAACTAAATGTTCTGTTGCCGCTATTATGGAATGTGAAGTACACAAGAGGCATTATGATTATAAGATCATTGCCAAGTGACAAGAACGTTATCATTCTAACATAGTCTACAAAAGTCTAAGACAAAGACTAAAAGTGTAAATATTTTGACTTATATACAAAATGTTTTATATAACTTTATGCTGTGTTAACTTTAGGATAGCTGCCTTTCATGTATGTTATGTGCTTGAATTATTTAATTTTAGTCTTTCCTGGGTATATTTCTTGATATTTAGGAAAATTTGCCCCTCAAAATACGCATTACCAGGTCTGGAAATACGCATTTCCATTTTGGCATGTAGGCATCTCTGCTTTAAACAAAAAGACAAGCTCATACCGAGGATGGACGAGCAAAGATAGACTTGAATAATAAATAGCACTGCCTAGAATTAATCTTGTTTTAAGAAGCACACATAACTGAAATTAGGTTACATGCCAAAATTTCGTAAGACAAAGTAGCGCTGACAAAATGATGTCTTTATATAAGCGCCGACAAAAAAAAAGCAACTGTATCTCATATCAAATATGCATTGATTTAAAAATCATCTATTTATCTGGAGGCAGCAGAGGTTTGAATTCTGAGTTTTCTTTCTCCCTCGGGCAGGAGGAACTTGTTAGTTTTAGGTGGCAACCTTTTGTCCTACACATTAAATTCCTAAACGTTATCACCGACAGCACCTCGGTGGTGGGATGGGGCTGGGGGGGGGGGACGAGACAGCGGGTAGATTGGTCATGAGGCCAAAAGGTGAAAATCTGAAAAAATCACTAGCTCAGATTTGACAATATGTTTCAGAAGATAAAAGAAATACAATAGATTCTAGAACCAACATTTTAGACACATGCAGATCTAGATATTATAAAAGACTAAAGACTGAATCATTTATTTCAAAAAATAAAATGCTGCACATATTTCAATAACTGGTTGTTAAGCGTTTCTCTAATGACACCCAATGCACAACATCATTGCCTGCCATCACTTACATCCAATGCACACCATGATTTTCTTGCCTTCCCTTACATTCACTACACAATGTGATTGCCGGCCATCACTTACATCCAATGCACAACATCATTGCCTGCCATCACTTACATCCAATGCACAACATGATTTTCTTGCCATCACTTACATTCACTACACAATGTGATTGCCGGCCATCACTTACATCCAATTCACAATGTGATTGCCTGCCATCACTTACACCAAATGCACAATGTGATTGCCTGCCATCACTTACATTCACTACACAATGTGATTGCCTGCCATCACTTACATCCAATGCATAAAAATGATTGCTTGCCATCACTTACACCCAATTCACAAATGCGATTGCCTGCCATCACTTACATCCAATGCATAAAAATGATTGCTTGCCATCACTTACACCCAATTCACAATGTGATTGCCTGCCATCACTTACACCCAATGCACAACATCATTGCCTGCCATCACTTACATTCACTACACAATGTGATTGCCTGCCATCACTTACATCCAATGCACAACATGATTGCTTGCCATCACTTCCACCCAATGAACAACATCATCAACTGCAATAACTTACACCCAATGCACAACATCATCGCCTGCTTTCATTTACACCCAAGGCACAACATCATTGCCTGCCATCAATAACACCCAATGCACAACGTGATTGCCTACCATCACTTACACAAAATGCACAATGTGATTGCTTGCCATCACTTACACCCAATACATAACATCATTGCCTGCCATCACTTACACCCAATGCACAACATGATTGCCTGCCATCACTTACACCCAATGCACAACATGATTGCCTGCCATCACTTACACCCAATGCACAACATGATTGCCTGCCATCACTTACACCCAATGCACAACATCATTGCCTGCCATCACTTACATCCAACGCACAACATCATTGCCTGCCATCACTTACACCCAATGCACAACGTGATTGCCTGCCATCACATACACCCAATGCACAACATCATCTCTTGCCATCACTTACACCCAACGCACAACATCATCGCCTGCCATCTCTTACATCCAATGCACAACGTGATTGCCTATTATCACTTACACCCTATGCACAACGTGATTGCTTGCCATCACACCCAATGCACAACGTGATAGCCTGCCATCACACCCAAAGTGGGAGGTCCTTCTTGTCGGCTGTCTGAATACTGCATGTTGTATGTATATGAACACTGCTTTGATTTCTAAAAAATGTTTTAATCGAATCTGTAGCTAGCAGAGTTATATCAGGAAAACAATCAATAGTCACTATTTAACAATTGACGACATTCTTCAGGCATAAAATATTATTGAAATGTCACATATAATTAATGTAAATTTTGTCGAATTGGAAAGTAAATAAGTGGCCATTGTGATTTCTGAAGATCATTATGTTATTTCATTTGTCTGTGAAAGAAACTGCAGCCAAGATGAATGAATTGTTACAATTTGTCAATCGAATGATGTACTTGAATATTGTAGAAAACCAAAAAAAGATGATGAGATCAACTGAATATCTGAAAATGTCTAGCAAAGTTTGAGCTTGAATTTATCTGTGGAGCTCAAAGTTATAAAAGTGCAGCTTCAATGTCTGGAACCACGGAAGAGTACAGGAAAATTCTTAAGAACCAATAGAATAGCTATTTAATAGATGTGTGCAACATTCACTCAATCTATGTGGTCAACATTCTTGTTCAGAAATGAGCTTTTTACCTAACATTTTTTAATACGATTGAAATACTTTTTTCGTTCTGACATTATTGCCACCTAACCCTTGACCTTTATTCTCATTGTTTTTCTTTGGGGTTGAGGAAGATGTACAAAAAGCTGAATAAGTAAACCTATCTTTAAACTTTTGACACTGTGGTGACCATATAGTGGCGTCACTAGGGGGGGGGGGTACGGGCCGCACCGGGTGACAACCACCAAGGGGGGACACCCAAGTCGGAAAAATGCACTTTTCCGAAATACAAATTTCAAAATAAAAATTACTTCCTCGAATGCTTCTCACAGTTTAGTATCAACGTGTTACAAACCTTCTTAATTAATTTTTTTTTTACTTGTAATCTTCCTATTATGAGAAAAAGAATACGTTGTAGACGCCAGGAGAAAGAGTTTCTGAAGCTCAGAAATGTAGTAAAACGCTTACCACCCGGACAAACTGTGAGTGAGCTTAAGAACCCCCACACACACACACACCAAACATCTTATCTGACCAGTTGAGTGGCGAAAAATGGTGAGAAACACATAGACTTAAGCCACTGGTGCGCCATTCGAAGTTTAGGGCTGTAAGCTCTCTCCACAGAAATCAGTCTAAGATGACTTTAACGGCACTTCTCAGCTGGAGCCCACGAAATTCAGGACTTCTAAAAAGGTGTGACTCCATGTTAGACGTGGATGGCTGACTTTGGTAACGTGGTTCATCTTGTCTAATGATATGTCTCACAAATGTCAATCGACTTTCAGTCGCCACTTCCTTTAGACGGTGAATGCCTGGGTGGGAAAAGATCTCTTTATTGGAGAATCATCTCGGTATGTTATTCGTAGGATCCTTCTCAGCCATCACTGCTCAGGCTCTTGTCAACCTTCCACGTCTCGAAGCGTGGGTGGCCATTGGGACAATGATTGTATTGAGTACGTGGATTTTAATCTCCAGGCTAATTGATTTGTTTGTTCCGATATGCCGTACTTTTTGAAAGACGGCTCCTGCTTTCCAATCCGACATGAAGCACCATGATATACCTCTCCATTGCTTGAGATAACAGTGCCTAAATAGGTGAACTGTTTATTGGGTGCAGGTCACCCAGTAGCCCCATCAGCAATGGTCATACAGTTCTTGAGAGCGTCTTTATCCGTCATATCGTTTATACATTTTTAATTGTCGTCTGCAAAATCCAACTTGGTTTGGTTTATGCCATGGGAACCCTTATTCTCTTGTTATTTTACTGAGTGATTCCAATGGGCGCTATCAAACTTTTTCAAATCCACAAAACTGATCAACATTCTTTGTTGGTATTTCAGGCTTTCTTCGACAATGTTTCGCAGTACTTATTTGTCTTTTCGTAAGCATCTGAGAAACACATTGTTTAATTTAAAACATTTGTGTAAAGAGCTCTTAAATAATTTCTAACACAAATGTTAAGCTAAATTTTTCTCAATTCAATAATTGTACATTTTAAAATAGAATCGACAACCATTTTCGGGTGTAACCAATCAATCAATTAGCGTACAGTTATATTGTTTAACACAAGGAAACAAAATAAACAAAAAGTTTTTTTTTAATTTTTTTTTAGGGGAAGATTATTTTTTTCCTTTGGGGGGGGGGGGGTGGTTGACACCCCGAGTTTACCGCACCGGGTGACACCGACCATAGTGACACGACTGTTTGAAATAATGGGTCATGGTATATTCATTTCCAATTCGCCTTTTTGAGAATGTACTAGGATGAAAAAAGAGCTGTTCCCATTAAGTGAGTGCCTCTCTAACTCTTCTGCTTTCTTTTAATAGAATGGGCTGCCTGAGTCAGACAGGGAAACCAACGACTTAGCAGAGTATAAGTCACAGATCAACATGCATGGCTAGATTGACGCATGAAATGCGTGGGAGGTAATTATCTTATTTTTTGAAGTGTCTGTAATCTGTAAGTAATACCAAAAAGTTTCGAAAACATTTAATAATGTATACATTTCAAACTCATTAATGATGCAATAGTTTATAGCGTTCAGACCACATACATGTATAAATAAAATACATTACGTATTTTACAGCTTTCGATGCGTTATCAAACAATGTATGTATAATAGACTTACACATATGTCACATGGGCGTAGCCTGGGGAGGGGGGAAATTACTAGCTAATTTGCCATGCAGGGAAAATTCTGGTTTTACTGTTGTAATTATTCAAAATATAATTATCTTAAAATTAATCTTGAACAAGCGTCATTGGGAATTCCCGCATGTATTCAGTAAAGAGTTAAATCAAGGTTAAATGAACAAATAGACGTTCAGGAACATTTTGCGCACCGTCTTGAGTAGAAATAATTAGCTGGACTGCTAGAATTAATTTGAGACAACATACATACGTATCCGACATGCTTCTTTTTTAAAGTAACGTCTGTAATCTATAAAATAAGATAATGTTATACAATTAATCAATACTCATTATCAATACTATAATAATAAGGCTTGTCTTCGAGTCCGAAGATTAATGAGGTATACAGTATTTCCCGTGGCTGTGCAGTCCCAGCTGTGACCTGCATATTTTGCCACATCCAGGGCAAGCATTACCATTGTCCGCAGGGGGTCGATTTAGATTTTCTTTTCGTCGTCTTTGTTTGTCCTCGGCAGAGGATTTTCTTTTGGTCTCAAATGTGTATCCCGCGGCCTTCGTGAGTGACCTCCAGCTGTCTCGTTCCGACGCTGCATGCAGCCAGGTGCTCTCTTCTATGTTAGCCAAGGAAAGTTGACGCCTAGACTACTGTCTTTAATGAGTTCAAGTCTGGATGTATATCATCTCGAGGATTACAACTTCCGTAGCCTCAACGTGACACCTCGATGGAAACGACTCAAAGTGGAACCTAGACAGGCCAATGACGGGCAGTGAGCACAGCCATTGGGTTACCTACTGGTTGACCTTTTTTCTATTATACTTCCGGGGTGAGGATGTATTAGAAACCGTTTGATTGTCAAAAGAATTAGCTGAAGGCTCTTCAAACTCTAGTCTTGCAAGCTTGGTTGAACAAACCGCTCTGTCTGGAAGAGGTCCAAGTGAATGTCTATATAAAACACAGCTATTTCCAATATGTCAGACACTCCGGGCACAAGGACCACATGCATGGCCGCAGTCCAGGCAAACCGGGAACCCCCGCCATTTTCCTATAGTTTACCAAGGTAACCGCCATTGATGTCTCTTGAGGAACGGCGCCTGGATTATCGACAAGGAAGCCCTCTTACAACTCCGCACTGTGCCATGGGAAAGGTCTAGCATTCCTTTGTACACTTCCACAGGAGTCTTGTGTTGCTACCCATTTAGCCTAATCACTTCATCTAGCGATCGTTTCCAACCTAGTGCCACGTTGATGCGTAGCGTACCCGGGGAACAGAAACTTGACAAACCAGTCGAACAAGTTCGCCACGCCGTAACACAAGAGGACTGTCCATTAGAGGGTAAGCTGGTATAGCGGTCTTTACACGACATTGAGGTGCTTACAGTCTAGAAATAGGAAGAAATTCTGGCCTTCTGCAACTTTTGTAATCGAGCCAAATCCGGGGTGTCATGCGCATTGCATATTGTACAATCCAAGACTGCAATGGTCGCTACCAATATGAAACCTTCAGACAGGACTTGGGGTAAAGAGCTCCCGTTCCACGCCTGACTGTTGGATAGGATCTTTCTAAATGTCGTTGGGATAATGGCGCTTCGGCTAGAATACTTTGAGTAAGAGGAATTTATACATGGAAGTAACCTAGATTATGTTTTCGTTTTGGAGGGGGGGGGGGAGAAAATTGGGTAAAATGTTTTCCTTTATTTAAAAAAATGCATTAGTTGTTGGGAGCGAAGTAATTGCTCATACTAAATGTCATCAGCTTCATTAATGAAGAATTACTTTTAAAAAACAATATTTTACTTGTTTTTTTTTCCCCATCTTTTGGTGTAATCAAACAAATATAAGTAGAACCTAAGTACTATTAATGTGCTCAGAGGTTAAGCGCAATTGGCATGAGAAATTAGTTTGTAGGACATTTAAGTCAATAATAATAATTTAGTAGGCCTAATATAGTGGTAAGCTCATTCGCGCGGAGATTAGTAATTTCAATTCACAACATCTGAAGAGGTATTATTTTAGTTTCTTACAAGCTACATTATTGTTGAGTTTCAATCTATTTTAAAAGGTGTTGCTAAAACTGGACATATCTAATATCCAAATAATTGTAATTCTAAATTACATTTCTTTTTCTATATTTAAAATTAGTTTCTATTCTTGATACTGATCGTTATATTTGTTTTCAGTGCAAACTGGCCACATGCCATTCCGTGCAGCCAGGAGTAAAGTTACATGTAGGCTAATAGTTTTCTTTAACACTTAAAAAGAAAAATTATTTAAATCTATATACACATTTTTTTTTAAGCCGGCGCTTTCACATATTTTTTTATGAAAATGAAAACTCTACTACTTTGATCAGTTTGTTAATTCGATTGCAATGGGTAAACATGTTTGCAGTTATTTATAGATCAGCATTGACGTCACGCAGAAAATAACTCCTCAATAGTTTTCTTACTTCTGCTCTAATGTTACTATAAATAGAAAACAGTTTTGTTACAACACGTCATTAATACAAAGTAGACCTAAATAATTACTTTCACTCACGTGGTACGGAACAGTGAGGCGGAGGCGTTTAATCTCGGATTTCCATTGTAGCCCGAGCAGAAATTCGGTAGAATTCTCGAAAACAAAGAAAAAAAAACTTATAATCAATGAAAGAGAGAAATATAGAAAATGATCAGTTCCAGGGGCGGACTTAGCAGTATGAGGGACCCCGGGAGAATGTCATAAGTGGAACGGGGCCTAACCCTAACGAACAATAGGAATAGATGCCGAAAGCCAGGGGGGGGGGGGGGGCATTTTGTTCCCAACCCGAACCCCATGTATAAACTGATAAACACACACATACACATATATACGAGCACATACCCGTGCTGAACTAGGGTTAAAACCACCCAAATACAGAGTATGCACATTGCACAAGCTCTTCTTGGGTCCATCAATTGTAGCCTTTTCGCCAAACTAAATTATCATCATCAAACTCCATTTGAGTGAGGGCTTGAGAGGCTCAAATCCTCTCTTGCAAATGCCCTGGACAGAAACCGTGCTGTCTTGCGTAGTGCATAAATGTCACCATACAGGTCGAGAATTTTGGGTTTCCCAGACCTGTCGAGACGGAGATCAGCAAGTGTGGGGCAGTCAAACAGAATATGAGGCACGGTTTCCTGTTCCTCTCCGCAGCGGGGGCACGTGAATCAAAATTTGGCCATAGCCGTGAGAAATATGAGCCAACAGGACAATGGCCTGTCCTGCACTGTGCTATAATAGCTTGCTCAGGCCTGGACAGCCTCCACCACGGGAAAGTGCGGTGTCAGGGAGCCTCATGCGCTCCCAGACTCCACGGGCTTTTTGGGAATAGTGCACTCAAACCATTTTTCCATTTCTGTTTTTTGAATTATAACTAAATTATAACGGCCCGCCCCCACTCACACGCGTTCTTCTGACGTCTACAGCTCATGATATCCATCCTGTTAAAACAGCTCGGTCAAAGTAAGTGAAATACAGTAAGGTGAGGACTTGGGTCTATACTGACGTGAATGACAATCGAAGCACATGTAGCGCAAACCAGAATTTTGGAGGGCGGGGGGGGGGGGCGATTTTTCTTTTCCAAACCCTAACCCTAACGCCCAGTAAACCCTAATCCTATGCATTAACGCGCGTACAGCATGTATATATATATGTGAGAATTTTTTAAAAAATCAGTGTCTCTCAATCTTAGGCGAAAAAAACAAGCAAAAAAAGAAAAACAGCCATGTTGGGGCCTTTGTCTTGACAGCTAGGGGGTCTGAGCGCTGTAAGCTCTCCCAGTGGGGTTCGGGGCGAAGCTTGCCCCGACGCCAAAGCGTTTTCTTGCATTCTTCCCTGCAGAAACGCATTCTCCTGAAGTCTACAGCTCATTATTCATCCTATTTAAAAAGGACATTTTGAATAAATGTTTTAATTTAAAAATTTTCTAATATGAATTTACAGGCCCTTACTTCATTGCAAATACAACCGACTGGTTCCTTGAAAAGATAAGATACCCAAACATATTTAGATTAAGGCATTGAGAATCGCCGCCGAAAAAAATTATGCGAAAAATATTTTTTTTAAAAAAAAAGCTCATTTGTAAGTGATACAATTTGTTCAATAGGCATGTTTGTAACCTTTTTCATTTAAATTTACTAGTAATAAAATTTGAGATTAGAGTGTAAATGCGCCATAATATAGGCCTACAAATGGACTCAAATATCAATATGTACCTTATATTATATAGATATTCAACTAATTTTGTTCACAAACTATGATTTCTCCATAAAAATAGGACCGCCCCGCCCCACTCAGAGGGCTAGAGTGGGGAGGGCAGTAGAAGCAATCACCCCACCCCCTCACCGAATCGGCCAAGATACCAGAAGGGTAGCGACATAATATAAAAATGATATAGTAATTTAACTAATTGTGTTCACAAACTATGATTTGTCCTTTCGGAGCTGGGGGGGGGGGGGGGTCGGCCGAGAGGGAGGGCGATCGCCCCTACCGCCTCCCCCCCCCCCCACCCTTGGATCCGCCAATGATGTTTGTCGTAAAATTATCTTTACGCTAAGCGAAATCTCTTGATGCAGGCCTGGTTTGGTCAGCAAAAACCTCAATTGAACTATGGTTCAACGCTCTGGAGAAATTAGATCGTTTTAACGCTCGCAAAAATGGTAGAATTGGTTAAATGTCAAAATATCTAGTTTATAAGATCCTTTATAAGAACCTTTTGAATAATGTTTTTCATAGGCGTAGCCAGGGGGGGGGGGGGGGGTTTGGGGTTCACCCCCCCCCCCCCGAAATGAAAATCCCGCAGGGAAGGGATGTCGGAGTTTAGTGACTGAT
The DNA here is from genome assembly GCA_030265305.1 of Biomphalaria pfeifferi. Lineage (NCBI taxonomy): Eukaryota > Metazoa > Mollusca > Gastropoda > Planorbidae > Biomphalaria > Biomphalaria pfeifferi. The sequence continues at coordinate 785,456 of JASAOG010000072.1, forward strand.
CTTTTACTAAACCATCACTTGCTCTAGCACAGCCATGGGAGTTTTGAGTTTAAAACCCCTTACCGGGGGGGGGGGGGTTGAGTTTAAAACCCCCTACCAGGGGGTTTGAGTTTTAAAACCCCTACCAGGGGATTTTAAGTTTAAGACTCCCACTTGGGGGTTTTGAGTTTGAAACCCCCTACCAGGGGGTTTTGCATTTAAATCCCTTTCTTCTATAAAACAAAAAAAAAATGCAAACGACAATCCCAAAATTCCAAGAGCACATCTAAGGAAGATTTTTATTTTAAACCCCTCTCTTCAGTATAAAAAAGCAAATTACACACTTAAAATTGTATGAGCGTAGCCAAAGGGGTTTTGAGTTTAAGCCCCTCTTCAGCTGGGTTTGAAGCTAGAAGTACCTCTTCAATATAAAAAAAAAGCAAATTACGCACTCAAAATGTTATGAACATAGCTAAAGGTTTTTTTTTGTTTAAACCCTCCGCCAGCGGGGTTTGAAGCTAAAAATATATCTTCAAAATAAAAAAATTAAAAAATTTCGCAATCAAAATGATATGAGCTTAGCCAAGCTTATTAGTGTCAACCCCCCAACAGATGATTTTGACGATAAAACTTCACTTTTCGATAAAAAATCTAAAGCAAATAGTCACCTAATTCCAAAATCGTAGTCAAGAGAAGTTACACATGTCTACCAGTGGCTGGGCTCCATTAATAAAGTGCAATGAAATTGAAAAACACTAAATGTGGCTCTACAAAGATGGCTAAGACGGATTTTAGGAGTCATTTATAGAGATCGGTTCTAAATCAAGGAAATACTATGCTGAAATGGGAGTCGACCCTTTGTAAGGTTGTGATAGAGCGTCGCATGAGGTTTGCGGAACATGTTCTCCGACAAAATGAATTACGCATAATAAGAGTTGCGATGACATCCTAGTACAACTTGGCGCCACACTTTCATGGAGGTCCTCAGATCAGATGGGAAGAGGCTTCGGACATTGCCACTGACAGATTTTTGTGGAAACAGCTTGCAAGCAAATGCGCCGAACGGCGCGGGAGGGTCTAAGTCAGTAAGAATAGCACATTAGGTTTTGAAAATAAAACTTTTTAATAGCAAAATAATGCACTGCAGGTACCTCAGAATATGCATTTAGTTGGCTTTCAATACCAGAAATAGTGCTTGGCGGCGGGGCTCTATACTAGTATACTCCTTAGTAGTGAAGGCAAGGCGAGCAGTCTACAATTTTTCACTAACTCCAGGAAGAACCTATTCTAGGGCACAATAAACGTCTTCCAAAAGAATAAAGGGTCAGAATGTAATAGAGATATATAAATTTTAATTCTGGGGGGAGGGAGGCGAAACCCCTCCCCCCCCCCGAAAAAATTCCTGGCTACGCCCATGATGTTTTTACTTGATAAGTATTAAAATAGATAGCAAGGTCTGAAAGAGAAACTTTACATTTCCTTACCCCCCCCCCCCCTTTTTCCCCCACATGACACTCTGCACGTTAGCCGTTGGGCCAAAGAAACAGATGACCTTAACATCACCTGCCCTTTAGAACGCAAGGTCTGAAAGGGAAACTTTACTTACCCCCCCCCCCCCCCCCCCCCCGGCCCAACCGATCCGCCAGTGCGAAGAAATGTGGAGACGTTACAATGGAAGCAAAAGAAAAATGTCAGAAAATAAAACTTGGATTGGAAGGGATTTCAAAATAAATAAACAATACAATGTCAAGTACACTGTGTTAAAAGACCATGTAATCAAGCATCTATTTTTGTTGGAATAATTAAAAAGAAATATTCCTTACAGGTGAGCTACGTCTATTTTTTTTTTCAAATGTTTCTTCCCATAAAAAAAAAAAACACTCTCCCGCTTGTTCAAGCTTTTCATACCAAAATACATGGCCTAAATAAGGTCTAAGTGTAGCCTTTGTACGGCAAATGAATAGCTCCAGTCCTACAGTATGAAAACACAGCTCCTGTTGTCAGCTGTAGAGACGAAACGAAACAATTTGAAATGATGTACATGTAAATCAAACGACGCTCGCTTTATCTCTATTTTCTCTGAGCATATCGCGTATGGAGTGTTAGAATCTATTCGGACTTTTCAAGATATACTTTTCGTTCTTGTGGTTTAGAACTTAGCTGTGGCAATGGCAGACAGAATGTGTTTAAATAAATATTAAATTATACTGAAAAATAAGTTTAAAAAAAAAACGACAACTTCCGAGATCAGACGATCTCCATGGCTCAACGTCATTCCGGTGAACGGGAAAATATGACGCAAGCGCACTACACTGATTGGCTGAGAGGCTGTGGTTTCAAATGACGACAATGACCTGCAAAAAAAAAAACAACCTCTTCCCCAGAAGCTAGAATGTAACCGACTAACTGTGACGTCCATCTCGCGCCATAGATCAATAATATCTATCGTCTTTAATGCAATATTAGATGCTGTACTCCCAGTTTTACAAGACTTTTTTTTTAATAAATAAAAAAACTCGTTGAAAAAAATTATTTCGCCATTTTTTGTCCCCAAGCTATCAAATGTTACAATCGTGAATGAAAGTGTTGAAGTCGATTCAAACGGATAGATCAATGGACTTAAAATATAGAGTTCAACAAGGATAGATCATTGCATTAAAAAAAAAACTGCGTTTCATCAGCGTTTCTACTGGTACGATTCGCTCCATTAAAACAAGTCCAAACATTCTATGATGTATACTAGAATGTCAAGCCATTCAATAGAGTATACCATAGCGTCCAGCCATTCGATAGAGTATACTAGAGTGTCAAGCCATTCTTTAAGAGTGTCCAGCCATTCTACAGAGTATACTAGAGTGTCCAACCATTCTATAGAGTATACTATAGCGTCCAGCCTCGAAGACAAGCCTTAAAATTATTATTTTGCTGGTGAAATATTACCTGTTCATACTTCGATGTCTACTGTCCCGTAATGAAACAAAGGAAATGGTCATAACACAGCTTCTCTACCCCTTACTTGCTCACACTAAACATTATATCTAGCTATATTATATGCAGCCTCTTTTGATTTAACTACAAACCTCGGTAAAAAGCTTGGGGTTAGGGCGTGGTGACGGAAATCCCGATATGAACTTCTTATAGTCCGACAGTCAGTCTGGGCAGGGCACGTATCCAGTATGGGGGACGGCGTAACAGAGGAGGTGCCCCACGGAAACGTTTCTTTATAAAACTAATGCAATGATTTAAGTCTAGTAAGAAAGAATGCGCCATTTTACTTTGTCACAAAGTGCCTGTTTTACCATATAACGTAGAGATTCGCGTCACTTGATGTTTCGTACTAAAGCCATAATGAATATACTAATTGCAATATTAGGCCTAAATGTCTGAACCTAACCATTTGAGAAGTTACACTACAAATACTTTCTTCAAAGCCAATAATAACATAATAGCTTTACGCAAAGGATGCATTGTAAAACGACACGACGTGAGCTGTGATTTGTCTAGACTGTATGAGGACTTAAGAGACTATATTTTAATCGCTTTGTACAATTACATTTAGAACTAACAGAACACACACAAAAAAACCCTCTTCAAATTAGTTGTCTCTACCGATCGTTAATTTTCGTAATTACAAAAATATTCCCAAAATGACTTCGGGTATAATCTTTCCTTATGAAATTATTGAACCGAGTGAGGCTCGGTCACCTGATATTCAGTACGATTTGAGCAAGTTCTGAAAAGTTTTGAGTGTAGCAAAAGATTTATGTTGGAGGAACACTACAGGCCTTACACTGGTTGGGAATGAGATGAAGAAATGCTAAGTAACATAAACTTTATTGCACCAGTGAAAGGAAAAACAAACAAACAAAAACAAAAAAAACCCCACTAAAACCACAGTTAATAGAACATTTAATTATACATAACTCATTCTAAAAAGTTCATTTCATAACATGTATAAGTAACTTTTTAGAACTAGATGTGTGTCTTTGAACAAGAAACAATGCAATGAACTTTGGTTCCACAGTTAATCTCAGATGAGATAAAAGTCAAATTAAAACAAAAAAATTTAAAATCTCTTTAGATTCTTGAACAAGGGAAAACAATTATAAAAAAAAAATAAAGGAGCTTAAAGACCAGTCTGACTTACCGGCAGTAAATTTGATGATTTATGTTGCTACATAAACTCAGGAGGTCAAGACTGATCCAAACATAACAGATTAAGTGTCTCACATTTGAATAGATATTAATAAAGCTTAAGATAGATCAGATGTACACATTGGCTGACTGAAAGGTTTAGTTACAATTTACAAAATACAACTAGTAGATGACACAATGACATGGATGGTAACTTGTTTACAATCTAATGAATATTATGATAACAGGAACCTACACAAAGATCAACCAATCCATCCTAAAAACTACATTCCGAGTCAAAAGATGATAATGTTTATGTATTTGTTTTTTTTATTTAACTTGCATTGTTAATCACAGATTTACTTAACACATAACCCAACGCACTATAGGAATGACACATTTTTTGGGGAAAAAAAGAGTTTCCAGTATGTGGTAAAAGCAAAACATTCTAACTGAACAACTCAAATCTATTATCAATCACTTGATATATTTTAAAAACATTAAACTGAAAATATTACAATATAATTCTAATTTGAAATATTAAAGATAAGACTTAATTTGATATAATATATCCACCCTGTTTAAATTACCATATTTTGCACCATTGAATACACTAAAAAGAAGAACTTAAATGGAACTTGGGCAGGTAGCAGCTTTGTCTGCATTAGAAATGCCAAATATGTAGGTCATAACTGGTTTTAGGATATGTTAAACACTCACTCATCGATAATCTTCGGAATCGATCCTATAGCCATTATTATTATAATTATTGCAAGACTATGATGTCATTGCCAAAAGCACACTTCTGTCTATTCAGCAGGTCTTTAGTAACCAGACCAAGCCATACACAGAATTACATCCACTTCATCAAAGTGTGCCCATACACTAATATTGTATTTTGGGACAGAAAACTACCAGTCTCAAGCTACTTTAACAAATAGTACAACAGAAAAGGTAAAGCAAAAACTATTTTATTTTTAGCTGGAGGTAGTAAACTCTGTTAGAGATGCCGCCAGTTGTACTCAGTATTTCAGCCCCACCAAATAGTTCATTCTTTTTATTTTCTTCTCTTTCCTCCTCAAAACCAAACATTTTTTTTATGTCTGGAGCATATAATGAAGCAAAATTATGGCTAGACCATTTCTATTTGAAAAAATCTGACAAAAATTTTGTAGCAGTATACTCTGAATAACTGATTAACAAAAACCAAATTAGTTTCTGCCATCTCACAAATGACTAGTCGCAACAGAGTTGATACAAGGATATCTTAATCGATAACTGGTGGACAATGGTTATGCTTACCCTGGATGTGGCAAAATATGTAGGTCACAGCAGGGGCTGCATAGCCAAAGGAAATACTGCATTCCTCATTAATCTTCGGACTCGAAGACAAGCCTTAATATTATATCATTGTAACTTGTATATTTATTGAGTATCATTAAGCAATTAAGAATCTCACTGAAAACAAACCCCTGACAATGTTAATACACACAATGTTTCTGCAGATGATGTCTATGTTGTATTAAAACAATACATGCATCAAAAAATTCAAAGTAAAAAATATATATATTTTATGAAAGAAATAGTACATTTGAAAATATATATATATTCATTTACTAATCCAATGTAAAAATTAACCTTTTTTTTTGTACATCAATAAATGGTTGGGGAATTTATCCTGAAGTTTATAATTGCAATTGTAAATGAATAGTAAGTACATTAGGACCAAAACATGTGCATTGAAATTCACTTAAAGAAATAACCGAATGTAATATGAATAAAGATGATTCTATTGACAGGAGATGACTAAGCCTAACCCAAACAGAGAAGCTAGCAAGCAAGTTACAATTTTATCAACAAGATTTGAAAGAACTAGATAAACAGAAAGCTAAACGGCATCCATGACAAGGGTATGGTCATTATCAACAGGTAAATAACATTTTAATATTTCATAGTAGACATGTCATAGAAAGCTACAATGGACATTTAACTGTTACTGGTGGACAAAACCAAACATGTACAAAATAACAGCTACAATCACTTGAAATGATCAATGCATGGTGGAAATGTCTCTTTGGTGATCCATACAATTGGAGATATCACAATTTGAGTTCAAATACAAGTGCAAACTATCAATCTAAAAGACAATAACAAAGAGCACTTTCTTCTATCAAACTCCACACAATTTACAAGGTGGTTTGTTCACTTCTAGTGGATAGCATGACATGATTTAATACACTCATCCTTGGTAACAAGCCTTGTTGAGAAAGTAACGTTACTCTGTATAATTAAGTCAAGTGTTTGTGCTAAATAATATTGGCAGCAAAGCATCACTAATTTATCATTAAGCCTCTTAAAGGATTCATTTTGAAAAACAAAAACCACAACAAACTGTAAATAATGCTCATTACTCTACAAATCAGAAACGGATGGTATAAGTTACAATTTTATCAACCAAGAAAAAGTTTTACAAGTTTTACAAATCTAGTTAGAAGATAGATGGGTAGAGGTAAGTTACAGAATGAGAAGATTAGATTCTTATTTCAGGTCTAGTAATTTAGTTTGTCTATATGAATCTATCATTATTGTTTTCCAGGACATGTATCTACAATTAGAAATCAAGGAGTTTTCAAATGAAGAAGAATGAGAAGAAGACTATGCCTGCCATTAAAGAATGGATGAAGCAAACACGGAATGTCAGCGTGCTAAATACCACAGACTAGGGTCAACTAATTGACCCTCAGATCTGTAATTTATTATCTCTGGACATTAAAGGCCAAGGGAAATAAGCCTATAGTTTTTTTTAATGAAATTCAGATTTATTTCTTTTTAGACATTTACTCTAAAGGTAAATTAAATATAGCCTACCAAAAAACTTGAAATCACAAAACAACTTATGTTGAAACTAACTGAAAACAAAACTAATGCATAGCGCTGCCAAATGAGACAAAAAATGTTTTGAAAATTACAACAGAAAATGATGTTAAACATAAAATAATAAACAGAAAAAACTTTTCGTGTGTGATCCTGAGAAGAGAACAGAATGAAGACAAAAGGCTTTATATCGAGAGAGATACAGACATATATTTTGTCAAAATATGTTTATTGTTGTGTAGAAGGTATCATAATATACAACAACAATTAATTTGTATCAACAGACGGGGTGAAACTTCCTATTATTTTTCATACACCATAAGCTTATGTGGAAGGGATATGAACTCAAAATAGACAATTTCAAATTTTATTTGTAATTAATTTTTCTTACATTATTTATGACTGTCCATTACCACTGAGTTCTGCTAATGAAAGAGCAAACACATGCAATGTTAACACTTTAGCTACCATAAGGACAGTCAAGGATTCAGATCCTATTTGTCTTAGATACAAAAGAGATAAAAGGTTATTTCTCTGTATAAAACATGTTTTGACCCTGATACTTATATGTATGTTACAAGTGGTGAACTTTGCTTATGTCAGTATATGACATTTTTATATAAAATAATTCATTCAAATGTCCTGCAATATGGAGCAACTTACATGAGGGGAAAATTATGTTAACCTTGGAATCACAATGTCTTTGCTATCTGATCAAAGGTTAGTGTCAAAGACTACTTATTAGGTTCTCATATGCTGGGAGGCAGGGGATAAAAGTGATACGAGATTTAAACATTCCCCTGCCATAAAGGGCTTACCACACCATGGTGAAGTAGGTATTACCTAACCAATGTTCAACAAATAGGTCTTTTTACATTAATGGCATGCAATTATTTTTGGCATCAAACTTAACTTATTTTATTCAATTTTTTACACACTTTGCTACTAGTTTTTCTTGATAAATAGAAGTTGTTGTTTTATTTTTTTGATAGACACACAGACATTAAAGGTGTCTTTATATTGCACTAAAAATATTATTTTTTTCCAATATAAGATCAGAATTAGAAACTATAGGAACTTGGTTTTGATCTCTCATTAAAATTGTATGACTTCTGACAATAATCAAATAAAAAACATAAAAATATAAATCTAAAAAAATACTATTTTGTCATATATGCAATGGACAGAATAAAAAAATAATTTTTTTTAAATGCCCAGCTAATACAGCCAGTGACTTCTCTGTATTCATGTATAAAAAAAATTAATCACAATTTCTTTGTGTTTTTAAGTCACAACTGATAACAAAACAATGTGTATTCAATAAAAAATGTTTAAAAATACCACAACAGAATCGACTTGCACAAAATATAATCCATTCAGTGAATAATGAAATAAATTTTCACACACTTTTAAAAGCAAAACAAAAGTTTGACGCTTTTAAAAACTAAATGAAAATATCCATATGAAAAGAGAGAAACAGACCAACCCTCAAACAGGTGAAGGTAATTGGCGACCCATGCTTGATTAGTCTAAAGTTAAAGCGGTCAGCACTTCATGACAGTCAAGTAAATGGTTCCCATATTTTTTTAGTCAGGATAACCAAGGGAAAAAAATGTTTAGTTCAACAACTTTATATCAAGACCTCAGGGGCCTCTGTGGAGCAAAGCTTGATAAAATACTTGTTCCAAGAAAAACAAAAGGCTGTGATAGTCGCCAACATTCCCAAGACACTCCATGAAACATTAACACTGCAATAAGTCTGAATAATTAGAAACACACCAGCACTACTAGAACAGAATCAGTTAGGTCAGTTTTTTGGATCTATCAGGTATACTAACTAAGTGATCTTTCAAATCTGTGTCATAGTCATTGGTGTCGCTTTTGCGTGGCATAACCCATGTATCATCTGACCCTGACACATGTGTTCTACACATTGGGCAGTTGCTGTGTCGTTCATCTCTAGAGAGGATTTTTTTGTAAAGAAATAAAAAACAACACACATATAATAATGAATGAGTTATGAGAATAGTTAAACTAAATTAGTGGGTCCCAAATTATTAGAATCCTGACCCCATTTTGTTTTTTCTAGAAAAGTGGTATGCTACTACAAGACATTATTAAAAGTATTTAAATAGTGGTACAGAAAAGTTTAGTTATTACTAATAGAGTGTCAGAAATTTAGAGGTTAGAATTTTGAAACTTTAATTGATGTGGATGGTTGGTATCAACATAACTTCTTTTCCTAAATTTTTTTTTTTTTAAGTTCAAGGTATTTGTAAAAAGATGACTGTGAAATCTGCATGTCCCATTGCTAATACCATGGATTTAAGCTTCACACCAACACCCCAAATACATTTGGCCATTTTTATGTGAGTTGATTGATTAGTTTCAATATATTAACAGCATTACACCAGGATAGCAGCACTGTGCATTACTGGCAAATAAAATCTTGAAGAAACTCTGTCATTACCTCGTCCAATTGTCAATGCAAATCTCACAGAACTCATGACAACATGACAAGGCAACACAAGCTCTTCTGTCCATACACACACAGCATTCATTGATAGGTTCTTCTGTTTCTGGCTTTTTCTCTGAACTGAAAGAGGACAGAAGGATTGACAAATGTAAACTATGATTCAGTCTGCCTTTGTTGAGACTTAATGTCAGATAAAGGAAATGTTTGTTTGGTGCAACAGTAAATTGAATTAATACAATTTCTACACACATTCAAGACTCCCCTCTCTAGACATCCATGGGGTAGAAAATAGCAACTAAAGAAGTTGTTGTGGTCAACTGTTTATGTAGGTGCCAAGCACAACATCTTTTGTTGTTTTTTCACAACCTAACAACCAACGTCAGATGCTGCAAGAAATCATGGAAGTTGAAACTAAAATTGAAATACCTGTATTTTACTAGAAATCTGACTGAAAGACATTATTGACTTTAACTACTTTCAAAACGCAGTTGTAGTCCTCACTAAACATGGTCTTCAAATGATAAGTTTTCTTTGTCAGTTGTAGTCCTCACTAAATATTGTCTTTAAATGACAAGTTTTCTTTGTCAGTTGTAGTCCTCACTAAATATTGTCTTTAAATGACAAGTTTTCTTTGTCAGTTGTAGTCCTCACTAAATATTGTCTTTAAATGACAAGTTTTCTTTGTCAGTTGTAGTCCTCACTAAACACTGTCTTCAAATGATTAGTTTTCTTTGTTAGTTTTCCTCTTATCATTTCAAGTGCATCTCCTGGAGGGATCATGTCTCCAACCAGGACATTTTGCAATGGGCCAATATGCACAGCATCTATGCTCTTCTTACACAGAGAAGACTACGCTGGCTCAGACATGTCACTCACATGCCAGATGGAAGAATCCCTAAAGACATCCTATACGCTGAGCTTGCAGAGGGAGTCAGACCCAAAGGCGCCCAAGACTAAGAGATGTCTGCAAGCGAGACATGAGAACCATGGGCATCAACCAAAGTATGAGGGAGGGGATAGCCCAAGACTGGACAGCATGGAAACAGACTGCACATGCTGGTCAGAACTTCACAGACTGGAAAAGAAATAAAGCTGCATCAGTCAAGACAAAGAAGAAGAAATTTGCCATGTCAGCTAGCCATGGGACAGACACATATACATGCACAAACTGTGGCAAACTCTGCCTCTCCGAAATTGACTTCATCAGTCACTCCAGATTCTGCCTCGTCTCAAGACGAAACCAAAGCCAGTGACTCGTCTCTGCGCATCTATTGTCTTCTGAGACAGAAGGAGTAATATATATGTCTATATCATTTCAAGTAGTATTGTATAACATGTACGGTAACAATTATCTGCTATTCTTCTTAAATTTACATCAAGTATGAAAGTGTTTTAAACCAGTACCTAAATATAGCTGATGTTGTCATTTCATCTAAGTTTGAGGATGAGGGCTGCAGTGCATCTATTTTGTCAGCAGTGGACAGAGCTGACACCTGGTCAATGATTTCCTTGTAAGTTGCTACAAACTGGCGTAGAGTCAGCAATCTTTTAGATTCTATTTCAGAATTGCTTGTATTGATCTGGTACATGAGAAAGCGAATTTAAGTATATTGTAAATTAATAAAACAATTAAATTCATACTAAATATAATAAGTTTCATTATTTGTTGGAAAAATAGGTCATACACATGTGACAATATTTGTATATAAAGCTACATTTCTTGCCATCCATGTCTACTAGTATGTTGACATTAACGTTTTTATTATCTGTAGAACAACTAGAAAAATTATTTTCAGAAATCGCATACAACTGACATAAAATTAAAACTGTAAACATTGGAAACAAACAAAAAAAAACAATTGGCTTTAAACTTTGTTATTTACAAAAATTTTTTAAATGGGGTGTTGACTACTGAAGAAAAGATCCATTAACTTATGGGTAAATACACCATAAATCACATCTATTAACGATTTAAGTATTGTGGGGTTGAATTTCAAAATGCATAGAACTGAAAAATAAAATACCTTCTTTTTTTTATTAAATTAAAAATATTAATATATCGTTAATATATATATACAGGGCTGCCTTGGCAGTGCTCGGGACCCTGGGCGAGTGTCTTGTGCCGGGCCCTGAGCCATAAGGGAAGACAATATATACCATACTAGATCAGGCTAACTGGCTAATTTGGCTCCAATGCTGTAACAATAATATTTCAGTATGTCCGCCTTTAATACTGTGGGCATTTTTTTTTGTTACAAAAGACAGAACATTTCATAGGTACTGTTGGCCTACTATTGGCCGCTTATGTGCATCATATACTGTATTGTAATTGTTCTGCATAAAAGTTCAAGTAAAAAAAGTTTTTAAAAAATATTCCCATGGCCGCACGATGTCTATGCACAGTAGCCTATAAAACACTTAGGTGGAAGCAACCAATCCAAAGAGTTTATTTTGTATATAACCATCAACGTCCAGTCACATTTTATTAGGAAAATGTGTAGTGATCAAGTTTGTGACAATAAAATCTGCTATCGCGGGGCCCCCTCAGGTGCGGGGCCTGGGGCAGTTGCCCCACTTACCACCTCCAAGACAGCTACTATATAATATCCAATATTGTTTAGCACAAATAAGAGATAAACATAAACAAATGTGTATATGTGAGTGTAACTGTTTATACTGAGTATAAATAATATCTGTAATTTGAAATGATGTTAATTATATCCCCCTTCAGTTATTGATAAGATGCCAGTGCTAAGTCTATGTGTTGTTGGCGGTGAAAGATTACCTTAATAGCATTCAAGTAGTTATATTTTATCTATATTATTATATTGTTATTGTTACAATGAAATTAAGTGGTTAATATATGTTTGAAAGTAGAATCCAAAGTCTTAAAATAGTCTGCCAGAGAACCTCAATTTTGTTCAAGAAATAACAGAATTATATTTACAAAATATAAGACTTCCATTTTTTAAGTAGAACAACTAACACTCTTAACACACAATATAATTTAACTATCAATATTTAACTCACAAAGGTAGACATTAACATGAAGCTTCAAACTTCTTGACTGATTTTGCTTATTGACTTCCCTTGTTTCATATCCTATCTAAAAATTATCTTCCTCAATAAATAGAGTCATTAATTTTTGTCAAATTTATATTTTTAAATAACTTTTGTACTGAAAGATAATTTCAGCCATTCTTTATTGCACTTTTTTTCTTAACCCAATAGCTCCTACATAGCTCTGATGCAGTGTCAAGCCCTAATGCATAGAGATGCTACAGTAGTTTCATAAACCTTCCTATAAGAAGAGCTCATTATGTCTCATTAGAACGAGAGCGTGGCGACTTTTTTTTTTTAGTATAAATTATGTGTATAGCTTTTTTTTTTCAACTTTTTTAAACATGGGTGCTCATATACCTTCAATGTATATGCCCCAACATGGAAAAATAAGTATTTGTAGCTTTTTTTGTTTATTCTAAAGGTATCTATATTATATATATTTTTTTAAACTAGACATATTGTTCTATTTTTTAAAGCTATGTACTCGTTACCTCTCTTTGATTAGGGTTATGTTAAGGAATTTTTAAACCAGAAATAGGAGCTATAGGGTAAATGTCCAAAGTCACATTTCTATAAAGACAGTTAACAAAAACTGGCTTACTAAATAAGTCTAGGAGAAAAAAAAACAGGTTGCCCCAACAAAATATGTATAAACAAATGTATATTCCCAATGACACTTATTTCTTCAAAGAAAATTATCATACGAGAAAGAAAAACTAAAAAAATCTTCTATTATTACTATGTACCTTTAGACAGCATATTCTGATGGTCCCTTTCCATATAAATGTTGTATCTGTACCTTCCTGTATCAAGAACCGCAACTGCTTACCAGCTCTATCAGTAAAACTTTTGGTCCTTTATGTTTTGAAAGAAGAGAGTGTATAATTTTTTTAAAGCTTATCAATACAGCCAATATATTCATTCTGAGAGAGGGATCTGTGAATTATTTTGTATTTAGATCAAGCATTTTAATATATATTCTTATATATAAGTTAGAAATACTGATCTTATAAATAAGAGACATTCTTTAAAAAGGGAATTTTAAAAATCCCAAGAATTTCCTGGTTAACTCTGGTTTTTCAAAGTATTGAAGATCATAACATGAGATTAGCAAGTACTTAGAACGAATACACTTTTAGAAATGTTTAATTTATCGTTGCATTAAGAGTTCATTTAATGTAACTATCTTTTTGTCTTTTAATTTAATGTATGAACAATTTAAGATTTAAATAATTCAAATTGACCTACACAGTATTCAGCTGCTCGATGCAATCCACAATATCTTTATGTGAGACAGTAGCCAAACTTTTGATAATATTAAAGTGAGTCACTAATTTATTATTAAACTGACCCAGGTCACTCTCAGATGGTATACTTGAGGTCGCCTGACCCATGATATCTGATATGGCATGAGAAAAAAAAACTGTTGAAAATAGGTGATCTGCTCAATACAATTTATAAAAGAGAAAATGTATAAACATTAAGAAATTGGATTATCATGCATCCTATTTGATTATAATGTAAGTTCTCTAGTTTCAAGAATTTCCTATTAATGATCCTTACTCTTAACTATCTAGATCTAACTAAGGGATTTCACACCCAGCTCATTGAAAATATTGCTTGGATATATAACTTCTTAACATTAACACAAATCCTTTTCACATGGCTCATCAACCAGACACACCATTCCATTATGTTCAACAAGAAACACCAACAGGAAATGATATCTTAAGTGGGTTTAGATGAAAATAGAGTTTTAGATCTATTTTCTATGTATTATATATAATATAGATCTAGATATCATTTAATACAGCATAAAAAGTATAGAAGAATTATGTTCTTATGGATCCAGGCCCATCTGCTCTAGTAGATTAGTAATAAAATAGTTAATAAATGTGACTATAATAATGTCATTATAAATCATATCATAAATAATCATGATGATACTCATACTAGTCATACACACAGATTAAATAGATCCACTCTAGTATAAGTAACCTCCTTGATATTAATTGAAAAACACTCAACATATACCAACATCAAAACCTAAAAGATATAAATGAACTATTTATAGAAACATAACATAATTGAACTTTAGATCAAATTACAAAAAAAAAAAAAAAACTAGACTAAACAAAACATTAGATCTCTTCTTAACTAACAGATGTTTAGTGGCAGGCTATGATATTATCCCTGGACTATATGACCATGATATAATTAAAATAAATTGTGAAATAAAAACAGTAAAACCAAAAAAGAAAAATCTTACTCTGGAACAAAATGAAAGTTAACACAATGACATCAAACTGCATTAAACGTTCAACAAACATTCCTATTACCAAAAAGACATTAATCAACCAGTTGAAGCTCTCTCTGGAATTTTTATTAAAAGCCAACTCAAAAGCATTTTTACAGAAAATTTAATACCAGCTAAATACTTTTCCAACACAAATAAACAAATGCTGGTTTAATAATAAATTAAGGAAACTTTGCAAACAAAAGAAAAGCTATTTAAAAATTTAAAGAAATTAAGGCAGATAGAGTCCCTAAAAAGTATATTAAAATTAAACACCTAACCCAAAAAGTAAGTAGACATCTGCAGAGTGACTACATAAATAATGTTTAAACCTTTAGACATAAATCTAAGAAACAGGAGTAGCACCATTTAAAGGAGAAGATAACTTAACACATAATAATAATTTTAAAAAAAAATAAAGCTAACATTCTAAATAAATATTAGCATCATCATTTTTTGCCCCCAGAAGACAACTTTAGATATACTGCTTAATTTAAACCAAGATATAGATGTACAAGAAAAAGGGATCCAAAACTATTAGTTAACATTAAACCAAATAAAGCATCAGAAATTGATAGTAGGCTATTCCAGCAAGATTATTCAAAGAACTAAGCAATGAGCTAGCACCAGTTTTCAAAATACTTTTTCAGGCATTACTAAAAAAAATTGACCTAATCAGGGTAGAGTACTGAGGGACTGGAAAAATCTTGTGAAATTCCACTAATGACCTAATATTATATATTCTTTTTATTAGTAATAGGACTAGATCTAGATCTATACACTTGATATAAGTGATGTTTTTTCAAAATCAAAGAGCTTAAATACAAATGAGCAAATAGACTAGATCTATCTAGAGATGCCATTTTAATTTTATTAGATTTTTCTAAGGCTAAGGCATTTGACAATGCTCAACACCAATACAATAAGTCAATAATTAGGACTTGCTGGTTCATCATCGCACCAATGGATTCCCTCATTCAAACTTTAATAAAATACATCATCTAATCTGTTAGATAGAAGTGATCTAGATTCTAGATCTATTTCAGTTTCAGTACAGACTATAGGCCTACTTATCTTGTTGATTTAATTTTAAATTAATCTGACTATAGATCTAGTACTAAATAAATAGTAGAATTAAAAAGATCTACTAGAGTCTAGTGACTAGTCATTAGTCATGATTAGTGTGACTGTGTCATAGAGTATAGACTAGTATAGAGTATAGAGGCTAGTAGATCTAAATAAGACTTAAATTAAGTAAATCAAGAAAACAAATACTTCAAATAGATCTCTAGACAGTCTAACTCTAGAATCTACATCAGGGGTTCTCAACCTGTGGGTCATGACCCCTTTGGGGGTCGAATGACCATTTGTTGGGGGAGTTGCAGATGACCTTTGGAAATTTTGGGTTTTCGTCTATTTTTATTCGCAAGTTTTTTTGTTGGTTTTTTTTCGTTTCTAATGTGTAACGTAACAAACACATTTGTACCATAGATGATATCAATTTATATTGTAATATATGAAATAAAGGGACATTACGCAGTCTTACTCAATATACTTTACAATCATGAAATGATCTGAAGTGTCAAATTATTAAATAAAAAAAAATAAAAAAAGGGGACACATATCAATTAAGAACACTGACATATTACAAGAGGATACAGAAAGCACTTTTGGCGAGTGTAACATTAATGTATAAAGGTAGACATATTTTTCCATTGGTAATTACTGGTGCATTTTATTTAATAATATAATTTTCATTTGAAAATTATGTCGCACCATAAATATTTTAAAATTACTATCCGTCAAATGAGCTGCTTAACTTCATTGTGGGATTGTAAAGGTTCTAGCACGCCATGGAGCAATTGAAACTAGTATTACACCATCGTTTTATATTCATTACTAAACATCCGAGGAACATGGATCTCGATGTAAGAAGAGAAAATGTAATGACACATTTTGCGATTAGGCTTTACTTCAAAAGTTCAAGCAGAAACTGAAAAACTCTGATGTAATGAAGTTCTATCTGCCGAATGTATAAAGCCAAACAATCTGAAACGTGCAAGTTTTGCTGATAAGTACATCCAGCATTTTAGTTTTAAAGCTGATGAAGTCAAGAGATTCAGACTTATCTCAGGTTGCAATTAGCATTATAAAAACAAATTGGCTTCTTATTTGGTGGCTCTCAAAATTTACAGAGCTTTGAAATCTCACACCATTACTGAGAAGTGAATATTGCCAGTGGTCAAATACATTGTTCGAGTGATGATTTAAGCAGAATTCGTTTATAAATTTAGTGCAGTTTCCCTTAACTAATGAGACTGTTCACAGGAAAATAGTTGACATGTCTACTGATATCAATGATCATGTAATTCAGAAAATGATATCTTCTCCACTTCCAATATTTAGCATCCAACTTGATGAATCCACAGACGTTGTTCAGCTACTGGTTTACATGATTTCAAAGAGGAGTTTCCTTTTGGAAACCTGTAGATACAACTTATATCTAGAACGTTATATAATTGACAAAGTTGGTTCATTTTTTAAAGATATTTTTGTGCCTGCACAAATGGTTTTCCAAGAGCTTTAAGTATGCTTAGATGACGGTTTGGATTTCAACGTTTGGTACATAATGAGTCATCAATGTCATTTAAACAATTCTGTATCAGGTGTTTACAATCATATCCCGTTCTCAGATTGTTTAGCCCTTTCTTCTGTTTCTAACAACATATCTTTAAGACTAAATTCAGAAAGAGACTTGATACTGAGGGTTACATTCGTTATTATCTTACTACAAGGAGAATTCCTCACCCGAGGAAACAGAACCAAGTTCAATCTTCGTTTTGATGTTGGCAGTTCACTGTATGAGGTAGTTCCAAATCTCTGACCTACTTTATAAAAAGTCACATGACTGTGGTCTTATACATGGCAATATCTTCTATGATAAGATGTAGATCTAGATTTAGTACTAGCCTAGATCTAGTAGACCTACTAAATAATCATAAAAATTAGTGAATTATTGTAACATACTTTTATTACTTAAAGATGTATTGATCTAGACTATTTTCATGTTTAAATTACTATGAAATCAATGTGGTCATTAATGTAAACAACACACCCACATGACTGAGAAGAGATCCAGGACTACCCCAATAACAAATGTACGTTTTCCATGCCTAGTCCTACTTTTTTAAATTGCCACTTAAGTGTGCATTAAGATAATAAACATGCACTAGAAAAGTAGATGAATGAAAGTCATAAAGTTTTTTGTTTTTTTTATTGAAGCAGAAAATTATTTTTACAATAAATACTATATTACTTACATAATGCTTTTGGTATGTTCAGTTTATGTGAAAAAACATCATGGATGTCCACCTACATTTTGATTACAATTATATATTCTAAGCAAAATGAAATTTACATAGGCGTATGAACAAAATAAATTTTACGGTTAGGGTCGCCACCTAGGGGGAATCGTGTTAGGGGCGCCGAGCAAAAAAGGTTGAGAACCGCTGATCTAGATTATTTTTAGATCTATATACTGATATAATAATAATATAGATTATAGACCTACTCTTGATTATATAGATCTGTTATACTAATATTTACTATAGTATAGACAGTATAGTAGACTGTAGTCTATACTGTCATAGTAACTATAGTAGTGACAGTCAAAGTAGTTAATTTAATACTTAAACTTAATAATAATAAAATAAATATTCTTAATTTAGATTTATTATTTAATCTAGATTATCATAATCATTATGGTTTTATAATAATAATGCTACTTAAGTCGTCTTAAGTATCAGTAAGAGCTATGCCTATGCCCTAGCTAGGCTACGCTATGTCAGTATGAGTATTGCTTTTGTGGCTATGCCAGTATCTGAAAATGGGCCATGCCCATGTCCAGTATTTTGAGTATATATGTATACGTATTGCCAGTGTCAGTGAGTAATGACTCAATGTAATGAGTAAACACAACGACAACAGCAGTATCTTAGAGTTAGAGTAGTTAAGAGTATCTACTATCGGGCGTTTTGATGAATATTAATTTATTTAGAGTGTTAAGACTGACTAATTAGAGTTATTATTCATCGAGATATACTAATTGTCTAATATAAGGAATGAGTAGCATTTTCTTTACAGAACCTAGGCTACAAGTAGATCTAGAGTGTAGATCTCTAGATCCACGATCAACAAGATCAAAGTTTTAGACAATACCAAACGAAACGGAAATACATCTAGACCTAGATCTAGATTTAGAATAGAGATCTAGAATGTTGTCAAGTTATATAGGCTGGTAGATATTTTGTACTAAAAAGATAAACTCTAAAACAAAACAATATATATCTATATACAATGTAATCTAGTGCATATAAAAGAAGAATGCAAGAGCGCAAACTGAAAAAAGGGGGGAAGGTTCAAACTCTCCCCGCCCCAACGAAATAAATTCTTCTCTCAATAATCTGTTTCTTATCACTGCCTGGGCTTCATTCATAAGTATATTTACAAAAATGCAACAACATAGGCTTAGAAAAAGTAGATTACCTATCACAGTCAGAGACAGTCATCAATAAGGATTGGGGGGGGGGGGGGGGGGGAAGGGACGAAGGGATGTTCCCCATTCCTAAAAAAAATACAGTTACCGAATATCATGGGTCAGATGTCCTAAAGTACACCATCTGAGAGTGATCTGGGACAGTTAAATAATAAACTAGCTGTTCGTGTAATTTTGGTCACTGGACTGCATCGAGCAGCTGAATATATGGCCTATACATATATGATCTTGGTCGTTGCCAGGATTTTTTTCGGGGGTGGGGGGTGAGGGAGGGTGCGATAAAAGTTAAAGGCTCTCATGATTTCCATTATAATCATATTTGGTGGAATTGGTTGCCTGAATCAGCCAAGAAAGCCAACGACTTAGCAGAGTTTAAGTCAGTGATTAACATGCATGACTAGATTGACACATAACATGCGTAGGACGTGATTTTTTTTTGTTGAGTTTTTACGTCTGTAATCAATAAAAGCAAAAGGTGTTTATAATAACTCCCAGAATTACTATTTTAGAAATTTAAAAGATACACTTACACTGACGGTGTATATTTCGTAATCAGTTAGGTTTAAAAGTTTAAACTTACGTTACCCCAAAAAATTGCTGTCATGCTCGCAAGTAGCTTGTAAACACATTTTCTGCTCGTTGAAATTTGTAAAGAATTGACTAAAAAACATCATGACTCAAAGACAAAGATTTCATGGTGATGTTTTACAAGCAACCGATTCGGACACAATAAGAAACGATGTGGCAGCTAGTTCGTTCATGAAGCATCTTCCTGTGCATGAATGGGGATATTTAATACATAATGTAGCAAGAATTAAATAGTTCCTCACCAACAAGCCAGCGTGGAAGTGTTTTTCCACCTGAAAGTGCACACCTGACCTGAAATTTTTAGGGGACGAAGGAAGAGCTGGTGGTGTTCTAAGTGGGAATCTAACATGTTATAGTTAGTAATGTTATAGTTGGTAATGTTATAGTTAATAATGTTATAGTTGGTAATGTTATAGTTAATAATGTTTTAGTTAGTAATGTTTTAGTTGGTCATGTTATAGTTGGTAATGTTATAGTTGGTAATGTTATGGTTGGTAATGTTATAGTTGATAATGTTATAGCTAGAAATGTTAAAGTTAGTTATGTTATAGTTGGCTTTATTTAGTCGTTAAATATTTAAAGCTTTGTCTTACTTTTTAATTATATATTTTTTTCCTTTTTAAATATTCAGGACCTTTTTTTTGTGTAGAAAAATTTTTTAGTATAAAATGTGAAGTATTTTCTATGGCATCGCGCAAAATTGACCTTTGCCCAAAAGGCCTTCACCAAAACGTCGTGTTTTCACATACATGTTACAGTAAATCGCCATACTGTTTAATAGAAGGCCTATATTCTACAATTTTATTTCAAATTCTTAACACTCATATTAAAGGGAATTATACAAAATTAGTGTAAATAAAACTAATTTTTGTCTCGACTGTTAGAAAGAGAGAAGGTCTTATTAATGGAATCATAGTTTCGTTTAAGCAAGGAGAGGTAATTCGAGAACAAGAATGAGAAAATTATTTTATCATTCTTATCTCTCCTTATATATTTTTAAAGATCGGCATCTTTTTAGTGCTACAGAATTGTTTCTCATCATTGAGGGGAGGGATGTGATTAGGTCAAAAGTTAATCTATCCAGAGTCCAGATTCAAGTCAACAATGAACTTGTTCAGATGTTATTAAGGAACCATTATCTTTGTTACAAAATGTTCAATTTAAACATTAAACAAAAAATAAACAACTAATAGAATAAAGAAACCAACGTTGCAATAAATATATATATAATTCAAAGATAGGCATACCATACAGGACGCATTCATTTATACAACACTATACATCACACATACACATTTCTACTATACCATACACCAAACACATACATTTCTACAGTACCATATATCACACACACATATTTCTACAATACCACACATAACACACACACACTTCTACAATACCATGCATCACACACACACACATTTCTACAATTCAATGCAGTGCACACACACACATTTCTATAATACCATACAACACACACACACATTTCTATAATACCTTACAGCGTGCATACACACACATTTCTACAATACTATACAACACACACATTTCTACAATACCATAAATCACACACATACATTTCTACAATGCCATACATCACACACATACATTTCTACAATACCATATACATCACACATACATTTCTACGATGCCATACATCACACACACACATATTTCTATAATACCATACATCACACACACACATATTTCTTTAATACCATACATCACACACACACATTTCTACAATACCGTACAACACACACACATTTCTACAATACTATACATCACACACACAAATTTCTATAATACCACACATCACACACAAATTTCTACAATACCATGAATCACACCTATAATTTCCCCTACACCTGATCCTGCATCCTTACTAGTTTGGTTTATCTTGTTCAACAGATAAAGACAACGAAAAATCTTTGCGCGTCACGGTTACACACTGTATATATGCCACCCACCAATCACACACGCACCTTCACAGATACCACGGCATAGTTACAATGTAACCAAAGGTTCCCAAAATATTGTCTCATTTAGGTGTTCATAATAAACACATTCGTTTGACGAGTTGTGCATTTGTGCATTAAATTCGCACAAAACACAATGCACATTTTGCTGTACAGTTACCCTCTTAATACCTTGAGATCTATGGAAACATGAATTAAAGCTGATATTTTTCTATGGCCGACGATTAAATAGGGTCTTATCACTCTCATGTGGCCAGAACAACGACCAATCGTCTCTACGCCCCCAATGTGAGTCAGATATCCATTAGATTTGGGTAGACTCAGAAGCGTCCTAAATACCCCGAAGTTTAAAATCTCACGTCTCCGCGGAATTTGAACTCGATATGTCAGTGTTCATTTAACACTAGGCCACCAAGATACCAGGAATTATCGTTATAACACAGGAAAACGTTTACAACTGTTTTTGTTGTTTCTAATGAGTGAGAAATCTCCCCATGGATCTATAAACTTGTTTATTCTTCGTTGAGTTGCTTAGAACACCAAGAACGAGAACCTCGAAAACAAGAGCATGAACTCGCCCACTTGTACTGATTAAACTTGTCCACAATTAATAGAGTGCAAAACTTGAAGGTGTTACTAATATTGTAGACAAGTCCTTTTCCGAAACGAAACTTTGGTGGTAGAAAAGAAAGTGCAATTAATTTTTTAGAGTTTAGAGCCGCTATTGTTATTATTATGATGATGATTATTATTATCATTATGATTATTAGTAGCTATTATGTGGCACATCTTTCATTCTTTTTTTTTTTGTTGTTGTTTCTGTATTTGACACTTTTAAATATATTTATATGAAGTTACTAGATGTACAGAACCTTCGATTTCTACATATATTCACCAGGCTTCAACATTTTCTACGGCTACCTTCTTATTAATCAACTTCGTAAAATTATGTAAATGCATATAAACTATGCATATATTTTTCCTGTTTAAATGTGGGCCTATGTCTTATAATAAATTATTACAGAACAAACTCTTCCATATTCACGAAATTAAAAAACAAAACAAGCAAAGCAAAGCATTAGGTAGGCCTATTGTTAAAAGATTTTTTTTAAAAGATCAAACAAAAAACATAAAACTAATAAAGCAGAATATTAAAAAAATGCTTTAAAAAAAACAAAGATTTAAATGTTGGAAAGCATCGCATAATCACTGCAATTCCTCTAAATAATGTAAGATCTATCTCCCATTTTCTATATAAAACAAAATTGATTGATTAACTCATATGCATTTTGTCTTCGACAATGAATCAATTTTGCTAGATTGGATAGTGGATGAAGAAACGCGTCAAATATTCCACACAGACAGACACACAGACAGACACACAGACGCAGTGAGTTGATACAAACTTTTTAAAATGCTATTTAACCTTGGTAAGTCCAATAGTGGAATGTGCAGCCTGCTTTTGGAACCCCCTCAGCTAAAGAAACATAAAGAAAACATAAAGAAACTCGAATAACACCTTTAGTAAAATCACTTAGCTTAGAGACACTTCAGGACAGAAGAGTATATTACAAATACATAAAAGACTAGACCAAATCTAACAAACACATAAAACACTAGACCAAATCTAACAAATACATAAAACACTTGACCAAATCTAACAAATACATAAAACACTAGACCAAATCTAACAAATACATAAAACACTAGACCAAATCTAACAAATACATAAAACACTAGACCAAATCTAACAAATACATAAAACACTAGACCGAATTCAACAAATACATAAAACACTAGACCAAATCTAACAAATACATAAAACACTAGACCAAATCTAACAAATACAAAAACAGAACCTAATAGAATATTCAGAAAGACACAAAGATAAAAGCACATTTCTTATTCCGTAAACTAGGACAAATTCACAATACACGTGCTCCTTCTTACTTAGTGCCATTCAAGCTAGGAACGGGTTGCCTGAATCAGTCTGGAAAACCAATGAGTTTACGTCACTATTTAACATGCATGACAAGATTAACAAATGGATACTCTTGTATTGAAGCAATATATGTAATTTAGAATATAAAATAAGATGAAGGTATTGTTTGTAGATTCTTTACAATCTTCAGTAATGACGCCAATGAAATATTGTGTAATAACTTTCTTGGAATTGTCGCAATTTTCTCTTCCCTTATTTTTTTTCCCATAAGACAGTGGTGTCCATCTTTATTTCGGCATCTATACATAGGTCAAGGGCTTCTACATGGTTCATGGGTCTCTTGGCCTCTACATGGACTTCTAATCTTCTACATGGGACAAGTGCGGCCTCTACATGGGTCATGGGCTTCTACTTGGGCTTTTGGACCTCTACATGGGCCTCTAAATAGGTCTATGGGCCTCTACATGGGCTTCTGGTCTCTACATGGTCCTTTGGATGGGCAAAGGCCCTCATCGCCGAAATACATTCTTCGAGGCCAGATAACACAACGCCATGAACCGGATGTAGCCCGCGAAACGTAGTTTAGGCTTCACTGGAGTGAAAGTATTCCATCTCCAAGACAAAGGAACCATAGAGAAGCTTTCTTTATTTTGTTGTGCTTTAATTAACTCTTTTCCTTGTGAACGGTAAAAGTCACTATTATAACTAGTAGAACTCTTTCAATGGATCTATGGGGTGAGGTCCAAGTGAAAAAAGAACCATGGGAAATAAGTGACAGGGATTAGTTTATAGTTGTATTGCTTTTGTTGTTACTTAGCAATGAAATGGATACTTGGTACACTTTAAAACTTCGAAAGTAGGTCTACTTTTTAAGTACTTTGGTAAAAAAAAAAAAGATGACCTTGTTTGTACAGATATTGTGTGTCCCTTGTTGCCGAAAATGCTCGAGATATCCGTCCAACTCATTGACTTAGACAAGATAACGATCTTTGATAATAGTTTTCTAATGAACAAGATCATTGGACAGTTCTCAGATATGGGCCATACATTTGATTAGCTTTACACAACATCCGTAGATCAAAAGTCGTCTGCTCATGTCGCCATTTTTTTCATTAAGTTGGTTTTATCTTTCTGAGGAGATTATCCTTTAGATTTCTTTTAATTTTCAACAATGGAAGTATGACTAGTATGAAATGAAATAAGAAACAAGGCAAAATATCCGATGGACCATATGCTGAATAGCGAAATGGTTGCTTTGAGTTATGTGGAGGTTCTCTGTGTGTATTGGGAGTATCATGTTCTTTTGGAGCAAATGTTGCTGCAACTTAAGAAATAACAACATCCAAAACTGGAGACTCATATTGATCAGTGAGTTTTTTGTTGTTTTTTTTACATTTCCCAATTAAGAAAGTTTGATGATTTTTGTAATAAATGTAACCCACTCCCCGATTGGGTAGGGAAATCTGCTATTGGTTTCTGTCCGTCACCCATATTTTTCTAAAACTGAAACACAAATGAAAATCCGATTTCATCATTCCTCTATTTAACTATACCACATGTGCAAGAGTTAATTTTAGTCTCTTGAAAGCGAACTTTTTGTGTTTTTTTTTTTTTAATTAATCATGCATATTGTAATTACCTAGACCACATATGAACATTTTAAACAAATGATCAGGCAGTTTGTGTTAATCCTTTATATTTCTGAAATGCTCATATAATACATTAAAACCAAAAGAAAAAAAAACACAATTTAACTAATTTACGATGTTTCATTTTAAAAAGTTACACGTCTAGTGGACTCCCTTTTTTTCTACTTTGATATATTCATAGACATAAATAAATATAGACTGGAAAAAGGAAGTAGCTTCATGTAACTTGAAAACATGTATATCTATTGTATTCGGATTTCCGAATTATGAAAAGTTGCATGATCTTCATTCTTAGAGATGCTTTATAATAAAGTACACAAAATTGCAAGTCACACATTTTCGTTTCATAAAACTCTTTAATTGGCCAGTCTATATTTATTCATGTCTATGGATATAGTACATTCGAACATCACGTGATCACATGACCTACATTGTTTTTAAACCATACTTCATCTTATTTGGGGGGGGGGGGGGGGGGGGGGGATTTGCTATTTATTTATTCATTTTGTAGCTATTTTTGATAGCTAAAAAATTATATTTCCTGTTCGCTCCAACTTATAGATCTTATCTTCATTTTCAATATTTACTTTGTTTAACCATGTACGCCTAGATCTAGATAAGAATTTAAATCTTTAGCATCTTAAGTAGATCTACTATTTTATTATACCGATGACTATCTTCTGTTAAATGAAACGTCTGTAATTTTTAACAAAAGATTGTATCTGGATGGACATGTAGGCCTATTATAGATCTAAAACTAAAAAACCAACAAATTCGCACAGTAAGTGTGAGGCATTAATCTAGATCTCAACTTTGTTTTTTTATAGAGCTGTTCTGGGTTGATATATATATGTTTAAAAAAATCTATAAGCCTATCAAATTTTTAAACATTGACTTGAGAAGTAACAAAGTCATTTTTTTTTTTTCGGTTAGAGGAGTTCTGTTAATACGTTATTATCAAGCATCCTGTTTAGGTTTGGCTGTGTAGAGGAATAGAGAGTCCTTGAAAAATGATAATAGAATTCAATGGCTAATATTAGGTGTGTGGAAGGGGAGCGATATAAATTGAATTGTTCCAATTGAACATAACCGATACTACAATTTACATGCCAAAAGTAGGCCTATATATGGGAAGCTACAAAATCAGGGCCATTTCATAGGAAACTAATAAAAAGGAGAGAAAAAAATGTGTGTGTGTGGGGGGGGGGGTCCTGTCAGAAAGCTATGTGTGAGAGTACATAAATGCGAAGGATGCAAATAAAAAAAAGGGGGGTGGGGGTCCTACCTGTTGTTTTTTTTAGTAGATTAGAAAAAATGTGGGGGGGGGGGGGGGAAGGTACTGGTAAAAAGAAAATCTATGCCCAGGGAACAAAACAACGGGCGTAGCCTGTGGTGAATGCTATTACGGTATGTAGGAATGTGTCGAATGCAATTACGGTATGTAGGAATGTGTTGAATGCTATTACGGTATGTAGGAATGTGTTGAATGCAATTACGGTATGTAGGAATGTGTTGAATGCTATTACGGTATGTAGGAATGTGTTGAATGCAATTACGGTATGTAGGAATGTGTTGAATGCTATTACGGTATGTAGGAATGCGTTGGATGCTATTACGGTATGTAGGAATGCGTTGAATGTTATTAGGGTATGTAGGAATGCGTTGAATGCTATTACGGTATGTAGGAATGCGTTGAATGCTATTACGGTATGTAGGAATGCGTTGAATGCTATAACGGTATGGAGGAATGCGTTGAATGCTATCACGGTATGTAGGAATGTGTTCGCAAATGAACGTTTCAAAGAATCTTGTTGTATTTTATTTATTGACTAAGAAAAATATTCTTGATGAATTAATGTATGCTTTACTTAAAGTTGTTTCTTAATGAAATGCAAAGTAAATAATGTACATTTGAAATATCTTCCCCCAGTCTCCTGCATGTTCCAGGCAATGGCATCGTGTACTCAGTTAAGGAACGTAACCAGTGAAACAGTTTGGACAAATTTGACATCATGGACTGAGTCCCCTTCATTGGATTTGTCGTCAACGGCTTCTCTTTTAGTAACCGTCGAAAGAACATCCAGCCATTATGCTGCAAACTCTGAAATTCGTGTTCCTCCGACACTTTCTTCCCTTGGCGCTCAATATACGGACGTAGCAGACGTCTCTCATTTACAAACGATCGTCTCATCTCCGTCTTTGGTCGACGCTTCCTACGTGTCACTATTCCCTTGCTTCAGTTTAACACCGGTCTTCCAAAGTGAGACAGGTCAACCTGAGAAAATACTCACATCACATCCGTATCATTCATTATCGAATCAAGTCATACAAACAACTCATTTAAATTCTCCGAACACATTGCTCACGTCTCCATACAAATCCTCGAAGTATACGAGTCTAGTTAAGGCGAGTTCAGACATTCACAACTCTGTCTTTCAGGAGACACTCGCTCTTATGCATTTCAATCCAACAAAAACTTCACAATTGCTTGATAGCTCGAACTCTGTGTCTCAAAATTATTGGAAGATAACACTCTCGAGAGATATCGATTTGCAAGCGTCTCCCACTGAGAGCTGGAGTCTGGAACAGAGTAAAGATCATCAACGTTTCACCAATTATATCAGCTCTACGCATGAGCTTATAGAGATCACACATACCAAACGTCTATTAAATGACTTCTCTCACAATGAAGGCATTATGTCTCAAAGTCTACTCGTTTCGACCCAGAGCACATGGAGACTGGAATCATCTACGGCTATTCCTACACACACGCCAGGGGTTTTCTCAGGGCTTCTTACATTTCCAGACGGTGGAGGAACATGGTCTCTGACAGGGATAATGTCCATGCTGTCATCAAAACAGCAGGATGCTCAAACATACACAGCAAGCAGCCCGCGACCAGTGACGTCAAACGGTGCTGCTGCGAATAGAACAAATGATATTGTTCGTCCGGAAGAAAATGGTAATTGCCTTTTTTTTTTTTAAATGTTGAAACTATGCGTGCAAATGTCATCTAGCATATCCTTGTTTTGATTCTTGTTTTCAGTGTTTTTATACGAGTAAATACTGCTTAGACACTTTTTAAATTAATCTTTTTATCATTATTTTTTTTTTCTGGTTGTAATGGTGAGCAGAGAAATAGTTAGGGCGCTACTGCTGAATCTTTCACAATTTTATCCTTAAGAAACTAGCAAAGTAAACTTATTTATTTTATTGAGTTAATTGTATTGTTCGTCTAGGATCAAAATTTTAAAATTAACTAGGTTACAAAACAGTTCGCCTGGAAACAAACTCAGAATCGGCCCCCGAAGTGGTCCGCTCAGGTAGGTAAAAAGGCAGGTTTTAATATTTTCAGAAAAAATATCCGAAACTATGAACTACAACCCTATCAACAACTATATCCAGGGCCGCCGCTACCTATTGTGCAATGTGTGCATTGCACGCAGGCGGCCGACTTTAGGGGGCGGTCAAATCTTATCTTATATAATACAGACGTTACTTCAAAAAAGAAAATGATTACGTCCTACGCGTCATGTATTTAGTCATGTATATTAACCAATGACTTAAATTCTGCCAAGTCACTGGTTTTTCTGGCTAGCTCAGGCAACCCATTCCATGCTCTAATAGCACTAGGGAAGAAGGAGTATTTGTACAAATTTGTCCTAGCATATGGGATGAGGAATGTGCCTTTATCTTTGTGTCTTTCAGAGTATTTTATTAAATTTTGTTTTTGTATTTGAAGATTATGGTTTAGTGTTTTTATGTATCATTGCTGTTTACTTTTGAGTCTTCTGTCCTGAAGGCTTTCTAAATTTAGTGATTTTACTGAAGGTGTTACTCTGGTTAAATGTGAATATTCGTTTGTTATGAATCGCACTGCTCTATTTTGTGTTTGTTCCAGTTTCTTAATGTTTTCTTGAGTTGAGGGGTCCCAAACGGAGGATGCATATTCTATTATTGGCCTAACCAAGGTTAAATAATATTTTAGTTTTATGTTCTTTTTTGATTTATAGAAATTTCTTTTAATTGTAATCTTATTCCAAGTTTACTTTTATTTTTATTTAGTTAAATTTTTAAAAATTACTTAATATTACGTAATATTTGTTTTCAGTCGAATAGCCCAACCGGTAATTAAAAAGTCGATTTTAAAACATTTTCACTGGGGGGGGGGGGAGGGGCGCAAGTTCCTCTTATGAGGCGGGGGAGGACGCAACGTCCTGACAAAAAGGGGTGTTATGGAGTGTGTGTGTGTGTTTCCTCAGCAATGGCGAGAAATGGTGAAGCGATTGATTGCTGGTTATGCAGTGACAATGATGAAATGAACATACCTAGTGCAAATGTGAAACGATCTTAAGACTTTTTTTTTTGTTGTGAGCTAGAGTTTTGTTTAATTCTCAGTTTATTTCATTACTATTAGATCTATATCTCAAGTTAAATCGTGAATAATAACAATTATATTGTTATATTGAGTTTTTGTTCACAAAGAAGATTGTTCAAGTAATTTAAAGTTTATTTATTTAACAAATATAAAACTCCTACATCGGTTTAGTTGTACTTGCTGTTTGGAGCTATAAGCCAACAACCGACCAACAACATGGAGGGGGGGGGGGGGCGGTGAAAAAATGTTCAGATCCGCTGCCGACCTGAGCAGAAACGTTTTAGTGAACTTTCATGACGTCACTTTGGATTCTATACGCAGTGTTGGATTAATATAAATGAACAATAAAACCTAAAAATTGTGACTAAGTTTCTTTTCTTTTTTATTAGATTCTTTAAAAAAAAAACTCAGGGACCTCACTGTGGAAGCCTACATCGTTCCTCTGAGCTCCAGCTGCTAAAGGAGGCTCGAACGAAAATGTTGTTCTCTATAATAGGGAGTCGCCACCAGCGAATGTGAGAATCATTGCCTGTGTTTTATTTCAAGTCATTGTATAAGTGACTTGTGCTTTGGATTATATACTTTGTGTTAGACTCATGAAAATATTCAGCGCTGAGTTGCTTCATTTGTTGGATAAATTTGTTTGCAACCTCTGAATCCGTGTATATCAGATGATTGTGGATACAATGCACACCTCGCCAAAATACAATTGTGATAATTATTATGAACATCTACGGAACGTTGTAAAAGTTCCACTGTCACTGGCTTTTGTATTTCGAGCTTTTATTTTTTTTATTATGCTTTAATTTTAAAAAAAAGTTATCATATCCACGTCCAGACCATAATATGTAACATTGTTGAGCAGTCAAAGTTATCTAGAAACTGTATGTAGATCATCTTATCTTATCTTATATAATACAGACGTTACTTCTAAAAAGAAGATGATTACGTTCTACGCATCATGCATTTAGTCATGCATATTAACCAATGACTTAAATTCTGCCAAGTCACTGGTTTTTCTGGCTAGCTCAGGCAACCCATTCCATGCTCTAATAGCACTAGGGAAGAAGGAGTATTTATACAAATTTGTCCTAGCATATGGGACGAGGAATGTGCCTTTATTTTTGTGTCTTTCAGAGTATTTTATTAAATTTTGTTTTTGTATTTGAAGATTATGGTTCAGTGTTTTATGTATAATTGCTACTTTACTTTTGAATCTTCTGTCCTGAAGGCTTTCTAAATTTAGTGATTTTACTAATGGTGTTACTCTAGTCAAATGTGAATATTCGTTTGTTATGAATCTCACTGCTCTATTTTGTGTTTGTTCCAGTTTCTTAATGTTTTCTTGAGTTGAGGGGTCCCAAACGGTGGATGCATATTCTATTATTGGCCTCACGAAGGTTAAATAACATTTTAGTTTTATGTTCTTATTTGATTTATAGAAATTTCTTTTAATAAACCCTAATGCTTTGTTGGATTTTTTTATAGTTTCATCAATATGTGGATTTCATGACAGTTTTTCATTTATTATAACACCTAGGTATTTTGCGTTTTTAGTCTGTGTTACTGGTTTGCCATGAATAAGATAAGTGGAATTAATTTGTTTTAGTTTTTTTGTTACTCTTAACAACTGACATTTTTCTGGGTGGAAAGATTTGATTCCCATTTCTGTAATTCATCTAATTCTCTTTGTAAAATATCTGTGTCTTGTGTTGTTTTTATTGTTCTATATATTATGCAATCGTCGGCAAATAATCTGACTTTTGTTCCTGAACTAATGCAATTTGGTAAATCATTTATGTAAATTAAAAATAGTAGTGGACCCAAGACTGTTCCTTGAGGTACACCTGAGTTTACTGTTATTGGTGTTGATTTAGAGCCATTTATTATTACAGTTTGTTCTCTCCCTATCAAAAAACTTTAATCCACTGATGCAGTGGACCATTAATGCCGAAATATTTAAATTTTTCAAGCAAACTATGGTGGTGAACTTTGTCAAAAGCCTTGGAAAAATCTAGCATCTATTTGTTCACTATTATCTAAACCTTTTGAAAAATCATCAATTAGTCCTATTAGTTGTGTTTCACATGATCTATATTTCCTAAAGCCATGTTGGTATGGGGTGAGGACATTATGTTTGTCTAAGTGGTTTATGATGTTGCTACATATTATGTGTTCTAGGATTTTACATGTGATGCTGGTAAGTGATACTCGTCATGCTCATTTACGTTGTTCATTGTAATATACCAGCAGAAATTCATCAATTAAAATCGTCGCAAATACAGAAGCATAACTGAGTAGTCAGAACGAGATCAGTTTTTGGTGCTTGTCACATAGAATTAAAATGTCAGATTACTGTAGGCACGTATATCCGAAATTGTTCCTAGTGCATGGTTCATTGTTGTACTTGAGGGGTACATCAACGGTGCGAATATGATAGGAAAAAATGGAATAGTCTACAAAAAATACATTTAAATTAAAGTGTCCAGCTCAGTCTTATTGGAATTTTTTTTTTCAAGAAAAAAAAAAGGGGGGGGGGGGGGGAGGGCGGCATTTTAAAATTCCGCACGCAGGCGGCCACATCCCTCGCGGCGGCCCTGACTACATCCCTATCAACAACTACATCCCTATCAACAACTACATCCCTATCAACAACTACAACCCTATCAACATCTACAACCCTATCAACAACTACAAGCCTATCAACAACTACAAGCCTATCAACATCTACAAGCCTATCAACAACTACAAGCCTATCAACAACTACAACCCTATCAACAACTACAAGCCTATCAACATCTACAACCCTATCAACATCTACAACCCTATCAACATCTACAACCCTATCAACATCTACAACCCTATCAACATCTACAACCCTATCAACATCTACAACCCTATCAACATCTACAACCCTATCAACATCTACAACCCTATCAACATCTACAACCCTATCAACATCTACAACCCTATCAACATCTACAACCCTATCAACATCTACAACCCTATCAACATCTACAACCCTATCAACATCTACAACCCTATCAACATCTACAACCCTATCAACATCTACAACCCTATCAACATCTACAACCCTATCAACATCTACAACCCTATCAACATCTACAACCCTATCAACATCTACAACCCTATCAACATCTACAACCCTATCAACATCTACAACCCTATCAACATCTACAACCCTATCAACATCTACAACCCTATCAACATCTACAACCCTATCAACATCTACAACCCTATCAACAACTACAACCCTATCAACAACTACAAGCCTATCAACATCTACAACCCTATCAACAACTACAACCCTATCAACAACTACAAGCCTATCAACATCTACAACCCTATCAACATCTACAACCCTATCAACATCTACAACCCTATCAACATCTACAACCCTATCAACATCTACAACCCTATCAACATCTACAACCCTATCAACATCTACAACCCTATCAACATCTACAACCCTATCAACATCTACAACCCTATCAACATCTACAACCCTATCAACATCTACAACCCTATCAACATCTACAACCCTATCAACATCTACAACCCTATCAACATCTACAACCCTATCAACATCTACAACCCTATCAACATCTACAACCCTATCAACATCTACAACCCTATCAACATCTACAACCCTATCAACATCTACAACCCTATCAACAACTACAACCCTATCAACAACTACAAGCCTATCAACATCTACAACCCTATCAACATCTACAACCCTATCAACATCTACAACCCTATCAACATCTACAACCCTATCAACATCTACAACCCTATCAACATCTACAACCCTATCAACATCTACAACCCTATCAACATCTACAACCCTATCAACATCTACAACCCTATCAACAACTACAACCCTATCAACAACTACAAGCCTATCAACATCTACAACCCTATCAACATCTACAACCCTATCAACCACTACAACCCTATCAACATCTACAACCCTATCAACCACTACAACCCTATCAACCACTACAACCCTATCAACATCTACAACCCTATCAACCACTACAACCCTATCAACCACTACAACCCTATCAACATCTACAACCCTATCAACATCTACAACCCTATCAACCACTACAACCCTATCAACCACTACAACCCTATCAACCACTACAACCCTATCAACCACTACAACCCTATCAACCACTACAACCCCGTATCTCCGTCCATACAACAAGAAGAGACGAAAGTCTGGCCGCTACTGTTGTAGTGTTCCACTAACTACGAATATTTCTTATTGTTATTATTATTACATTGTTAGTATTCATATGTATTCAATGAACTCATAGTTATGAAGATATAGTTCAATGTGGACATGGCCAAACTGATGTTATTGAAAGATTAACAAATTGATTTGTGTTGTAAAGGGCCAACATTTCATTCATAGCCTCAACAAAGAAACTTTTCCCTTTAGTTCAGTGTTCTTTATTTTAGATATTGGGATGGGATGGTCCTGCATTGCAAGTGTATAATATGAATAACTACTTATTATTTGTTGTCTTGAATTATATTCGTTTTATATGAATACGAAATGGATTTTTTTCTTTGAAGAAAAAAAGTAAACAATTTATTTAAACTATAAATAGCTTGTATGACAGAAAGTATCTCATTTTGTAATTAAAAAAAAAAATAAAAATTTTGACAAAAAATCTAAAACCGTTAGCTTAGGGGAAATGACCCTCGAGCATATGGCCTCCCGTCATGTCATGCCTCCTTTTCACGGCCTTCATAAATGACCTAGCGACTCAGCTAAAATGCCAAAAGCTGCTATATGCTGATCTTAATTGTGTTAAAAATATGCTAAATAGTCACCTCCCTTATCAGATATGATATCAGATTTTCACAATCTTTTCTAGTTTATGAGATCTAAGCGGGACTGACCGACGAACAGACAGACCACGCAAAAATAATAGCGGCTATTCAGACTATTTATAAAAAACAAAACAATCTAAACATTAGCTTTTTTTTTTTCCATTTCTATGCAATATATTTCAGTAGGATTTTACGAAGTCCTAACACTCAAAACTTCATCTAGTTTTATTTTCTAGGGGAGTGAGAGTTAAAGCTCAGATTTTTATGAGATTGCTGTGAGATCAATGACAAAATATAAACACATAGCCTAGCTCTCTAAAGTCATAGTCCACATTGATAGATCTATGAATATATTTACATTTTATTGCTTTGAACAATACATTCAGAGATTAAGAATGCATTTTAAATTGGCCTAATTCCTTTTCAAAGTTCATGAAAATGAAGTGCAACTATTTCATGCCGAAGAGGATGAGATGTTAGTCTAAAATAGCATTAGTGAGGAACCCTTGTTTTAAAGAAAACAGATGGAACAAGTAATATAATATTACTACATCCGAGCTATTAGAACGACGCTCTATCAAGTAAGCTACCCAGTCATACTACTGTAAAAGAAATTGTGATGGAAATAAATAATTCTTTTTTTTTTAATCCCCCCCCCCCAACCTTTGTTCTTCTTGCCACCGTCTACATTTTGGCTATGAAGAAAGTGGAGCTGCTAGTAGGAATAGAAGAAGAAGAAAAAAAAACATAACAAAGCAAGGTTACAAAGCCAGTTTGTGTGGAAACACAAACTCAAAATCGGCCCCCGAAGTAGTTCATCCAGACAGGTAAAAAGGCAGGTTGCAATTGTTTCAGAAAGAACATCAGAATGAAATTCTACCAAAGAGAAATGACAGAAGAATGGAGAAAGAAGGTTGTCAAATCTTGTGTGGTGCCCCAGCGGTCCAGTAGACCAAAGGATATGTGAAAGTGAATGTGAATTTAAATATGAACCTGGCCTAACTGATGTCTTATAATGAATATCTAATTGATCTAATTGTTTTGTAAAGGGTCAATCTCTTATTCAAATCCTCAAGAAAAAAACATTTCTGTAAAAAAAAAATTTTTAAAAACCTTTAGTATTCTATCTATGTCTCTTGCGCAGCGCTGCAGTTCACGCGATAATATGAAAAACTACTTAATTATTGTTGTTTTAAATTATGTCCAACTTATATGCATACTAAATAGATTTTTTCTCTTTAAAAAATGTAAACATTTATTTGTGTAAATTTATTAGTTAAAAATTTTTTGAGAAAAGAACTAAAACAGTTTACATAAATGTGTTAAAAATATGGTAAATAGTTGTCCCCCCAAAAAAGTGAGCTTCCAGTGCTTGTTTCTATTAATAGTGAATAGTTGTATAAGTGGTGTATTTTTATGAAGAAAAAAAAACTACTTGCATAAGTGATTTAAAAAATTTGATTTTTCGCTTTCAGAAAAGAAAAAAATAGCCGTTGCATCAGAACTTTGAATGGTCTAAAATATTATGATTTCGGAATTTCACTATCTTTTCGATTTTACGAGGTCTAAACGGGACGGACGGACGGACAGATATTCCACACAAAACTAAAAGCGTCTTTTCCCCTTTCGGGGGCCGCTAAAAAAAACAACAACATTAAACATAAATTCCAAAAAAAAAACACAAAAAAACCCATAAAACATTACATCTGACAATCTTAAAACTATACAAATTTATTTGATAAAACAGGAAATTACATAAGCCTACAGTAATATGAACAACTCTACACCATTCAATTTATTTTCTTGTATCTAGAGTGGGCTGTACCCATGGTTGCTGTTCTTGCTAGTACAACACTGGTCACTATTGTAGTGCTGATAGTTGTTTGTGCACGTCATTACAGAGCTACACGAGTCAGGTCAGTTTTTAAGGTAGTGATGACTACAGGGCTACGTCTATTCTCCAATAAGGTTCATTTAAAATTAAGTTATAGATTATAGTATCCGAATAAAACAATTAAGTTTTTGTCATTCATCTGTCCTTCAAAACTGTATAGCCTACTCTATCAAGAGGCCCGAGCAAGACACTGGACCAAGACCTCACCCCCCCCCCCCCCCACTCCTTTATAGAGCAAAAACTATTTGGAGAGCTGCCTGATCAAGAAACCACTTCGCAGTTCATCTCACGTATAGAACGACTCGTCTGAACCCTCGAACATAAAAATGAGATAAAAAGAAGTAACATCGCTTTAAGACGAATGAATTCTTTATAATTTTATGAGCTTAGATAAGGACTTTATGATCTGTAGTGGACCATGAAACAGTTCAACTGTTCTCGGCCAAATGTTGACAACAATTTCATGCGGCTAGCACAGTGACCAAAGCCTTCACCTCTCCCCACCTCTTACTACCCCTCCCCTTTCCAAAACAAATGTGTCTTGTCTGTGGCATTTTTTACGTCTCGACAGACGATCTTTTCCCTTTGCAACTTAAGATGGAGTGACCTCTCCATTGCTGGGGGAAAGCCTGGGCGGTAAATTTGCGAGTGCTGGGCTGCCCACACGTCAGCACACGCCTCTCTTCCATACTGACCGGGTCCAATTGGATGGCGAGCCATCACAATTTTGGGACAGGTGGCTGCAGGAGTTTGCCAGAGAGCAGTAGTGCAACTACTGTCCTCCGCCTACGGGGCTCCAGGACCGGATTTTCTGTTATGGTTTACTCCCTTAGCCTTAGACCTTACAGGGACGCACACACAAGGCAGTGCGGCTATTGACCTATAGCTAGGGGTTAGGTTTGTGGGCAACAGGGCGTGTCCGCGCGCCGACGGGCCATGCCTGCCTCACATCTTGGGGCCAAACCTCCTCCGAGACACTTGCAGTTTAGCCTGAGGCTTCGCATCTGCCACCACGAGGAGGTACTGCATAGGACTTGCTGTGAAGAGGCTATGTACTGGCAAGAGAGACTTACAAAATTGCTCCCCTTTCACAGATGCTAGCCAGCGGTGGCAACAAGTCAAGCTACCACACTAGACGCTTCACACAGCCATTGGACAGATAAATGTGTCTTGTAAGCTCCAAGGATCCATCAATAATTAATTTTGAAGTAAACACAGATTAGGTGATTTGTTGCTGTATGGTCATTGCAATAGTTATTACCTACTCATTGCAATAATTCATACCTCATTGTAATTACATATGTGGCCTTCTTCAGTCTTGAAGCGACTATGGATCATCTCATTGATTAGCTGAGGTCGGAACGATGTCGCCCCACACATCAGTCCTTCCTCTCCACGCAGCTGATGTATCTAAAGGAAAGGCAAGTGCAGATATGGTATGAGATCAGCTGCGTCGCAGGCTCTGTCAGGGTGTAGCACTAAGTGTTGTAAACTGTCTAAGGTTCACAACTTCGGCAATGACAACCTTGCGGAACCATAAATTACATGCTCATTGCAATAGTTCAGACGTCATTATAATTAAATGCTCATTGCAATAGTTCAGACGTCATTATAATTACATGCCCATTGCAATAGTTCAGACGTCATTATAATTACATGCTCATTGCAATAGTTCAGACGTCATTGTAATTACATGCTCATTGCAATAGTTCAGACGTCATTGTAATTACATGCTCATTGCAATAGTTCAGACGTCATTATAATTACATGCTCATTGCAATAGTTCAGACGTCATTGTAATTACAAGCTCATTGCAATAGTTCAGACGTCATTACAATAGTTCAGACGCCGTTGTAATTACAAGCTCATTGCAATAGTTAAGGCGTCATTGTAATTACAAGCTCACTGTAATAGTTCATATGTCATTATAATTACATGCTTGTCTTAAGGGCCTTAGTGTGAATCTGATTGTTTGATTACATTTCTTATAGGAGAACCAATATTTGTTCATGCTGTTTGTTTCACTTCTTATACTTGCCTTCATGTCGAAGGTAAAAGTCTTGTTTTATTTATTGGCAGACGCAACATGCCTGAAGATGAGGAGACCGGAACCACTAGCTATCACCAGCATCATCTCCCGCAGAAGTCAAGACAAGAGTATGACACACGCTTCGTCCCGAGTGGCCATGAAAATGATCAGGTTTTGCCTCCCTTTGACAGAGTAGACACTCCGACATCCTCACGGTTCCCAGGGAATCGTTACGGTAGAAAACCTTGGTCAAACCTCCCAAGAAATGAGTCGCGTGAATACTTTGAAATGTTTGATCTGGAGAAAAGTGGACAGAGCAAACTCTCCAGCATGGACAGTGTAGACAACGGGGAGGAATGGACCACAAAGTATGTTCAAGAAACCAGACTGTATGATTACGGAATAAGTGACCTAAGAAATCAAAACAATAATCAAACGCTTGGCGAACAAAGCAAGAAATTTCAGTCAGGTTTTGGGATATCCCCCAGAACACCAAGAAGAGATGAATCACCTGTTTTTGGAACTGCGCCAAGATTTTCTAAACAGTCGGCTGCTTTGAGCTTTGAAGAGGTTCGCTGGAGTGATGTCCAGCTTAGGCAGCAGAAGGTGAACACCATACCACCTGTCAAGCCAAAACGAGTCTTCACGTTTGATAAGCTGCAGGTGCCATATTCTCCATCCAGGCAACGTTTAGCTGGCTTAGTCAGCAGAGGCTTTATCTCAGATGTAAATAACCAAGGTTTTTCCTCGGGTGTTGATAACCAAGGCTTTTCCTCGGATTTTGAGTCTGAGAGATCTCACTCTAAACATCATAAGGAGGAAGGTGACGACACTGTTGAAGGTCACATCCAGAGTCGCTTAAAAGGCAACAATTATAATCAGAAACTTTCCATTTCACCGGATGTTCAAATGAGGAACATGTACGGTGTTGACGACAGGAGGCACCGAATATTAAAATGCGCGAGTTATGATGAATCAAAATTGCAAGTTGAATCAAGGCAGCCGTTGTACAAAAACACCCCCACAAGAAAGATCAGCACCGTGTCTGAACCAGCTAGAGAACTTCTTGACATCCCAGAATCGAGCATTGCTAAAAGCAAGTGGATGTATCCGAGCGTGGATAATCTTGATCAACTTGATAGTCCATACCGTTCTGACGAACATGTAAATATTGTCTACTCAGGAAGCGAACAAAGCAACACTTTTGTAACTCTTCAAACTGGAGATTTCAGTTCAACTGTTCAAGAAAACAAAAGCCCTGGAAACGTTTTCTTTATAAAATCAGAGGATAATAAGAAATCCCATATGGAAACATCACAAAAAGATTTAGGCGCCAAAAAGTCTAAACCAGATTTTATCTTCCCCATTATTAGCAAAGCCAGTAAGAAAATTCTAGAAGTCAGAAACAGTCGAAAGTTGGAAAATGCGAAAGCTTTTGAAACACATAGTCAAGAGAATCCCAGTAGTAGAAGGTTGTCTTACCAGTCAGATGAAGACGTCTCAAAGGTAGAGAATGTGAAAGCTGTTGGTTCGGCCTCACCATGCTCTGTCAGCCAAAGTGTGCCCAAAATTATTCTGACCAATGAATCAGAAGAGGACGAAGGAGACATTGTTCAAGGTCAAGGGGAAATGTCAAAACTGAAGACGGCTCGAGGGGTTCGTCGAATAGCCAGAGCAAACAATCCGTTTTTAATTGAAATCGACCAGTCCAGTTCGATTAAGTCAGAAAAGTTTAGAAGGGCCAGCGCACCTAGCATGCCTAGTAACGTCGATAGTAATGTCCACCTTGTTGTCAGTCAAGGTCTTACAAGGTCGTCTTCCAGTGAGCTTCTTAGAGCCCCCATGCTTGCGGCAGACGTCTCTCGTACAACTAGCTCGTGGTCAGAACTGTACAATCTTGTCACTCACTCTCCAGAACACGATTCAGAACAACGAGAGAGAGTGAAGAAAATGATAGACGATAGATACGAAGCACTGTTTGGAAATAAAACTCCAGGCTACGCCTTGGCCGATCGATTAGAAGGTCGAGACCTTTGGTCCCCGCGAATAGCTAAAAGAAGACTTGCTGCCAAAAGCAAGGCGGCGTCCTTGGAGCGAGATAGCAGCTTAACTCACATAGAGGAAAAAGATAGTGAAACCGGAAACTACCCGTCAGTCCTAGCGTCAGATCGTCGTCGCCATTCTGACGAGCCGTGGCGACCCCGAGAAGATGTACCTAGAATTTCAAGCTTATCGGAAGGAAATTCCAGCACAAGAAAAATGTTAACCCATGGTACTGACGGCTGCGATCATCATCAAAGTATGTCGGCTAATTTTGATGATGATAGCATTCATTTAGATCATAGTCCAAAAATGAAACAGTTTTCTGACATGGACATCGCCAGAACTAGAAACAAGGGACAGCAAACGATGTCTCTAAATAAAGACAAAATTAATTTGTCAAAAAAAGTCATTAATCCAGAAGTATCTGATTCTGAAGACGGCGCCCGGAAGTCTAGAGAAAATAATGAAATCCACGGAGACATAGGTCAGAACTCAAAACGAGACCAGTCGCTAATAATTTCAAATCAGGCAAATTTTTTGAAAGTCTCAGAAGCAACTTTAACAGAAGGTCGTAATGTTGAAGCCCAAGTTAAAAGGTTAGAAAAGTTTGACTTGTCTAAGAAAGAATTACCAAAAGACAAAGAAACCGACGAAAACAGAAACACTCAAAAGAATTTATGTTCGTTTGATTATTTACACAACACAAACCAACCCAAAAATGAAAAGTCATCTTTGGTTCCTAGAACCCCAGAAGGATCAACACATCGTTTCACCGTTGGTTCATCCCCGGAGTCACTGGAAAATAATTATCTACCTACTATCCATGAGCCTGAATTGTTGGGTTTAGGATTTGGCGAATATGCTGATAAAATTGTTGAAAGCAATGAAAAAACTACTTCCAAAACAACCACAAGAGACATATCGGAAAATGCGCACGCAATTATTCATAGCGGGCAAAGAAAGGCAACTTTGCAAAACCAGAATCAAAATGATGACGAACTGTCTCTCTTAAGAATACATAGCGCTATTTCAAGCAATGCTCCCAACAATACTCATGAACAGACTGCATCGTCTCCATCAAAACTCAGGAAATCGAAAGTTGCAGACGACGAGTTTGTACAAATGTTAAAAACAGAAGAAAGGCCATATTTCTCGGATGGCCTGCACGATTCTCTCCCCTCGTCCAAAGACACTTCATTCATAGATTTCGACACTTCTGGAGAGGACAATCAGGAAGTCGACTATGATGTGAATTACTTTGATTCCCTGCTTTCGTCTAGTGTATAACGCTGTGTTCACCTGTTGGTTTACTTAAAGTGCTTAGAGCAGCATTAGAGAAATTATTATTAGTATCATACCACTATTTATCTTATTTAAATATTATGACATATTTCTTTTTTAATACAGTTCTTCCATGGAAATATATTGGAGTATCTTTAATCTATTATATTCAATATTGTTACAAATCAAATGGATGCCTGCCAAGTGATATAAGGTTGTTGATCATTGATTAAATTTGGTAGTGTAATATTTTGTTAAACTGTATCCATTTTTTTTTCGGAGGTGGTGGTGGTTGGTGGAATGGATGGATGAACGGACAAACTATGGATAGATAGATAGATAGATAGATAGATAGATAGATAGATAGATAGATAGATAGAAAGATAGTTAGATAGATAGATAGAAAGATAGATAGATAGATAGAAAGATAGTTAGATAGATAGATAGATAAATTAGATAGATAGATATCCATGTATTTAGACTATCTTGACAACAATCTCATTCAAGCTGTTATAAACGAGTTCAGTAAAATAATTAAATAGACAATAAAATGACATTCAATAGATCTACAATCCCATAACTAACTGTTTTTTTTTAAATTGATTTCTGTATTGTCTTCGACAATGAATAATTGTGCAAAGTTTCAACTTGATCCGAGACTGGGAAGTGGGAGAACT
This sequence comes from Biomphalaria pfeifferi, assembly GCA_030265305.1. Classification (NCBI taxonomy): domain Eukaryota; kingdom Metazoa; phylum Mollusca; class Gastropoda; family Planorbidae; genus Biomphalaria; species Biomphalaria pfeifferi. Next base: position 828,162 of record JASAOG010000072.1, read on the forward strand.
AACGTGTAAAAGATTTGTACCAGACAGAGGGAGTGCATTTTGTGATGCCAAAAAATGGATCTCACTTGGCTACAATAACTCCAACTCAATTCAAACAGTAATTTGACATTAGTTACAAATTATGCTTTTCCATAATACTTTGTTGCACGTCAGGTATGTATTCAGTATTTAGTCATATCATCATAGTGTAATATAGAGTTCAATAATGAATATTTTCGAAAATATATGTTTTTCTAAGATCAGGAATTCATCTCTATTGTGTATTTTCATAATCCCCCAAGATAATTCTTTAATTAAAACATTTTTGTTGGTAAAGCAATATCTACATACCAAAAATACTTTCTATAATAGCCTATGCATTTATTATATCTGAATTTCAATCGATTACATTTCGGGGTTCTTCGTTAATATTTTACATTGCTTAGGCTTGCTATCTGTATAGATAGTGACGTGTTGTTGTTTTTTACTAACTCTATCTGTCAGGTAAAAGTTTGTACACGTTATTTTTAGCACACCCAATCTCGGATAAAATTGAAATTTTGCACAATTATTTCTTGTACCTGACAAAACAATAATTAACAACAACAACAACAAATTTAAACCAATTACTTACTTTACTTTTGGTAATTAGTTATTTTGTCAGGTAACAACGGAAAGAATATGTACTTGAATGAGGTGGTGATATAAGTTGAATTAAGCCTCTTTATATTTTGTGTAGAGAATTAGGTCATTTAAAACTAACAATAAATAACTATAAAACCTTCTGTTTCCATAAACACTTCGCTGGCACAGTGGTTAGTTTGTTGGCATGAGGAGGCTTGTGCCCTCGAATTCGAACAACTTTGTTTTTATAAAATGCATTTAAAAAGCGATAACGATAGCATTAACGAACCCCTCTTCTTTCTTGTTTCCCCCAACTGCTCCAGACAAGTGACCCTATAATATTTACATAAGATTGTTACTAATTATTAAATTTTTACTACCTTTACTATTTTAACTGTGAATAGACCTTGTTTTTAATGATTTAACTGTATGGAATTTAGCTCTTGTAAAGGAGAGTAATCCTTGAAGGATTACGGACACGACATGGCCTAAATCGTTCCGATGTGCCCAAAACTCAAACTCAAAAGCTTAAAGTATGAAATTTCGCTAAACAAAACACTTTGTAGAAATCAAACAGATTTATTGCGTTTAGTCTAGAGATATTACAAATTTGAATTACGTTTAATATAAGCTTTGTTTAAAGAAAAAAGTTGTTTTTTTTTACATTTTGTATTTCGATGTTCCTTTTTCCACTGGCTACCCTATCACTTCATTCACAACGGCTTGTAAAAACAACCATTTCAGTGTACAGATTTCTTGTGTTCATTCAGTAGAAACACTTAAGAAAGTAAACAGAGCAGACGATATTAATCAGTGTTTTCTTTGCTTCATTAAAAAAATGAGCTCACATTACTTGATGTTATTTTCAGTGGAGCAAAATTAGTTGTAATGGTTTTTAGATTGGTTGCTGCGCTGAGAAACACTGCATTCCGCGCAGTCAACAGGTCATGAGACAGTAAATAGATTGGTCTTTAAACTGAATGGTCTTTTTTATATATTGTTATTTTAAGTGCACTTAGCAGAATAAACAATGGAATTATTATTTTGTACTTTTGTATTTAAGATCAATATTCAAAGAAATTAACTTAAATTACTCTGCTCATGCTAAAAGGAATGATCATTCGGAGTTCTCCCCCTTAGTTTCACATGTACAGGGAATGCCTAAACCTCGCTCAGGCGTCTTTATTCCATTGTCGTCTTCCGTTCTTGTAGGGATATATCACCTTCACCTATCCCTTTAGTCTGTTGGACCGTTGGGGCACCACACTAGATTTGTCGACCGTCGTTCTCCATTTTAAGGTCATGATCTCAATCGGTGTAACGAGGGCTATTGTCGGGATGGATTTAGAACGCGTTTAAACAGAATGCTGCCAACTCTAAGTATACTTCAATTCGGTGTAGACCTAATAAATCGATAAAGCTACACAGTTTTGCTTATGAAAAGTATATTGATAAAAATTTCCAGTTATTCTTGAATATTTTAGCTCATTTCATACTAACGTTTGGCTGGCAAAAAACTCCTAAATAACCTACTGTGAAGAGACAACATCCGAGCTGGTTTGGTCATATTGTAATGTTGGTCACTATCAAAAGTCATCCTTCAAGGTACAGTGGAGGGAGCACGAAGAAAGGGTCGTCCAAAGAAAAGCTGGCTGGACAACGTACAAGAATGGACCTGGTCTGCTAAGAATACCTGCTGACCGGGAAAAAATGGAGTGATTTGGTTTCGCAAATATTCAAAGCACCCCTACGAAGAGAGTCATGGGATAGATGAGATTCTCCAAAAGTATCTTGGGGGAAATCTTGACAACGTTTCTGTTGACGCCAAACGAGTGCAATATTTTTGTGAAACTGAGATGTTCTTAAGATATTGATATTTAACAAGTCAAGAAGATTTTCACAATTAACTATACAGAGCCCACAAAACTCTAATGAGTAACTGACTTTTGTTGAGAAAAGTAAATGCGGTTGGTCGTTATGTGGCCACATAACACCCAGCTCGTCAAGGCCGGCTTTAGGTTGATGTTACCGATTGCTACAAATTGGGCCCCGCACATGGCAGGGGCCCCGCAATTTACATTTAGAATATTACTATTAGTCATGGCTCTTATCATAGGCTTTTAAAGATGTAGGACTTAAAGGATTAACATGTAGTGTATCGTACGATTGACGTAACTTATTAACCTACGTTTGATTGCTCCCTTTGGATGTTGTATAATACATGTTAATATAATGATCTATTTAATAGTAATACAACAGTTGTTACTGTAAAACAAAATGTAGACGAGGGGCTTCACAAGCATCCATTACATTGGACCTGGCAATTTGTAAGGCTGGCACTGCAGCTCGTTAACCGTTGATCGACGGTTGGCCAAATAAACTTTAATCATCTGCCCCTAGAGATTGCAAGGTCTGAAAGAATTTTTTTTTTAGATACAAAGCAGGAATTATGTTTTTTTAAATACAAAGCCAATGACGATAAAATAAACGTCAATGCTGCCAACTAAATGAAAGCTAGAAACGGAAGAAAATTTGATTCTGCTGTGCTAAAAAAGGGCACCAAAAAATATCACTTGATTATTTTAAAAAAAAACTAGCTTATCAACAGTTCTCTTATTCGGTACACCGGATACACAAAAAACAACAACATGGATTTGTTGCCATGAATTAAAATTTTCGATATTTAAAACATTTTTTTTAAATATTTGTAAATTAGTCACTGTGCCTTCTCACAAACCGCTCTGGCTTTCCCACAGCACACGAAGCTCTTCAAAATCAACACTGACAGTTTGGGGGGAAAAAGTGTTTTGGATAGATCCACACTGAAAGCGAGCATAAATGAAAAGTAGTAAAAGAAGGGTGAAATTGCAACGGCGCCAGATGATTACATATGCTCAAACTGCGACCGCAGCTGTGCATCAAGGATTGGGATCTTTTAATCACACAAGAAGTGTCAAAGGGACAAGATCGTCGTAAAATGCCACAGACCTTCTCACAAATAATAATGAAACATGAATCATTTTATCTTTTCTTTGTCCAATAATAGAAGCTTGTATATAGCCAACGTCTTGGACTATGCGTCCTTTAATTTGGCACCTCCTCAACTGACGACAACATTAAGGAAACAGATGCAAAATAGAGCTGTGAGATTTATCAATTATGAATATTCATTTCAGACTAGATTACTACTAAAAGTAAAAAAACTAAAATCACGAATGTAAAACCTTTTATTTTTAGGTTCTTAGAAATGGCATAAAATAGAAAGTTCAATAGGCCAGTGTTACTTGGTTTTACTTAATCTTTCTGACGTACATAAACTACAGACACAGAATTGTTGTTTTTATGTTTGTTTGTGTTCATAAATTTAAGGTTTATTTTCAGCTCAAGAAAATTCGAGCTAGTTTTATAAAATGTTGTTAACATCTCTTAACAATGAAAGCCCAACAAAATGAAAGTATCCAATTTCCAAACGATGGCTAGTATTCCTTTACTAAACTGGCAAAATTTATTTCCTTTTTGTTAGCTTGCTTCTTAATAAGGACTTCGACACAAAGGAAGGACCGATTTTATAGCTTGAATCAACAGTTTTCGTCCAGCAGGGGGTAACGGCCACGTCCGCAGATATGTTTGTATCCCAGAGTCCACTTCACTATTGTTCTCTTCCTGCCGCGGTGAATCCTGGATCCTTATTCACGTGAAATCCGTAAGGCGGGCTAAATTAAGTTTTCTTCGTCATAACTCTCAAGTAGTGGGAGGTAGAATTCTAAACATTGAATGTAATGTGAGCTTAGCGATTTTTTTTTCGTCTGCTTGTTGTCATCGCGCCTTCTAGGAACGAGGACCCCCCCCCCCCCCCATCCCTTCCCTCACCCACACTTAAAATGCTAACCTACAATAATTTTGGCCAGAATTTTCTCCCTTTCATCTTCATTTCTTTAGGTCATCACGTGGTCAATCGACCTCACTCAAATAAACAAATATTTGGTATAAAAATGCGACTTTCTCACTGGTATATATAATTAGAGTATTTAAGGGCCTGTTGCCAGTTAGCAATAAAATAGTGAGTGGAGAGTCCTTGTGAAATGTTACTCCTTTTAATTAAAGGAGCAGGTTTAATGAATAACTCTTTCAGTCAATTTCTTTAGCTAAATATTGTAAGTAATCTATTGAAGAGTTCCACTGAGACAACGAAGTTAAGGAGAAGTTATAAAATAGAAAGTTGAACCTAAATAACAGCTATCGCTATTTATTCTAGTTGTACATATAGGACTAAATATAATAGACACTTTAGAGAGGGAAGAGTATAAGATTTTTAAGCCACTATTTCGTTTTACTCAAACCTAAAGGTCCAAGGATCATTTCTAAAAATACTTTTGGCACTTTAAGGTAAGTGTTTTGGTGATATTTTCATTTATTTTAGGATATGTTTAATAACTAAACAGGGTAAACAGTGGAAATGGAGCGATTGTGCATTAAAATATAGGCCTATAGGCCTACATTTCATTTTTTTTTTTCTTTAATTTTTTTTTGGGAGGGGGCGTGAGGGGGGCGGCTGTTCTGGAAATTAACACTAAATTATCATATTAGTGGACTTTAATTAGTATTATAAAAGCTATACATTGTTCTGGATGTAATTTTGTCGTTGACTATGCGTTCTTGTGGTTTTAATTAATAATATCTTAGATGTCTGTTGTTGTTTTTTTTTCAATTCATACTATTAGCTCACAGTTTCGTTATATAAAAAAAAGTCAAAATACACAATTTGAATAATTTATCTTGACATCATTATCCTACTGAGCTGACATTTCGCACATAACCAGTGTTTGGTGACAACACATTTCATTTAAAGTTTCAGAAAGATTAATTCATTAGTACTATAACCAATTATAATTAATTCGTTTATGTCATGTGGAAAAAGTTTTTCAATTATTTAGATGCTATTTATAGATCCGGGGGCACGGTGGCTGAGCTATAAAGCGCTTGGCTTCCCAACCGGGGGTTCCGGGCTCGAATCGTGCTGAAGATTGTGATTTTTAATTTCGGGATCCTTGGCGCCTCCGAGTTGGTGAAAAGTAAACGATGTTGGTTGTTTTAATGGCCACATGTCTCCCTCGTTAACCGTGGGCCATAGAAACAGATAATGTCATCTGCCCTATGGTCTTCAAAGTCTGCATAGAGGACTTTACTTTTTTATTATTCATATATCGAGATTTATATATTTATGTTTGAACGTTTGTTTTGGGTGGTTAGCTAAGTTGGTTAGAGCGTTGTTCTATTAACGCAAGTATCGTATTTCGAACACAACTCAGCAAATTCAATAATATGAACAAGACAATGAAAATGCAAAGGGAAAGAATTTTTTAAAAATATAATTGCTACAAAATTATGACCTGTGAATGCTTAGTTTACTGTAGTATTCTACTGCTTGTTGAACTTTTCCAAGCATGTAATTGCGGTCGCCCTTTTAAATTTGAAATGGCTCATTACGTCTTTTCACTTTGCGCGATAAATGATTGCAGTAATAGCATCTCTGTCACTTGCTCCCCGGTCACTTAAGTCCTATCACTTCATACTTTAGCCCCGGTCATTTTAATATTTTTTCTAAGTCATTGTGCAATGGTGCCAGTTAAGGCTTTGGCTTGGAGCAATACTTTTATCCAATAATGATGATCTTTCTAACCCTTCTCCTTGCTAAATATAGTGCGCTCAGAATATCTAATAGACAATATGCCGGAGAAATACGAAATGGATGGGATATGAGCTGGAAAGCTGCTGTCATGGTGAGAGCAGACGTAGCTATGCAGAGAAATGTAACAAAAAAAGTATTTAAATAACAAGCAAGATGTAAACAAAACTTTAAAAAGCAAAAACAAAGCTTATCTAAGGGACACAAATCGGTCCTTACAACGATATCAATAATGTAGACGTTATTTACCTTATTCGATATGAAACAAAATAACGAATAACCAATAATTGATTAATTACTTTTTGTATTGATTCATATATTTCGTCAAGTACAATAAATAATTGTTTAAAGTTTATCAAGTTGGTCAGGGAATGCTTGTGAAAGAAATAGCATTAACAATCATTTAAAGGGACTAAACCCTACAGATTTAGCGATATATGTTAATACTGAAAGAATAATTCCCTTGTTGATATCTACAAATAATTAATTACCAGTAGTTATTTAACCAATTTTTTTTATTGATTCATGGCTTATCTATGCCCATGAATAAATGTGCAAAGTTTCAACTTGATCCGAAAATGCGTGTGGAAGAAATAACATGTACACACTTTTTACCAGACAGACAGAAAGACAGACAGACTGAGTGACTTGGTATAACCTTTGCAAAAAGTAACAATCGAGATATATTGAAAAGGTGGATGAGTATTAAGTTAATTTGTTTGTGTGTGATCTAGAGCCTAGAGATGCACATACCGCATCAAAACATTATTCATCCTCTCGGCAAGTTACGACAAAATAAGAGGGGCGAGTTTGTTAGAAGACAGCCTTTGTATCAAAGGCCGAGATGAGATGAGAATCTGATAATAGATAATTAAGGACGATTAGAAGAATCATGATCATAACATATCTTATTATGGTCATCTTTCATTTTATATATTTTTATCACTATAAATTTGAGAGGGTCAAATTTAACTTTGAGATGACTTTCTATTTATTCCAATGAACGCTGGCTTAACACATCTAATAGAGAGTAGAATAAACCAGAAATGGATCAATTCTCACCCACATCTCAAGATGATCGATGTCTATTGTAATCTAGCCGACATAACCAACATCTCAGAACTGGACACACCAGAATGAGAAAACTTATGTTCCGGAAGCTAAAAATAGGGACTAGTGAGATCGCCTTTTTTTAGCGTAGCCAGAGAATGCCGACCTCGTCTTTCAAAGCTGCATACTCTATTGAAAGGCCACCCCAACCCGCTATAGAATAAAAGCTACATGCAGAATAGCCAGATCTGGAAACCACAGATATGAGACTACTCTTCTGAACCCTTCAATGTCTAAACGAGAACCTAGAAGAAGAACGCATCATCTGGAGCGAATACCTATCACCTAATTGTTTTGTTTAAACCCCGTCATGACATGTAAATGGTATAAGACCATCTTCGGCACCCTATCTGTGTAAATATTTCTATCCATCTTTCTACATATGTTTGCAAAGTATATATTTTGTTTATTGCTATTCCTTTTGGCTTTCAACACATTGGCATAATTAGCCTACGTAGACTCTAATAGGCCTACTTGTTCTTACATTATCTAATTCAAATTTCTTGGATAAAAAGATGAGATGACATAGGATTAACTGACCAGGAGATGAATTGACGGAGCTTAATTGAACCTCATTGGGTCACAGGCAGATCGGTGAGGAGGGGGGGGGGGACATAAGGATCGACGCCCCCCCCCCCCCAAAGTTCCGGACCGCCTTTGAACCAGGTTACATTTGGGCGCCATATCAAACGAGAATTTTAAAGCGATGTTGTTTAAATGTATTTTTTTTTCTTCCACTAGACACGTCGTTTCTGTGACCTTTTTGCTAAACTGCACTAAAGTCAAGACTTTGACTATCAAGCCATGCTGTTTTTGAGAGCTCTGGCGATCTTAATTTTGTTTGTCGTAATTTGTTCAACATGCAACAGCGTCATACTCAGGCCTAGATGGTATCCATATTTTAAAAAAGAAGGTAAAGACTCGTAACAATCATTACAATGTTAATAAATACATGTCGTAATCATAGAATTAGTGCTAAGAGGTCTAGTGTTATGCCTATTTTTTTTTATAATAGATGCTAAATCGTATACGGTAATTATTATGACTATTTGATTTATCTGATTATCTGAATTCGATGATCCACCGAGGTCAACAACGCGGAAATTGATCGTATGCTAACCCGGAAGTTGAGCTGGGATTTGTTCAAGGAGTGCCCATTGTTTACTTGAGTCTGTCGAGAGACACACTTGGACTACTAGGAAACCATACATAGTCTTCTTGATCACGAAGCCGCACTACGACTTGTAGGAGTTAAGATTTAACCAACTGTAATGGTCACAGCGTCATCGGTCAGCTGTTGTTTTTTTAATTCGTAAATTAGCATTACTAAATAAAGGGGGAAAAAAACGAATTATTTATGGCACAAATGATGATGGTGGGCTATTGGATGGAAGGTGGTCATAAGTCTGACATCTGCTTTTTGTGGTCTAAAATCTTCACTGAGTGAAACTATAAACTATAGGGCCTAATGGACCTCATTCACCAATCGTAAATAAACAACATTGAGTCACGTGTTTCCCTACCTTTTCTATACAAACTGCGATCTAATTTTAATCAACAATAGTTATCACGCGACAGCTTTTTAGCGGCCCCCGAAAGGGGAAAAGACGCTCTTAGTTTTGAGTGAAATGCCTTTCCGTCCGTCACGTCTAGATCTCGTAAACTAGAAAAGATAGTGAAAAACGACATCATAATATCTTGTGTTAGAGACATCATGGGTAGTGCTTTTACTTTGAAGCATCCTGCCTTCTTCTCAGAAATAGACGTCAGCACGTTTCCTGTCAACTCTTGGCGTCTTGACGTTCCGCATGTTTCTCGCTGATTCTGTTTATCAATTCCAGCGTACAGAATTTCTTCGCTTGGCTTGCCCTTTGATTCGATGACAGGGTCAGAAATGTCGTAGACAAAACGAACATGTACATACATGCAGAGTTCCCGTTTCCGTTTATAAAGGAAAACAAAAACATCCGTTTCGGTGGAGTACCGAGTGATGCTTGAATTGTTGATCACAGCTTTCTGTCCACATGTGGATAAAACCAAAACCTCTTAATGCAGATCGTAGTGATAGCGCCTTGTAAGCCCCCTTTAATGTATTTCTCCGATATTTAAATAGTCGTTGTATTGTTCAGCTTACAAGCACTAAAGGCGCCTTACCTTTTTCTATAATAACAGTTTTCGATCAATGGACTACACTCTTCTTCTTCCTCGTTCTCATTGATTATGTTGGAGCGTTCAGACAATTAGACCAATACATGAGATGAACTGCGCAGTGGTTTCCAAATCAGGGAGCTCTCCATATAGTTTTCTTTCTATTGGGGTGTTTTGGGGCCTGTGTCGACTGCACTCTGAAGTTGCTTAAAAATGTATGACCCAAAAAACACATGTGCAAGAAGAACCAAAATGGAGTAATCGTTACAGTCGTTTTGGCCCCTACAAAATGAACAATGTTGGAAGCAGGTAAATGTTGCCCAGTTTGTGACAGTATTCACGAATGCTTCGAGTCCACAATAAAAAGAAATAGTTTCCTTGAAGATAGGCGTACGATTCTTTGTGCCATAGTTCGCGAGAAAAATATCGGACTTTGTCGATTTAGAATATAGCAAAAGTTTGCGCTACGGAAAGACCAGGTAGTTATATTTGTAGCTTTCGGTGGCGAGATTATTTAAATTATATCCTGCTTTAAAATTATATTTATTTTCTCAAGAGAAGTGTTCCAATATTATCAAAAGATTCTACTGTATTTTGGCTGCATTTTGTACACAACATAAGGGCGATATTCCATGCAGAAGTTCTCTTTATTGAGAGACAGAATGTCTGTGCTCTTGAAGTATTTTCTGCCTTGGAGGAATTAATGCATGGAAAGAAACATGAAAAGGTTCCTTCCCAAAGTGCTACGCATGCAACTCACTATTTTGGATGAAAAAGTGAGGTAGCGACAATCGTAAACTTCTACAAAAATTGTGCGGCGTGTTACAGCGAGAGAAGCGGCCTAGTCGACGGGTTAATGCTTTCAGTAGGATCGCACAGTAGGATAACATCTTGGGATAACGTTTCAGAAAGCCTGCTATTGTTTCAATTTTAAATTATTTTTTTGTGTGTACATTGTTGATATATATATATATATATATATATATATATATATATATATATATATATATATATATATATATATATATATATATATATATATTATAAACAAGTTTAAAGAAAAATTATTTGCTTAGGTAACTGACATTGAAACAGAAAATATACAAGAAAATGATTCTATCGCTTGTTTGAACCAGTTGGGAAAAGGCAGGGGGGTGGGGGGAGAAAGAAAAGGGTATCTGTGTGACTGTTACCCTGATCGTTTTCTGAATGTATTTATAAAAAAAAATGAAAGTAGGGGGAAGGTGGGGTGAAATGTCACAAGGGTAAGTTGTCACAAACACTATATCGATGTAATGTGATGCGCTATCAAAAATGTGAAACTACAGCTGATATGTTTACGGAAACATTTGCAAATAGTTATAAAATGAAGTCGATACCTTTTCGCATTTTAAAATTATCATGATTCATTGTTTTTGACTGTTCGGAAAGTGGAATTTTATTTTTGTGTAATTTTGTTGAAAAACACTTATAATTTTGAGATGATTGTCTAACATTACACTGTTTCATGTCTCTGTGTATTAGTTGCACATTGAAATTAGTTTTTTTCTTAAAGCTCGACCCAATAAAATGTTATTGGAATAAATGTTCTGAAAATTCTTGTGGGGCAAGTTGTCACACAGGTTGGGGTAATATGTCACAGTTGTGACAATTTGTCCCAATGAAGATTAAGCATTTTGAAAACAAATTTTGATATTAAAATTTGTTTATTAATAATTATTTGTTTTATTGATTCCTTAAATGGATGCTACCTAAATAGTGTTAAGCGACTTTCTCTTTAAATAATGCTGTTTACAAAGTTTATGCCAGCATCAACATACAGAAAAGATGTCCTCCGAGCGCAACATTTATTTTAGGAAAGAAGTTACCTAGTCCTACTATTTAGATAGGTTGGAAGTGGGTGCATTGCTGAAAGAAGTGAACAGATATTTTACAAATATTATATAGAAAAAAATAAACATTATTTTGAAGAAAAACCTACAGCTTTCCTTGTTAGGTCCAAAACTTTTCAGAACCTCCACATATATATCATTCTTTCACGACGGCCAGTCAGGGAAACTACTACAAGAACAAAGTCTTGACTTAATATGCTATTTCTTTTAGACATATCAAGATATGTGTGACATTTTTCCCATGCCTGTGTCAACTTACCGCGGTGTGGGGCAAATTGTCACAACCTCAACCCAGCCACTTTTTTGTTGTATAACTTTGATAAATAAAGAGATAAAGTTTATATCATTTACTCTAATTGTTGTCTGGATGTTTAAGTTACAGCATGTTAAGTTTGGTGAGAATCAATGAATTCTAAATATGTTTAAAACAACAAAATCTGAAAACTGTGACAACTAGCCCCACCTTCCCCTACTAAAATTTGAACTCGAGAGCTCAAGCATTCTAAGCCTCCTCTAACCAACACAAAAAACACTGTGCCAGCGAATCGCTTATAAAAATAGAAGGCTTTATAGTTATTTATTTTTCGCATCAAATTTTAAAGCGGTGACCTACAATGCAGGCCTATACAACTTATACCACCACATCAGTCAAGTACTATTTCTTTCCCTTGTTTGATACCGAAAAGAAAGTAATAATTACCAATAGTTAATTATTTAAAATTAAAAGTTTTATAGTCACCTATTGCTAATTTCAAACTTTAAAGGGTCGACCTACAAAGTATAAATGGGGCTAATTCAAGATACCACCACATCAGTTAAGTACAATTTTTTCCCTTGTTCGAGATACCAAAATAAAATAATTAATTACCAATAGTTAAATAACTAGTTGATTAATTTTTTTTATTGATTATTGCGTTGTCAGGTAAAAGAAATAAATGTGACAAATTTCAACTTAATCCGAGATTGAGTGTGGGAGAAACAACGTGTACACACTTTTTACCAGACAGACAGACAGAGTTGAGATAAGCTTTTTAATAAAAAAAAGAATGGTTTAGGACAATGGCGTCACTAGATGGGTGCGGGGGGTGCGGTTCGCACCGGGTCACACCCAAATGAAAAAAAAAAGAATATTGGCATAAACTAGAAAATAAAAAACCGAATGGAAAAAACTGAATATCGGTAAAAACTAGAAATTTTAAAAATTATTAAATCTCTAGATATATATATATAAAACTATGCCTAGGCATGTCTACTGTACTAAATGTCCAAAATGTTACGTGATAACAAGAAAGATTCAAAGGCAGTCTTTTTTTAAAGAACAAAAATTGGTGGCATTTACCTAGTTATTCTTTATTTTAGTATTAATTAGGCGAAAACGACTTTATTACCGAATTTTAAGAAAAATTAAATTATTAATTATGTGACGTCGTTTTATTGTACAACTAGCAAAATACCCGCGCTTTGCAGCGGGAGGATTATTGCATTAACATTTCAAATTTGCTTTAATTAATAGGCCTACATGTAACAACAAAACATTCTCATTTGTGCCAGGAGTGTTACCGCAAGGAATGTAGCGCATGTATTTTTGGAATAACCGAAACAACGCAGTTTTTGTGTGGTTTTTTGCAATGTTAGTCCGATAAGTAAAATTAATGTGTCATATGTACTGCCTTAAATATTTCATTACTAAGAAGAAAAGTAAACCTTTTGAAATAGAGAAGAAACATACATGTACCAATACACAGTTATTTGTTGAGGATCTCTTTGTACACCACGTTGTCAGTTCGGCCCTCCGGCTGCAGTATGACCAATCCCTGCGCCGAGCTTACTCTTGAGCATGCGACGTACAGTTGCCCATGTGAGAAGCAGTCCTGTCTCAAGTCAATGCCAACCTTTTGTAGTGTCTGTCCCTGAGACTTGTTGATTGTCATGGCGAAGCAGAGCCTTACTGGGAATTGGAGGCGTTTGAATTGAAATGGGAGGTCAGAGGGGATGACGGGGATGCGAGGAATCAAAACTGTCTCTCCTGAGCCACTGCCAGTGAAAATAGTTGCCTCAATGAGGTTCTTCTGCAGAGACGTGACTTGAAGTCTGGTGCCGTTGTACAGTTTAGGTAGCTGCAAGTTCCTCAGCAACATTATCGGTGCCCCAACCTTCAAAATGAGACGATGCTCAGGAGTGCCTGGAGGATTCAGAGAGTTGAGAAACTCTACCGGATAGTGCACCGCGTCTTCCATTTCCACAACTGAATCCACAGACTGGTATGTTTTAGATTGTGAGGGGAGTTCTTGGAGTAAAACGTGGTTTATGGCCGTGGTCATGTCGTTTCGTGGTGTTAAAATAGCTCTCTCCCTCAACCATGACACGTCTATATGCTGGAGAGTTCTTAGATTGGGATAAACATTGTAACGAAGGTTTTGCAAGGTCTTCACCAGGAGACAGAGATTTGAGGGAATTGCTATTTTAGAATTTTCTTGACTGAAGCTGCCATCACCAATACTCATCAGAAGATCAGAGAACTCTCCGGCTCTTGTGTCGCCATTCAGATGAACCCTCATGTTTATTCTTAAAGTGACGACAGTGATTTGACGCCACAGGTACGAAGACTTCAGACAGGCTTTCACTTCGTCGGCGCGTGTTCCTCTGGGCACGACTGGTAGGGTTTGCCGAAAGTCTCCAGCCAGCAACACTGTCAAGCCTCCCATACGTGTGGTGGTGTTTCGGATGTCTTGGAGGGTCCTGTCCAAAGCCTCGACACCCCCTCTGTGTGCCATGGTGGACTCATCCCAGACAATCAGCTTGCACTGTCTTGGCACTTCAGCCATGTTGCTCTGCTTTGATATGTTGCACGTGGAGGGCGAATCAGTGGTGTGGCTGAGGTTGAGAGGTAGCTTGAAAGCTGAATGAGCAGTTGTCCCACCCTGAAGAAGAGTTGCTGCAATGCCAGAAGAAGCCACAGCTACAGCAATGTCACCTTCCGCTCGGACTTTCGCAAGCAGAAGGTTTATGAGAAATGTCTTGCCAGTTCCTCCTGGAGCATCAAGAAAAAACACCGTGCCATTGCCCGAGACAACGCTCCTCATGACTTGCTCGTAAACTCTCTTTTGGTCACCATTCAGCAAAGGCTCGTTGTTTGAGACTACATTGGCCAACTCCGAGGTGTCGTAAGAGGTTTCCCTCAAGTACTCGGGATTCGACGTAACCTCTGCCAGTTCTCTCGAAGGTGAAGGCAGCCCGTAATGATCGACAGAGAGACCTCCGATAGCAATGACGTAGTTCTCAAGCAACTGAAGACACTTGTTGTAGATCATAGGCAACCACTGTTGGACTTCTGTTCCTCCATGATCTCTTTCAGTCTGTCTCCTAACATCTTCTGCCATGCTGTCTCTATGTTTTTCCCAGAGATTTAAGGGGTTCTCCATTTGGCAGAAGACCAGCATTACAGCGAACAGTTCACGGATCTTTTGAGGTGAGCGAGACAGAGCAGCTTCCTGGAGAGTCTCGTCCCAGTTGACATCGTCCTGTAACAAACCAAGTGCCCTGCAGGCCGACTTGTAGGTTGGATGGACAACACCGTCAACTGTTCTGAGAGATTCGAAAGAGGTGGGACCTATGATTTTGTAGAGCAGCAATCGAAGGTGGTAACATTCAGAGTTGTTCGGGTGCACAGTGTAGACCCTTCCAAGCACATTATCTTTCTTCACCCTCGAATGTCCTGGCACAGCCTTCCCCTGCTTCCTCCGACGAAACATGTTTCTTGTCCACACATAATAAGATGGAACTTCGTGATAATAAAGCTCCTTTGCAAAGTCATCATGGTTGCAAAGATCAAAGAAGGCTAACAGAGTCGTCTGTGGTGGATTGTGTACTTTTTCTGCAACATTGCCCTCTGTGAAATAAATTCTCTGTCCGTTCTCGAGATGCACTGCAAGATGAACGACCGGAGGGTAGCGTTCGTGAATGGGAAAGCAGAAAATGCGCCACGCTGCTTCAGAGCTGCTGATGTAACGACCAGCTTCGTACCGAGAGATACGAAAGTTCAACATGGCGGACGTTGTCGACCGTTACGACCGTTAAATAAGTACGTACATCGGTTTCGGTTAGCGCAGGGAAGCCGCGTACCAAGTTTCGTGAAGATGACTCCATAAATACGAACGTTCAACATGGCGGACGTTGTCGACCGTTACGCGTACGATTGGGAAACGAAACCTGCTGCACTTTTGTAAGTAAGCTGTAGGGAATGCGCCTGCCAAATTTCACCCTTGTACCTACACGGGAAGTTGCAGAATTAGTGATGAGTCAGTGAGTCAGGGCTTTGCCTTTTATTAGTATAGATTAGAACTTTTTCACGTTAGCAGCCAGATCGATTCAAATCGTTGTTTTCAAGAAAACATTTTAGTGCCTCTTCAACAACGTGATCCTAGAGTCGATTATAAACTTTTTGATTAAGACGTTTCAAAACGTCTCCGCTGACGTGATTCTTACTGAATGTTCCAAATTGAACATCTTCTTACTGAATGCTCCAAATTGAATATCTTCTTACTGAATGCTCTAAATTGAACATCTTCTTACCAAATGATCCAAATTGAACATCTTCTTACTAAACACGAAGATGATCTTCAGAACTACGTGCGCTCTATGTTGCTCGAACATTCCTCGTACAGTATTGGACAATGCTGCTTCCTTCTTCATTACACGTAGCTTGAGCATCTTTTTTTTTATCTAGTACTAGAATCCAAATATAGATCTAGAATAGTTGCGGCAAACGTTTAATATTTTGTTGTTTTTTTTTTTGTTTTTAATAAATGCTTATAAAATGCATTGTATTTTGGCAATAAAAAATACCCAGTTGGTAGTCAAATAATTCAAATAATTTACTAAAGAATGACTCCAATAGTATTTATTTATTTAGATCTGTATTATATGATTTATAGGCCTACTAATTTTATATCAATTGTCCAAGAAAATCTAGCTCTAGATCTGTTTGAGTTTAGATTAGGCTATAGTTGTGTTGTTGTTGTTGTTGTTTTTTTGTCATTTAATTTAATAAAATATAATACCGAGATGAACTTTTTCTTTGTTTCTCACAAGACGTGTACAGTCGTTTCGATACTACTAACACTAAACGAGTAGAAATGCGTAGCTTGGAGTGTCCTAACCTAATGTAGGCCTCCTATTGTTTTTTTTATTTCTTGCAATTTAGTATATCATAACAAATACGCATTTAGCGGAACGTTAGACAGGTCTTCATCCAGATTTAGTGTAAATAACCCAAACACAAAAACACTGAAAGATTCTATTTTTGGAATTCAGATTCTATTTTTTGGAAAAAAGTAGCATTTTATAGGGTGATCGAAAAAAAAAAGCTTTTGTGGCGATCTCTTATTCAGGAAAATTTTAATTATTATATCAGATAGTCAGAAAATGGATGAAGTTTTTACACATCTAATCAAATAGAGCGGTCAATGCAGGTCGATCCAAGTGACTGACGGAGTAAATTTCTTCTTTGGCATCATCATGGATTTCTCCACATTGTACCATGCGCGAAAAAAGATGCGCGACGGCACTTCGACTCTCTTTGCCTTTGTAAAAAACTCGAGTCTGGTGTTCTATTAGTATAGTTCCATGATTAGACTACAAAAGATGTATTCCTTAACCATCACTTATTATTTTAGTCTAGTGTAGGTTATAAAAATAAATTGGTCAAAAGGAAGTAAAAATAGACCTCTTGGAGGTTCAACTTAAAAATTAAAAAAAAATAACAGTTTGACCTTTCCCTTTAGGTGGTTGGGATAAATCGACAGACGAGCCATACACACTAAAAAATACATTAATATACTTAAGAACAGTGTACAATGAGGGAGACATAAATAGCATATAAGACCAAAATACCTTCGGAATACAGACATGCAACGCACAATACAAATAAAAAAAATTGTAATACACACACACACAACAACGCTTACTGCACACACAACACAACATACAACAAAGACAACACGCACACAACATATACAACACAAAACAACACACAAAAACCACAACACATCTAACATCTAACCAGACAAACGGAAACAGTGGCATTGGTATCAGTGAACAACATGAGTCTAGGGCTGCAAACACCAATGGTGGATCTAGGCTCAACAATCGTAGGCAAAAACCCAACTTGATGCTTCAGCAGACAGTATAGTGATGACCTTCCCACCCCCACTGTCATCACCAACATGATTCAGATGATAAATGATAACATAGATGAAGGCTCAGCAGATGATGAGTCCTCTTCTCTTGACGTAGTAAGTCGGTGAATTCCAGGGTAACTCGCTGGGCCCTGATGTTTCAGGACTTCAGTTCGAAGTGCAGCATATTCCAGGCAAAGGAAACGTCGTAGCGGACATTCTGTCACGCTTATCATAGATATAAGCCTACGTGGCTTCTCACGAGCATGTGTTGCTTCATCAAAGACTTTGTGTCTTCAACAGTTTAGACTTTGTTGCTTGATGGTAGACTTTATGTCTACAACTAAGACTTTGTGTCTTCATCTTTTAAGACTGTGTGTCTTCATCTTTTAAGACTGTGTGTCTTCATCTTCTAAGACTGTGTGTCTTAACTATAGACTGTGTGCCTATTACATTAAAGTCTGTGACTACATTAAAGTCTGTGTGACTACATTAAAGTCTGTGTGACTGTTCAAGTTTGTTTGGATACATAAACGCCTGTGTGGCATATTCATAGCCTTTGTGGCCTATCGAATTAACATTTTTGTTGTATTGTGTTTTAATGTTTTATGCTTGTTTAATAATAGTGTTTTATGGACCTATGTAAAAATTGATTATAATTTTAGGAGGGGCGAGATGTCACGGATGAATGTGTGTATGTATGTATAATCTATTTTTACAATCTGCGCGAATGACCGGAAGTGTGTTGGTTGTCAGATAGAGACCAGCGTGTGTAATATGCAGTAAAGCTGATTAAAGTTTATGTGTTTGATCTAGTGGTTTCATTGTTTTATTTCGTTAACTAGAACTGAACCAGGGACACCTAGACGTAGCGAGACCTGAGGTAGATTCTATCTAGTTATTATTATAAATATAATAAGGAATCTGTGACAACAACCAACAACACAACAAAAGCACAGACACAACACAACACACACCAAAAAATCAACACACACAACACAAACACACACAACACATAAACCATGCACACACAACACACACACAACATAACAAAAACACACACAGCACAACAACACAACACAGAACACACAACATACACACAGAACACAAACAACACAGATTACACACACATCACAACACAACAACAACTACACACACACAAAGCGCAACACACACAACAACACACAGACACACATATTGCTTTATAGTATAGATAGACTTTATAATATTTAATAATGATAGGCCTTTAGATCTTTCTGCTTTATAGTATAGATAGACTTTATAATATTTAATAATGATAGGCCTTTAGATCTTTCTGCTTTATAGTATAGATAGACTTTCTTATCTTCTTATCTTATATAATACAGACATTACTTCAAAAAAGAAGATGATTACGTGCTACGCGTCATGCATTTAGTCATGCATATTAACCAATGACTTAAATTCTGCCAAGTCACTGGTTTTTCTGGCTAGCTCAGGCAACCCATTCCATGCTCTAATAGCACTAGGGAAGAAGGAGTATTTGTACAAATTTGTCCTAGCATATGGGACGAGGAATGTGCCTTTATTTTTGTGTCTTTCAGAGTATATATATTCAGACTTTATAAAATTTAAAAATGATAGGCCTTTAGATCTTTCTGCTTTATAGTATAGATATATATTGCTCTCATTATCGGAACGTCCCACCCCGTTATATTTTAACACTGTCATGGGCTCTTGTTACTACGGGAAGAAAAATTCGTTGAAGGCGACACAAGCTGAGAACGAAGGAAAATGCTTGGAGGACCTCTTCAACAGATCACATTGGACATGGAACCTGACAGTCCTATTGGTTATACAAAACAGTTTAAAATTAGGCTACATACATAACACTATTTTTGAAAATAAAAAGACTAAACGTTTAGCGGGGGGGGGGGGGCGGGGGCGCCAACGGTAAACGTTTGAACAACACTGTTCATTTGCCTCGAGTGTCTTTGGCCCACCTCTTCTTCATTTCATTTTTATTTGACCTTCAATATTCGTACCACTAGAACTTGTACAAGCTAGACTTAAGGAGAAGGAGTTTCTGAAGCTCAGAAATGCTGAAAAAAAATGCTTGGCGCTCGGGGCTTCTTTAAGCGCTCCCCGAGACAAATAGATGGCTAAGGTAGCGGCAACGTATATTTTTTTGCTTTAGGTGGTAGTCAAAGTTTGAATAAGACAGCGTAATGTTATACCGTTTCCGTCTATAAGTCTAACAAATGAAGCATATTTAGTTAATAAATCTACATTGTAAAATATGCAAAACTATTTTTAAAATGTTATAAACAATGGGATTTAAAAATAGGATTGCCACTCATTGTACAGTTATGCAAAAAAAATAAAAAATAAATAGGTAATCAGTTTACTGTATTGGTTCAATAAAATAATTAATGATAATTTCAATTGGAAAAAGTTTGGATAAAGCTGATAACGGGGGGGGGGGGACACCCTGAGCTAACCGCACCGGGTGGCACCGACCCTAGTGACGTCACTGGTTTAGGCTCATTGTAGAAGAAAATACGTATTCTTAAAGTTGGCCTCACTCACCTTACCTTACCAGGTCAAGTAGAATGAATGAGCCTAAAATTGTGCCAAAAGATAATAGATTTCATTATGTCAATAATGATTGTATGCCTATTATTATCACCAACGTTTCATTATTGGGCGAAATCAGTTTCCCGCAAGTGGGTAAATTGCGATAACAAAATTACACCATGACATTTTAAACTGAAAGCGTCAGACAAATACAATTTGTGGGACAAAGCCATCGTTTCATTCAAATCACGAAGCTGTGAACATTACAGGCTGCCTCGTCGTGCGGTATCGCTTGGACTGTCATCTCGATGGTCCCGGGTTTGACCCTGCCCGCTTCCACTTCCCGCCCTTCATCGGGAGGTTTGGGCTATGACGTAGTACTCTTCTATTCTAAAAGAACATCGGAACATGTAAAACAAAAGTATGTCAAACAATCAAATACCTTTTTTTTTTGTTGTCAGGTGAATCGAGCAGTTCGGGCCAGATCCAGTTGACAGAAACCTCTGGAGCAAGACAAGCCAGAACTGTGCGGATGGAGCCATGTCAAGATACTCTGTATGACCAGAACTGCAATACATTTATTCTGATGGCTATCAGGCAGCTTCTCAATAGAGAAGACAATCAAAATTAAATGTCAAGTCTTGCCTTTTTGATAGTTTCTGGTCGCACTATACTTCAATACATAGGCCCTAAAGGTAGAGAGTTTCTAGTCGCACTATACATCAATACATAGGCCCTAATGGTAGGGAGTTTCTAGTCGCAATAAACATCAATACATTGGGCACTATAGGTAGATAGTTTCTAGTACTAAAAGAAGAGTTTCTAGTCGCACTATACATCAATACATTGGGCCCTATATGTAGATGGTTTCTAGTCGCAATACACATTAATACATAAGCCCTATTGTTAGAGAGTTTCTGGTTGCAATTAACATCAATACATAGGTCCTATATGTAGACAGTTTCTGATTGCACCATGCATCAATATATAGACCCTGAGGTAGATAGTTTCTTGTCGCACTATACACCAATACATTGGGCCCTATTGTTAGAGAGTTTCTGGTCGCAATTAACATTAATACATTGGGCCCTATAGGTAGATAGTTTCTTGTCGCACTATACATCAATACATAGGCCCTATATGTAGACAGTTTCTGAATGCACTATACATCAATATATAGGCCCTGAGGTAGATAGTTTCTTGTCGCACTATACATCAATACATAGGCCCCTATATGTAGACAGTTTCTGAATGCACTATACATCAATATATAGGCCCTGAGGTAGATAGTTTCTTGTCGCACTATACATCAATACATAGGCCCCTATATGTAGACAGTTTCTGAATGCACTATACATCAATATATAGGCCCTGAGGTAGATAGTTTCTTGTCGCACTATACATCAATACATAGGCCCCTATATGTAGACAGTTTCTGAATGCACTATACATCAATATATAGGCACTAATGTTAGAGAGTTTCTGGTCGCAATGAACAAATTAACATTGATACATTGGGTCTATAGGTAGATAGATATTCAAACAAGTGAGTTGCAGATTTTTCAGCTCTATTTGTGTGTTCTTTGTTTTCCATCACTAATCATCCAAATTTCTGCCACATTATTTACATCAGTGTTTCCCAAACCGTGTTCCAAGAGGCCTGAATAGGTGTTTCAATAACTACTGGAATAATTAACTAGTAGGCTACCAGATGAATTAATGACTCTAAAGAAGAAAAAAGCAAGTGTTCCGATAAATACTCAGAATGTGTAAAGTGTTTCCGTTAGAGAACAAGTTTGGGAAACACTGATCTACATAAATAAAGTTGTATATTCTCATATCTTCAGTGGTTATTATTGGACGTAATAAAAAATAGAATGAGTAGCATCCATTACTAAGAAAATAATTGTGTACTTTTTGGTAGTCAGGAGAGTTACCTATTTCAAAGGTGATGAGTTGAATGTATAATGTATCATTTGGATCAGAAATAAATCATGGGTATTCCATGACCACACTCAAATCTCTTTGCGGTTGTCTTTCATTTCTTCTTGCGCGCTCCATATTTGTGAAGTATTTTAGTGACTAGGTCAAGCTCCTTTAGTAATGCACTCAAACTATTGTTTAAGAGTAGCGTAGTTTATTGCACTGCAAACGTCTAGGTTTATTTCTTGAATGTAAACTTGGGTTTTATCGGTGACAGTGCTGGGTAGATAACGATCAATACGCTGAGTTTGGAGACGGCCTAAATTGGGAGGGTGTGGGATCCTTTAATTGTCCCCATGACACCACCTCTAGCCAGTGAAACCTTGACCTATTCTGCCTCATTTCTGCTACGTTTCAAAGGCTAGTTTCGACTAAAAAAATTTTCATGAAAGATTTTTTAAAAAGATTTTCTTAAAATATTACAAGTATATTTGTTGTGTAATTTTAAGTTGTTTTTCGTTGTGATTTTTAATTTGAAAATGGAATTAGGTAACATCCCATCTTAAATTCTACGTAAGCTACTTGAAACTGAATTCAGCCGAATAACTTGATTGCACACAATGAAATGTGAATACACATAAGGAAATGTGAAACTACTTTTTATACATTCATTACATTTTCTAATGAGATTTCATAACTTCTGTGGTGGAAGTCTGTATCTTTTTTTTTTTTTTAAATTTTGGTAGCATTTGGTAGTAATTATATTTTTAAAAGTTTCGCTGTTTGGTGCATTAAATTCTCAAGTATTATTACATTTCTGTATCCATTGATATTAACACACGTGAAACTTTAGCCTCTAGTGACGCAATGTCACAAAAAGAGAGTTGTAGTTAGGTCAGGAATTAGTGGACCATGTTAAAGACTCTCCTATTCTGTAAGTCCTATTTGTTTAAAACTTCTTTGCCTTGATTAATATTATACGTGTAGTGCAAACTACGGAGTCTTCCTTTAATAACTCCTCCAATATTAATTTGTCTCCCTTTGTTAATCATTACCAGTTCAAGAATAATCCATGACTTTTTTTGTTCCTAAACGTGCTTAATTTGCTGATACCATTTATGATGGAATCTTTTTAACATACTTCTTGAGTTGACCAGGTTGTAATCGTAACACGACATTAAATGAAGAGAGTTCAAGCTATACGAAACAGATGATCACTAGTCGACCTGATGTATAGATCTTGAGTTCTCACACACATAACTGTTCATGTACACCATGCATTCGTTTAATTAAGATTTATAAACTAAAGTTTTGAACGAAAAAAAAAAATGGATAAAAAAAAAGTTTTTGACAAAAATGTAATGTATGAAATCATTTATTCCAAGTTGAAAATGTTTTTAAAAGAAAAACTCAACAAAGAATGTGTCAGGTCAACCAAATAACATGACAAGGAAACATTGGAAAGGAAGTACACAGAACATGTTACAGTAACACCAAAAGAATTGCACCATTCTGAACACACTAGTTGTTGTTGACCCTCTTGAACCAAGTAAACAATAGTGAAAACAATATCTGTGATCTGTAGTATTAGCAGGTAACCAGTCAAGAAAACAGAAGAATACTTTTCTTTCATTCAGTATGGTAATTAAAAATTGAATAATTTCAGTGTTTCTTATTAAAAAATTCATTAAAAAATGTATTGGTTTTACTTTTCCCTGATAGGAATGTCAAATATATTATGTAATATAAGCAGCATTCAAAAAGAAATTAATAGATAACTAATTACATGTAAAAGTCATAGTTATATAACAAAATGTTTACAAAAAAAATATTTAAAAATTCACTGTTCAATGTACTAATTGTACATGAGTAGCCCGAGTTACCAAAAATCAAAATCATATTTATTTTGAAGGTAGACGTTTACAATGGCTACTGAAGATCAAAAAGACCAAAATCAAAATAAATTCTTAAAATTATAAATACTTAAAATGACTGGATCTCATTTGTACCTTTGTATATATAGTGGGAAGCGTGGTCGAAAGGCTAAGTGCGCTTGAACTTGGCTTGGCTATCTAGAGGAGCTCGAGGTTCGACACCCGACTCAGGCAGAGTTGCGTTTACTGAGCGCCTAAAGGCAGCACGAAAACCAACTCCTAAATACCCCCTCCCCCACAAATGAGATTGGACCAAAGCACTCTGAGCATGCTATAAGCATGAAAGTAGCGCTATATAAAAGCTACAAATATACATAGTATTTTTTGTTTTCTTTCCTTAAAGTTCAAATTGATTCACTCAGTAAAGACAACAATGACTAAATTGATATGTGCTTTTTTTTTAGCTTGGCCTATCAGTTGTTGAAAATTAAATTCAAGTTTAGACACAATTCAGTCAGATTCATTCACCAGTTGTTCTAAGGCAATATATTTTTTTTTAAATAATAAAAATAAAAAGCAAACAAAAAAAAGTATTTCTGAGCTGAATTGAGCATGATGGTACCCACTTTCCTGTTCCTTTTCAAGTCTCAAAAAACATTCATGTGCTGATATTCTAATAGAAAAGGTGAGTTGACACTGTCCCTCACAGTCTAATGCATAGAAACATGGTCATTGTCCCTGACACACTGTCAAACAGAAACATTGAAGATAATGTAAACACTGTCCATCACATGGTCAAACAAACAGTTCAGTTGATGTAGACAATTTGTCACAAAGAATCAAATAGAAACATGCAACTTTGATGTTATTTTTTTTTAAATTAGAGATATCAATATCAAATTGTGAACCTTTAAAATATAAGATGGTGGTATTTAGAAATCAGGGCAGATAATATACATTTGTTCACAAAATGAGGAACTTAATGAATGGTGCAAATAAAGGCAGAGTGTCTATTTGCTTATATAATCATAGTACAACAATGGACATACTTAAAAGTGGATACTTACAAAATACACTCATATCTTTTGATGTCAAAATAAGTAAAAAAAAAGTTTTTTGTTAATATCACATCACCATTTAGTGCAGAGCTCAGTCAGACAGTAGACATAGGTGCTGATCAAATTTTTATACAAAAGTTAGACAAGGTATAACAGTACACAATTAGCCCTGGACTCAGAAACAACTAGTCAAACTTTGATCAACTAACAAATGGTACAGGATCTATTTGCTGCCTGGCTTGAGGGAAGAGTTTTTCTACATCAGTAAAATCAGAGCTAGGCCGATTTCTTCTGGATTGAATCTTACAATGCTGCTAAGTGTAATACAAATATCACATACTTCCATTAATTCTAAAGATGACTATACTAATTCTATCACAACTATAGTGCTTTAAATGATGCACATTACAGATTTTTTTAACGACAATTTTTAGAAAATGATAAAAAATCTTTAAAATTTTACTGATAGCCCAGAAAAATTTTACAGCTTACACATAGCATTACATGTGCTATCATATTATAAGAAAACATTCACTGCATCGATGTGTTACCCAATATGACAGCTATGTTCAAAATTGTTTTCTATTAAAAGTACAAAATTTTTTTTTTAAAACTTAAGATATTTTTTTCCTCATGATTACATAAAATACCATTAAAATTGTTTTTTTGTTCCGCTCTATGATTTGCAGCTTGCTTGTTTCTTAAGATAGAGTGACACTTAGTGGTATCAGCAGAATCATGTTTAACAGGTTTCTTAAGATAGAGTGACACTTAGTGGTATCAGCAGAATCATGTTTAACAGAGTAGTCTGTGACATTTCCATAAGAATTATGTAGTTCAAAATAGAAATACATTGACATGGTTACAAAAGTGCAATTTAAAAAATAATACAGCTGTATAAACATTTAACAAAACAAAAGTAATATTTAATGCTTTCATTGTAAATACTTGTCACAATTCATCCAATCAAATTTGACGAAGAAATATGACTACAGCTCAGGTTGTTGTTTCTCATTGTGGCTGAGCACAGTTTCACACTGTCAATATCAATGGTTTTAAGGATATTATTCCAACTCAATGTCATACACATATAGTAAAAAATATCAAAGAGATCAGTGGCTATTCTGGTTTAGTCTTACATGCAGTAGACACACATAACCAATATTGGGAGTCAAACTGTAAATGTTTCAAAATACAGGGGTCCATTTCAAGATGACAAAATTTATTCTATGAAAGTATTAATACTCACAAGTTCCCCTCAAGTAAGCATTCAAAAAATGCATCTATATGTTAGTAATATGTAAAATTAAAATATGTATTAAATTATTGAACAAGACACAATATCACATCAGAAATGCTGTTTCATTTTTATATAAACCTAATTATGCATAAATGTGTGTAATTAAAATTTAGATCTATAAAAGGTGCTTAGATGTGTATTTATCACTGTCAGCCAATCAGCTTACTGGAGCTTTGTAAACTAATATTTTAAACCAAAAAAATAAAAATCTATGTCTGGATGTTTTCACTAATATTATTTTAGTCTTCAAATTTCTTTTTTAAGTTAGCATTTAACTGACATATATAATTCAAAAACATAAGGGTCATTGAAAAGAAATTTTTATGAATATTTGTTTTAAACCCTTTGAAGGACACAATAAATTTTTAGAACATTGAAGAGTTTAATTTTTTAAAAGATGATACAAGTCAAAATGATATTATGGACATTCAAACAATTCACTAGCATACATGGTTGTATAAAAGGCTGTACAGTGACCACCACTTTAAGGAAAACAAAACAAACAGATCAGAGTTTAATAAATATTTCGCATATAATATAGGAAATGTAGGTGTGTGGATGTTAAGAGAAATATTTGCGATAGAGGAGAACGGCAGCAAAAGCGATGGCTCCAGCTCCAAAGACCACAGCAAACTGTTTTTGTGAGCTACCAAAATACTCGCGTATAGCCTCCTGTTGAAAAAATTTTTTAGAATTATCTAAAATTGTTTTTTTTTTTCTTTTACAGAAAATAGAAATTTAGCCAAATATGTTTTAAAAAGTTGTGAATAGATAAAATATATTTAAGTTACTAATCCCCACTAGTAATCATGGTGTAGAAGTTGACCTACGTGTTGAAATATTTAGCAGATTTAGTTGGTCCACAAAAATCTTGTATGTATAGGCTAAAATGTCTTGTTTTTCATTGAATTAAAAAATAGTACAATAATATCAAGTTGGCAAATAACATGCATGTGAATTGGCAAAGCAATAATATTAATTAAATTAGACAATATTAATTAAATAAGACAACTTACCCATCCCCCTCTCTCAATAATCCATCGAACTACATGATTTCTCATGAACTCCACAATCAAATTTATGATGGCTCGGATTAAAGGGATTCTGTCAAGGGCCTAAAAAAATGTGAAACATTAGTGATAAAAATGTCAAGGATGTTCGGCAGAACTACTTAAGTTATCTTATGGGTAACTTTCTAAATAATTTTCACACACAAGCTATATTAAAAAAAAAAGAATAAAAATTGTACCTTCAAAGAAACTTTGTAAGCAAAGTAAAACAAGGCAACAACTCTACCCCAGTTGAAGATACCATCTTTAAATATATTGGAGGCTACAGTTAATAAAGTTTGTCGTTCTGCCTCAGGAGGAACTCTGTTTACAAGCCTATAAAATTAAAAAGAAATCAATTGATTCATGCTCAATACAATAAGAAAATGTTTGCTGTTTTTTGTCTATGTATTTTACTTAAACATGTGATGGTCAAAATGATTGATCTATGATTTGTAGAGACAGTGTGTGGCAAGTGATGACAAGACTAAGAATATCTCTGAAGTAATTTTAATGATAAATCAACTGAAGCAACCAACAAGGAGTGTGTGTTTCGGGACATTTGAAACCTTTTTAAAATTTTAACCTTTTACCATAACAAAGACAAGTTACCAATTACAAGAACAGATTTAAAAAAAAAAAAAATTATTTAAATAAAGTTCAATTCTAGATCACACTTTAAAATATTTTAATGAATAAATGCCTCATTGTGTTGGTATAATTTAACAGTGTTTTTTTAACATTGCTAAATGGTTGTGTAAAAAATACTGATTACAAATATTTCCATTGGGAAAATAAAAGCCTATTAATATTTTTTAAATGTGACAAAAGTGCATGTTCTATTCATGCATAGCCATTGCGTAAACCAACCATGAGAGATATGGAGGAGTGATTTACACCTAGCTTGGCTTAAAATGAGACGCACATTTCCAAGCTAAAATTTGCACTTGCAGATTCACTGGAGAAAATTCAGACCTATTAAATGATATAATCTCCTAATTAGATGCTTAAGTTAAAGCCATTAGAAAGCAAAACAGTGATGAAACAAAAATGCAAATAGTTCTTTGTGTCAGAAACAACACAACACGCTTAAAAGTTCATGGCTAAATACTAGAGGCAGTTACAGTCAAGTATAACAAGAATGGAGAGTACCAGTAATCAAGAGAATTTTTTAATAAAAAATTTCTCTGTGGCCATTGTTCAACCCTTAAAATTTCACTCCTCACTTAGAATTTATTTACTCTTTTATGGTTTTAAATCCTATAGGGTTAAGTAGGACACTTGCCACACCAAACACCAATAAAGATGATTTATTATAATTGCATTGGCCATAAATTCGCTTTTTTAATACTGACACAGAAATTAGAGTCAGTTTGACTTCACCTGCTTAAGACCCTCAGCGTCTCTAAAAAGTTTGGCTTCCCTTTTCTGAAACAAATCAGATAACAGTCTTATTTTTAGAACATCTACTTACTCTTGTAGTTTTTGATCTTTGTCTAAGTCATCACCAATAAACCTCAATGCTCTGCCTATTTCTCGAACATGTTCCATTGGTGGCCCTTCAACAATGATTTAAACAAACATTCAGAAACCCTAACTACAACTTTTTAAAATTTCACTTAACATGAAAAATAAACTAAAAATAAGTAAAAATTCAATAAATTAAAAAGCCTCACTAACCTGTGGGTGTACCAGGTTCTTGTAATTGTTCAATGCCAGGAACTGTCTCGATTCCATCACTTTGCATACGCTCATATATAAAGTTGTTCAGCAGATAGCGTCCCTGATTTGTAACATCTTCGAGAGTTAATCTCTGCTGCCTTCGTGGTGCATCTATCACAACAATGACCAAAACCATTGATTATATACATTTTGAATTATAGACACAGCTTGATCCCTTCTATATCTAGACTCTACATCTATATTATTTCAATGACAGGCTTAGTAGTACTTTTTTCATTTTCCATGACAAAATTTTTAACCGTTTGATGAGGTTTTTCAAGGAAAAAATGTCTGACATTTGGTCCTGATCACTGACAGATATAATCACTATTTTTCCCACTTACTGTGGGTGAAAAAATAAGAAAATTAAGCCTGCTTTTGCTTGGCTTAACTTAAGCCTAGAACAACTTGAAGCTATTCTCACTTTGAAATCGCAACTGTTAAATTTATTAAAAACTATTTTATTCACAGTATTGACCCAATGTTTTTTAAAACTAACATTTAAATATCTTAAAAAGTACAAAATTTGATTTTATTTCCTTCCACTTCAGGAATCTTGATTTTAGTTAGGTTACTAGAACTAATACTTATAGTCATTTTCACCTAAGAAACAGGTTAAGCCCTGCCGCCACAATTTTTACATTTGAATTTGTATAGCTGCATAATGGTAAATCCTAGGAAAAAACTGCAAACATATATAAACTTGTCATCCATTTGTCAATAACAAAAGATCATGTTTTGTTTCGCTGCGCAAAGTTACAATCAAATATGATGTTGAAGAGGGTCAGGTCAATGAGGTTCAGCGCTGGCATTAACGAAACACTGATCCCCAATTAGTAACTTAACGAACACTCTCAGTGCCCTAACAAACACTTCATTGTTATTGCATTTAAAAACTTTATTATTTTCAATTTTCTTTTTTTTTTATATCAATTTCTTTTTACACTAACTCAAGACTGACAGGTCAATGTTACTTTTCCCACTCTCGATTGCTACCTTCTCTGCTTATAAATGATGCCACAACCAGGCCATTAGACACAAGTTTTACCCCCCCCCCCCCCCCAAAAAAAAAAAACAGCTTGACCCAGTGTGTCTAGCCTGCTCACACCACTCAGTGACTATGACTAAATCTAAATTTGGTATGTAATCGATCAATAATTGTTCCTTCTGCCATGTTTTTTTTCTGGTGCTGTGTTGATCAGGGTCAGCCTTAGACCACTGCAACCTATGCGGCCTCAGTGGGCCCTGCGCTAATTCTAGGTGTAAATTATTAAATTAAACCATTTTAACTTAGTCTATTATTAAAGGGTTACAGCGGCCTCCAGATTTTCCAGGAGCTCCTGGAAATCTCCTCAAAATGCAAAATCTTCTGAAAACGCATACAAAATTGTCATTCAATATGGAAAGCGTCAATCCTACTCACGATTAAAAAAAAAAAATGGCATTGTCATAGAATCTTTCATTTAATAAAAATGAGCTGTTCTAAGACAAATTTTAAACAAAAACAGGAAGTTCAAATACTTAATTTAATAATAGTCATTAGCATATATAGATATAGATCTAGATCTATCTTGACCTCTTAAAAAAAAAAATCAAAAGCCAAAAAAATTTTTTTTTTAAATTAAAAGCTATATTTGTTACTTGATAGTAAATCTAAAAGGAAGATCTGAATATTTATCTGCTTTTTGTAGATGGCTCGTAAAAGTAATTTGACAGTGATTTTGTACTTAATAAAGTAAATTAAGTATGAATAAAATGCATCAGATGAATCTATTTTCAAATACAAAATCTTAATTTTCACAAATTATCCTTATACATAAGGCCCCGCATAGGACTGGCCCTAGTGTTGATGATAATATGCTTAGTACCTAATTATCAGGGCACCAAGGAGAGACAATAAGGGAGAGGGAGAACAGGGATGTGCCTGTCACAGCGTTTGTTTGTTAATTGTATTAGCATACTTTTTTGGCTTTAGTAGCCTTTCACTTTGTCTTTTCAAAACTTGTATCGTATCGCATTTGTGTCAAAATAGTAATAAAATAGTGTTTAAAAAAGGTAGCATGGTCTCACAAGTCTAACAGCTCAATGTTCATTAAAAAAGCCTTCATTAATGTCATTGACAGTAATAAATGAATATTAGTGAACACCTCCTATTTATACATAGGCTATGACATGTATGTGTTTCCGTGCCTATTTAGAAGCATTTTAGATAGGTCATGTTTGTGATAATATTATATGATATTATGTCATTGTTTGTAGTTTATGCATGTTAAAGTATCTGTTGCTTTAGCCAACGGTTAACAATGAGGATGTCATGTGGCCATCACAACGACCAACCACCTTTACCATCCCCAACTAAAGTCAGTTAACGGTAGTTAACCATTACAGTTGGGTGAACTCAGAGTGCCCTAAAAATCCTGAAATTTAAAATCCCAGTCTTCACCGTGATTCAAACACAGGACCCCAGATTCAGAAGCCAAGCGCCAAAACACTCAGCCACCGCACCGCAGGTCATGTATGGCTTATACCTAAATTTTCTACAAAATGCCCTTAACCCAGACCAACCCTTCTTCTGTCCTTGACGAAAAATAATGACATTGTCATACCAATGCACTTTGAGCTCCAGTAAACCCTTTGTTTTTAAGAGTAAATGAAACTAAATGTGTCTGAACTATAA
This sequence comes from Biomphalaria pfeifferi, assembly GCA_030265305.1. Taxonomy (NCBI): domain Eukaryota; kingdom Metazoa; phylum Mollusca; class Gastropoda; family Planorbidae; genus Biomphalaria; species Biomphalaria pfeifferi. The sequence goes on from JASAOG010000072.1 coordinate 859,936, forward strand.
AGAAATGGAGTGTGCACAAAAACAATATAATCTAGACTAGTTCCATGAAAGCTATCAAAATAAAGGCTTATTTTTTTAAATATTACGGGGTGTTCACTAATATCAGAAAACAGGTGGTGTTAGACGAAAATGACTATAGGCAGAAAAGTCTAGAGTTACTAACTAGACTCTTAGATCTAGAATCTTAAATCTAGACTTTGAATCTAGATTGCCTCAGTCTTACTCATTAAATATTCCAGTCTAGATTCTAGACTAGCTCTAGATATAATAGTTAGGCTTAAACTTAGACTTCAGATCTCTATACCATATCTAGTAAAACTGTAAAAATAAATCTCTACTAGTAGATCTAGTACTAGCCTTTACTTAGAAGTAGAAATATTGAAATATATGGAAGAAAAAAAATGCATTTATATTGGCTATAAAGTTATAAAGTATCTATTACATTCTACATTACTAGACTGGTCTAAACTAGACTAAACTACTCTAGAATTGTCTCTAACTCTAGAGATGTCTATATTTATATTATGGATATTAAAAGAAATTTCTATAAATCAAATAAGAACATAAAACTAAAATGTTATTTAACCTTGGTTAGGCCAATAATAGAATATGCATCCACCGTGTGGGACCCCTCAACTCAAGAAAACATTAAGAAACTGGAACAAACACAAAATAGAGCAGTGAGATTCATAACAAACGAATATTCACATTTGACTAGGGTAACACCATTAGTAAAATCACTAAATTTAGAAAGCCTTCAGGACAGAAGACTCAAAAGTAAAGTAGCAATTATACATAAAACACTGAACCATAATCTTCAAATACAAAAACAAAATTTAATAAAATACTCAGAAAGACACAAAAATAAAGGCACATTCCTCGTCCCATATGCTAGGACAAATTTGTACAAATACTCCTTCTTCCCTAGTGCTATTAGAGCATGGAATGGGTTGCCTGAGCTAGCCAGAAAAATCAGTGACTTGGCAGAATTTAAGTCATTGGTTAATATGCATGACGCGTAGGACGTAATCATCTTCTTTTTTGAAGTAACGTCTGTATTATATAAGATAAGATATTAGTCTATTATAGTCTATATAATTATAATTAAATTAATTATACTAGGCTATTAGTCATTATTAGAATAATTGGTATTTTATAGACTATATTTATAATAAACTATAAACTGTATAAGTTTATATTTGTAGAAAATTGAGTATATTATATTTAAATAAAATTTTAAAAAATGAAAACTTACCTCCACCAAACAGAGGTCTTCTTTCTATACTTGCCATTTTTTTTTTTTGTTAAAATGGATTCAACGCTCCTACTAAATTCTAGTGACTTGTGCCAGTGGCTTACTTATTGTCAGTGATAATTTTTCTTTAGAAAACATTTGTCCTTAGTCCGCCATATTTGTATAAGCACTAAATTTAGAATATTAAAAAAAAAACTTTAGCTCTAGATCTAGTAGCTTTTCGCTTTTTAACTAATAAATAACAAATGTATATCACGAACGACCTTTTTGCTAACTATAAATCACGAACAATCACAATTATATTAAAGGAAAAAAAGTTAGGGGGACCAGATGAAGCCCTCATGGAAACCTCATGGGATGAACGTTGGCCCAAACGGGTGCCCTTAGGGGTGAGTCTGGGCTCAGTTAGGGGCCCAGATGAAGCCCTGATGGGGCCTGTATGGGGCAAGCAATGAGAGGCCTGAAAGGGCTAAACACATGGGCCCAATTTGGGGGATGAACGTTGGCCCAAACGGGTGCCCTTAGGGCTGAGCCTGGGTCAGTCAGGGGGCCCTGATGAAGCCCTGATGGGGCTTGTATGGGGCAAGCAATGAGGGGCCTAAAAGGGCTAAACACATGGGCCCCATTTGAGGGATGAACGTTGGCCCAAACGGATGTCCTTAGGGGTGAGTCTGGGCTCAGTTAGGGGGCCCAGATGAAGCCCTCGTGGAAACCTCATGGGACCAGTACGGGGAAAACATTGAGGGGGCTAAAAGGGCTAAACACATGGGCCCAATTTGGGGGATGAACGTTGGCCCAAACGGGTGCCCTTATGGCTGAGTCTGGGTTCAGATGGCCGCTAGTTTCTCTCTCCCTTTCCTCCCTACTGACAAGGAATGCTACCCGGTCTAGCTGTTATCTCAGACGAAGCATAGAAAGTTATTACGTAACATAACTCGAGGGGAGGTAAAAGAAAACAAGAAAACCATGACCTAGATATGTTGGCTCGGATAGACTCACTTCGATTATTAATACAGACAATATTGCTGTTTTTAATTAGTTTATTTTCATAAAAATGTGTATAGGTTCCTGTTTTACTTCTTTTTTTTTTCTTTATTTGCATTTAAAGTTATAAAATGCTGATTTCTAAACTGTGATAATTTTATCTTATATATTATACTTTATTAAACAAATTGGATTGTATGTAATCTTTAGCTATAACATTTAATGTCAATAAGTGATTTATATTATACATTTTCTTTATTCTTCTCACAGTAGTTCAAAACGTTTCTACTATAACGACATATATATGGAATATTTGTGTGTGTGCGTGTTTGTTAACGCGCGTGTGTATGAACTATGCATATGTTATGTGCCAATTTAAAATTTCTAGATCTAATATAGTACGTGACACTTTTAAAAAAATTGGGCCATTGCCTAGCTCCAAGATTTTTCATGAGCTGGCTCGATAAAAATGTGCGATTAATATGATCTCAAGTGTTGTTGTTTTGTTTTTTTTTCGACTAAAAAACAACAACTTGTGACTTTACAACACTTGCAACAGGTTAGCTGTAAATGGACCCTCACTTAAGCATCATTTTGACTTTGCTCATGTACTGTAACACCCCTGTGACCATATTCGCACTCCCTCGACGTCTATCTGACCCAGATGTGGAATTAACATCTTGGCGATCTCTTTTATAACCTTCCCCTAACTTATCTCCCCCTTTTTTTTTTTTTTGCTCTGCTGGATTTCTCGAGTTAACAATCAATAAAACGCTAGACAAAATGACGCCTCTCGAAGTAATAAAACTGAATCTGTCGTTCTTGTAGGTTTCTATCATTGCGGAAGGTACCGGTATTTACTGACCAGTCATTGATATTTAGGGTTATTTATTTTCACGTCTAAAAAAATATAGTTTTAGGTTAACATAGAAAATAAACAGATTCAGTTAAACAAGCACAGCATTTGTTTCTTTTTTTTTTTTTTACGCTTTATCTTTAACATATATTAAATATATTTTAACCATTCATAATACAGATATCTGATTTACTGTAATTGTGTATAGTTGCACTGTTCAATTAGATTTAAAATAAATAAATTATTTGCAATTTTTATTGCATCTTCTGGTAATAAGCCGATTAAAAAAGTTTTAATGTAGCCTATAATGCTAGTTTCCAGTACCGGTAGATATCTTTAATGTAAACAAACTTTACACAAGCAAAGCATATTAGCAATAGGGGTTTTACCGCACATCTTGTTTGAATGTATTTAGTCGTTCTGAAACATGACTAATAAGAATGCTTTTATATTGCTATCAAGCAAGAAAGTACACGTGTGCACACTGATGGTCAGTAGGTCAAGGCTCACTGTAAATCTTTTTCGTACCACCTCTTTACTCGATCTTTTTGTTGACGTAATAGACCTTGTGACTCTTTCTTTTATGAGTTACAAAAATGTTTAGGTCATAACTTTCAAATAGAATGAAACACGTAACTAAAACTATCTTATGATTTAAATATAATTCAAGGAATTTTTATTTTAAAGTATAAGATAAGTATAAGATGATATGAAAGACAGGATTTGCTGTTCAGTTTCATACATTAAAAAAAAAGTTATGACTCAAAATACATGCTCCATGACAGATCTAATAAACTACATTATAGGCATAGTTCGTAAATGTTATCGATGACTGATTCTATGAAGATAAAGAGCATAAACAAAAAAATCAAGAGGCATGCAAATGTGTTGTAGCCATAGTTGTAGACTATGTATGTGTCAGTGTTTTATCTAATATCTACTGTATACCCCATTCACGAATATTTATGATTTAAAATATGTATAAGATTAATTAGATCCATATTTTAAATTGTGCAATCTAACTTTATCTAAAATCTAACATCTTCGTTAATTATGATGTCTATAATGTGAGTTGTGTAAGTAGGCCTACGGAAGTCAAGTAGATGAGGTCAAGAGATGAACCAACACATCTTCACATCATTTGTTCAAATGCTGCACACTGCTATCGAAATACTAGAGTTAATAAGATAATAAAACAAACAATTTAAATATTCAACAAGAGACATTATTAATACAGTATTAGAGAAGATTATAGTCCTAGGGGGAAAAAGAAAGACTGTGCCGCTGGTCAATGTGGAGGCTACCCGGTCACGTGGCTTACTTACAATTGACCAACCAGAGACAGGTCTACATGATACAGCCTATTGCATCATTAAGAAAAATAGCGCCAGAACCGAACACCATGACCATCCCATTCCAGTCATAGTAGCCTACTCATAGATCTACTTCAAGATTGTGTTGATTTGTGATTAACTAACTCTATTCTAACAACTTTGGAATGTGTGCGTCAAGCAAAGGTACTTTTTTATTTTATTACACTAATAGATCTACTTTATTATTTTATACTTATAGAGATTAAGTCTGGATAAATTAAAGTAGATTAGATTTAGATATACACCTAGATTTAATTTTAATGTCATTTTTGTTTGTGAATGTGCTTTTTTGGTTTAACTAGTCAGACTAGGCACAAATAATTATTTTAAGTGACGTAAGGGAAGCCTTTTGAAATAATAATTATAATCGTTCGAATTGTCCCGTGGCGTGTCTCAGTTTATTAGAACCTTAATAGATTAGATTTAGAAAAGATAGTAAAACAAAATTCTTCAACCATTAATATTTTGAAATACGTGACTTCTATAGAGATCTATTTTTAATTTAAATGGAAAAATGTAGGCCTATAAATACTATTTTGTAGAAGCAAATCTAACAATGTTATACTGCAACTAGTCAATCTTAATCAATATGTTTTGCAGAATTTATAATTTATATTTATATTGCTTATGCCTTATGTATGTATTTAATATTTCTCATGCACACATGATCCTGTTTTTCATTTTGCCCCAATTTTGAAGATGTTTTAACTTTGATTTAAAAAATTGAAATGTTAAAAAAAATGATTTTCAGACTCTGGAACCAAAAAGTGAAAGAATGATGGCATCACTATGATCACTTCTTGCTGGATCTGTCAAAGAGTCAATGAGTACAGGTATTTAATTTTAAATATAATGTATTATTACTACTCAATTTTATTATAATTACCAATTTATTAAGTTTAAAAAAATTATTACTATATTTAGGCTACTATATTAATATTTTTTCATATTCTTGGAAAATAACTTTGTCAAGTAGAGACAAGAGCTCCATTGATGTTATTGTTCATTTTTATTGGCATTGAATTGATCAAACTGGTAATTTTTTTACAATATTTTCAAGCTAAAAATGTTGTATACAAATCTGATGATCCATACTTCCTGAATAATTTATATTAGCAGTCTAGATTTACTTGTAAAATTTATTTAATACTTATTTTATTTTCTGTCTGCAGAACATGTTCTAGACATACTGCAGAAAAGATTTGACTGCAGTACAGACTCATTTTCAATTGAAAGCAATTAAAAGAAGCAGAGATAAATACAATTAGGATTGGGTATGAAGCAAATTTCCCAATGGCAAATGATGTATCACTGTTGGAAATAGAAGTGAAACTGAAGGATGAAGATTGTCATGAAAATTTGGTAAGGCCCATATTATATTGTAGGATTTAGGATGTAAAATATCATTTATGTGAAACAATAATTCAGCTATTTATTTATATATGTGTCAGCAGAAACATACTTATCTCATCTTATATATTATAGATCTATCCAGTGAAAACAGCATTAAGAGAACAATAGTATGGATTATAACTTGGCTGGACTGGACATGGCACAAACAGAAATTAAATGTATTGAATTTTCAATCCAAATTATGGATATTAGGTATGAATTTTTATTTCCATATTTTTAACTAACATAATCTTTATAATTTTTTTTAATGCCACAATGGCATTGTTACTTTTCTTTTAAATCATTTCTTGATCAAATGCTGCGTCAACCTAACCTAGGAGGCTCATGAGTATTTTAATTTTGTATGAACATTGTGTGTAAACTGTTAGGTCTTTATACCTCCTGTAGTTCGCTGTGTGGTTGTGGAATGTTTTCTCCACCATCACCAGATAACTATGTCAGTGACTTTCTGTTGGAAAAACATACTATTTATACACACGATGGTAGGCTCATATTTCACAGAATTTTGAACTCTGTTATCACTTGTTGAAACAACTGAAGCACAATTGCATCTTGGGGGACAGATAAACAACAATTAATGTACTCTTAGTTTACAAGTAACATTTCACATGAGGGATATATGATACGAGTTGTAAGATTTAAAAAAAAATTTTTTTTTTTTTTTAAACTTGTGCAGGATATATGCGTGTGCAGAGTACATGTGTGAAAATACAGTAGTTAATGAAGCCTGCATACACAAATCATGAATAGATAATGTCAGCACTTTTTGGTTTGGAAAAAGTGAAAATCATTGTGTTTTTGTTTTTTGTATGTTTTATACGAACATTTCATTTTAAATCATAGGTATATATTTTTTTATTTTAATTTTTTTTTTTTATGTTCTTCTTAGACTATTCAAGTGAGTTACCCAAGTCTGTCAAAAAACATAGAGAAAGTACTTGAACTTGGCTACTAACTACATGTGATGGCACAGAAATTGTAAAAAAAGAAGGATGATGGCTTCCACTCTGAAGGAACATTCCCAAACATGTAAAACATTATACAAACAAACCTAATCAAAGTTTATAAATGCTAGATAAAGTTAAAAAAAAAAAGTAAGATGCACAAGCAAATTTATTTACATACCACAGATATTAGAACTAATGACTAATGAAAAAAAAAACTACCTATCTAGACTTAACAACAAAGAAATAAGTAAATATAATATTTCAAACATGTGCTGGATCTTGTTAGTTTAATAACATACTATGTAGGTGCATTACATAAAACATGTAGTGGTTCTTGGTTGTTGATTACAGTGCTTTTTTTTCAAATACACATTAATTTTGTCATGTTAATCATAAATATTTATGTTCACCATTAATTATTTCGTTCAGCTATAGCAACATAAGGGAGGCATGGTGGTTAAGTGGTTAAGCATTTGACTTCCAGACCCGAATTAGAATCTCAGTGAAGATTGGCATTTTTTAAGACACCCTCTTATGGATACCGGTACCTGATTTTAGCTGGGGAAAGTAAAGTCAGTTGTTTTGTTAGCTACATGACACCCTGCTTGTTAACCATTAGCCAAAGAAACTGATGGCCTTAACATCATCTGCCCTATAGATGCTAAGTTTGAAAAGGGGAACTTTACTTTTATTACAACATAAGGTTATAAGTTGACAGTTACAGATGATGTACCATATGAGCATCATTGTTGTTTACTGGCTTTTGAACATTAGCTTGAAACATTTGCTCTTACTTACATAGAATATTCACTGTTAAAAAATTATGGATATGATAGTGCAGCTAGTTACTCTGCTCAAAATTGAAAAAAATGTTTTGTTGAAATTATAAACATTCGCTATATATAAATGTATAGTTTTCAGTGTTGAGCACACACTTTTTCTTTGGTACTGGGTAACGTACATAACATATATTTTTTTTAAATATTATCTTCTAAAATATATTTTAGATATATTGACCCTTGAAGAAGAGTGGGCCAACTTCAAAGATACCACTATTGGGTGCGCGGAAGAAGTTATCGGAAGGAGGCGAGGTTCATACAAGGAACGGTGGATACAAGACAGAACATGGAAATTGATAGATGAGAGGAAAGAGGCCAAACGTAGACGAGATCAGAAAAATGAAACACAGGATTGCAGCCTAGCGGAAGAAGCCTATAGGGAAGCAGATCTGAAAGTAAAGAGAAGTTGTCGGCGAGATAAATGGGACTGGATTGAACAGAAGGGTCAAGAGGCACAAGCAGCTGGAAGCAGAAATGACACAAAAACCCTCCATCGTATTGTCCGAGATCTCACTGGAGCAAAAAGTGGACATGGGGCACCGATAAAAGACAAGCAAGGCAAAACTTTGTTAACGAAAGAAGAACAGGATGCAAGATGGGTAGAGCACTTTAAAGAGATCCTTAACCAACTGTCGCCAGACCAAACTTACATATTCAAGGACCCCTCTCCAGACAATGATCTCAAGGTCAAGACAGACCCAATAACTGCTAAGGAGGTTACCATGGCCATTGCAGTGTTAAAGAATAACAAAGCACCAGGGCTAGACATGATATCAGCAGAAATGCTAAAATATGGGGGACAGTGCATTGTTAACAGAATGACAGATCTTTTAAATCTCTGTTGGCGAACTTCAAAAGTCCCAGAGGACTGGCAAAAGGGAGTGATTGTAAAGCTTCCAAAAAAGGGCAACTTGGCAGACTGCAACAACTGGAGGGGCATTACTCTCCTCTCTGTCCCGGGCAAAGTTTTCAGCACTGTTTTGTTGAGACGGCTTCAATAGTCTGTAGATGAAAGGCTCAGAGAAGAACAAGCAGGTTTCCGAAGAGGCAGATCATGTACAGAGCAGATTTTCGTTCTACGAAATATCATAGAACAAAGTCTTGAGTACCAACAACGGCTAACGATCAGTTTCGTGGACTTCAAAAAAGCGTTTGATAGTATCCACCGAGAATCACTATGGAAAATAGTTAGAGAATACGGTATCCCAGAAAAATTCGCCCAGATCCTACGACACCTTTACAGTCAATCTAGTTGCTGCATTAAAACAGAAGAGGGAACAACAGAGTTTTTTTACAATCGAGACAGGGGTGCATCTTATCTCCCTTCCTTTTCCTCCTAGCCATCGACTACATAATGAGAAGAGCAATGAACCAGACTGCCTTTGGTATTCCATGGCATGAACAGCTCCGATTGACGGACTTGGACTTTGCTGATGATGTTGCACTACTCGGGGCTACAAATAAATGCATTCAAGAAATGACGGAGAGCCTAGACAGAGAGGCACCCAAAATTGGCCTCCGCATAAACTTGGATAAGACTAAAATTATGCGAGTGGGATATAAGGCAAAGGGTGTCCCCGTCAGACTTGGCGAGTCAAAGCTTGAAGAGCTGGACAAGTTCACGTACCTTGGCAGCATCATAACAAATGATGGAGATGCTTACCATGATGTAGAGTGCCGAATAGGAAAGGCAGGGAGCATTTTCCAAAGGCTGCAGCCTATTTGGACTAGCCAAGCCATTGGACTCGAGACAAAAATACACCTTCTCAACACAATCGTCATTCCAACTGCTACATATGCATGTGAGACGTGGAAATCATCTGTCAAAATTGAGAAAAGACTAAATGTGGCTCAACAGAGATGGCTGAGACGGATTTTGGGAGTCAGTTACACAGATCGGGTCTCAAACAAGGAAATCCTATGCCGAACTGGGAGTCGAACACTTGGTGAGGTTGTGACTGAGCGTCGCATGAGGTTTGCGGGACATGTTCTACGTCAAAATGAATTACGCACACCAAGAGTTGTGATAACATGGAAGCCAAAACAAGGAAAGCGCAAACAGGGACGCCCTCATATTACTTGGCGACACACCTTCATGGAGGACCTCAGGTGGGAGGAGGCTTCAGTGACAGATCTTTATGGAGACAGCTTGCCGCCCAATGCGCCGAACGGCGCGGGAGGACCTAAGTCTAAGTAAGTCTTCTAAAATTAGGCAAGGTCTTGACAATATTTACCTCAGACTCAGCTTTGGGTTTTTGTGCTTGTAAACCCTATTGATTAAAGAGCATCATTCTCTAATTATATTTTACTTGTTTAAATTTATATATTTTATGGTTATTAATTATTCTTTGTATTTTTATTTTTTTTTAAATTTTTGTAAAGTAAGCACTGGTGTTTTTCTAAAAGTATGTTTCACATTTATTTAATTTTAAACAAATTAAGTCATTTACTTAATGTTCAATTATGTTCTAAATGTATGTTTTTAAAATTTCAGTGTTTATATTGCTAACGTTTCACAAACTTGTTACAGGTAGCTTATTTTTGTTTTAGTCATTTTTTCTTTAGAACTACAACATAATCTGATGTTAATTTTAAAAAAAAATATTTGTTTCATGATTGTCAAAACACTTTGCTTTTCAATTTACATACTGCAGGCCCATACTTTGTTTAGATAATTCTGAATTACATTCTATATATAATTTATAGGTTTCTGTATAGGCTATTCAAGCTTTAGTACATGTTAAAATTTCATAAATTTGGTAGCCATTATATTTTTTTTTAAATGTATATATATTTTATGGTACAATAAGTACTTATTGTATTTTTTTAAATATAAGCATCTATATTTTAAAAACTTATTTCTAATTTGCCATTTTAAGCAAATTTGTTATTACAATTAATATTTAAATGAATATGCTTTTACTTATTTCAATGTACATATTGACTACATTCCACCTACTCAATACTTTTTTGGTGACTTTTATTTTTTTATATTTTTTGTACATAATTACAAAAGCTAAGTTTTTTTTGTTGTTGTTTTTATGGTTGTCAAAACTATTTGCTTTAAACATAATTTTTATACAGCAGACTTATACTTTTTGTAGATGATCCTGAATTATGTTCTCTAAACATTTGTTATAGATTTTCATGTTATCATTCACAACTTTTTTGTTGACTCAATGCATTTTCCATAGTATACTATAATATAGGATCAATTTTCAGTTAAAATGTTTGCTACCAGTATTACTTTTCCTTTTTTTAAAAAGTTTTTTAGTGTATTTTAAATTATTTTTAAGAGTTGCTAACATTAACATTTTATGATGCAATAAACTATTAATTTCAACTAGTAAATTGTTTATGTAATTATTTATGTCATTTTATGCCATTTCAGCTAGAGCCCAGTGTCATTTCTTACTGGCCCCATGAAGCAGGGCTAAACCCAGACTCAGCCCTAAGGGCCCCAGTTTGGGCCAACATTCATCCCCCAAATTGGGCCCATGTGTTTAGCCCTTTCTGGCCCCTCAAGCTTTGCCCCATACTGGCCCTATGAAGGCTTCATCTGGGCCCCCTAACTGAACCCAGAGTCGGCCCACTAACTGAACCCAGAGTCAGCCCTAAGGGCCCCTGTTTGGGCCAACGTTCATTCCCCAAATGGGGCCCATGTGTTTAGCCCTTTCTGGCCCCATGAGGGTTTCATCTGGGCCCCCTAACTGAGCCCAGACTTGACCCTTGAGGGCCCTAATTGGGCTTTCATTAATTGTCCCCAAAGGGCCAAGTATCTCTTGCCCTGATTATCTCCGAACCTACGTTGAATTCATCATAGATTGAGTAGGGCCTATATATATTTAGCCTATGTATGAATGTAAGCATATACAGATCTAATCCTTTTTAGTTGTTTCAACTTTTGCCAATATACTTGCCCTTAATAATAATAATTATTATTATTCAATATATTGAGCGCTGTAAACAAACATTTATTGTAGGCGCTGTGGTAACATCATAAACATGAGAGCAAAAATGACAAACTAATCTAAAAAAGTTTTAAACAGATAGGTCTTATCGTAATTATAGAGGCTACCTGGCTGTGTTGTATGCGCTCTGCAAAAAGGGGGGAACAACCTGAATTTGATCTCGTGACTCGGGCCGACGCGATAACCACTCTGCTAGTGAGGTACTTATGACTATAGAAGATTCCATAGTTATGTATTGTTTGTTTCAACCATACTTTAAAGTGGTGACCTGTAAAGGAGACGAATTCAGCATATACCACCACTTCAGTCAAGTACAATTTCTTTCCCTTGTTGACATACCAAACAAATTAATTTATTACCAATAGTTGATTATCTATATGGTTAACTCTTTTAATCGATGCTTGTGTTGTCATGTAGGCCTAAAAGAAATAGGGCATATCGTGGTTATTGTACAAAATTTCAGCTTGATTCCAGATTGGGTGTCGGAGAAATAACGGGTAGGCCTACAACCTTTTACCAGCCAGACAGAATGAATTGAGATTAGGTCTTAAAAAATAGGTTACTAGGAAAGACACAAAGATAACGGCACATTTCTTATCCTATATGCAAGGTAAAAGTGCTCTCCCTTTTCTAGAGAATGAAACGGGTGTTGTTCTACTTTTTGTGCCGACGTTTCGGGTGGGGGGGGCAGTAGATCAAATTCGATTGTCACGGAGGTTTCAGGATACCCCCCCCTCTCCGAAATAAAATATTTTTCAAACTGATCTTTTTACTTATACATACAAGTCGTTGGGTTCCATAAATAAACGAAATCTACAAGAGTTCGAGAAACAAGAAAATATAGACAATATTTTGTGTAAAAAAAAGCCTTCAAGTGTAGTTGTATCAATTAGCCTGGATCAGTCGTAATTTTCGGGGTTCAGCCCCTCCACGCAGAGAGGGGTGCGGTGGAATTTTATTTTAGCTGAGAATTTAATGTTAAACCATCACTTGCCTTAACGCAGCTAAAGGAGGGGGGGGGGAGTTTAAATTCACCCTCTAGGGGATTTTGAGGTTGACCCCCCCCCCCCTTCAATAAAACAAAAAAATAAAGCAAACGAGTCACCAAATTCCACGAGCATAGAGGAAGAAAAAAACTTCCACCAAAAACCCTTCCCGAAAAAAAAATTCTTGCTACGCCCATGATATTTTGCACACACCACAAAGGACAACAAAACAAAGCGATAAAGACGTTTGGGGGCGCAGTCGTCATAATTGAATGCAGGAAGAAACATTTTCTGTCAATTCATTAACATTTTTCGTGAATTTCTACACCACCCTTAGAAAATACATATAATCTTTTGAGTATTCATCGACTTTTCAGCTCCATATTTCAAAGGCTCTCTGATGCTCTTCAGCACGAGCCTTTTTTAAAAATATATATATAATTAATGTAGCCTATCCCTTTTTTGTTGTTGTCGTCAGCACCTCGTACCCTCCTTTGGATGCGGGGGTGCCACAGTTAAAGAAACGCTGCTTTTTTAGTAGTAGAAGGTAGATATCATAGGCCTAAACGTGTGACGTGGCACAGAGCTATTGGTCTCTACTGCCCACAGGTTGCGACGTTGATGGTCAGTGTTCAGGCCTACTATGACCATTGGTCTCGGCCTAAGGCAGCACTAAAACAGCTGAGATAGCCCCTTAAATTCTTATGTCTATACGAATAAGTGTTTCTTCCATCAAGTCATTGGCAGCTTTCTTCTCTATTCAATGATAAAGTATTATCTTGTGTATTCTAACAGCCAAGAAGTTGTAGGACACCCAGTCTACTAGAATTAAGTAATAAAAATTCAAGAAAATTTATTTAATTTTGCCCAAGAACTTTTTTTTTTAAAAGCAATAATGTACATTTAAACTGAAATTATAATATCTACAAGTTTTGTAATGGAATTATAAGATTTAGTTGGAGGCGCAGTGGCTGAGAGGTAAAGCACTTGGTTTATGAACCAGGTGTCAGGGTTCAAATCCTGGAATTTTTAATTTCGGAATCTTTGGGCGCCTCTGAGTCCACCCCAGCTCTAATGGGTACCTGACATTAGTTGGGGGAAAGTAAAGGCGGTTGGCCATTGTGCTGGCCACATGACACCATCGTTAACCATAGGCCACAGAAACAGATGACCTTTACATCATATCTGCCCCATATATCTCAAGGTCTGAAAGGGGAACTTTACCTTTTTCTAAATAAGATTTAGATAATTGTTTGTTGTTCACATCGTCTACGTTATACAAATGGGTACTAGATCTATATATATAGATTATATGTGATGTGCATGAAGTGCAGACATAAATTGGTGACAGATCTGGCTTTACATATTAATGGTAGCCAGAAATGACTTAACTTAATCAGCTCTGACGTCTCAAAGATTTATTAGGCTCTAGTATGATGAAAATAAAATACAAACAAAGTCAGTCTATTTCAATGTCTGTAATGAAGTATGGTATGCAAATAAAAAATGAACGAAAAGTCAAGAATCCTACATTGTAAGCCAACATGAAACCAAGGTATGGACACCATCTAATGAGCTCACTGTACAGCAGTTGTGTAGTTGAGCACTACTTGGTCTCACTATTTATACACTATTTACAACAGTCTAAGCAGCATGCAATAGTTCACAAACTTACAGACACCTTCATAATTTTAGAGCAAAGAAAAACATCTTCATCCATTCTGCACACTTTTGTATTTCTAATAGTGTCAAGTAATCACATGGACATAGGAACATGAGCAGCAGTTATTTATGCAAAGATCTAAAAAGATTCACTTGATTTCATTGTTGAACAAAAGATACATCATAGTTTGAAGTACAATTTAGGAAACTGCTATTTGAATATATTTCCTTGTATACATAAACATATAGCATGAAGGCTAAAAATGGTCATTTCTAGTACAACTTAATATGTCTAACATTATTCAAACTGAAAGCCCTGGTTGTGATTCTTAAATAAATTTCAATACAATGCATTATTCACAAAGAAAAGTATGTACACTAAATACCTTAGTATTGGATAGTGTGTACTAGATTCTCACTGAAATAAGATCACAGCAATCAGACACAATAGAAACAACAGAAGTCAAGAAAATAATAATAGGAAGATAACTGGAGAAAGGATTTACTCAAATATCAATCCGAGGAAGGACATATAATGGAAGAAATTTTTACTACAGCACACACTCTTAACCTGAAAGACGTTAAAAATAAAAAAAAAAGCTTTTTTTAAATAATAAGTCACAACTAACATTCATAAAATTACAATTATTATACAGATACTGTCAGTTCACGGTTCATAACTTTGAGCTCACAGATATGTATCAGTTGAGAATAAGAACAAATATCATTTATTTAACAAAATGGAGAGGCTGTGGGGTCTATTGCTTTGAATAAGTCCTTCACTTGTACGTCAGGTTCAGCAACAGTCAAAGTAGGGGATTCAGGAAGATCAAAGTCTTCTAATGTATCAGGAAGAACAGGGCTAGGAATGTTGCTATTGACTGTGGACACCTTTGGGCGGTTGTAGCTATTGTAGCTACTATTTTGCTCACCCACTTCTTGAATATCATCCCCACCAAGTGGAGAGCTATAGTCCATGCTATTTAATCGCTGCCCTGTGTAACGCTTAACCCTCTTGAACCGAGGGTCATTCCGATAGTCAAATTTGTTAGACTGTTTTTGAGAATCAGTTTCCATATCCTGGACAGAGGGAGATAACCTCTCATCAATGTCCTTATCATTCTTACTGTCAGCACGCCACTGAAAACTTTCACTTTCTTCTTGCCAGTTGCCTGCATCTCTATTTGGAGTAAAGTTATTTCCAGCTGTTTGGAAATCCGCAGCAATTTTAACATTTTCAGTCAATGTTCCTTGTCTTGGGTCATCACTCCTTGGAGAACCTGCTGCTGATGATCGAGGATCTCTATACCGAGGATCTTTTAAGTTTATTTTTTGTTCTCTAGGATCTGTTTTAAGTCGTGGATCAGCTGCACCCCTAGGATCAATGGACCCTCTCTTTAGCCTTGGATCAAGACCTGAAGTATCATTATTTGGAAGGCTATTCTGAAGTCTGTTGATATTGGGTGCAGGTGCTTGGATAGCATTGTTTAATAATCCACCTGTTGGGTTGTTAACAGAGCCACCTATAAAATTATTTAGGACTCCTGTCTGGTTATTCACAGGACCACCAATAACACCCATGTTATTTCCCATTATATTTATTTGTCTTCCAGGAACACCTAACATTGAATTCATGGGGCCACCCATTTGATTACTCATAGGACCACCTACTTGATTATTCACAGAGACACCCATTTGATTACTACTTATAGGACCACCTAACTGGTTATTGATGGAGCCACCTATTTGGTTTACCATCTGCTTGTTGATTGGACCAGACATTTGGTTGTTCATTAAACCCATCATGGCACCACCCATCTGGTTAAATGCTCCTCTCATTGGTCCACCCATTTGCATATTCATCCCTGTCATTTGATTACCCATCATCCCTGCATTGATTCCCATTGGTCCAGCCATAAAACTATTTTCTTGACTATTTTGTCTACTTAATCTAGGATCCATGGTTCCAGAGACCTGCCTTGCTAATCTAGGATCAGCAGAACGTGAAGCAGACTGAAGTTTTTGAAGCCTTGGATCAACAGGTTTTGACCCCTCTCCCTTGGGTGAATCTCCAGCTTTTGTAAGTCTAGGATCAGCAAGGGCTTTCTTAAGTCGTGGATCAGATAGTTTCTGCGTTTTGTCTACATCTGTCGCTGGTTTCTTGGGCTGCTCCTGCATCTGTTTTTCCATGTGTTGCAAATATAATTTAATCCTAGGGTCATTTTTAAACACAGGATCAGAGGTATCCAAATCACTTGGAATTGTGGTGTATGGTTTAGGAAAGTCAATTGAAATTTTGACAACACTGTAAATGAGTGGTTTGGTGGGAATAGCATTAACCACTGGAGGATCAATTGTTAAGGTAGGAAAACTTGGAAGATTGTTTTCTCCATTGGAAGGAGATTTTGAATTGAATCCTGGGGGAGAAGCTGGTGAAAAAGCTGATGAAAACTTGTGCTGCCTGGATTCTTCAGTAGAGAAGCTAAAAGAAGATTATTAAAGATTAGCTTTAGGTAATACCACTAAAATATTACTAATATTATTATATTTGCATTAGTGTTACACATTGACATAACATTATCAACAAAAAATTGATTTATTGAGGGCTAGTTTAAAATTTGTTCTATAAGATGTGGAACTTCCTTAACATGGTTAGAATATGAACATACAGAGACATTTTTTTTTACAGTGTACTAATGATTTTGTATTTTTTTCCTAGATTTTTTTTTACATACATTAATATTTGAAAGCAAAGAGAGAGGGAACACATGATGAACTTGAACAAAAAAAGTTATGTATAGAATCTAAAATTAAAAATAACTGAATAAAAGATCAGCCAATCTTTCAATCAATCTATTAATGTATGCAAATTATTCTTTCAATGATTCGGTAGTTTTTTTCTACTAAGTACTATAAATACCTTGGCTTAATGGACTGAGAAGATACTGGAGTTTGACTGGATATTACTGAAGAGCTGGTCTGATTTTTTATGGCATTTATCATCTGCATGATATCAAAAGCTGGTGCAGCAGCTGTGGTTGGTGTGGTTGTCACAGTATTGGTTGTGTCAGTGGATTGAGATGTAACAGCACTAGCAGCTGATGGCATAGTCTAATGATAATATAGACAATAATGTAACAATCAATAATCAACCATAAGTTAACAGAAGCCAAACCTAAAGTTATAGAATCAATTTTTCGGGGATATAACCAGTAGGGTATACAAGTTTATAAAAACAAAAAGCATCTAGGTAGGGTCTGCAAATGTGTAGGGTTTACAAAATTTATTTTACTCATAAACATGAGCATAACAGAAACTATAAGGTGGTGGTCTTTATACCTCCTATATATAGTTTTCTGTGTGGTTGTGGAATTTACATTAGAAAGCTTTATGAGCAACTCATTAAACCTTTTGAAAACAAATAGTACCGATGTGGCAGAGAATCATTAATATACCAGTTATCTATTGTGAAAAGTAAGTAACTAAGCTAATATGGAGATGCTAGTAATTTCTAAGTAAGTAACTAAGCTAATAGGGAGATACTAGTAATTTCGAAACTTATAGACCACCATCACCAGAAAACTAGGTCAACTTAAGGGTTCGTTTTCAGATTACCAAAAGTATTAGTTGCACTCATTTTTGCATGTTACAAACTATGGGGAAATCTGATTTTCAATAGTGCTTTTAGTTTTATAGAACTTAAGGTGACAGGCAATACAAAGCTAAACATGTTTTTTTCCCTTTAATAGCTAAATGGATTGACATATTACAAATTAATAAGCACTGTTCTTGAATCTCTTAGCAATGAGACAAAGTAATTTACAAGTTATGTCTTAGATGCTCCAATTATTTGTTTAAACTCAAGTTTGCAATGTTTAAAGTACATTTTTATAAAATAGCAGAATGAAAAGAAAGTGTTTTTTTTTAAATAAAGGCTGAAAATTTATATTATAGAAGTAATTTCTTTGAAAAAAATTTCAACAAATTTATCATATTAAAATGAAAGAAGTAAAATATTACGTCATATTTTTTGTGGTCTATAATGTAACTTAAGCCTCATTTACTTGATGATGATTAGATAGCTAAAATGCATATAAAAAATGGTTTATTTTGTTCACTATAATCTTTTAACATTTCAATTACTGAAGAAATGTAAGTAGAAGCGATTAATTAAGTTTATTAGTTTAATGAACTTACCTCTTGATTTAACTTTTTCAAAACATCCAATAACTTAGGTTTCTTCTCATCCTCTGCATCCTCATCACTTGAGTAGGGATCATCATCTAGAGCTACACAACACATAATTTAAAAAATGCACACATAATGCTTCCAAATGAAAAACAATAGGTACTGAAATGGTTATAGCTAATATAAATCAATAGGAAGATAGTATTACCTTTAGCTTTGCTTTCAGCTTCTTCAGATGCTTTCAATGCCTCCTGGCGCTCCCTTTCTTTTTCCCTGATCTGCAGTTGTATCCTTTTAAAAAGTTCCCTTTGTGTTTTAGGCAAGTGAGCTGGAACTTCAATGTTTTCTAGATCTGCAGAATTGTGTTTTTCTTCTTTCACCTCTACAGAAAATAATTTTAAACTGAATAAAGCATTCCAAGTAACAAATACATTATTTAAAATGTACATCAGGAGAAATATCTATTTACATCTCTCTCTATATATATATATTTATCAATGAGACAAAATTTAAGACAATACCTTCTTTTTGATGACCATCTCTTGAACTATCTGAGCTCAGCTCAACACTTTCTTTCTTGATATCAATAGATAGACCATCTTCTTCCTCCTCCTCCTCATCTTCTTTGATCTGCTCTTGTATCTGCCGTCTTATTTTATCCAGTTCATTTAAATCCTTGGTTTCTGCTTCATCAAGATCTCTTTTTATCCTATAGTCTACATCCATCATGCCAATATCACTTCTCTCATCAGATTGAGTAAAGCTATTGTTCATTATGTTCATAGCACTAGGGCCAATATTGGTCAAAGAGTTATCCATGTTATTTGGACCCATGATGCCCATGCTGTTATTAAGACCAATGTTGCCATTGGGACCTATGTTAATATTCATGCCCATACTGCCCGCATTTGAACCCATATTATTCATGAGATTACCCATGTTGCCAATGCCAGCATTAGGATTTATGCCATTCATAGTTGGGCCTAAGCTATTAGCATTATTGGTATTTGTCATCATGTTTATGTTATTAGACATCATATTATTGGAAGGCAAGTTCATATTTGTAGGTCGGATGTTCATCCCCATATTTGCATTATTCATTGCCATGTTCATACTTTGCTGAACTGTAGATCCCATGTTGGCAGGATTAATACCTTTCTGCATAGCAGCTTCCAACATAGCACCTAGCATGTTCAAAACTGGTTGGTTGTTGTTATTCATTTGCTGTGGGCCTAAAAACTGTACAGCAGGGCCACCTGCCCCACCTCGACCTTGCTGATTGTTCATCATCATATTGGGTCTGTTGTTCATCATGGAGTTCCCAGGCCTCATAGGTGCTTGCATAGGAGCTTGTAGCAGACCTGGTCCTACCATGTTATTTTGACTGTTTGACTGCATAGGACGTTGGCCAACATTGTTCATCATGTTCATATTGGGTTGGCTCATAGAGCCACTAACATTATTGTTTGTCATTCCTGGATTAGGTGATGCATTGGTTTCTGTGTAGAAACCCGAGGGTCTGTAAATGAAATATTTGGTTTCTATTATTTAATGCTTAAAGAGATCTCCAATGGTTTTGACAATTTCTTTTATATGTTTTGTTTTACAGATAAGGAATATATTATTATTGTTCATGTAATTTTCAATAATAACTTAGAAAATGATGTTCTTCTGAAGTAGTTTTTCTGCACATCCAAGAGGGTCATTTTCAAAGGATTTATGTGACATCAAAGTTATCTAAACATGTATGTGTATATCTGACCAGGTTGTTAAAGTTAGTCAGACTATCAACTTATTTCTTTTTTTTGGGCGTGCTAAGAGGGGTGTGGGTGAGAATGCTTTTTTCCCCTTGAGCTAGTTATCCTAATATTGAGTAGATCTATACTATTGTAGATTTAAACCTAGATCTCAGTAATACAGACTAGTGTCTATTATATGCTTTGCACCATATATCTATGAAGACGTGTATTAGGAAGGTTCTTGCACAATTAAAAAAGGTATATATATATATTATATGTTAATTTTTACTGCTTTAGAAAAGACACAAACTTCATTTTTAAAAATTCTACTGACATATTATATAACAGAAAACCTTGTAGTAAAAATTAAAATCTCTTATAAGATATAGATCTAGGTCTATGCAGTTTAACCTACATCTAGTAAGCAAGGATAAAAAACTTGTTAAGAAACATTTGATCTGTGTAATTAGAGTAAGGGTAGATCTACAAGCTTGACTAACCATGACAGTTTGTAATTTTCTCGCCTAACCACTCAACTCTATTGCATAACCTGCAAGGAAAAAACTTATGGCCTTTTCATGGCCGAGTACACATAATACAGTAGGCTAGGCCTACAGTGACCTGTTTGTTAAAATCAGTCTATTTACTTTTAGATGGAGAAAGGGGTGTTGATTAAAATGTTAATTTTTTTCTATCAATAGGTTATGCTTTTAGATCTATATGACTGTACCAATGACTATCATAGCCTATGGACTAAGCCGTCACTAGGCCTAACAACCACCATGTAGACTATGATGTAGTCTGGATAAAGAGTTTTTAAATATTTTTTTACAGCACTGGAAATCTGCATACATTTTCTAATATCTTAATATTTTCTGAAATCTTAATGTAGGAAGATTTTCCACTTAAAACATTCTAAAAAAAAACAGCCTCTTATTAAGATACAAGTAAAATGTCTATTTACTTTTATTACCAGTATGAAGAGAAATTGCTGCTCCTCAACAATATAATATCAAATTTTTTTATAATTCAATGGAACACAAAAAATGAAGCTTTACCTGACTGGCTGTGGAGAAGGCTTAGGTGACTGACCAGGAGGTCGGACTTCTATCTCAAAAAGTGATGGAATCTTTTTTACTTCTCGTCTCATTGGTGGAGAACCTAAGAGTGTGAGCAAATTTATTTCAGCGTCAGTTAACATGTTACAAATTATAAAAAGAATAAATTAATAAAAAAACAACAACTTATAATTAGAGAAAGTGGGAAAAAATGAAATGTTACCATGTTCCTTACCAAGCAGGCTAGGTCTGTTGCGACCTTCAAAGTCACGTGATCTATTATATTCATAGTCATAATCTTGATCTTCATCCACATCGATAATCTAAAAATAAAATGTCACAATTTTTTTTGTACCAGTGGTTCTTTGACACTTTATCTTGATTTAAAAACAATGTCTAAATTTTTAGAAATACAAAACTTAAAAGAGAATAACTTTATTTGTTTTTGAAAACAAGGCCATCAGTTGTTTATCAAAAAAATCGAAATTAACAATTCTAATATTGATTCCACTTACATCCTCAGCAGCAACTCTCATTTCCAGAGCTCGTCTGGTATCTTCAGTCAAAGGGTCATGAGAAAATTTACATCTGTCCCCTGAGTAACACTTGGCACCAGTATGATAATATTTACATGGGAAATCTTGTATGAAATATTAAGGACTATTTCGACCATTCATTAACACTGTAAATACTATCAAAATATATTGAATGGCATGTTCAATGAGTTGAACATGTTTGAACTATCTAATGTTAAGATGAAAACATTGTAAAAAGGATATCATGCATGTATGGGCACCTATCTTTATGACAGCCTTTAACAGTGAGATGATATTTACATATTTCCATTTTTTTGGGTTTGTCCACATCATGATTAAATTGACAAATACCACCCTGAAAACAGAAATTATTAAGAAATAATAATGTATAAGAAATTCTAGTTTACAAAATTAATGGTAGTATAAAATTAATATAAAAAAACAACAACAACAACTATGTATCAAGAGCTAAGGTAAAAAACAGAACAAAAAAAAAAAAAAAATTACAGTAAAAGCAACAATAAAACAATAAAAAAAACCTTGGCACATTTTCCTTCCAAATAAAATTTGCACACAGGTCTATCTGACATTGCCATGTCAATCAAGGCTTTCTTCTTCGGTGGACCCTCTGGCTTGTTTTCTGGATTCCTGCTACGTTTTCTGTCACTCCTGTCATAACTTCTGTCATGCTTCCTTTTTTTCAGACTCGTTTTATTGCTGAAAACACCCTGCAGATCAAGTGAAATAGTCCAAAAGTCACTTTTTATATTCAATAAGTGTTTAGAGTCACATTTGTTTTGCTTTTTACAAAAGTATAGTTAGGTGACTTCAAATGACCAAAGTAGAATTTAGAGCTAGGAAAAAATAACAAATTATTAAATGGTTTTAAAAATATATAGTTAATATCTATACTTCTGTATTTTGTAAACTGAACAAACAAAATAAGCTTGCTAGTTATGGACTTGCTTACATGTATGAAAATCTAAAATTATTGAATGCTATCAATTTTAAAGCTATTTTTCTTTTGGTCTACAAATATTTTTTAAAGTCCAGAACTACTTATGAGTTTCCAGAGTCGTATGCTAATAGAAGACCAGAAGACATAATACTACAAAAATGGTGATATAATAGACAAGTGTTTCTCAGCCACTTGTGTTGTCCACCCCCTTCCCCCAAATGCACAAGGAATGTCCACATCCCTTTAGCCCTTAAGGGGATGAAGGGTAAAGGATGGGGGCTGCAAAAAATAAATTCTTCGTGCATAGTAAAAAGGGTACAGGTCAAATAAAGAAGTTGGCAGAATAAGTTTGAGATATAGCACCTGTACATCTAAAATGTGCTTTTGATCATGGTGATATCATCATTTCTTGATGTAGCCTTACTTTGTTCACAAAAAAAAGGACAACAGAATGATGCCATGGTGCTAGCTAGAAGTTCAACTGTTTTGACATTGAAACAAAAAAGAAATGTGTTGGTGGAAACATTTAAATGACTTGTGCTAGAGAACTTTTAGAATTGCAAACCTTTCACAAAATGGTATAAAAGGTCAGAACATTTGGAGAAAAAAAGACCTCTTAATTAATTTTTTTTTATCATTTCATTTTAAAGCATTAGTTATGTCCTTTTTACTGTATACTCATATTTATAACCCTATAACCAAATGAAAATACAACAGAATTGTGGTCCATTGAAAAAAAAAAAGGCCACCTTTTCCTTCTTCTGCATTAGAAGCAACTTGAATACAAGTTTATGAGCTAACTTAATTGTTTACCTCTTTCTCGTCAGCAGCAACTGAAGCATCGATGTAACCCTCTTTCATGTTAGATAATGGCCTGTCGCGAAAGAAATAATTATTTTTTATACTGGTGCTTAATAATGAGTATAAAACCTAGGTATTCACTAATTAACATGTCTCTACTTACTCCTCTTCTGAATCTGTAGAAGGAGATGGACTGTCATAAGGACCAGGAGGACTTTGATGGCTTTTACTTCCACGACTTCCATGTCTACTGGAAGATTTGCTGCTGCGTGAAGTTTTAGATTTGGAGCTTTGGTAACCAGATCCCCAAGTAGGAGCTTGACTACTACTTTGACTATCACTTTTTTCTGATGTATGCTTTTTATGTTTGCGCTAAAAAGGTATTAAAGGTAACATTGTAACAATCCTAATTTAGATGATAAAAATTATATACATCTAATTTAGATTTTTTTTTAAAATGTAATTCTAGATAATTTTGTTTTCATTTAAAACATTTAATGAAAAGTTTAATTTGTTTCCCTTAACAGAAATGTTATTGATTGACAAAGCAAAAAAAAAAGTTTTTATCAACAATCTTACCTTATCATCGGATTCACGTTTCCGCTTGTCTTTATAATTAGACTTTTTTCTATCATGCTTATCAACTCGACGTTCATCTTGACCTACAGAGAATTATTGAAATTCAATTGATCAGTCTAAAATAGAAAACCTGCAAAAGGTTGTTAAATATAATTGACCAGTAAAGCAAATATAAAGCTTTTGACAAGTCTTGTTGAGATCAGTATTTTTGACAAGGTTGGAGGGTATTTAACATCATGGTGGCTAGTAGATAACTAGGGCCATAGTGATCTTATAATGTTGCATAACCAAAAGGTTTCAATACACATCCACTCTTTCAAACTATACTTTTCATTGAAAGTTGGCTCTAGTGTTGAACTGTTATTGTACAAGTACTGAGACTTTCAACAAATTTCAATTTAATATAAGATCATGTTTGTTATTTAGGTCAGCAGAATTCAGGACTAAGCTCTAGGTTCATGTAAGTAGTAAAGATTTCTGTATGTGTCACCTATGATTAAGCAGCAAAAGTCAACGACTGCATATCAATTTTACTTTAATGTGATGTCAGTATCTACTAAAGTTGTTATGCCTATTTAATCAGAATACAGAGACCTGTCTCAGCAGCAATAGAAGTCTGTATTCATTCACCACACCTCATACCTGGATTTTTGACAGTCAATGCTTCTCTATGCCTTACACACTACTGGTACTAATTATGTCAGTTCCAGAATGACTCTTGACTCAGCTCGCTTTCACTGCTCCCCACCCCCACCCTTGAATTTTCAGAACCTCTAAAACAACAGCCTTTAATTGCTCTTTCATGAAATACCCCCCCCCCCCCCCAAATTTCATACACTTTATGTTCATGCAATAAATTTTAGCACTAATCTATTAAGGTCCATTTCATATTTGCACCTGGACTTCAAGCTTAGCATCTGTTCATTGCTTTACCACTCCATCAAACTAGTTCTCCAGCCCTTCCTACCCCAGTCCCTAATATTTTATATTCACACCACATTTGGCTCAGCAGCCATTCAATGCTCAACTACTCATCATTCTGTCAGATAAACAACAGGACTTTTAGCTCTACTCAGTTGCTTTTCAGTTCTCTAGGTCTCTTCCACCAAGCTTTTGATTACACCAGGACTTTAGTCTAATGAATGATTAACCACTCTAATTGCTTGTCACAAGTTTTGTTTGTTTTTCTTTACACCATCTGCTGTAAAACTCTCAAGTTAAGTTTACTTCCCTAAACCCCTTACTACACAAAGGAAAGAGTTCTTAAAATGCAAGTAAGCTACTGGAAACCTGTTTTATTACCAATTACTTTTACTTTGATTAATTAATGTTTTTTTGTTACTTTTTCCACCTGGTAATCACTTAGTGATATGATGAGATGATTTATGTGTCAGTGTGAAAGTTGTTGTTTTTTCAAACAACAAAATGTTTATATTTTAGAGGGAGGGGATTTTGCTCTTTTTTTTAAATTTTAAACACAATAAGTAGGGCAAAGTCATGTTTCATGCTCTTGCAAAAACTTTTAGCATACCTTCATTATCACCTTTACTGTGTTCAATGCTGCTTTTTACATCATCTTTAGCTTCTTCATCATCATCCAGTTCACCGTCTTCTAAAATTTCACCATCTTCAGCCTCACCTTTATCTGAAACTGTCTCTAATTGTGGAACTCTGGAGTCTTTTTTAGCACGTGAAGTTTTCTTGCTACTGCCAGATACTGACAGAGGATCTTCAGAAGAATCTATCACTGCCCCTGGTGCATCTTCTATAATGTTTCTTGATCTCTGATTGCGATGACCCCTCTCCTGATGTTTTCTGGGAGAAGTGTTCCTATCATAAGGCTCACTATTGTGAGAGTCACCAGCAGAGTTTGACTGTCTTCTGGTAAAACTGCCACCAAACCTGCCATCTTCATCAGACCCATGAAGATCTTGCTCACCATCACTGTGGCCGCTAGAACGTCTCCTCCTGTACTCTCGATAGTTGCTGCTGTTAGCAGCATGGTGGTGATGATGGTGGTGTCTGCGGTCTGAACTGTTTCTGTGTTTTTTAGAATCTACATCTCTGCTAGAGTCTTTTTCTGGAACGGATTTTCGTTTCTTATTAGTAGATTTGTGTACACCCTCGCCACTTATCTGACCTTCATCTTCAACTTCCCCATCTACGCCATCATCACTACCATCTGTTACTGTTTTCGGCAAATCCTGATCTGTGTGCTCCCCGTCTTCAGTTGGACATTTAGGGTCAGGTTCTGACATTATCTTCTTTTACTAGCTATCAGATCTACAACGCGACCTGTAGACAAAATAAGCATGTTCGAATTTAATATGTAGCGAACTATTTATTTAAACGCATAAATGTGGTATAAATGAACCAGTGTATCATTTTTTCCCTTTGACACGGTTTTAGGCTTACTTTTCAAGTTATACTATCGCATACACAAATGTGTCGGTAGCTGTGTTTCAAACCTCGTGACTAAGTCCTGAGGAAAAAAAAGAAAGGGGGGGGGGGGTTGATGCGTGGCTCAAAAGCTGTCGCGAGACGTAAACCAAATGTGTTATAGATAACGGCCTTGACTGCGCATATGCCACTTAACAATTGTGGATTATTACTGATAAGGTCTATTTTTAATTTTACAATGTGGACAAATCACCTCTCCGGTAGACTAGACAATTTATGTAGATCTAGGTGTATTTTATTTGTGTAACATTCGATTTTAAGTAAAGGCGAATACCAAATACTTTTGGGTTGGGGGTGTCAAGACGATCACGTGACCTTTATCCATTTTGTAGTCCTTTAAGAAAGATCATGACTAATATGGATTCTTTTATTTATCAAAGAACCATAAATTATGTTATAAAGGTTATTTTAGTTTAATTTTCAACCACAAGTGACAAATTATTTTGTTCCTTTTCATAGAATTGGTCATCCTTGTCTCTTAATCCAAATGGACACTCTGCACAGTATTTCACGAATAAGTCATTTGCTCCTTACCTGAAATCCTATACGAACTTTATATTAGGACCCCCACCTTTTTTTTTAAAAGCTTAAATATTAGATTTTTCTAAACAAATACATGAATTACAACCTAAACTAAGATGTTAGATTACGTTCAAGTTATCTATTGTTAATTAGCTTTAAATTGATACCAGGACATGACTGACATGTGCAACAAACTAGATCTAATTTTGAGAGAACAAAATCTTTCTCTTTAGTGTCCCTTGTATCATACCTAGACAGCGAATGTCAATAAAATGATTGTATTTTCGATCACACGAACCGCGATTTCCTTCTCAATGCGTCTTGACAAAAAAAAAGGGTCTTAGTGCTTCAGTGGTTTATGTGCTACAGGTTTAGGATTGGCCTACGTTTACAGAAGTTCAGAACGGACTGTGAAAGAAGAGAGAGAGAGCGCAGAAAAAAATTCTAGGTCACGGCTAGGAAACTTCGATTTCAGCACAGGCCAGACAGCACAAAGCAAGTGTGCGACTGTGTGTTGCTACACGAGACTAGCGGAGCCCGCTCCTACATTAGACCCGCCTGAGATAATAATAGATTGGACTTGGCGCAAGGCCAAGGACCTTTCTTTTTTTTTTATTTTATTTATCCCAGGCAATGCACAGTATGTTGTCTAAAGACCTGTGTTGAAAATTTTTGTTGATGTCAGGCAGTCAGTTACAATGATAACATACAGAATCTACGTGAAAGCAAATAAATTCAACTTGATTAACAAAATAATTTGGCAAACGTGGTTGGTAGTAGATTAGGAACTATGGTCATGATGTGCACCAAGAATTTGAAGAAACAGACCTATTGGGATATTATTTGCCTGTTTAGTGTAAACAAATGGAACATTTTTCTTTACTTAGGTTAAGATATAGTCTAGATAGAAATTACTTGGCTTTCAAAATAAAAGGGTTACTTTCTCAGAACGCTAAATTGGGCTGACGGGACGAATGTTCATTACCCCTGTACTAAGCTAATAGAAAAGAGTAGCTAATTAATGGAATTAAAACAATAGATCTAACTCGGGTGAACATAAATAACATTACATTACGTTTAAGTAACTTCTGAAGACAACTGGTTAATAGTGTTAAGGGCGAGGAGATCGAAGTCTGCTTAAAATCAATAATGCCATGACAGACAAGATCGATGTCTAGATCTACATGATGTAGACATCTTTCAATTGTTTTACACAGACATGTAGCCTTATACGCAATCTATATTGACTCTTATGACCTCAAAACGTTTGAATGTTTGGTTAGCAAGTTTAAGTTTGTCAAGCGATCCGTCAAAAGTATCTGGGACTTCTGAGCTCAATATTAAAGGCCCGATTTGGAGAAAAACTAAAATGGAATGGAACAAGTGGTTGTCAACGTCAAAAACGCTTACGTCATCGCAATGTACATGACGTCATCAATTTGATTTAAACTAATAACCAATCAATGTGCAAAATAATTCACACTCAATGCATACTCATTCAATTCTCTTGTTGATTAAAAAAGTGGATCAGGTTAATTAAAAAGTCAGTGTCAGCAGCATGAAAACAATACAATAATGATGATGTAGAGATCTAATTGGGTCATTGACACTGATTGAGACCACTCAAGAATGGGCTCGTCCGTATGCCTTAGCTGAACATTTTTACCTCAAAGAAACTTTTTAAAATGTCTATTATATCTACGTATGATGAACATTACAAGTAACTCACAAGTGATAATACCAAAATATATCTAGATCTAAGTTAAAGACATTTGTATAAACATGAACATAACACTGATTGTGCCTCCAAACGTATGGCAAGCTATGCCTTGGTTGCCACTATCCCAACAATGACGACGCAGGCGCTGATCCAACCCAAACCAGTTTTGTTAAAACTCGACAACACGGCGGCCGCGTGACCTACTTTATCATTAGCATAATTTATGTGACACGTCACAACTATGTTTAAGCTAATGGACGTGCTTATTTCAATACATTTATTGACTTATCTAAAAATTGCAATAAAATATGCCACTAAACACGTTTTACCTCAACAAATTAAACAACTTGACTAGTCATACAACAATGATTTTGAAGTCTCTGAACTGCCTTTTTTTCCTTACTCTCACCCCTCCAACTTTTTTTAAGGTTAGCTTTAAAAAAATGCGAGGGTGTGTCTAAAAAGGCTAGTTGAATGGTTTGTGAGAGTTATCTAAGACAAAAACTTCAGATTAGAAGGCACGGGATATCTAAACTCAAAGATTAAGTTTGTTCGAGATTGAAATTTCCTTCGAGTCCACTTTTGTTTCCATGATAAAAAGCAATTTATGATCCTCACAGAACTTAATTCACGATCATGGCGTCAATCTACAGCGTTTCAAGCTTGTCCTTTACTTCAGAGTTAACATTATCACGTGGTTTCAGAGGTTAGTTGATCAACGGAAAACAAGGCATGACTAGGGGTGTCAGCATTACTAACGAGACAAAAATAATTTTTATTTAATGGATTTTTTTATTTTTTTTAGTATAGGACAATGCATTAAAGTAAATCATTTTATAGTAATCATTGAAATATTTTTTTATATAAAAAAAAAGTAATTATGTGTCTTATTAAGATAGGATTTTACCCTAAGCATGAACTGTACCAACATTCAAGTCAAGGATGTTGACGTCAGCTGTAGGCGTTTTCTCCACCCTCTGATATGCGTGCAAACTGCAAAGCATTTAGGCCAATACACAACAATATTTGGTTTACATGAAAAAAAAAATTAAATTAATTAAATGACTATAGTACAGTTGCATGTTTGAAAGAGGAAGCCCCATTGTAAATAAAAATCTATATCTAAAAGTAAATTAAATAAAAATAAATTGTATAATGTTTTATAGTAAACTAAATAAAAGGAAAAGTTACAATAATAGCAAGGTAATAATAATAGAGTTGCTTAAAAAATCTACTAGCAGGTTGACGGAATATTAGAAAGACGCGCGCATGTCAGTCGCAATAATGTAGATTTATTTACATCCTGATCTAAATAACGGTTAGGGTGGCCAGACTGCCGACAAAACGAGGATATATAATAAGGCCTGCGTCCGGCAGGCAATGGCCTACAATGAGAGAAAATGGAAACAACAGGCATAGCGCCATTAAAAGATGAACATAACATAATACATAATGATAATGAAACTAAAGCAAACATCCTAAACAAATACTTTGCATCAGCATTCTCAGCCCCAGGAGACAAAGACATATTTCTTAATTTGAACCAAGTAGACAACATAGAAGATTTAGTAGTACAAGAAAATGGAATTAAAAAACTATTAGCCAACACCAAACCAAATAAAGCGTCTGGACCTGATGGTATTCCAGCTAGATTACTCAAAGAACTAAGCAATGAGCTAGCCCCAGTGTTCAAAATACTCTTTCAAGCATCGCTTAACCAGGGCAGAGTACCAAAGGACTGGAAAGAAGCTAATGTCACCCCCCTATTTAAAAAAGGAGAAAAATCTGATCCAGGAAACTACAGACCAGTATCACTTACCAGCATCACATGTAAAATACTAGAACACATAATATGTAGCAATATCATAAACCACTTAGACAAACATAATGTCCTCACCCCATACCAACATGGCTTTAGGAAATATAGATCATGTGAAACACAACTAATAGGACTAATTGATGATTTTTCAAAAGGTTTAGATAATAGTGAACAAATAGATGCTATCTTACTAGATTTTTCCAAGGCTTTTGACAAAGTTCACCACCATAGTTTGCTTAAGAAATTAAAATATTTCGGCATTAACGGTCCACTGCATCAGTGGATTAAAGATTTTCTGATAGGGAGAGAACAAACTGTAATAATAAATGGCTCTAAATCAACACCAATAACAGTAAACTCAGGTGTACCTCAAGGAACAGTTTTGGGTCCACTACTATTTTTAATTTACATAAATGATTTACCAAATTGCATTAGTTCAGGAACAAAAGTCAGATTATTTGCAGACGATTGCATAATATATAGAACAATAAAAACAAAACAAGACACAGATATTTTACAAAGAGAATTAGATGAATTACAGAAATGGGAATCAAATTGGAGCATGTCTTTCCACCCAGAAAAATGTCAGTTGTTAAGAGTAACAAAAAAACTAAAACAAATTAATTCCACTTATCTTATTCATGGCAAACCAGTAACACAGACTAAAAACTCAAAATACCTAGGTGTTATAATAAATGAAAAACTGTCATGGAATCCACATATTGATGAAACTATAAAAAAATCCAACAAAGCATTAGGGTTTATTAAAAGAAATTTCTATAAATCAAATAAGAACATAAAACTAAAATGTTATTTAACCTTGGTTAGGCCAATAATAGAATATGCATCCACCGTGTGGGACCCCTCAACTCAAGAAAACATTAAGAAACTGGAACAAACACAAAATAGAGCAGTGAGATTCATAACAAACGAATATTCACATTTGACTAGGGTAACACCATTAGTAAAATCACTAAATTTAGAAAGCCTTCAGGACAGAAGACTCAAAAGTAAAGTAGCAATTATACATAAAACACTGAACCATAATCTTCAAATACAAAAACAAAATTTAATAAAATACTCTGAAAGACACAAAAATAAAGGCACATTCCTCGTCCCATATGCTAGGACAAATTTGTACAAATACTCCTTCTTCCCTAGTGCTATTAGAGCATGGAATGGGTTGCCTGAGCTAGCCAGAAAAACCAGTGACTTGGCAGAATTTAAGTCATTGGTTAATATGCATGACTAAATGCATGACGCGTAGGACGTAATCATCTTCTTTTTTGAAGTAACGTCTGTATTATATAAGATAAGAAGATAAGACAATGTCGATCCAGCTTTCACTTTGTTGCTATATGTATTATGTATCAATAAGAACCCAATCTTTCAAATTTAATTGTTTTCTTATAATATTATAAACATCAGAATGATTAGCAGTTGTTCGTAGATTCGAAGCTGTTAAAAAAAACCTTTTTATTCCTTATAGTTATGGTAATCTGTGTTGTTTTTTTCAACACACAATGGACAAAGTGTTCAAAACTATACAATGATGGAGAGATATATCCTTCTCATAAAATACAATCTGAGTCTGAACCAAATATCGTGCAGCCCCCCCACCCCCTTATTTTTTATGCTCACACACTTTCAAGGAAATAGAAAATACACTCAAAACTTTATAGAAAAGAGGAATAAATATAATAATTAATATAGCCTTTTATTAGATCTTGTATATATAGTACATACATTACTTTAAAAAAGAAGATGATTTAAATGCATTCCTCAACCCAGCAAGATACATCTATAAGTGCTTGTATGTTATGTTTTTTTTTTAAAAAACAACAGGTCTCAAACATAGGTAATTAGACTAGATCAATATAAATATGTTCTTAATAAGTTAAAAATCCATACAATTTTGCATGAATTTTACAGTATACGGTAAGCAGGAATATTTTAACCAGTAAGCTGTCTCGTGTGGACCGTGTGGTAAATTTTTTGCGTTCGGGACAGTCATTACGATATGGTTCCGAGTTTACTAGCGAAGCAATATAGATATAATTTTACTATATCTCTTTTGTCTAATATATAATATCATTATTATTGAATTATAAAGGGACGTTACTGTGTATATTTTATTTTTCTTATTTATTAAATTTAAGGTACGGTTACTTCCCTTAGACACGACAGTAGGAGCACTAACGAGTTACAGTTGAATACTATCGCAGTTATGCAGATTGCCTAAATCAAGACTATAAATTATAAATATATATATATATATATATATATATATATATATATATATATATATATATATATATATATATATATAAATAAAAGAACGTGTTACAAAATTTAAATACCCCATCGGAATTACCGAGTCGACTAACTTATGTAAAGAGTTTCTATGGTCGAACCAAAAGGCAGGCGATCCAAAGGCAGACTCCGCATGCGATGGATTGATGATGTGGAGGCAGATCTGCAACAGCTTGGGGTTAGGACATGGAGATGAAAGGCCCAGGAGAGATCTGAATGGAAGGATGTTTTGAAGCAGGCCAGGGTCCTCCATGGGCTGTAGCGCCACTGGGATGGATGGATGTCTATGGTAAAAAAAAACAAAAAACTAGTAGGCTACCGATATTGACATTAAATATTTACAGGATGAAATTATTTACAAAAGCCAAGATTGCAACATATATGCAATAGCTTAGGGTCCACATCCGCTAGCCCCCCCCCCCCCCATACACTCCCAGTGATAGTTTCAGTCATTTTGCTTAAAAAGCAAAGAAAATGTACTTTTTTTTTAGAGTACAGTAATTTGGGCCCAGGGGCACCCCTTCTGCAAAAAATCCTGCGGGCGTCCATGATAGGCAGCCATCACAGGTTATGTTTTAATTTACTCTTTTAGTTCTATCAAAATAATATAATAAACTGATTAAGATTGAGATTGCAGTGTAGAATTATTATTTTTTTTTTACAAAATGAGATTTCCTATTTCCTACAGCCTATTTACATGTAGAAATGCATAAGCCCTATTATATACGTTCAGTTTTATGTATATCACTTGCAATCAAGTCGTGGGCCGAAGCGAATGGCAATGCCCGGGTCGGTTTTGACACCCTGCTTGAGCCCCATATCTCAAATAGCTTCATCATTATCAAACTCCATTTCTCAAATAGCTTAGAAATATCAAGCTTATATCAGGTCTTAATAGCGATTCTTAACGACTTTGGAATAAAATATGCACATATTAAATGTAAACTGTAGCGGGACCACGCCCACCGGTCTAGGGCGAAACGGGTGGATAAGGGAGTGTGAAGCCGACATTTTGTTTTGCAAGTGACATATTTTTTAATTAGTTTTTTTTTTCAACCGACTTAGGTTTCTCATGTAAGAAGGGTCCCGAGCGCAGTATGCCTAGCCCGCTACAATAAACATTGGCTGAATAACCTGATGATCTTACGATACATATGCCTCAAATGTCTCTCCCCAGCTGACACTGTCCGAACTTCATTAACCACCTTTGCCAGCTGATTTCTTCAATGCCCTAAAGGGTAAACTGAAGCACGAGTTGGTTTTATAGCGCTTCTGAAAAAAAAAAAAAAGAGGGGGGGGGGGGTACACCTGTTATGCGTCCCTCCTTTAAGCTCGCCAAAAAAAAAAAGATATAATTTTTTGGCATAAGTCACCCCAAACACAAACACGTGATATGTCCTATCCAGCGCGCAGTCCTCGAATAGGTAGTGTTTCTACACTGATTGCACCGATTTCCAACAGAACTTGGTTATTTGAAAGGTAGTATTGCCACTCAGCAGAGCCCTTAGGGGGTGGCGAGTGGGGTAACCGCCTCAGGCCCCGCGCCTTAGGGGGCCCGAGTTTAAAGAGAATCTTATGTCATTGTCAGCCCATCGCACAAATATTCGTGGTCCCAGGGCCGGCATTACAAATTGCGGGGCCCTTCTTCTATATATATATATATATATTTACAATGACAACTATTACTATTAATTACATTAGAAGTAACTCAAACGCAATAGGCGCCAGTGGGTTCATTAAAGTGACGTCAATCGTACACTACACTAAATATGTTAACTCTTAAGTCCTACATTTTTAAAAGCATGCGACAAGAGCCACAACTGATAGTGATATGCTAAATGAAAATTGCGGGGCCCATGCCAGGGCTCAATTTGGAGCAATCAGCTAACTCAGCTTGTCCACCACTTCAGTCAAGTAAGGTTTCTTTCCCTTGTTCGAGATACCAAACAAAATAATTAATTACCAATAGTTAATTAACTAATTGGTAATTTTTTAAATTAATTCTTGTGTTGTCAGGTAAAAGAAATAATTGTGTAAAATATCAGCTTGATCGGAGATTGGGTGTCAGAGAAATAACGTGTATAAACTTTTTACCAGACAAAGTGAGTTGATATAAGCTTTGTAAAAATATTTCTAATCACACAGATCCAGACCAATCATGCATAAAAACATGACTGTCCCAAACAATTACACTTAATATGAGCTTTGTTTTTTTTTTTTGTTTTGAACTATTTTTGTAACTGTTTTTCTTGCTATACATAATTATATTACCGTATTTGCAAATTTATGTTAGTATTACAAATTAAAAAACGTTTCCTGAATGTGTTATAAACTTATTAATAACTTACCTCCCTTATTAAATAGTCTCCTCTACTTTTACCTATTAATACTAGATAGTTTTAAAACTGCTTGTATTGTTAATTGTAAAATTAAATGTTCTGACAAAAAAAGAAAACTTGCCGTTGCATCAGAACTTTAAAAGTATCATAATATCAGATTTTTATTATATTTTCTAGTTTTTGAGTTCTAATATCAGATTTTTATTATATTTTCTAGTTTAAGTTCTAAACGAAATAGAGGGACAGACAGATCACACAAAACTAATAGCAGCAATTACTTTCCGGATACCGCTAAAAATGCTTCAGTTATTGCTAGATTCAACGCGGGAATTAGAGATAATTAAAAACTCATTAAAGTAGTCATAGGCAAATAACAACCAAATTTTTTTCCATTTGAACTGGCTCTAATTCTAAAAATCTCATGGCAGGACAAAGTAATCAACAGTATTTTCACCATCATCAGTCTTTGTTGACTTAGTCATGTTTGTTGTATATAGAAAAAAATCTATCAAAAACCATTGGCCAACACAAAAAAAAACTGTTCCCCAGCTTCAATGTATTAATGCAATCAGACAAGATTGAAGAACTGACTTAAACATAACTCGCTAATCAAATTATTTACAGGAATGAATTGAATGTACACGAGAACTAATTACAAAACAAAAGTAGTTAAAAATAAAACTTTAATGTCAAACTTTTAAAAAAAAGTATGTAGCGAATTTTTTTTTAGCAATAGTTGAGCTGTTCTATAACTGGTAAGCCAGACAACACAAGCAAAGACAGAAAATTTACATTAAAATGATTATTCCAACTCTTTTAATTTTGTAAGTAGATAAATTAAATATTTTCAAGTTCATAATTTTTTTTTTATAAACTAATCATACACATTGATTATGAATAATAATTTGATATAGATTTTTAAAAAATTGTTTTAATATGACATCAATATTTACTGTCAACCCTGAGGAAAAATCAGGAGCTAGTGACCCTTGGGCAGTTTGCAGCACACAATGCTACACCCTGGCAAAGCATGTGATGCAGCTGACTCCAAACTGTAACAGAACTTGTTGATCCATCAACTGCATTGGGAGGGGGAACGGCTGCGTGGGCAACATTGTTCAGACCATAGCTAATGCCCAGGCATTCATCTCATTGCTATGAAATGATTCATTCTTACCATAGAATTTACTGTCTACAAAATATCATCATCCTTAGAGTTACTACTTGGTGTTGCATATGCCTGGCCTAGATACATACAAATCAGGAGGACCAAGATAGTTTTTTTGTCATTTCTGCAAGTTTTATAATAATACACAGAACACTTATTAAGGAGGATTAAATAAAATCCTTGATAAAAGATAGGCTTAAAAAAGAATACACAGATGGATCACATAGAAGAATTGAATACAGAAGATAATATGTATAGATATTTAGTATACCTTTAAATACACATTCAAATATGCAAACAATGGATTTTTAGATAGATTTTTGAAAAAGAAGGCTAATATTAATTAGTTATGAATTTATATATGTACATCAGCATTTTTATTAATTTTTAAAAAAATTTATGTCTTTTAAATTTTAGCAAATAATGTCCTAAAGGGAGAGAACCAGTGTCTAAAACTAGCAATGAAAATAACTTTCTTATGAAACATGTAGTTGATACAGGACCCACAGTGTCCTGGTAGTTCATATGCATTAGACCTAAAATCAAATACTAAGATACTGTAGCCCTCCTGGGGTATAGTAATTGCAATATACCAGGAAAATGGAGAGTGTTCTGATAAAGATAAGATGTAGATGATACATACAGATAGTGTGGATCTGCTGGTGGAATATTAATTGAATATATTGCCAATTTATTGTAGGCTCTTTGTGCTGGAGTATTGATACATACCAACCACTACAAGATAAGACAAGTATGGGCCTATCTGTAGAAAATAGAGATCAAATATACGAGGCCCAAGACTTTGTTTGATAGATTTGGGACTGAAGTAGCTCAGCTAGTGGGGTAAAGCAGCACAAATATTTACTCACAATTAAGAATACAAAATGGGAAAAGCAAAAGTACAGTCTTGGACGACCACTGGTCAGGCATACTTAATGAAACAAGTAAAAGGCAACTTTATCCTTAGCTACCAGTATTTATTGCCAAAGTAAAAAAGAAACATGGATGCTGTTGTTCCGAGATGTCATTTAAACTGACCAAAAAAAAAAGAATAGTTCAAAGTTCAAAGCAACAAAATGTTTATAATAGAAAATGTTTATGTACAAAAAATATACACATATAAAAGAAGAGAAAAATGTGAAGTAAGAATGACTAACTGATTAGGTGGAGATCATTGTGCAATGATTGGCTTTAGGAAACTGTTTCACTTACATAACAAGGGAGTAAATAGTAATCCTTGTCTGGATTCTTTTTCACCTCAGAATAGGTCATCATGTAGGAACATAAGTTCTAACAAGTTTCAAAAAGTCTTTTAAAACAGGAAAAAAATTGACTTTAATTCATTACATTAAAAAAAAAAATTGAAAACTTGATTGGTTATTTCCAAATACCTTAACAGCCTAAAACACAAAAATGCTAATATGGTTGAAGTATTGTGACAAAGAAAGTACTACTCTTAAGATATTGAAATGAATATGAATGTAAATAGAAAGAAATTATTACAGATTTGCAATCAGTTTACTAGGAGTGTGGGTCTAAGAAAAAGAAGCCATCTTTATACAAATGCATGTCTATAGGTCAGAATAACTCTACTACTAAACTACTAACATAAGATTCAATTCAAGCAATGAGTTGTAAAATATTACATATGAAAATAATATTTCTAGATAAGGTCCTGTGAAAACACTTCCATGCTAATAAAAACAAAGGCACATCATTAGTTTTCTTTTGTTTTTTTTTACACATTTCTCTTATATAGTTCTTTTTTTTTTTTTTTTTCAAATAGAGCCATATAAAAATATTTTGTTTAAGTTTCTTTTTTTTATGCAAAGTTTATCTAATCACCTAACAATGAATGAAATATTCAAAAATATCATAGCACTATAAATGTAGCTATCCAATAATAAAAGATTTGATTGAATCAGATACCATATGAAATCTATTCCCTCTCACAAGAAAATACAAACATACCACACAAAAAAAAAAAAAGCTGTCATAAAAAAATTCGTTACAATACAGAAAAAGTAATAATTTATACTCAAATATACAAAAAAAACTTTACAAATATGACAAAGGAAAAAAAATTGTTTATAACTGATGTTAATATTTACTAACTATTCATTACAAAAATAACCAATGCAATAATTATATAGTACAAAATAAACGTTTATGACCTACACAGATGACACAAAGTTAGGATATGAGTTATTCTATTCAGTCTTGACATTTGTTTAAACAGTGTACTACTACTTTTATCTGTGAGCACATCTGTACTAGAGAGGGAGAGAGAGAGGGCCACCAGATTATGCTCTGAAAACAAACATTGAATACACTTAATAGTTAAGCACTAGGACAAATAAACATCAGAGAAATTGAAACAAATACATAAAAATAAAAGGTAGATTTGTCAATAAATAAAAGCTGGTTATGGTACCATGTTTGATTTTTGAAAAATCATATTTAAATTACAATTAAGGATAAGCTCTGCAATAAGTTTGTTACAAAATGTGAGCTTACACTGTGTCTCTGATTGCACAACATAACACCATCGAGAACACCATGCCCAGTATCTGGAAATAAAAGAATGACACTGATATAAAGTACTCAGTAAAACATTACCTATTAAATGGTTGAGAAGTGGACTTAGCGTTATCAGATGCTTAAGTTACAAGACCATGCCATTTAATTAGGCAGCTACAAACAGTTTTCCAATTAGCTATTCCATATCATTTGTACAAAAAATAATTAATTAAGAAATGTAAACAATGCTCTGCATAACAGATTTGTGGACTATTGTAAACAGGACCAATGAGAGATCAAAATAATTGATTTGGTTTATCTTTGTTTGTGATTTGGGCTGAGGTGGCTGAGTGGTCAAGTGTTTGGGTTCTAATCTAAGGAGTTTGAATCTCAATGAAGGCTGTGATTTTGAACTTCAGGATTTGAGGCTGGCCATGTCTACCCAAATCTAATCGATACTTATATGTTAACCCACAGCTATAGAATCAGATGAACTTTCAATCATATGCCCATATAGATTGCAAGGTCTGAAAGGGATACCTGCTTATAATTGTTATTCTTTCAA
Source organism: Biomphalaria pfeifferi (assembly GCA_030265305.1). Classification (NCBI taxonomy): domain Eukaryota; kingdom Metazoa; phylum Mollusca; class Gastropoda; family Planorbidae; genus Biomphalaria; species Biomphalaria pfeifferi. The sequence goes on from JASAOG010000072.1 coordinate 899,507, forward strand.
TCCTGTTTTTGGGATTTCACTAAAACCCTCTTTCTTCAAAACAACCCTTTCCAACATTTAATTATTAGCATATTAATTAGTAGTGGTGTACTGAATGTTGAACAAGCAATAGAAAATAAGATTTTTTAAAACAAAGCTTATCTAAGGTAAAGAACTGCTAATTAATACCATTTATCTGAAAATGGCAGGGTTTAGCTCCCTTTCTGCATTATAAAACAAAATTAATTAATTAGTACTGATTGGTTAATTTTTTTTTATTGATTCATGTATTATCATCATCGACTATGAATAAATATTCAAAATTTCAACTTACCCGAATGGAAAGTGGGACAAAAACTTGTCAAAACATAATAAGGGGAATAAATCCATATATATATATATATATCAATATCTATCATTAAGTATAATTTATTCCTCTAATTTTGATATCAAACAAAATAATCAATCCCCAATATTTAATTAACTAACTGGTTATTTTTTTTTTATTATTGATTCATGTCTTGTCAGGTTCAATGAATAACTGTGAGGTTTCAACTTGATCAGAGGATGAGAAATGGGGGGGGGGGGGGGTTCAAACTTTTTAACAGGCAGACAGAGTGAGTTAATATCAGCTTTGTAATTAAAAGACACTATACCCATCAGCTTTGTAATTAAAAGACACCATACCCCATCTATTTATCTTTAAGGTAATTTTAATGCTCTTTCTCCTCAGCTCCTTTTTTTTAAAACACCAGTAATGTTTTTAAACGTACTTACCAAAACCACTGCAATACCAATAGCCACTCCAGCAATGATGATTAGCTTACTTTCAGCCCAGTTGTAAAGAGCTGTAGTGCATGGCTGAGGAAAAGGAAATTAAGATGCTTACACTATTAATCTGTTTCTCTTTTAAAAATGAAATTTTGTAATGATTCACTTAGGCGTAATATAAAAGAAGTGTAGACCAAATTGAGCATTTACATTCTGGTGAGATGTGGAAAGAAAGACATACTAAGTGAAAGCCAATACTGTCAATTCTAAAGAAAAAATTGGTAGTTTAAGTTACAGGTCAAGTTGATATGACAAGGCAGTGAAAGGTTGACTACAAAAATCCTTTTTTTTTTAAATTTTTAAGTGAAAAATGGAAGAAAATAGAAGAAACCAGGCCAGTGTTAAAAGAATGAATAAGAGATAACACTAACATGAATGCATTTTGTGCAGCTGAGAATCATGTGTAGAATAAACTTATTTTGTTCATTTACATGTTTGATACAAATTTGGTGGCTTCTGCCACTTTGTCCAACACTTTCCATGACATCATACAAATAGAGAAGAAAAAAGGTTCACAGTAAATTCACTTTACACAGGATTCTTGACTTACATTATTGGATACTATGACAATACACAGGCTTAGCTAAGATTTAACACTATCATAGCAATAGGCAGACCTGTCTAGAGTCACAAAGTAGTACTAGCTTTTCTCGAGAGATCTTGGCCAAGGACTAACCCTAACCCACAAATCTATTCAACAAATGAAGACTCAGCGCTGAATATTTTTTCTTGAGTTTAGTACTAAGTAAATAATTCAAAGTACAAGTCACTTATACAATGACTTGAAATAAAACATAGTAAGGCAGTGTTTCTCACATTCCTGGGTGGCGACTCCCTAGATAACAATATTTTCGTTCGAGCCCCCTTTAGAAGCTGGAGCCTAGAGGCTTCCACAGTGAGGTCCAATAAGTTTTTAATAATGTAATAAAAAAATAAACTTAGTCACAATTTTTATGTTTTATTTTTCATTTATATTCATGAAAGTTCACTAAACGTTTTTTTTTGCTGTTTTTTTTTTTTAGAAATTGTATTGCCTCATACTTTTAAAGCATTGCAAAAAGTTCTTCCTGGAGATAGAATTGAAGATGCGACAGGTTTCCGCTCAAGTCGGCAAGGGATCTGAACCTTTTTTTTTTTGCAGCCCCCCTCCCCCATGTTCTTAGTCGATTGTTGGCATGTAGCTCTAAACAGCTAGTACAACTGAACCGATAAAGGCCTTTTATATTTTTTAACAAATAAACTTTAAATAACTTGAACAAACTTCTTTGTGTACAAAAACTCAATATAACTGTTATTATTCATTATTTAACTTGAGATAATATATAGTTCTAATAGTAATGAAATAAACTAATATTTAAACAAAATCTAGCTCACATAAAAAAAAAACACAACAAAAAAAGTCTTTACTCTTTCATGTCTTAAAATCGTCTACCATAGCTTTGCAGACAATCAAAAACAAATTACATGAAGGGATACAATCACCATCAGATGATGTTGTATTTAAAGACTCCCAATCCACTCTTCAAGCACTTAAGAGCAGCACCTAAAAAAGCCCAAGAGAGTTGACAACACTAATAGTGATAATACACCAGATGATGACAAAATTAAACATCAACATCACATTACAGTGGATCCCTGGACACATTGGCATCATGGGAAATGAAAGGGCAGATAAGCTTTCAAAGGCAGGATCATCTATGGAACAACCAGATAGACTTGTTAACTAACTCACCCTAAGGTCAATGTTAATCAACAACCACAAAGAGGAGTGGCTCAACCACAGGAAACACAGGCAGAGCCATGTACAAAGAAATGAACATGCCTAACAAACTGGACAGTATTAACTTCCTCCCCTGCAAAGAGCAATCTACAATCTTCCAACTAAGGACAGGACACACACCACGGTTAAATTACCATCTCAATAAAATAGATCCCACACAACTACCCCTTTGTAGACACTGTGCCCACCCTTATGAAACTGTAAACCATATGCTATTTGAATGCAACTTCCTAATCCACCTTAGGCAGACCCTACTTCCACTACAGCCCAACATAACCAACCCCTGTACGGCAGTGCTGAACAACTGAAGAAAACAGCACACCACTTTTCCTATGCACAGTCTGCAAAAGAGCTGACAGCTCAGCAGCAAAAAAATAAACATATGTTCTATTAAAAAAATATTACCTTCAAGAAATCAGTAGTACTACATAAATCCACTGGCTTATTATCTACAGTTTCAGGGACAGAGTAATCTGCCAAACCTTTCTTGTAGCCACAACATTGGAACTGTAAACACAATTTAGTAGGCCTGTTAATAAATGATATGCAATGTTTACCTTGGTGTAATAATCTCGATGACAGCTTTTGGGAACCTTTGGTACATCTGTGTAGTCCAAGTCCCCCTTATTGTAACCACAGCAATCAAACTGAAAGCGAGAAACTTATATGAAGTCTATAGATAAAAGCCTGAAGCAAAAAAAAAAAGCAGTCGAACCCTGTTTAATTCTGGGCCTTCTTAAGAACTTAATGAAACATGAAAAAGTTAATTTCCCCTCAATCTTGAATTTTTCTGAAAGAATTTTTTAAAATGGATTGGGCCCTCTTATTGAGTTGAGCCTATTTAGCAGACGTATAGCAATAATTATATAAGCCAAGCAAAAGAAAATTTTTAAAAATATTACAAATCTCTACTGAACTGCATTCATTTTTTTTAAAAAAGAAACCATCAGTTCTATATTAAAAATTAGTTTAAAATTATTTTTTGTTAAGGTTCAAAGAAGTATACAATAAATGTAACCTTGGTGCTACCACTATTGATTGATTAGGCAAATGTTGGAAACAATGTTAAAAAAAACAACAATTTAATGCAATGGATCTTTAATTTCATGTCTTATACTTGATATTTTTCACAGCTTAAAACAGCATATTAATGAATGGGGTTAGCTATATAGGTCTCATTGAAATGCCACAGTACTTTAAATAATTGTACAGTATTTCTGAATTCAACAACATGATAACAGTTTTAACCTTGGTTAGGCCAATAATAGAATATGCCTCCTCTGTTTGGGACCCCTCATCTCAAGAAAACATTAAGAAACTGGAGCAGACACAAAATAGAGCAGTGAGATTCATAACAAACAAATATTCACATTTGACTAGAGTAACACCTTCAGTAAAATCACTAAATTTAGAAAGCCTTCAGGACAGAAGACTCAAAAGTAAAGTAGCAATTATACATAAAACACTGAACCATAATCTTCAAATACAAAAACAAAATTTAATTAAATACTCAGAAAGACACAAAGATAAAGGCACATTCCTCATCCCATATGCTAGGACAAATTTGTACAAATACTCCTTCTTCTTTAATGCTATTAGAGCATGGAATGGGTTGCCTGAGTTAGCCAGGAAAATTTAAGTTATTGGTTAATATGCATGACTGAATGCATAACGAGTAGGACATAATCATCTTCTTTTTTGAAGTAACGTCTGTATTATATAAGATAAGATAAGAAGATAAGATGACGTTAAAAATCAGAAGAAATGGCAAAAAGATTCAAATTTACTCAATTTAAAAGAAAATATAAAGATAATTGCATGATTGGTGTGTATATTGATGGCTTAAGATGTATAAATAATTTATATTCATGTTTAAGATGGAATCAGCTGATAAAATCTTACTGTGGTAAGAGGGTAAAAATTGTATTTCCAAAGAAATGACAAAAAAATTCAAATTTACTCAATTTAAAAGAAAATACAAAGATAATTGCATGATTGGTGTGTATATTGATGGCTTAAGATGTACAAATAATATATATTCATGTTTAAGATGGAAGCCGCTGATAAAGTCTTACAGTGAATATTATGGTTTGTGTTTGTTTTTTTTACTTCAATCTTATTCATGTTTGGTTAATGATCTAAAATTAGTTTCTGTATAGAAACCTCTTGGGTTATAGTTTAGAATTCCTTCCATTGCCAGTTTAGCATTTATTGTATTTATTGTATACTACTTGTTAGGTAGAGACTGACAAAGCACAAGATAAATTTATACCAGAGCAAAGAGCAAGTCTGAGAAAATTTAAGTGTTTTTGTTAGCTGTCAGTTAACAGATATCTGTCAAATAGCTTCATACTCTAGTAACAGTTTAAAGCTCATTTCCTCTAGCAGTTAAATCAATCCATTTACTTTTACCCCTATTGAGCCCACTGATCAATCTATGTAGGTGAAAATGTAGATGTAGATAATTTTCTTGGAGCATACTCAGTGCGCTACGGTCGTGTGAATATCGTGTGAATATTGTGAATCAGTGGAGGAGGAGGGGGTATCTCCATGCTGCCTTTTCAAAAGCAATAAAAAAAATATAAGAGTATGAATTCACGATTGAGATCTCAAGACTCCATGATTGAAGTCCAACACACTAACCATTGAACTTTATAAGTACTTATACAAATAAAAGATTTTATGGTTATCTTTTGTTAGTTTAAAATTTTTAGCTGACGATCTAATTCTATACACAAGGTTTATCTCACCTTGGCTAGAAGTGTCTCTGTTAAAAAAATAATTAATTATGACTGATCAAATAATTGTTGTTTTATTTTTCATCAATTCATGTGTGGTCATTCACAATGATAATTGTACAAAGCTACAACTTGATCCGAGAATAGAAAGTAGAAGAAATAATGTGTACAAGATTTGTACCAAAGTTAACATAAGCTTTCTTTGTAAAAAAAAAAAAAAAAAAAGTTAAATACATTTTTTAAAAGAATTATTTTTGACAAATTTAAAAAAATTTACACATCTGAAAAGAAATTTTTCTGTATGATTAAAATCTTTTGTTTTCAGAATTAAAAAAATATATTAAAAGATTTATTTCTGTTTTGGTTCCAGAATCCAAAGGTTATCTATACAAGATTCTTGAGGTAGTTTTACCAGCTAGAACTCTGCGCAGTGATACAATTTTAGTTTCTATAAAAACTTAGCCTTGTCAACTTGTTGTATGTATTGTAAGAGGTTTAATAAAAATTTGTTACAATTTTATATAGATTACATCAACTTATATCTTTAGATTTTTTAAAATATTTTTTTAAAGGAATTACTTAAAATATAAAAATTAAACTTTGTATCTAGAGAATTCAAATTTTTGTTTTCACCACTTCACAGGTAAAAGGAATTCTTTTAGGAAAGATAATTTAACTGAATTTCAGTCTAGTTATCCTACTTGTAGTTCCATTTCCAGGACCCTAAGCAATATACAGTGAATGTAAGAGAAGTCCACTAGACAGATTAGAGCCTATGACTTTGTAACTATATGACTAACATTTCTGGTCAGCTCTTTTACTAGTGACAATCTAATTTTATAATTTTATACTTACATCAGTCTGAATGTAGTCCATGTATCGTCTTTTATTTTCATCTTTATAATATTGGTTAACACCATCCTCCAGAAATTTTTCAAGGGTTTCTTTTACCTAAAAATAAATTTTAAAAACAAAATGATTTGGTACATCTAATAAATGGTTCTAACAATTGTTATTACCACTTTCAAAAGGGGATTGTCAAATCTTCTTCGTTCTCATTTTTTTTTTATGTTGGAGAGTTCAGATGACTAGACCAATGTATGAGATGAACTGCGCAGTGATTTCCAAACCAGAGAGCTCTTATATAGTTTTCTTTCTATTGAGGTATTTTGGGGACAATGTCTTTTATGGGCCTCTTGGTAAAGAGAGCAGTTTTGGAGGACATGGTCGGCATTTTTTGGTGACACTCCACATGGGCAGATTTCACTGGTTCCAATTTTGAGCTTCCAGTACATATGTTGTCTCATTCTGTTGAGTCGGGTCCTGAGTAGAAAGATTAGACGTTGATCTTGTTTGGATGAGAGCTTGTCCATTTCATTTATTTTATTTAATATTAGTTTCTTCATTGATTATCAAATGGATTCTTGTTTATCAAAGTAAAATGCACAATCTAACTTTATCCTTTATGTTATGTCTATGGGACAGATGACGTAAGCTGGTAAAGCACTTGGAATCTAAACTGAGGGCTGCAAGTTTGATTGGAAATTACTGGGATTTTCAGATTTTGGAGCCTTGTAATATCTCTGAGACTACTGAACTCTAATTGCTACATGATGATTTTTGTGGAAAGTTAAGATGCTTGGTCTTTGTTCTGGCCACATAATACCCTTGTTAGGTGGCAGCTTTAGAAATCAGAAATAACTTAAATGTTTATATTCCAATTCAATTAAATTCTTATTAATTTTATCATTTTGATCATAATTCACTAACACAAGGACAGTTATTCAAAAACAAAACTATGAGGACTTTTAGGTGAATCTGCATATATATCAGCTTAAAAGAAGGATAATTAAATAGAGAACCTCCTAATACTTCATCCACAATAGTAAACTTTATATGAAGATAGATTCTGTAGCAACTTACAATAAATTTGCATAACCAACTATAAGGAATACAGATCACATTCAGGAAAGGAATATAGCATATTGTATAGGAATGCACGCTAGTGTGTGCATTTAAAGTCTCAGGTTCAATTTAAATATGTTACTTTAAAAGGTGCTAGGCTGGTTGTCACACTGAGTGACCTTAAATGGTTAAACAAAAACTGATGTAACTCAGAAGATAAAAAGTGATGATAAGTGAAACTTTCATATTTGAATACAATGTGCAATAAAAAGTGTCTGCAATGGAGCATAGTGCCTGAGTAGTAAAGTGCTTGGCTTCCAAACCCAGGTGTCTCAGGTTTGAATCACTGTGAAGACTGGGATTTTGAATTTTGAGATTTTAAGACACCCCTGAGTCCACTTACATAATATATATATACATCTTCTGCCCTCTAGATCGAAGGGTCTTTAAGGGGGTACTTTACTTTTTTTTTTATATCATCTCCAAGAAGGTCTACAACAATTCAATGCATTAAAAATGTATTTATTGAAAGAACTGATGAATTGAATTAAATTGGAAGGAAATCTAGTACATCTTTCACTAAGCCACTTGACACTTGCAAAAAGCTAAGTGAGTTTTTGGTTATGGAAGTTTCCATTTTATGTAACATTACAAATATATTAATTTAAGTCACACCAACTGCACAAGCCAAAACTAGATCTATCTTTTTATATATTTGTTACATTATGTAAGGGGGAAAAGACGCTAATAGGTTTGTGCAAAATGTCCGTCTGTTACACTCAGATCTCAGAAACTAGAAGAAAAAAACAAAATTTTTACAACGCCAAATGAGTTTTTATAACATTATTACTCTTGACAATCAAGAAAATCATGTCTTGAATATTCCTTGCAAATAGGTGGATCAGATATGGATCTGACAGTGTGATAACACAAACTCTCTTTATAATCTTTTTTTAAATGTTTTGGAGCTACTTTCTTTATCACTTTACAGACAATTTTTTCTCATAATGTTAATCTTTCATCATAAAATTATAATTTGTAAGACTTAAAATTTAACTGCATAAAAATAATCATTCCAATGATAGTTGTATTTAAAATACTATGGCTGCCTGGTCGTGGGGTTTGCGCGCTGGATTGTCGTTTGGATTTATCGATGGTCCCGGGTTCAAACCCTGCCCGCTGCCATCCCCCGTCGTCCTGCGGGAGGTTTGGAATAGGAAGTAAACTATCTTCAACTCTGAAGGAACATCCGAAATATGTAAAACATTTTACAAACATTTTAACATTTTTACTAATATTAAAATTATAATAATATAGAAAACATAAAACAGGCCAATAAATATTAAAATAGAAAATGGTGGTCTATTGCCTGTATACTTACTTGATCCTTAGCAACAGCAGCCCAGATTCCACAACCAAGGAGAACAGCGAAAATGATGAAAAGGCAGATGAAAAACTATGGATAAAAATGGATTAAAAAACTTGATTATTTTATTACACATAAAAAATAATTAATTAAAATAATACATAATGAAATGAAAAGAAAAGGTGGTAAAATATATAATAATTAAGTATTACTTCATCTGAGCAACATCAAATAATATTAAAAAGACAAAAGAAAACATCAACTTTTTTGATGTTCTTATATTTTTGTTGGAGAGTTAAGATCAAATGAGCAGTAGTTTCTAGATCAGACACATCTCCATACGATTTTAAACAATGTATTTAATATAGTTCATCCATCATGGTTTGATGATGGCCAATTTGTCATCCAGAGTGCTGAGGGCTTTGCACTGGGGTTTTGTGCCTCCTCATGTGGCTGGTGAGACCTATGTGAGCTTGGAATGATTGGCTGCACACTGGGCAGGTTATTCAAGCTGGAAATAAGTGTCACTGGCCTTCCTTTTTTTCTCTGGTGCTTTTCTTCTGCCAGCGCTGTTCTCTTTTACTCAGCAATTTGTGTACCAGTTTTCACAGCGCGACACCATGATGCTCTGTCAGGAGTCGTTTAGGGATGCCGTGGTCTTCTATTCTGCAGCTGGAACTGCATCAGGATTGTGTCGATTTGCAGGCCCGCTCTACGAAGGACTTCAGTATCTGGTATTTTTTCTTGCCATTTAACATTTAGTATTCTTCTTAGACATGTCAGGTGGAAATGGCTGAGTTTTTTTCATGTCAACGTTTCAAAGGTATAGAGCAATGTAGGGAGGATGACAGCTCGATAGACACCATAGCTTTGTGTTTGTGGTGCAATATATTTAATAATTAGTACTTATTAACTCTTATTTCCTAATATGATTATTTCAATCTGTAAAGAACAAAAAATATATTTGTAAACTTCCTTTTATTCTTGCTTTTAACTAGAAGAATTAACCATCATTTTTTCAAGGAAACAATCTAAATATATTGTTAGGTTCAAGAAAAACTTACTGAGGCAAGCATGCACTGACTCTCTCTGATGGCACCACAACATCCCAAAAAGCCGACTACCATGATGACAAAGCCGACAGATATTAGAATATAAGCAGCTGTATGAAAGTAATTTATATGGGAGTCCTTCAAATAGGAAGCAGCATTTTCGTCCACTCTGAGCCATATTCCAACACCAAGAATGGCACAGCCCAACAACTGGATTGGAAAACAAAAATGTACAATTAGACTACAACCTAGAACTAAGAAGTGCATTCGGAAATGTGAAAGTAATTTAACTCGAAATAAAATGTATGTAGGTGTAGATCTAAATTTAGATATCAAAAAGATCTCAATTTAGTTCACAGCCAATAAGTCTGATTTGTAATATCTAGATCTAAATATGGACAAAAAAAAATACAGTATGTAGTAGACTGGATTAAGAGGATATTTCTTATAAAAAAAAAGTTCCTTTTTTTTTTGCCTTTATTTTATTTTGTAATTCAGTCAAATAAATTAAATAAATAATGATTTAATGTTTTGCAGTTTAAATTCCTCATTTTTTATTCATTATTCTTGGTGTTTTTAAAGCATCTTTCAACCCTTGACTGAATCTTATCTTATTATTTACAAACGTTTTTTAAAAAATAATTGTTCTTTGTATTTCACAGTGTGAACTAAGACAAAATCATCTCAGGCAAAAGTCCTGGATAGTAACTCTGCTGATGTGCGGCAGGTCCGTATTAGACTTGAAAAGGCCTAAACTACTAGAAATATGGGGCCCTTTTAGCGCCTTATTAAGTCCAGATATTATGTCAGTGCTAAATATTTCTTGAGGCTTTAAGCTTGTGCTGCCTATAAATAAATCCGGCTCTGCGTATTGGACGCACGTTAGTTCACCTTATATGTTCATTATTGAACTTGATGCTCCTCAGAAAGTCTAGATGGAAATCAGTCTGGAACAATCGAAAAGAATATGAGATACAGTTTCTTCATGTTAAATAGCGGCTTTAAAACTCCACTAGTCATTGTTGCTTCTTTCTTACACATCCAAACATAGTGCTGTCTAGAATCTTAAGCATTTGTTTACATCTAAGCGGATTCAGTTTCTGATTTTGGTTGCATACCGGCTGCGATTCACCAACAGTTGAAGATTTGAAGCTACCTATTGTTATTTACATATTTGCATTTATTTATTCTCTCCAGCCCCAAGAAACGGTAATGTTTATTTCTCTTTTGTTTCTGATAAGCAGGTGACCCAACAATTTAATCATCTCCTTATCTAATACAAACGTTAGTTCAAAAGAGAAGAAGATTACATGCATCTAGTCTAGCACCGTCAATGTCATTTTAGTTGAATAGTAAGTGAATACCTACTCGTGTATTAATGTACCCCTGATGCATTAATTGAACAAGTAATTGAGACTTCTGTCTAGACTCGATATACATACAATACATAAAAAAACAAAAGAAGGCAGATCTAGTTCTCCATCGTACTCATACATTTAGATGACAAGGCATGGCTACTTGAATTTGTGAAATATAGCTTTTTTTTTTTTAAACAAAGCTTATACCAACTCTTTCTGTCTTTCTGGTATGATTGTGCGTTTTTTCCCCTAATATAAACAACATAATGTGCTATCGACTGTACTTCTTAAATGCACTAGTTAGTTCTTCGCTCGATATCTAGAGAAGGAAATTTTCATGCTATTAGGTAGCTGGACGTCAACATCAACCAAACAAATAATAATTGATATTAAGATTTCATCCCAAACGACAGAGCGACCAAACAAGAATACAAGTTGACAACAAAGCTTATAAAAATATGAAACAAATAATTTACAAAAGTATGAAATTGTCAAGCTTCGTTTGTTTTGTTTTTTTTTAAGCCTGGTACAGACCGCATGTTTGAAATCAGCACGACATAATATTCCCTTTACAGGATATACATCTCGGAAAGGTCGACAAAAAATGTTAAAGGGGGAGGGGAGACTGGGGGAATTCAATTAAACACAGTCTATACCTACAAACTTTTTTTTTACCTGCGAATTTCACCATACCTGAGATTGTTGTCTCAGCGGGTGGGTACACGGGAGGCCACGGTGGAGGCAGGAGAGAACTGCACGTGCCAGGAAGGATGCCAAATATTGGAAGACATAAATATTTGGCACAAAAGGCACTGGCAAATCATCATCTTCAAATGTGAACTAATAAGTCATATTCGAGAGCCTGACCTAGCCGATATGCATATTTTTTTTTGGGTGCGTCTGTATATCTATTTAGACGTAGTACGTATACAGACAATTAATGTTGAGGTACAGTTCTTTTGATATGACGGCAAGTCAATGTGTGATTACATTTTGGTATGTTGGTAATCGTTCACTAGTGTGTGAATGCTGGTACGCGCCTGTGTTGATGGTGTAAATTTAGTAAATATGATGGTAGATATAGGGAAAAAAAGCTTGGTATGCCTGTGGCGGTGGTTAATGCTCATGATGGTAAATAATGAAAAACCTGTGTTTATGTTGATGGATTTTGTGTGAGTGCTGGTATGAGTTACTACATCGGTCACCGATGTGTGCACTAACATTCAGGTGAATGAAACTGTGTCTCAAAAAAAAAAAGTACTGTCATACCGTATCATGTAATAAACCGCCATAGCATGTAATAAGGCGCATTGTTTGTTGCTAATAACAACGGAAGTTGTTCTGACATTATTAAATGTATACAACTTTCAAAACGTTCCTAAAAAGAGTGAGTCACGAGTGTCGCTAATTATCGATAACTCTTTACCCCCTTTAAATACTGGTATTAAATAGTCACAACAGCATATTAAAATGATTGGTGCTGTTAATGCCACGGGGGGAAAAAGTATTCAGGTGAAACATTCCCAAAGGGGGTCAATAGCGACGTTAAGGTTAAACCGCGTGTGTGTATTTCAGAATTAAGCGGGGCGGGCATCCGTAGAATTTCTTGAACTGCCACTTTGAAGCAAAGATTCCCAACTAAAATGAGCTCACTAGGGTTAAGCCGCAGAGATGGAGCTGAGTAATTTTGGAAGTTGCTTTAAAAAATGATAAGTAGAAACGTTGAAAGAGAGAGAGAGAGAGAGAGAGAGAGAGAAGAGAGAGGGGGGGGGGGGAGAGAAGTGGGGGAGGGCGTGAGGAAGGTAAAAACAAGTATTTACGAAGAGTTCCAAAAGATGTGTCTAAAGATGGCACGTCTAGTTAAATCTAGGTATATAACAAAAACATTAAGAAGTTTTTTTTTAAAGAAGGAAATTTGGAGGGGGCGGAGAATGGAATCCATTTATTTCCAAAGAAGAAACAAAAAAAATGGAAAGGGAAAATGAAGAGGAACACAAATGTGTTTGTGTATAAGATAAAACTCTTAGATCCATGTTTCTATGAATAGGTTTAAAGGACAGAAAACAAAAAGTATTTTTTTTAAAGATGATAATGACCATATTTTAGCATTCATTGCCGTCAGGTCCTAACAATTGTGGGGCCCTATGCGAAACCCAGTCTGGATAGAGGGATAAGCATAATGTCAAAATTAAGTTTTTTTTAATTAGAAAATTCATTTGTCTTTGCAATAAATTTTTATTAAATGAAAGCTGACAATGCAGTTTTTTTATCGCGCGTTGGATTGACATTTCAAAATGACAATTTAGTCTATTTTTCAGGGGATTTCCAGGACATTGTTTTGTGTATATTTTGCAATTACATGAAATTTCCAGGAGCCCTTTTAAATTCAGGAAGCCGCGGAAACCCTATAATTATATATGTTATAATGTTTTAATTTAATAATTTATAATTTATATAATATAATTATATATTTATGCCTAGAAATAGCGCGGGACCTATGAAAGTGCGGGGCCACATACGTTGCAGTGGCCTAAGTCTGGCCCTGATTGCCGTCTAGATCTAGCAGGATTCTATTATTTGAAACTGGCATAAGGTTGGCTTTTAAATATCATTCTTTTTAAAGTTAGATCTTAATGTTTTCATTCTGTCTCGTTCACTGCTTTCACTTAACGTTGTTAATTATTTTTAATTAAACACTAGCTAGTTACATTCTGATGTATTTAATTTTAATTGCTTTCAAGAATCAAACATCAGCAAAAGGAAACAATTATAATCCAGTAAGGATATAGCAAGTTTATGGTCACTTCTGTAAATCCGAAGTCAAGTGTTTTAATTTTCTTTAAAGTATTATTATGTTTTAAAACGAAATAGATTTTTATATCATCAAAACAAATTTCCACTTAGGATCCAATACTGCAGTTTTAATGTTCGTTAACTCTTTCTCTCCGTAATTATTTTACCACATTCTGGTGGAATAAACGTTGGTATCGTCAGTTAGGAGAGAAAGGGTTAAAGAGAGTTTTTGTTTTGTTTGCAGTATCAGAAGATGGCGTTTCAGTAGCTAATGTACGTGTTCACATAAATACAACGAATGGAAGGAATTTGTACTGGGCGTAAAGTGAATTGTGTGATGCTTTTTAGTTTCCAGATACTTTCCAGTTCTTCAAGAGCACCGTAACTGGTTGTTCTTATTCTCCTTTGCGAAATGTTTAAAAGTAGCAACAGGAATTTAAAGAGTATAAGAGGAATTAAAAAAAAAAAGTTTAAACGTGAAGACATTTAGCACGTATTTTCTAATTTTTAAATTTTTTTTTTTAACTTGAGAAGCTTAAAGATATATAGAAAGAGATTGCCCTGTCTGTTACTTCAGACTTTCTAACAGTTTCAATTTTATCACTATTTCAAACAAGGAAAATATAAAAAATAGTTTAAACAGAATAAAAAAAAACCCATTACATTGAGTAAAAGGGGAACACCAATATTTTAAGCGTTATATCCCCCTTTCCATTTAAAACAAAATTAATTGGTTATTTTTTAAATATTATTATTGATTCCTGTGTTGTCATCGACAATGAATAATTGAGCACAATTTCAACTTGATCCGGAATGGAAAGTGGGAGGATAAAAGTGTAAAAGAATCCACCCTGACAGACAGATGCAGTGCATTAATATAAGCCCTGTAATTAAGAAAAAAACGAACACATTCTCTGCTTTTTTTTAACTTTAGAAGCTTATGCATATATAGATGTTGTCCCTTCTGTTACATCGGATCTGCTAACATTGCGATTTCTTTATCTGCACTTTAAAAAATATTTCAGATGGGAAAAAAAATTTTGTTTTTTGTTTTGTTTTCTAGTTCATTCATATGTTTTTAAAATAACAGCATCAAAACCATTCGAATGGTTTTTCTATAAACTATTAAAATTACCCCTCCCCCCGGTCCCAAATCCTTATATGGACCAAGTGGCTGTGTGTGAAGACCCTCCCACCTACATGTGCTGTGTTTAGTCGTTGTTGTTTTTTAAACCAACACTTTGTGAATGTGAGAGAGCGTGTTTATTTTGTCTATACACTACCCTGACTACACTCACAACAGGTATGCTGAAGGAGCTCGCGTGTGATACGCTGATGAGTTGAAGGGCCCGCGTGAGTATGATGTAACAGATGTGTAGTGAAATGACTTCCGTTTGTTCCTGCAGTCAGGCGTGCTACAGCAGAGGCTCTCTTTTGAGAATCGGGAACCAGTCATGCATTTTGAATGGAAGCAGACAACCTTTGTAGCATAGATAACAGACAACTTCAGGAAGTCTCTCTGGCAAATTTACATTTCATTATAACGCAGACCCACCCTCAAAAAAAAAAAAAAAAAAAGGAAATCTAATCTAATCATTTAAAAATCAAAATTCTTTTCCTGTACGAACAAAGCAATTAGCTTTGATAAGTTACTGGCTAGTAAATGAGGCTATGGGCTCATGTAACATTAACTGCCTATCATTAGAGTCACTACCAGATTTCAGTAATTTAACTATGTCATCACTAGTAGGTCATATATTGGCTCGTTGGGAAAAACAAAAACCTTAATTGAAGGCAATGTTACCAAAATAATAGTCCTTCTGTTTCCCCAAAGATGTTTTTATTATCTTCGTCCTTCTTCTTGGTAAACATAAACACATTGTAATCTTCTTAGCCTGCGTTCATGCTAATGCTAAAGAACTTTATTTCAACGTAGAGTTTAGGTCTATGACTAGCCCTCAGTCTCCCCATTGAACACGTTATAAGACGAACATAAAAAGCAAAGGTCATATTCCTATGGCCTACGTTAACGAGCGGTGTCGTGGCCAACACAACGACCACCCGCCATTACTTTCCTAACTAATGTCAGATACCCGTCAGAGCTCAGGGGTGACCTAAACACCCTAAGTGCGAAGCAGTACGAAACCCACAGTCTTCATTGAGATTCAGCCACCAAGCCCCAAAGGCTAACATAAGATGTAAAAATATAACTTTTGAAAATAATAACCCTTTTATTTATCCTACGAATCATTTTTTTTTTTAATTTTTTTTTTTTTTGCGAATGTGCACAGAAGGTAAACAAAAATGAAATGAATTGAGGCATTGTACGGGTGCATGAAAACCACTGGCATTTATGATAAAAGAGGTTAATCTTACAGCTGATACAGTCAATACCTTAATTGACAGTTTTCTATACGAAATGATCACAACACTATAGCATTAGACCAGATGATATTGTGTGAGTGTAACTATCGCTTTTCCTTACATTCCAAAAGGTAAAGTTTAAAAAAAAACAACTGATATTGTTTAGTTTCGTTAGTATTTTAGCACCGTTGAAGTGAATCTTTGGCGCACACCTTACAGGGAAGCTGATCAAAGAACACAACGTTACTGATGCGTGAAATGTACACGATGAACCAGACCAAATGCCTCGCTGTACAATACCGTTACACCAGAAGGCAAGGTCCAAGGCATATTCAGTTCTAGGAAATAAATTGTCAGTTAAAGCCAGTGAAAGGAAAAGCAACCTTGATGATCTAAATTCTAAAACAATGGAACCCACAACCACTGTCTAAAAACTAGACTACAATTTTTTTTTGTACAAAGTCTAAAGTATAAAGATTAAGGAGTTTAGTTAATTTAAGTCGTCATTGTCACATTGTAAGGTCTATATTTTAAGAAGATTTAATTGTCAAAAATATTTAGTTGCTCAGAAGATAATTCTGAGCATAAATGCAGTTGACATCATTTGCAGTGTATCTTCGGTATTTTGGGGGAGCTATAATGCTATGAAACACTAACATATAGATCTAGATCTCAATTCCCTTTTTCACGTAAATGTCCCATCATTATAGTCTGGTATTTAATTTTAAACTAAATACACATACTGAAGAAAAACTATTTTGTTGTAATTAGGGCGCCACACAAGACAAAAATAAATTCTATCATCCACTACAAGTCTTGCAGATTGTCATGTCTCGATCGTTCGCTCAGTCAGTGAACTTCACGTCCAAAAATTAAAACAAAAAAGTTCATTGGCCCAACGACACGTTTTTTTATGTGCCGCACTGAGAACTAAAAAGACTACAAAACCAAATCAAAGCCACTCAGGTAGGATGGAGCCAGGACGGAAATAGGACGTAATTAGACTCGAGACTCTAAACTAGACCAGCGATCTATTGACTCGAAGGAAATAAACCCGCACAGAGACTTGGCCAAGGCAGGGATGCTAATAAACAAATTAATAGTTTACAGATAGTAATTCCACAGGGCCGTCTGGGAAAATCACATTAAGTAATTGGCTGGACATTGCCGCCAGTTCGACCATCATCTCATCACTAGCTTTACGTGGCCACGTTGTGCAGGGATTCCAAAAATACTGCTAGTGAGCCATATTTTGTTTGACTTGTTTGTACTCACGTATACGCGTGTTAGCCAGAAAACGACACTGCGGACATGTTTTAGCGTTGTAGACTGTGTTATAGTAAGAGGCAATATGTTTTAAAGTGAAACAGAGTCTATGTAATCAAAACACATTCCCACTTAAGGATTGACAGAGAGGTCTCAGTTTTTCTATATAGATCTCATTTTATATGTTTAAAGCGATGACAGATTAAATCCACGAAGAACAGCGGTTCAAAATATGTGAACGAGCGAGTGAATAGAAAAAGATTCTGAAAAGATTGATGTTGACTTCAGAGTTATAGTAGTGGAAATAGAAACAAAAAATCTGATAATAGTATACGCCCTTCTTCATTTCCCTCTTTTTTTAAAAATAAAAGTACATTACAGTAGCATAGTTCTCTAAATAACTTCATTTTGACCGGTCCCTTCAATCTTGTGCATGTCAACCCTGCAAATTAATCTGATTCAGTATCTGGCGACTTCTGGACTATGCAAGGAGAAGTAGTCTGCTCATAAAATTTTTTAATGGCGACGACCATCCTGAAATGACGGACGATAATCGGCCCTTAGTTGCCAGCCTTTAATTGATGCAGACGGCGGGACATCCGGCAAAGCATCTGACGAAGGAATCGGAATCCCGGACTTATTGGAACCGACCCATAGTCGCACTCTATAAAGAAGGCTTTGTAAGTTATTACAGCCATTGCCAATGTGTTATTTTTTAAATTTTACAATGGCTATTTACGTTTCTATGTGCAGGTTATACTTTCTAAGTCTCTTCATCTGTACAGCAAAACAAAAAAGAAAAAAAAAGGTTTGGTACTTTTTTGTTTGTTTGTTGGTACTCACGTGTTTTTGAAATGTTTCCCGGATATTTTTTTCCCGTTGAATTTATTACCAACTTGAAAAGAACTAATTAAGGACAAGTGAGGCGAAATGTCAACCAATGAATCATAGAGTCACTTAAGTCAAATGACTTGTCTATTTTAAGACAGCACTTTACAACCAAGTGATAAGATACCGAGAATCACTATGGAAAATAGAGAATACGGCATCCCAGAAAAATTCGTCCAGGTCCTACGATACCTTTACAGTCAGTCTAGTTGCTGCACTAAAACAGAAGAGGGAACAACAGAGTTTTTTACCATCGAGACAGGTGTGAGACAGGGGTGCATCTTATTTTCCTGCCTTTTCCTCCTAGCCATCGACTACATAATGAGAAGAGTAATGAACCAGACTGCCTTTTGTATTCCATGGCGTGAACAACTCCGATTGACGGACTTGGACTTTGCTGATGATGTTGCACTACTCGAGGCTACAAATAAATACATTCAAGAAATGACGGAGAGCCTAGACAGAGAGGCACCCAAAATTGGCCTCCGCATAAACTTGGATAAGACTAAAATTATGCGAGTGGGATATAAGGCAAAGGGTGCCCCCGTCAGACTTGGGAGTGAAAGCTTAAAGAGCAGGACAAGTTCACGTACCTTGGCAGCATCATAACCAATGATGGAGATGCCTACCATGATGTAGTGTGCCGAATAGGAAAGGCAGGGAGCATTTTTCAAAGGCTGCGGCCTATTTGGACTAGCCAAGCCATTGGACTTGAGACAAAAATACACCTTCTCAACACAAAAATCACCATTCCAACTGCTACATATGCATGTGAGACATGGAAGTCATCTGTCAAAATTGAGAAAAGACTAAATGTGGCTCAACAAAAATGGCTGAGACGGATTTGGGAGTCAGTTACACAGATCGGGTTTCAAACAAGGAAATTCTATGCCGAACTGGGAGTCGAACACTAAGTGAGGTTGTGACAGAGCGTCGCATGAAGTTTGCGAGACATGTTCTACGACAAGATACCAATAGGTTAGAATTAAATTTTACCTTCTGCCCCATTTTCCGATGATTTTTTTTAATGGTTGGGGGGGGGGCGGTGGAGTGGGACACCATTCACTATTGCTATACATTATTTTATAACAACTAAATTCATTTCTTTCAAATGAAAATTTTGATCATTTCTGCAAATTCTTCGAGAGTACATCTATGTCCAGCTACAAACAAAGAGTACAATGAACGAAGATCCTTTCGAAGGGACTCAGGCACTCAAAGTGAAGACAC
Organism: Biomphalaria pfeifferi; assembly: GCA_030265305.1. Taxonomy (NCBI): domain Eukaryota; kingdom Metazoa; phylum Mollusca; class Gastropoda; family Planorbidae; genus Biomphalaria; species Biomphalaria pfeifferi. Next base: position 919,057 of record JASAOG010000072.1, read on the forward strand.
CATGTCCTCATTTGTTCCATGTGTTAATAAGTTCAAAACATCGCCAACCTACATAGCACTTGTTTTCTCATCGACTTGAGTTACAATTCAATACCCCCTGCCTTTTCCCACCAGGTTCTTCCGATATAAAAAAATAGGAGATGCATATTGAATACATAATAACACAAGTTGAAGATGCATTGATTATATGTAGCAAAACCGACTGAAGGCCTCTAGCACTTTAAGTGATCTAATTAGTCACCAAAATTATTTTTTTCTTAACGGTAATCCCTCAGCGATGCTAAAAGGACATCAACAACATAATCAATATTATGCCGAACTATCAGGAAAAAATGATCATGTCATTATTTTATTTTGCTCCTGCTGTTTTTCAATGCCAATCGCCTGATTCTCTACACATTCTTCACGTACCTTAGTCTATTTTTATATTTATATACATATATAAAAACAAAATTAATTAATTACGACTAATTAATTAACAAATTGGTTGATTCTTTAATTATAATTGATTCATGTGTTGTTATCAAGTACAGAAGTGGTCGAAAATTTATTGCAAAAATCGAAACATACAAATCAAAACAAAACAAAAAATAACAAGGTTACAAAGACAGTTTGTGTGGAAACACAATCTCAAAATCGGCCCCGGAAGTGGTCCACCCAGGCATGCTTCAAAATTTTCAGAAAGAACATCCAAATGAAATTATATCAAAGACAAAAATGAGAGATAAGAATGGAGAAAAAAGGTTGACAAATCCTGTGTAGTGCCCCAACGGTCCAGCAGATCAAAGGATAGGTGCAAGTGAATGCAAAGTTAGATGTGAACCTGGCCTAACTAGTTCCCCTTTCAGACCTTGTGGTCTATAGGGTAGATGATGTAAAGTTCATTTGTTTTGGTGGCCTACGGTTAACGAGGGTGTCATGTAGCCAGCACACCGACCAACAGCCTTTTACTTTTTCTCAACTAATGTCAGGTACCCATTAGAGCTGGGTGGACTCAGAGGGGCCCAAGGATTCCGAAGTTGAAAATCCCAGTCTTCACCAGGATTCGAACCCGGGATCCCCGGTTCAGAAGCCAAGCGCTTTCCCGCTCAGCTACCGCGCCTCTCATGGCCTAACTGAAGTCTTATAATTGATTTAAGTTCAGGAATATAAACATTTACAAGATTACAATTCTTTTTTAAATTATGTCAAACTTATGATGCATACTAATTAGCTTTTTTCTCTTTAAAAAACTGCTTGCATAACTGATTTTAAAAATTAGATTTTTTCGCTTTCAGAAAAAAAAAGTAGCCGTTGCATCAGAACGTTGAATGGTCTAAAATATTGTGATGTCGGATTTTTCAATATCTTTTTCTAGTTTACGAGATCTAAACAGGACGGATGGACAGACATTTCACACAAAACTAATAGCGTCTTTTTCCCCTTCCAGGGGCCGCTAAAAATAAAATATAAGCGTTGTAAAAAGGGGGGGGGGGGTTTGGGGGGGGGGGGAGTTGAATGATAGTGATGTGTTTAGTGTTGAAAATTATTCCCAGACGATGAGACAAAGCGCCCGGCCAATGTGTAGGCCTACTAGATCTAGGCGATTTTACAAATTGTCTGGCAACCAGTAAGGTAAATGTTTGAAGAATAAGATCAAGAAAACAGGAGTAGAACTTTGTCAGGGGAAACAAGCAGTCTGGGCATACAAGAAATAAGTTGTAATTAGAGGAGGAATCTACAGAGTATTATATATTTTACCACAGCTCGAGGACAGTATAAAAACAAACAAATTTACTAACTAAAAGGAATCTAATGTTATACACCATTTAAATATAGGCATATGCTAAAATGTTTAGCATCCATTAGACACATTGTGTTCTTGTTGTTGGCCATCTAAAAGAACTAGGTAGTAATTAATAATTGTAAAGTTTGTTTTATAAAGTTAGTTGTTTTTTTTTAGAAAAAAATTGTAGTTCTTCCAACACCACTAGAAAGGTTTGACTTTGAAATGGGACCAAAATATGCGTTGCTTTGAGACATTTTTAGTATTATATCCAGTATAATATCTAGAGGATAGCTGACTGCTAAGATAAATGCAGCCTGTGTTTCTGGACATTCAATTGTACACACGAAGAAGGCTACCACAAAACCTCATCTGAACAATCACTTGGTCAGTGCCTCGGAAACAGGCTTAGCGAAAAAGTCCTTCATTTATTGTTGGTGTAAACAGACTGCTGAACCCTTCGGCCCTGCGATCGTGACCCCCACCCCCAATCAATAAAAAAAATTACGGTTCAATACTCACTGGAATAATGAATGGCCTTACGGGGACCTACTTTCACAAAAAGGGGACGATCATGGCAGTGTTTCGAGACATTGATTGCTCACACACAAACGCCCATACCAAGTAAGCGCACATCTTCATAACCACTCAGTGATTAGAAGCGGACATCGATCAGTGGCATATTGAACTGCCAGCCCCAGGCATGATGCCATGGTGATAGTGAACGATTTGTTCCACGCCACTGTATACCTGAGATAGACGCACTCACACTTGATATAGATTTCATTGTTTCCTTGTTCGATCGACGTCCTTGAAAGGATGAGGACTGAACGAGAGAATAAAAGGGAGAAAGCAAATATGGCAAAATGGCTAAAAAAAAAAAGGAAAACAAATTGAGGAGAGGAAATTTAAAAAGAAAGAAACTGTCAGAGTAGAGATTAAATGGACGCTGTGACTTAAACACGTTGAAACAGTAAGAGCCCAATAATAACCACGAGAAGTCAGGCGAGGCTTCAAGTGCATTCAGCAGGTTTTAACAATTATATGCTATATATTGACAATCTCGATATTCCAAATCACGCGGCCGGCTTTTGGTACTTGGACCCAAATGGGGAAAAAAACCGCAATGAATTATATGCGACAATAGCACAAATGTGCTTCGTGGACGATTCATGTTCACCCGTCTAGAAATAACGTTTTGACATTTCACCAAAAGGAAGAAACAATGGTCTTCTAACAGATGTAGTCGAACAAGTAAATATAAACATTTGTGAATAAACCTTGAATCATTGTAGATACTTAAAGACAGGGTAGTAGACATAGAGCTGTATATTTGAGATTTGATCCATGTTTCGCAATTTTTTCTATAAAATGTTTTTTTTATTGAGTATTGTGCGAGGCTCCACCAATCGCAAGCCGTAGGCGACTGCCTAATTTGCCTCTGCCTGAGGCCGGCCCTACAGATAGGCCTATAACATTAAAATCAACTGTTCTAAGCAGGATATCCAAAGAGAGACCGGTCCATTCTTTTGTGTTATCCAGCCGTTGTTTTTCTTTAGACGACCCTTTCTTCGTGCTCCCTCCACTGTACCCTGAAGAATGACTTTTGATAGTGAGTCATGTCTTGCAATATTCACCAAACCAGCTCAGCTTTCATTTCTTCACAGTATTGGGTTTAACGTGATAAATTTGTTTAAAATGGTTAAGAAAGAAATTGAAAATAACACAAAATCAAATCATCAACGAAAATTTCTTTATTTCTGTACATTCCAATGAGTCTAATTTCCCCGCCAGTCTCGGCAAATCTCAGTATGGAGAGGCGTCCTCGAGTAGCTCCTTTATCGATCCGGAAGATCTAGATTTCCAGTCTTCATGTTATTCTGGCCGGAGGGAGTAACGAGGATAATACCGAGAGGGGGGGGGGGGGGGGTAACGACGATAATAGTGGGGCAGGGAGGAAATAAAGTTTATCCCAGCCGTTTCTCATGAATTGAACTGACCTCAATCAGGAGGCTAGATAACAAATGAACATCTTCTGTTTCTTGCGTGCTCACTGATCGCGTGTGCGTTCCGTGAATTGAAGGCCAAGGATGTCCTGGCCCTGGCATCTGCTTAAGTTTACAAACATCAAGCTAATATCCCAGACGGAGCGGAAAGATGAATGTAAAAAAAAAAAAAAATACGTGCCTCGTTTAGAACGTTCATATAATTCAAGGTCATATATGAATTACTACATAGTTATGTGCTGTATTAAGAAAGGAAAAAAAGAACGAAAAAGAAAAGGAAGAAAAAAGAAAGAAAATACCCGCTGACGTCACCTACAATATTGTTTTGTTGTTTCAAGAAAAAAAAATTGAAAAAGAGAACTTGGTCCATCGAATCTAGACCAAGAGATAATTGCATCATGTCAGTGTAAATAATGTTTACAAGAAAATGGTTACTTATGATGTTAATAAAATAAAAGCTTCGTGGACTTGTACTGAAATCACATCACTTATTTTGAATCAATCATGTAATTTTTAATAGATCTAATTCTAAACTAACAATAATAAATTTGTGCGATCGGAAATTTGGGAAAGGTGGTGGATGTATCAGAAAGAATTTTCCCAGCTGCCTTTTCAAAAATTGTTTTAAAAAAAACAAACGTTGCTCGAGTCTAAATTCGAGTTCGAGGTCTCGAGCCCACGTGATGGACAACCGACGCGTTAGTCACTGAGCTATTCAAGTACTTATAAAATTTGAAGGTTTTATAGGCTAAAACAGTCTAATGTTAATTTTTTTTTTTGCGGAACGACCTCATTCTCTAGACCACGCTTATCCTACCTTAGCTTAGTACATTTCTACATAAAACAAAATTAATTAATTACGAATAATTAATTAACTAACTAATTTTTTTTTAATGATTCATGTGTTCTTATCGACAATGAATAACCTGTAATAGGTTCCACCCTGACGGACCGATAGACGGAGTTAATATAAGCTCTTTGTAAAACAAAAAAGTTCATTTGGTAGGAAAAACATGAGAGGGGAAGTAAAATTAAATGTCTTTATTAAAAATGTAACAAGGACCCATTGTTTTACATACAAAGTAATATTCTATCTAATAGTATGTTACCTAGCGTCAACTGGATTTCTAACAGAGAAGCAAGGACCATAGAAAATGATATCACAGTGAGGACAAAAGTGACTATCTGACAACACAGGAAATGATCTCGTTTCGTTGTGATTTCCGATAGCGGATACTCTAGACATGCTCTCGAGATAACGTTCGCTTGATAGCCATAGATCTAACACGAACACAGTTCCATGGTAGAGTGGGGGGAAAAACGCACCAAGAACGACTCTGCATAGCCTACGTGTGTAGCTAAATCTTTAGAACCCGGGCATGCTACCCTGCCTCATAGTGGCGCCTGGGTGGAAAAGATCGTAGGAGGAAACGATTAGGCTAAAGGGTAGCAAAACAAGACTCCCGTGGGGGTGCCTAAGGGGGTGCGAGAGCATCCTCATTGCACTGCGCGGAGTTGTAAAAAAGCTCCCACAAACTTGTCACAATTTAGGCGCCGTTCCTCAAGGGGCCGTTACATAAATGGCGTGTCCCGCACGGTTAGCCTGGTATAGTAAAGGGAAATGGCGGGGGTCTTAGAGTACGCGGCCTCTTGCTACGAGTCTGACCCTCCCGCCAGACAGAACAGTGTACACTGTTCTCATTCAGGCCGGTGAAAGAGAGCTCTTGTTCACTTTTGCTGGCCTAGAGTTCCAAGAGCCGAGGACTCAACTCTACCTGACAGTTTCAAGAAGAAGAAGAAATCTTTAGAAAAAGGAGGAACAATAAGCGGTAAAAGGTCTATTAGCACACAAAACAAGACACATTTTTAACACATTCGTGGACGTTTACACATTCAGAGCCTAGATAAAAAAAAATATAATGCTTTAAATTTTCGTGTACTAGATCTTGAACATTGTCGATTCCGAATAATCGTACGACCATATTGATCCCAATAACCGGCTGGTCCGATTACACGTTGCAAGTAGGCCTATGTTTTGTTAGTTAAAGTTTAGATTAAGCGGTGGTCCGAATAACCAGATTCGATTGTATGTCTTTTTCATGAATAAGAAGGGGAGAGTACCCCCGAACAAAAAACACATGCATAAAACATGACAGAAATTAGCATTTTTCTCTCGTGTAGTCAACACAGAAGATGTTTTTGTTCTAAAATGCCATCTATATTCCAAGAAACTGGTAACTGCCTCCTTTTATCGATGGACTAAGATCCGCTTAATAAGCCTGGGGCATAGGATATTCCGTTTGTAGTGCAAACTAAGTTGTTTGTTTTTGGACGGGCCTTGAGGGAGGTGTATGGGGATCATTACAAAGCACACTCTCACGTATGTCTCATACTTCCATTTCTTCATATTCATATCTATTAAGCTCTGCCTATTTTTTGTTTTTGTTTTTGTTTTCGTATAATGCGAATAAGGGAAAAAGTTACAGAGAAAAGCGAGGATATAGTCATTCACCTCAAGACAACACGACCAGGACATTACAGTTCATTTATAAAGTTCGTTGTCCAGTGAAAAGCGACTGGACACACCTGACGCTGAATATGGTAATGAGCAACTTATTAAGCGATAGTTTTGACCTTGATGCATCGACTAAGTCATCATGGTCACCTTTATAAATGGTAGGCTCTGACGTAATCATGTGACCAGTGGGTCCTGTATTTGTCATTGGTAAAAATTGTTTCTTATTCAATGGTACAGCAACGTCAGCTAAAAAAAAAAAAAAAGCCTACATGCTTTTTTTTCTTAATGATTAATTACAAACATTTATTTTACGAGCAAAGATACCCCAATCTCCGTTCGGATGGGACGCCATACGATAAGAATCAACAGCTGCTAAGGAATCATTGATCCCCCCCCTCCCCTTCTTTTATTCCCAAAAAGTTTTAACAAAAAATAAAATGAACTGCAGTAGCAATATAACGAATACATGAAGTGACGTCATCTCTTTGTTACACGCCAAAAAGCAGCAGACGTAGGATCGCCCCAACGTTTCTGAGCTGTAAGTAAAATGGATAAATATTGTTGTTTGTTGAGCTGTAAGTAAAATGGATAAATGTTGTTTGTTGAGCTGTAAGTAAAATGGATAAATATTGTTGTTTGTTGAGCTGTAAGTAAAATGGATAAATATTGTTGTTTGTTGAGCTGTAAGTAAAATGGATAAATATTGTTGTTTGTTGAGCTGTAAGTAAAATGGATAAATATTGTTGTTTGTTGAGCTGTAAGTAAAATGGATAAATATTGTTGTTTGTTGAGCTGTAAGTAAAATGGATAAATATTGTTGTTTGTTGAGTGCTAAACGTAAAATGGATACATGTTGTTGTTTGTTGAGCTGTAAGTAAAATAAATAAATGTTGTTTATTTCTTTTTTGCTGATTTTATGCATGGCTTTACAGGGGTATTCATTAAATCTATATAATAATAACAAGTTAACTGATCTAAAACGAATGTTTTCATGTAAAGATTTGTTTATAATTATTAAGCTCGTGGGTCATACTTTATGTTGAAATGACAATACGACGCTGGATCATGTCTCAATTCTTCTGCTCTTAAAATGAGATGGTCACAACACGTTTGTAAAGCGAAGTTATTCACTGACATAGATATGGAGTCAACGCGGCGGCTGGGTATGAATAATTCATCCACTCATTCGTGTACTGTTCGACGACAATTACTTTTAATTAACCAATGCGTACAGACAGACCAGAAAGTAATGAACGAATTTGAAGGAATCGTAAATGGGACTATAAATGTACAGACTAACTCTAGGCGAAAACGAAATACAAGTAAATCAGATCTAACAAAACTTACAAATAGTTTTAATTTCATCCAATGTGCATAAGTTACAAAAAAAAAAAAAAAAAAAACTTGGATAGGACTTGAAAGGGGTGAGGTCGTATACGACTAAACTCAAAATGAAAACAACTTGTAGGCCGACCACGGTTTGGATGGATTGGCGTTATAAATGTCGTTTGAAAACCTGAAAGGTAGGAATTGTATTCACATTCATGAAATAATTACTTTAAAATGTACAAGCCGGGAATACGCCTATGTTTTTTTTGGTGTTTTATTTTACAAGCATTCACCACTCTATTTCTTTTAATAACTTTTTTTTTCCATTGAATTCTAGATCTAGGCCTACACAGATCGGGTCTCAATCAAGGAAATTCTATGCCGAACTGGGAGTCGAACACTTAGTGAGGTTGTGACAGAGCGTCGCATGAGGTTTGCGGGACATGTTCTCCGACAAAATGAACTACGCATACCAAGAGTTGCGATGACATGACATGGAGGCCAATACGAGGAGAGCGCAAACAGGGACGTCCTCGTATAACATGGCGCCACACCTTCATGGAGGACCTCAGAACTGTGGACTCCATGTGGGAGAAGGCTTCAGACATTGCCAGAGACAGATCTGGATATAGGTCTTCGGGGATTTCCGAATTCATTTAAGAAATCCTATATATCTTATATCTAGACTAGACATGGAGATCTTTAAAGACAAAAAAAAGTGAATTTTTTAAAATATGTTGAAACAAGGCGTTGTTATGTAAAGTAGTTATAAAAAGTAAAGTTGTTGTTTTTTAACCCTAACCTATGTAACATATAATTCAATCTAGATCTAGTAATCGAACATCGAAAAAAAAGCACTCTCGTCTCATAATTATTGTTTTATTTTTAGATACATAATCCAAAAAGATCTAGGTAATTAATCTACTGAAATGTACATAACATGACTAAGATCAATTGACACAGGGGCGGACTGGGTATCAAAATCGGCCTGGGCATTACCACATAAACCGGCCCACAAATGGCATGTCATATATTTTCGGTGTGGGTTTTTTTTTTACCCAATCCGCAATTTATATATATATATATATATATATATATATATATATATATATATATATATATATATATATATATATATATATTAGTGTGTGTATATGTAATTAATCTTCATTACATTCTGATCTTTCATTCTTTCAAACGTTTTTCTAACCTAGAATACTCTCTTCCTATAATTAGTGGAAAGACAGTACACACCGCCAAAGGGCAGCTAGGAGGTCCGGGAGAGCGCTTTGAGCTCCCACCCCCTCCAAGCATTATTTCCGTTGTTTTAAACTTTAAAAATGCATTTTCTGAGGTATCTAAAGTGCAATTAGCCTGTTACTCTTCCGCTAAAAAGAATCAAAAATCAACTCTGCTATTCAATGGAGTCCTGCGACTGGTAGAAAATGGTAAAGTGCTTTAGTTTTTGTATTGGAGGGGGAAGGGAAACCACAAAACCCCTTTTGGCTACGCTCATGAAATTTGGTGACTGTAGTTTGCTTAAGTTGGCTGCACTGGGCAGTAAGTAAAGTTTCCCTTTTAGACAATGAGGTCTGAGGCAAGTGATGGTTTGAAGACCCTTCCCTCCCGGCTCCGCTTATGTGTAATATTATAGGTGTAAGCCTAATTCTCTACAAAATAGATAAAGTTTGATAACGCATCGAAAAGTGGATGTATGCATTTGTAGGATTACATAATGTATTCTATTTATACATGTATGTAGTCTGAAAGGTATAACCTATACAATAGCAGCCTAATGAGATTAAAGCTTTTTGGTATTACTTATAGATTACAGACGTTTCTTCAAAAATAAGATTGTTACGTCTTACGCATTTCATGTGTCTATCTATTCATGTATGTTGATCTGTGACTTAAATATGCTAAATCATTGGTTTTCCTGGCTGACTGGGGCAACCCATTCCATTAAAAGATAAGAGAAAGCAGAACGGTTAAAGACGCACTTACTCAATGTGAAAAGCTCTTGCTCCTAGAACATTCTCAAAAACGCGATTTGTATATGAATATACCATGGCCCATTATTTAAAATATAAATATCCTTTCCTTAAATATCGGTTGTGACAGAGCTATATAAATTATTGTATTTATTGTAATAATTTTCTCCAATAATGACTTCATACTAAGTTGCTCGACCGACTAACCCACTCTTTAGTGGACGAGGTCTTATCTGAAAGCCAATGTGGTTTTAGAGCCAGTAGAGGTACATCTGATATTTGTTCTTTGACAATTACAAGAATTACAAGAAAAATGCAAAGGGCAGAACCTAAACCTGTACGCTGCCTTTGTGGACCTCACCAAGGCTTTCGACACGGTCAGTCGCGATGGTTTGTGGAGGATTTTGGCCAGGCTGGGATGCCCATCTACGTTCCTATCCATTCAAAAGCAGCTTCACGTTGGACAAAGATGTCAGCTCAGACACAATGGTGCCCTTTCTGATCACTTCCCAATAGAAAATGGCGTGAAGCAGAGCTGTGTACTTGCTCCTACTCTATTCGCTATCTTCTTTGGCGTAATGCTGGGTCAAATGAGGCAGTGATTGTACGAAGGCATCTATATCCGGTTTCGTTCTGACGGCAATGTGTTCAATCTTCGACGTCTACTATCCCATAAAAAACAAAGGAGATGGTCATAACAGAGCTTTTCTATGCTAGCTCACGATGATCATGACCTCCAGAACGCGGTAAACGAATTTGCATACGCTGCCGCCTCTTTCGATCTATCTATAAACCTCGGGAAAACAGAAGTCATGTTCCAGAAGTCACCCAATAACACATACTAAGCCCCAAGGATTACCGTAAACGGACAGCCCCTTAATGTGGTAGACCACTTCACATATCTAGGTAGTATAGTGTCAAATGACGCCTCAATTTCAAGGGAAGTTGATAACCGTCTGGCCAGGGCCAGTAGCGCCTTTGGACGCTGTCAGGGTTTTAATTATATATATATATATATATGCTGCTTGTCTCTTGTTATTGTCTTTCTTGACTTGGTTCCTGTGGCTCACTAGGGGTTTCTTGAATATTAAATAATACTTGCTTTATACTTTCTTAGTTACTCAATTTATAATTCATCAATGCTTGCTTAACTCAAATACGAACACTTAATATATATCAACTCTAACTCCTTATACTCATGAATATCGATAATACTTTAATACTTAATAAAGCACACAATTATATCACTCTTATGAAATAGTAATACACAAAACACCAGTCCGTCAACTTATAAATATATAAATGCATAAATACCAGTCCAGGAAGTAAACGCCCAACCTTCCTGGACCGGGAGCAAGACGTTACTCAATAATAAGTCCGAGAAACTAGTACAGACAAAGAACGTTTTACGGGCCAACACACCGTCCGTTTCAACCAAAGAGGGTGAACTGCCTCATGACAAAAGAATGACCAATAGATGTCACCGGACTTTGTGACGTAGCAAAACAATTCCAAACAAAAACTACAAGACACTCTCGCCCCGTACAATTACTACGACTAGAGGAAATACAAAAACAAGAGTTAGGAAAAAGAAAAAGACACTTGTCTACACTACGTGACAGACGCCTTCAGGCGAGAGTTGGCGGAACAGATCGCTCCGAATGCCTACATAAATCAGTATCTACCAGGCGGTGGTTCTTTAAACCCTTCTGTTTGGCTCCGAGACATGGACACTATACAGGAAACATCTAAGACTTCTTAAGCGCTTCCACCAAAGATGCTTGCGCTCCTTCATGGACATACGGTGGCAAGACTGCACTACAAACAGCGATGTCTTTGCGAACACCGGTATGGACAATATAGAAGGACCTCTTTTGGTCCGACAGTTACGCTGGGCATGGCACGTTTCCAATATGGGAGACGAACGTATGCCAAAGGCATTCTTTTTTGGTGAGCTAAAAGGTGGTCAACGTAACAGAGGCGCCCCACGGAAACGCTTCAAAGACCAGCTTAGGCGTCAACTTTCCTTGGCTGACATAGAAAAGAGCACCTGGTTGCATGCGGCCTCAGAACGAGACAGCTGGAGGTCACTCAAGAAGGCCGCGGGATACACGTTTGAGACCAAAAGAAAGTATGCTGCCGAGGACAAACGCAGACGGCGAAAAGAAAATATTAATCGACCACCTGCGGACAATGGTTATGTTTGCCCTGGGTCTGGCAAAATATGTAGGTCTCAGCTGGGGCTGCGCAGCCACGGGAAATATTGCATTCCTCACTAATCTTCGGACTCGAAGACAAGCCTTATTATTATTATTACTAAGCATAAGTTTGCCGTTAATTATAATAGTATAAAAATTGATTTAGATCTAGATTTATTTTTTAATTAAATTTTTTTTTGTAAGCCCTAAGTGTAGTATTTATAGATCTATGTTATTAAAAATAAACAAAATGAAACTTACTTTTTCTTTTCAAATCGCAGAAAGTAGAGCATTATACCCATATTGAGCTGTGAATAAATTGGGTGGCTTGCAATTTCGCGGCTGTGTGTATGTGTTAAAGTTAATTTTTTAAAGTATTGTTAAAGAGGTAATTGTCGCGCCTATTTTTTTTTTCTGCGTTATATCAATGTTTTCTAACTTAACCTCTCTCATCCCTCTTTTTGGTTAAATTTCATTGGAACCATTAAAAGACGGGGGAGGGAAGGAGCAAAAAAAAAAAATAGCAGTGCCATCAAAGGCCCATGCCGACCAGCAAAATGAGTAGGCCAAACACAACCTCGAAGACATCAAAGCAGTCCATGCCGCTCGTGCATAGCAGAAAGTACGGTCTAACGTTTTGCAAACGATAATACGTACAGTGTATAGTGTATTTATTTTTATTATTTTTTTCTTGATATTCTTGTTGACTTTCATCCAAATTAATTGTAATAAGAATTAGAAGAAAAAGAAAACGTGTTCGGGCCTTTTTGTGTTGCTGCTATCCCTTTTTTTTAAGTTGTCTGCATTGAATTTTTTTTTTCTTTGGTCGCGACCAGACCGGCCCATTTGGTACCGGCCACCGGTCATTTGCCCGTTTGCCTATATAGCCAGTCCGCCCCTGAATTATTTCGATCTAGGATTTTTCGAAACATTATCTCAATGGAAACTAACAGGAACTGGCTGTATTTCATGAGTTTGCGTGAATATATAGTTCTGTGACTAATACACACACGCACACACATATATACATATATATATATGTATATATATATATATATATATTATACATATATATATATGTATATATATATATATATATATATTATACATATATATATATGTATATATATATATATATATATATATATATATTGTTACGATCTTCTCAATCAGGCCTTCTGCAATCACTACTTAACTACACAACAGAACATCTAACTCAAGAACTTGACAACAAGAGCTTCGAGTAACACAGTGGCGATTTAATTTACAAATGCATGGAAAGCCAATTCAACACAATTGGCTACATCATTTAAAAATGCTTTCTTGAACTTAACAGAACTGCCTTACTTAACTTTACAAGTCTGTCTAGCTCGTACAGCTACATTTTCGATGACTCAAAGGTATCAGTCCTTATGCCTTGCTGTTCTGGACTCAACTGTCCTTGTAAATACACTGTCTCTCGACCGTGAAGGCTCTTTATCACATGACCACAACACAGGTCATACTTGCGTGAACTAGCAGTACTGTCCCTTGTCTATCGACAGCCGTTAACCTGTGTGATTGGCCTGAGTCGTGTGTATCAGTAGGCCGCACACACATCAACCCAATCGAGGATAAGAATTTGTTTCCGTTTTCCAGTCTAGATATAGTATATATATATAGGTCTGTGGTTTAATAAATGAATGTTCAGGAACATTTTTGGGAACCGTCTTCTAGGTCTAGATCTAAAGGCCTATCATTAGAATATCATAAAGTCTAAGTCTAGTAGATCTGTACATTCGCCCAGGATTCTTTCTCGGGGAAAGGGGGTGGTGTAAAAAAATGTTTCCTTTTTTTTTTTTTTTATTATCCCTACTTCATGAGTTATTAATAGAAAAATAATCGCTCTATAAGTTGTATAAAAGAGGTTTTGTCATTTTTGTTTTTTTAAGTTTTCTTTTAATGTTTTTCCTGTTTTAAACTTTTCACGTTTATCACCAGATATTATACAGAGCACACTGATGAGTCATTGGGACAGCTGGAGAAGCTCTTAAGATGTTGTCTCATGGGAGAGAGTGAGGGAGAGTGTCGGACCAAGTATCGATCCATTAAAACATTTACGACCGCATTAGCGCATCGATTATGTTTTCTTTTGTAATGATGAAGCAACATCCAAAACAAACTAGATGCACTGGTATACATGACATAGAGTATACAGTGTTCCTGGGCTTGGCTGTGTTACAAGAGTTGTAAGTCTGGTTACGTGGACTACACAAGGCCAGTACGTGAATTAAAAACCAAAACAAAACTGTTTAATGGTCTTTAGGACTAGTGAGAGAAATGTGTCAACACTTAGGTCAGTGACATAAAAATGTCAAGATAACCTACACTGTGTACCCTCTCCCCCGTTCTTGTATTTTCTTCACAAAAATATAATTGTAATTTTAATAATATAATTAACCAGTTTAAACGTACAGAAACAAACAAAAGAAATAAAAAATTAATAGATTGCGTAGTGGATTAGCTTCAGGTATTGTACAACTTTTGTTTTTAAACCACATAGCCAGAGATCAATAAATAATCTTGAAGCAAAGAAAAACAAATAAAAAAAAAAAGATTATAAAACATTTTTGAATAGATTCGTGTATTGACTTCGACAATCAATAATCATACAAAATTTCAACTTAATCTGAGAATGTGAGGTCGTAGAAAAAACGTGTCAAACGGCAATACGGGGATTAAATCCATATATACATCCACATCTTTCATTAAGAAGCAGTTATTCCCCTTATTTCGATTTCAAACAAAATAATTAATCATCAATAATTAATTAACTAATTGGTTTATGTTTTCAATATTCATGTCTTCTCAGGTACAATGAATAACCGTGCAAAGTTTCAACTTGATCCGAGAAAAAATGTGTTGAAACATTTTACCTAACAGATAGAGTGAATTGCTACAAGCTTTATTAAAAAAAGGAGGACTACACAAGTAAAAGTGTAGATTTCCATTTATGTTTTCAAGAAATGACTAATTTCACGCGTTTCCTCCAGCTCTTCGATGATATGAATTTCTCAATGTAATGACCACGCCATGCCTGTTCAATATCCAGATTCATAAGACCTTTAATCAAGTTTTAGCAGTACTGTATGTCCATGTCTCCGAAGAAATCCTTACTCTTTTATCTATCACACAAACTAATTTGAAACCGCGCTGTGACGTGTTACAGTCATACCTCGTGGGCCCATCTTGTTTATTCTCGATATGAATTACAAACTAATATCGACCAGTACTTCTGCCAAGGGTAATGCCCATCAATTTGCATAGTGCAATATAGTACCTGGTACAACAGCACTAAGCAAATGTATTGTTAGTCTACGTGGAACTCGTCTTTTTTATCGCTTAGATTTTTAGCGGTCCCCGAGAGGGGAAAAGACGTGTGGAATGTCTGTCCATCCCGTTTAGATCTCGTAAACTAGAAAAGATTGTGAAAATCTGACACCATAATATTTTAGAAATTAGACCATTCAAAGTTCTGATGCAACGGCTACTTTTTTCTTTTCTGAAAGCGAAAAATCTAATTTTTTAAAATCACTTATGCAAGCAGATTTTTCATAAAAATACAACACTTTTACAACTATTCACTATAATTAGAAACAAACACGGGAGGCTATTTAGAACCGGCAGTGTCGATGTACCATATTTTTAACATATAAATAGCAAATGGTTTTAGATTTTTTGTCAAAACTCTTTTTTATTAAATTTGTATTGCTAAGTTATGTAAGTTCTGTTATACTAACTACTACATTTACACACACAAAAAAAAGGTTTTCTTTTTTTTAAAGAGAAAAAAATCTATTTAGTATGCATATAAGTTGGACATAATTTAAAACAACAATTAATAAGTAGTTATTCATATTATCGCGTGAACTGTAATGTACAGAGTCGAAGACGGTACGCCTAACTATTTTTTTAAAATGTTTTTTTTCTTGAGGATTTGAATAAGAGATTGACCCTTTACAAAACAATAAGATCAATCGGATATTCATTATAAGACATCAGTTAGGCCAGGTTCACACCTAACTTCACATTCACTTTCACCTTTCCTTTGGTCTGCCAGACCTCTGGGGCACCACACAAGATCTGTCAACCTTCTTTCTCCATTCTTCTCTGTCATTTGTTTTTGATAGAATTTCATTCTGATGTTCTTTCTGAAAATATTGAAACCTGCCTTTTTACCTGTCTGGGTAGACCACTTCGGGGGCCGATTTTGAGTTTGTGTTTCCACACAAACTGTCTTTGTAACCTTGTTTTTTTCTAACTTCTAAATTAAAAGTGAGTGTCTAGATGTACAAATTCACCAGTTTGATACACATGTTAGCTTGCAGACGTGTTTCACGTCAAAGCACTCTAGCAGAGTCTGTTCACGTAAACAAACAATAAGAAGAGGAACCACACACTAGACTAGACATGTATATACAAGAGAGGCTTCCATGGTCTAACTGAAACTGTAAACAAACGTGTAGGTGTTTCTGGGTCTAAGTTCATCCCGCCAAATCAAACTAAAACTTAGAAATCAATCCTAGAATCCTAATGTTAGCTAGCAAGTCAGTCTAGATTTGATTCATATCTATACATGCAGTTGCAAATCAATTCCCCAACCGGCTTTAGTTCCACCATTTATATCGTCAATGACTAACACTATTATATTTTAGTCTGTGAAATGACAATCCACATTGTTACGTATCTAGGCCTAACAATGCCTAGATACTATTTTTTTTTTCTTGACCTGTAGGTTGTCTGCCCCCTTGTGTAATAAGTTTTTTTTTCTTTTTTATTCGTCAAGCCACACAGACAGTGACCGGTCCTTGACCTGTGTGTGTACCTCTGGTTGAAAGGAGGGTGTTTTTTTTTTCTGTCTCTTTGAAGAGCGTTCTAGATCTGGGAAATTGATGACGTATTTGGTTCGAGAAATTCCTAGATTTGTCTTGAGATCGACGCGCGGTAGATTATATAAAGACCGCCCGCGTGACGTTGACAGACAGACATACGGAGACAGCCGTGGGACAGAATAGCGGAGACATTGCGTGACCCGTGCGTGGTATACCACTCGATCGTGTAAGTTAAGATTTTTCTTTTTTTCAAGGCCTTGCTTGTATTTGTAATTATATTTTCAAACTATTGTATTGTAATATTTTTACATGCCATTTTTGTAAAAGGGTTTTGGTCAACCCTTCCATTTTGTATTGAGTTATATTATGATTAAACATTAAGTTGATATTTTACCTTCCGATTTCTTGTGTCATTTTTTGTTTGTTATTCATTGTAAGTCTTTGATTAAATTCAGACTTAAGATAAGTGACACAACTACCTTTTTCTATTGTCACGTTCCCCTAGACAAGCCATTTAAAAGTAGAATTCAATTTGTAATACGTGACAAAAGAAGTTTGGGGGCTCGTCCGGGATATTTTTCTGAACCTATTTTCGTCTTACTTGAGTAATTTTGTAAAGGCGAAGTTGACTTTAACAAAATTTTTTTTTGTTCAAAGAGTCGGAAGTAAAGTATCAATAGTATTGACCAAACTCTTAAGGTTTTTTGTTGTACTGATTTTGTACTGTATATTTACATTGTATACATTTATTTTTTTATTTTTTTTTTTGCTTGTAATAGTTGCTAGTTAGTCATGGATATTCAGGTTTTTCTTGCAAATCCCTCTGTGAAAGAACTTGATGCTTTTACTAGGAAGGAACTGGTCCTTATTTCAAAACATTTAGGGTTAAAAATAAAATCAAATGCCCTTAAACAAGAAATAAGAGATAACATTGTAATCCATTATGTAGACGAGGAAGTGTTTTCTGAAGACCTTTTAGAAACCCTTAGACCCGATGAGGGTAAATCAGATTTAGAACTTCAGATAAAATTAAAACAAATGGAAATAGAAGCCCAGAAGGAAATGGCTAGAGAGCAGAAAGAAATGGAAATGAAATTACAAATAGAGTTAAAAAAATTAGAGTTAGCTGCTAATGTAAGACCAGATTCTTCCCCTGCCAGTCATACTGCTGAAGCAACAAAATTTTTGAAAATAATTCCACGCTTTAATGAAGCCACAATTGACAATTATTTTCCACAATTTGAACTTGCTGTGAAAAATTTTAATGTACCTGAAACTTTGTGGCCCACTTTGCTGCTAACAGTTTTGACTGGTAGAGCTGCAGAGGTATTTTGTTCTTTGACCATTGAACAACAAAAGGATTATAATGTTGTTAAGGCCTTAATTCTTAAGGCATATGAACTTGTTCCGGAAGCTTACCGAAAGCAGTTCAGGGATTGTCGCAAATCAGATGGCCAAACCCATGTAGAATTCCTGCGGGAAAAGGAGCGACGCTTTGAGAAATGGCTCACTTCCAGGGAAATCGGCACCGACTTTGCAAAATTCAAGAACCTAATGCTGATGGAAGAGTTCAAGAGTTGTGTGCGGCTGGACGTCCGTACGCATATAGCTGATCGTGGCGAGGAAGATGTGCACAAGGCTGCAGTGTTGGCAGACGATTATATAATATCACGTCAATTTGCCAAGTATACGACGGATGTCAAGCCAAAACAAGTCAAACAGCCTGAGTCCATTGCTAGCAACTCCATCAAGAACAGCAGTACAAATGACAGAAAACCTACTACAAGTAAAGCTACTTGTTCCTACTGCAAACGAGAAGGCCATAAAATTGACGATTGCTGGAAATTGAGGAAGAGAAACGAAAACGCTCCTTCAAAAGTCAGCGCTTGCACAGTACAGTGGTCGGCGAGGTTTACTCCCTCATCATCAAGTCATATCAAGAATACCTCGACACCACCTGTTTCAAATGTATTGACTGTACAAGACTCTCCGTATGTTTTTCAAATACATCAAGTCGATGTTCCAATGACTCAAACAAGAGTTTACCTAGTACATCAAGTCGATGTTCCAATGACTCTATCCAGAGTTCCCATAATACATCACCCCGATGTTCCAATGACTCTATCCAGAGTTCCCATAATACATCATCCCGATGTTCCCATGACTCTATCAAGAGTTCCCATAAGACATCACCCCGATGTTCCAATGACTCCATCAAGAGTTCTCCAAATACATCCAAAAGATGTTCTACTGACTCAAGAAAGAGTTTCTCCACTGCGTCTCCTAGAGATGTCAATGACTCCAGCGAGAGTTCGACCCAAGTCCAGTCTGCATCAACCAAAATTGATGTTTTATTAGAGGATTTTAAGCCTTTCATTTCGGAAGGATTTGTATCACTACCCGGTGATTCTACAAGTCTACGACCTATCACCATTTTGAGAGACACAGGTGCCTCACAATCGCTACTTTTAGAGGGTATCTTGCCCTTGTCAAAATCATCATCGACTGGGAAGAGCATCCTGTTACGAGGCGTAGAGCTTGGATGTATAGATGTGCCTCTACATCTAATCGACATAAAGTCAAATCTCATTACTGGACCGGTTGTTGTAGGTGTCCGACCAACATTACCATTGGAAGGCATCTCGTTGCTGTTAGGCAATGACTTAGCAGGTGGAAAGGTGATAGCCGAACCCATCGTCACTCAAACACCCGACTTATCTGCCACACCCGAGGAAGACCTAGAGTTATATCCAGCGTGTGCAGTAACAAGGGCAATGAGGTTGAAAGCATCTCAAGAAGAGAACGTCATCAAAGCCAACAGTAACCACGATGATGTGGACTTGAGCACCACATTCTTTGCTTCTCTTGAAGAAGAACCAACGCCAAATTCTGGAAAGCCGGCATCAACTCGAAAACAGTTGATTGAGGACCAAAAGAAGGATCCAGAGCTCGCCAAACTCCGAGAAACCGCAATGACATCACAAGAGGCAGAGCTAGCATCAACGTGCTACTACATCCAAGATGATATGCTCTTCAGGAAATGGAAACCTCCAGACGCATCCAACGAAGAAGAATGGAGAATATGCCATCAAATCGTGTTACCAGAGAGATACCGAGCGTACATCATGAATCTGGCTCATGACACACCAATGTCAGGTCATCTCGGCATCCACAAGACATACCACAAGATTATGTCACACTTCTTCTGGCCACGTTTGAAGAAAGATGTCATCCAGTACTGCCGATCGTGTCATGCCTGTCAGATGGTTGGCAAGCCAAATCAAAAGATCCCTGTTGCTCCTCTGAAGCCGATTCCAGCCTTTGAAGAACCTTTCAGCAGAGTACTTATTGAATGTGTTGGTCCTCTCCCAAGGACAAAAGCTGGCAACCAATACCTGTTGACCATTATGTGTGCTTCAACTCGTTTTCCTGAGGCTATTCCTCTAAGGAACATAAAAGCATCGAACATTGTAAAGGCCTTAATCAAGTTCTTTACTCTATTTGGTCTACCAAAGTCCATCCAATCGGACCAAGGAACGAATTTCACGGCCAATCTTTTCAAGCAAGTCATGACTCAGTTGGGCATCAAACACTGCATGTCGAGTGCGTATCATGCCGAGTCGCAAGGCGCTCTTGAGCGATTCCATCAGACTCTCAAGAACATGATCCGAACCTATTGCTTTGAGCACGAAAAAGACTGGGACGAAGGAATCCACATGCTACTGTTTGCAACCCGTGAATCCGTCCAGGAATCGTTGGGATTCAGCCCTTTTGACTTAGTCTTTGGCCATTCGGTGCGCGGTCCCTTGAAATGTATAAAAGAGACTTTGTTGTCACCAACAGCCACTGAAGGACTTTTAGACTATGTAAGTAAGTTTAAAACTAGACTTTATGATGCTTGTGTTCTGGCCAAAAATAACTTACAAAACACCCAATCCAGCATGAAACGCTGGTATGATAGAAAGGCCCGTGTTAGAGAATTTTCTCCCGGGGATAAGGTGCTTGTGTTTTTGCCCATACCAGGTCAACCCTTGCAAGCCAGATATTTTGGTCCATATGAAATTGAGACCAAAATTAGTGACCTCAATTACACAATCAAAACTCCTGACCGTAGGAAAAAGACTCAGCTATGTCATATAAACATGCTGAAGCCTTATGTATCTCGGCCAGATCACTCAGAGAAGAATAATTGTGTTTTAAATACAGTCAAAAGTTGTTCAAATAGCCATGTTTCTCCTATTGATGATGATATTGTAAAGGAGAAATTTGGACAATACAAAATACCTAATTCTTTTGTATTACAGAATTTGGATGTAAAACTGTCTCATCTGTCTTCGACAGAAAGGCCAGTTATCATGAAACTCATTAATGAATTTAATGACATTTTTTCTGATGTACCAAAACAGACTAATGTTATAATGCACGATGTAGATGTTGGCGAGGCTAATCCAGTCAAGCAGCATCCTTACAGGGTCAACCCTGAAAAACTTGCCATACTTAGGTCAGAAATCAAGTATATGCTTGAAAATGACCTCATTGAACCAAGTTCCAGTAGCTGGAGCTCCCCATGTGTCTTGATACCTAAACAGGACAAGACTTATCGTTTTTGTACAGACTACCGTAAGGTAAATGCTGTAACAAAGACCGATTCGTTTCCTATCCCTAGGATAGACGATCTCATAGATCGTATTGGTGACGCTAAGTACATCACCAAAATAGACCTACTTTCAGGTTATTGGCAGGTTCCCCTGACTGATAGGGCAAAGGAAATCTCCGCCTTTGTCACCCCTGATGGTCTGTACCAATACAAAGTGATGCCATTTGGCATGAAGAATGCTCCTGCCACTTTCCAGAGAATGATAAATGCCCTGCTTGCTGACATGGAGAATTGCCACGCATACATAGACGATGTAGTAATTTTTAGCCAAGATTTTTCTAGCCATTGTAAACAACTGCATTGTCTTTTTACTAAACTTTTACATGCAAAAATTACTGTAAACCTGAGTAAGAGTGATTTTTGCCAGGCTTCCATCCAATACTTAGGCCATATTGTAGGACAAGGCCAGGTGAAACCTGTAATGGCCAAAGTAGAAGCTATCCAAGCTTTCCCTATTCCTGCTGATCGGAAACAACTCCGAAGATTTTTGGGAATGTCTGGATATTATAGAAAGTTTTGCGAAAATTTTTCTGTCATTGCCAGTCCTTTAACAAACCTCCTGAGAAAGAACGTCCGATTTACTTGGACGGATGAATGTCAGAAAGCCTTTAACCAAATTAAGCAGATATTATCTAGCTCCCCTATTTTGATGGCTCCTGACTTCGGAAAACCTTTTAGGTTAGCTATTGACGCCAGTGACACAGGTGTTGGGTCAGTCCTTTACCAAGAAGATAATTTCCAAGTAGAGCACCCTATTTGTTTCTTTTCCAAGAAATTTAATAGACATCAAAGAAATTATTCTACTGTGGAAAAAGAATGTCTTGGGTTGATTCTTTCTATACAACACTTTGATTTTTATATCAGTGGGTCCAGATGGCCACTAGTTGTATTTACTGACCACAATCCCCTTGCATTTATCCACAAAATGTCTGGCAAGAATCAACGACTTCTCAGGTGGAGTTTATTTTTACAAGAGTACAACCTAGATCTTAAACACATAAAAGGCAGCGAAAATGTTATCGCCGATGCCTTATCTAGATTGTAAAAAGTATTTTGATGTATATATTTTTTTTATATATATCATGATAAATACATTCTGTAATGTAAATATCCTTTTTTTTAATTATTCTAAAAAGATTTCCATTTCGTGGAAATGTAAACTTTATTTTTTTAGGAGGGAGGTGTTACGTATCTAGGTAACAATGCCTAGATACTATTTTTTTTTTTCTTGACCTGTAGGTTGTCTGCCCCCTTGTGTAATAAGTTTTTTTTTCTTTTTTATTCGTCAAGCCACACAGACAGTGACCGGTCCTTGACCTGTGTGTGTACCTCTGGTTGAAAGGAGGGTGTTTTTTTTTTCTGTCTCTTTGAAGAGCGTTCTAGATCTGGGAAATTGATGACGTATTTGGTTCGAGAAATTCCTAGATTTGTCTTGAGATCGACGCGCGGTAGATTATATAAAGACCGCCCGCGTGACGTTGACAGACAGACATACGGAGACAGCCGTGGGACAGAATAGCGGAGACATTGCGTGACCCGTGCGTGGTATACCACTCGATCGTGTAAGTTAAGATTTTTCTTTTTTTCAAGGCCTTGCTTGTATTTGTAATTATATTTTCAAACTATTGTATTGTAATATTTTTACATGCCATTTTTGTAAAAGGGTTTTGGTCAACCCTTCCATTTTGTATTGAGTTATATTATGATTAAACATTAAGTTGATATTTTACCTTCCGATTTCTTGTGTCATTTTTTGTTTGTTATTCATTGTAAGTCTTTGATTAAATTCAGACTTAAGATAAGTGACACAACTACCTTTTTCTATTGTCACGTTCCCCTAGACAAGCCATTTAAAAGTAGAATTCAATTTGTAATACGTGACAACATGATCTCTCATAGACTCTGTATAAATAGAAGCCAAGTACCAATTGATGAACGTTAAATAAAAAAATGCCGATTTTACCAAGAATGGAACTCGGGACGCTCAGTTCGGCATTCAAAGTCTCGTTACCGATTTGATCTCACTCCCAAACCCCCAGCGCACACATTTATACTTGTAGGCTTTTTAAGTTATGTTAGACCGAGCTGGATAAAGTAAATAAAAATAGGATAAATACACCAGTAAAATAAGAGATAATTAAAGAGAACAATCTGTCATAACATTTCTTTAAAGGTTGGCACAGAACTACGTGTTAGTGTGATGGTGACGAGTTGTCACCATGTGTTTGTTTTCTTTTATGAGGAAATGGGTTTAAAGTTAAATAAATAAATTTATTAATTAAGAATGTGTGGGAAACGCTGGTCAACAGTACAAATACATTATTATCCGCAAGTAGGAAGATCGGTCAGTCTGTGCTTAAGCAATTTCCTGTTCAGATCAACTGACCATCCTCTGTCTGGATGTCATAATATAGCTCGGTGTTAGGCGCTGTAATGTCAAAACTAAAATCGTTATTTCCACTCACACATTCACGAACAAACGCCATAACGACGTTTTGATAGGAGAGAAGGAGCTATCGGAATCTGTACCAAATTTTTGAGATGTAGAAGAACTGGACACTCACTCCTGAGTTAGGTGGGTGTGGGGGGGGGGGAAGGCTCTGTGCCCCATCTAACGAGACTTCTAAAAGATCACGAAACTAAACATAACGTTCTACCATGACGCGGGGAATGAATGGAAGCCGGAAATGTACAAATTGAATAAAACAAAAAACCATTGTGTTTTATCACGTGCGGCTTTGACAGGAAGTTGATAAACATTGTCTAACCATTTTCTTTATTTATGCCCTCTTCCCTAGAATATCATACATACCATGGGCATACGAAAAGGTTCAAGTAGTATTCAGAGTATCATCAAAGTTGGATATTGTATCTGTTAGGTTATATCTAAACATACAGCTTGGAAGTCGCCCATTGAACTCATTGCTGTTTGTTCGGATAGTAAGACGAGAGAACAGAGACAAGCAGATTCGTTTTGATAGAGCAACGTTTCTCAACCTGTTTTCCCCGAGTACCCTTTACGTTGACTTTGTAAAAGTGTCTTATGAAAGTCTACTCGTATGCAATCTTCTTGCACCTAAACAGTTTTTTGTTTTCTTTCAAGTAAAGTCCCACGTCATTAAGTGTCGAGTCAATTGTACTCTCTGTAAGTGACACCAGTATTTCCCAAACTGTGTTCCGCGAGGCCTGAATAGGTGTTCCTCGAACTACTGGAATAATTAACTAGTAGGCCGCGACGTGAATTAAAATCTCTAAAAAATATAGCAAAGTGTTCCGCTCAATACTCTGAATGTGCGAAGTATTCCGTTAAAGAAAAGGTTTGAGAAACACTGAATTACACAATTAGATCTTGAACTGATGTCTATTCATTTGATTATTTAATTATTTATTTCAGAAACAATCCTCGTAGTGATCGAATGCAGCACGGGTTTAGGTTTTACCCGTGCTACGAGAGGTGGCACAATAAATAATATAAAAAAAAAAAGACCAAGGCTTGTGCGAATCTTAAGAGCAGTCGTTATGAAGTCATAAAATTAGACCCCCCCCCCCCCCCAAAAAAAAGTCATGCATATAAGTAGCGCTTCCTTCATTCAGTACACTCAGGACTTAATATTCACAAGCGCGAAAGAATTTATTTTGTTAACAATTAGATCTAATATACAGGTAAACATCTAATTTTTTTTTTGTTTTTTTTTGAACCTATCGCCAGCATTACATTTTCTATTGGTCTCGAGTGTAAGTCCCTTGGGGGTTACACTTTAGATGCGTGTGGTAGTCTAGCCTTTAAACACTAGAATTGTAATTCCATTTTATAAGCACTCTTGTAAAAAAAAAAAAAAGCCCAGCACTTTAAGGGTTAATAAAGACCTCTCCCTTTTTCTACTTTACAATGAAAAAAAAAAAAAAAGACCATACATTTGTACATAAACCAGTATTACAAACATTTGTACATAAACCAGTATTGCCGCCGATAGTGTGAGCAGGTGTCAGATCCGTACAGCTTACGACAACAGGTTGATGCTGATAGCTCATCCCTCAAGCCAAACCACAGGCAGGGATAGGCGACATTTACTCCATCGTTCTTTCAGCGGGTGATACTAAATTTAGCTATGCATCTTCTTCTTCTTCTTCTTCGTTCTCATTGATTATGTTGGAGTGTTCAGATGAGTAGACCAATACATGAGATGAAATGCGCAGTGGTTTCCAGATCAGGGAGCTCTCCATATAGTTTCTTTTCTATTGGGGTGATTTGGGGCCAATGTCTTATACGGGCCTCTTGGTATAGAGAGCAGTTTTGGAGGACGTGGTCTGTATTCTCTGGTGATTCTCCACATGGGCAGATTTCACTGGTTCCAATTTTGAGCTTCCGGTACATGTGTTGTCGCATTCTGTTGTGTCCGGTCCTGAGTCGAAAGATTAGACGTTGGTCTTGTCGGGATAGCTTATAGTAAGCGTCATCTTTCTTGTGATTTGGATGAGAGCTCGTCCATTTCTCATTTATTTTATTTACTATTAATTTCTTCAATTCTTCTGGATAGAGTGCAGAGTTTATTTGTGTGTTAATTCTCCCACTCTTGGCGAGTGAGTCAGCCTTCTCATTTCCTTCTAGTTCTATATGTGCTGGGATCCATTGAATTACAGTTTTTTTGCTGTTGTTGTTGAGCTTTGTAAGTGCTGTTTTGAGGTTATTAATATATGAGGAATCAGAGTTTTGCAGGCTTTGGAGGGTTGTTTTTGCATCGGTTAGTAAGACAATCTGACTGTGTGGGGAACTTGGATGATTTGCTAGGATGGAAACAGCTAGTGCTAGTGCTTCCCTTTCTGTTCTGTGACTGTCAGAGAGCTCTCCAGTTGCAATGGATTTTTCTAGTTTTCCTCCATCTGGCCATTCGATAAGTATTCCAGCTCCTCCATTTGTGGTGGCTTTATGGATTGAGCCATCCGTGTAAACTCTGATCCACTGATTGCTAGGATAATTAGTATGTAGAAAACAGTTCACTATTTTCTTGAGCTCTGTTGGTCTGTAATCAGATTTTCTTTTAATGCTTTCAATATGGTCCCTTATAGTAGGAAGAGGGCTTTCGTCCCAGGGTGGAGATTCATTATAGTGTATCGAGGATTCCAGGGTAATTTTTTCAAGTTGGTGTTTCTTTTTTAGGTTTAGAGATTCTTGTATGAAATTGGTCCTTTTGAGACGTTTTTTGGTGCCAGTTTTGTGGATTTTTGTTCTGAGTGGGTGCCTCTCCATGGTTTCCAATTTAGTGAATTGGGAAAGGATTTTTATTTCTCTTCTTTCATCCAGAGAGATCAGGGCAGCGGTTTCCTCCATAGCTCTTATGGGTGTTGTTTTGATTGCTCCTGTCATTATCCTTAGACCAATATTTTGAACCTTGTCTATTTTTCTTAGGTTGCTTTGGGCTGCTGAGCCCCATGCTGTGGCACCATATTCTAGTACAGGTCTCATGTAACTGGTATAGGTCTTTTTCAGGATGTTGTGATTTGCTCCCCAATCTGTGCCAGCTAATTTTTTCAAGAGGGATAGTCTCTGGATGCCTTTACTCTGTGTTTTATCTATTTGGCTTTTCCAGGTTAGTCTCGGGTCATAGGTGACTCCAAGGTATGTAGGGCTGTCATTTTTTTCTAAAGCTTCCTTATCTAGTGTTAATTTTATTGTTATTTAGATGCGTGTGGTAGTCTAGCCTTTAAACACTAGAATTGTAATTCCATTTTATAAGCACTCTTGTAAAAAAAAAAAAAAAAGCCCAGCACTTTAAGGGTTAATAAAGACCTCTCCCTTTTTCTACTTTACAATGAAAAAAAAAAAAAAAAGACCATTCATTTGTACATAAACCAGTATTACAAACATTTGTACATAAACCAGTATTGCCGCCGATAGTGTGAGCAGGTGTCAGATCCGTACAGCTTACGATAACAGGTTGATGCTGATAGCTCATCCCTCAAGCCAAACCACAGGCAGGGATAGGCGACATTTACTCCATCGTTCTTTCAGCGGGTGATACTAAATTTAGCTATGCATCTATTTTGCAACTATTTACCTTCGCTAACACGGGAAAGGCCTGCTGGAATAGGTTAAGTTCTAACACTGTGTTTGCATCACACAAATATGTATCCAGACCAGCGGTTCTAATCCTGAATTTTAGATTACGTTACACCAACACGGAAACATTTGAAATACTTAGCCAAATTGTAATGGTCATTATCAGGATTGCACACACACACACACACACACACATATATATATATATATGCAAGAGTGAAACTTTAAAAAATGAAAATGAATGATCGAGGCTGCACTGTAAATATTTCATTAATCAAAATCAAAGCATTTTTTCCCATTATTTCAAAAAGCATTCTTTAAGAGGAATGGCAAACACAAAATATAATTATTTCTAAACTAGTATAGTGGGATTAAGTAAAGTTTAGAACTTCAACCGACAATTTGTTTATTACTATTATAATATATGTAAATTTAGCTCTAAAATGTTGCGCAGTTATTTACCGAGCCGTGTCACTGAGGGTGAATATGTAGGCTGAGATGGGCTAGACGTAGAGGCGTGATTGTTATGCCCAGAGATCAAGTTCCAACAGCTATGACGCATGTATTACGTACCGTACCATTTAATATTACTAGTAAAAAACACTTACTAAACTTCATTAACACACACACACAACTACAAAGAATACTCAGTGTATATAAAATTGTGTAATTGCGCGCGCACATGGAATCTCAAGTCTACAATGTATTAATCACAGCACTTCATTTTGAGTAGGCAGAGAAGATTAAAAAAAAGGCCAAGGTCAAATTAACACTCCCACGCTTCAAAAGTGCACTTGAAAACTTTCATTCCTAGATGTGCGTCACACAAGTGTAACATTTGCAATAAACAAGAACGGTTGTACTGATTCATCTCTCCATTGTTTAGTCAATACAAGTTTATGAACTATTTGAAGGTTTGGACTGCTACAGTTAGATAAAATAACTGTTGAATTATGGTTTTCAGATCAGTTGGCTTTATTTATAAATGAATCCGAAACTCAAAATCATTATCGATTAAAAAAAACAACTGATTTAAAAAAAAATCTTTCCAGGTTTCTGTTAGTGCAAAAGAAACAAAGTGAAACGTAAACGAAGATGGAGGCCAGTACTGAAAAGATAATTGGCTCGAATTCGTTGAAGATTAATCAGAAATTAGTTACACAGACTAAATTGGACTTCAAAGTAGTAAAAGAACGAAACTGCACTCTATATGAATAGTCGACAGAGAGAGAGAGACAGACAGAGAAAGAGGATATGCTGATCAAAATGTATCCGTGCCTCTTCAGAGTTTTATTTAATTATGTTCGTTCGTTCTTTGAGAGAGAGTCTCAAACCATCCTGCCAAGACGTCAGAGTATAACAGAGAGAGGGGCTCAAACTCGACGGTACCGAGTGACGAAAGTGGCCGAAGAAACAGCAGAAGGCCTCTGAAATGTTTGTCTTAAAGATGTCACTGCAGCCAAGTCAGCTATTTCACTTCTTGTTTCAACTTTTCACTAAAAACTTCACATTGAACCTTTACTGCATGGCAAGCGATTGTAAAATTGACATAAATATATGAAACTGTGTAACGGGATGACGACAGCGCAATTCCAAGTACATAGTATCGCAAAGTTGACTTTATATATGAAACTCTGCTGGGCCAAAGGGTTTCGTATATATATATAGTGCTTTTTTTGTGTAAAATAAATAGGTGCCGGTACTCAGTGATGGTTTCCCTGACTTGTTACTACTAATAAAGTAATAATAAACGTTAAAATACAAGAAAAGTCATAATTTTTCTCCACATTGAAAAAGGTGCCGTACCGGTGCGTACCGTCACAAAAAAAGCCCTGTATATATATGTGTCATTATATTGTATTATTCTATAGAATAATTCACCCCTGCATCAGTTAAGTATTTTTTCTTTGTTTACATACAGAGTACAAACACCACAAGACCAGTGAGTTATTCTATGAATTTGCAAGGTTTTCTTCCGCGTAGACGCTTTGGTCACATTCCTAACCCCTATCGCCGTACACCCCCAAACAAACACACACTAAGAAGAAGTGATAACGAACCACATAATTATATCCACACCATATCACACAGGTCCCATAGTCAGCGATATCGCTAGAACAAACACGCCCAGACCTGTAGGCGGACACGCAGATTACATAGACAACATTCGCGAGAAACTCTCTGGGTGGGTCCATTGTTTATGTTCATTTGTTTCTGGTTGGTTTACATAGTATTAACTTTTTTTAAATACTTTTTTTCCCATGTATATAATCAGTGCCACAACATACGATCGTATGTGTACATCACCAAAAAAAAACAACAACAACAGAAGATCCTATTCGGTCTCTGGACAAATTCTAGGGGATATGCTGTAATTATGAGATTTTTTTTGGAGGGGGGGGGGAGGGATGCCACTTTTATAAGCCCATCAGTAAAAGCTGGGCAGTTTTTAGTCTATTTATATCTCGGGAAGGCGGGGAGGGGATGCAAAGAATGAATTCCCCCCACTGACCAGTCATGCGGTATAGGAACTGGACTGTCGCAGGTTTTGACTCTGAAGGAACATCCGAAACACGTACAATATACAAATTATAATCAGGGAAACTCCTGCGTAAGGTAAGGACGATTACTGCCAAAGCTTTTCAACGTTAAATGAAACAAAAAAAAAAATAATAAAACATGGCCGTAAAAATAAATGAACAAGAACAAAATATATCATGTAATGTATTAACAACTAAACCTGTCGAGTACTTATTAAGATGAAACGCGGCGATGGAAGATAAATTGAGAGTTATAAATAACTGGCCTAATTAAAACATGAAACATGGTCTACATTGGTTCAAAAAAATTGTTGTTCTTGTCTCTATATATTTAGACTTGAAAGTGGTTGAGCCTTTGTCTAGAAAAACAACAACTTGTTTTGGATTTTTTTAAAAAAAGTGATTAAAGTTATGAATCATCGAAAGAGAAGCACACAAAGAGGGATCTAATAAATACGGTATTTTAAATTAATGGATGACTACCCGTGTGGTTTGCTCTACGGACTATCGTCTCGGGTTCGAACCCCGATAGTTGTCTATGCCTACAGACCTGCACGAGGTTTGTGCTTAAACGTATGAATGTTCTTTTCTAAAAGTACGTCTGAAAGTCATGTACAGCACAGAGCTCTAGATCATAGTTCTAAATTTAGGCGAGACATTCAAAACAGAATTACTCCACGTCTGCGAACAAAGGTTTATAACAATGATAGGTACCTAGGATGTCAAACTAGGAACGCCCTTTTTTTCCGTGACCACTTAACTAATAACCCACATCACAACAGATATGTTATGAATATCGTAATGTCAAGATGGAAGACTACGTAGTAAAGGGTTGGGATCGAAACCGGATAATCTTATGACTATCGTACCTCCTACACGTGAAAATTACGTTGACTTCACGGTATCTTTTATTGCACCGGAGAATGATGAGATTGAGAACCGCTGAAGTATTGGGAGATTTCCGTGGGGCATGACGGGTCGCTCACCGAACATAAATCGTGTATAAATACATCATTCTGATTCAATCAATGGAGAGAATGGAGGGGGGGGGGTGATTAGACGGGAAAGAAAAGGAGGGTGGCAATGAAAGAGAAACATGGCAAAGAGGGTAGGACGGAGTGGCAGGAACCGAGGGAAGCTGTCGTGATGCCGAGCTGACCACAAGAGAGACGTAAGCTCTGTGAGACGGATTGATCGGGCCCATGTAACAAAGGTTGTTTTTGTTTTCGTTTTGTTGTTCTGTTGCCGGTTTGTATCGATGCCAGGTTGTAGTAAACACGATCTGCCTAACAGAAGACCACATGCAATCACTCTCGCCTGGATTATGTTGTAGCACAGGAAGATGTGTGGGTATATCTGAGATTTAAGGTGAGAATGGGATGTGCTGATGACAGCTAGAAAGAAACTAGTTAGGTTACTGTAATAAACTTGCATAAAGGGCAGCCCTACTTCAAATAGCTGGTGTCTGAATGAAAGGACGAAGAGTCAAGCACGAAAGTGCATGTAATTTATAGGCGGATTTTCCCGATGAACTGAACAATGTCAAGGACGCTAAACTGAACAAAGTTGCCAACTAAATTTAAATAAAAAAAAAAAAAAAAAGAAAAGAAATGAGCAACAAAAAAGAAGAGCTTAGAATTCTGCAGTGCTAAAAAGTGCCCACATATTATAACAACTTGTAAAAGACATAGCTTATCAGCACTTCCTTTCTTTATTCTGTGCACCGAATACGCCAAATAACTAGCTATTTATAGTTTTTACGCCATAGATTATGATATTTGGCACATGGGGCGCACTTTAATCCTTCAAGAATTCTCCGCCTTAGATGATAAATATCTATTTAATAAAACAACCATAAAAAGGACAACTAATTGATGAGCAAGAGACAGAAAGAAAAGAAAAGCAATATGGCTTCGAATGAGATTTTTTAAACAAATATTTTACAGTTTTATCGAGAATAAAACGCTGTGGGAAAAAAAAACAACAATAGGTATGAAAACATTGGCCAGTAAATATACAACCAGAAAAATTAACAAAGCTTGTGCCAATTGGCACTACAGATCACAATGTCTATAGACATGTTTGGGAAATCGTTCTATTTTTGAACTTTCTTGAACACACACAAACAAAATCAATATTTCAACTTCATCATTAGATCTACCGTGTTTGTAAAATAAAATATTTTCGGACATAAAAAATGTCAATTTTAACGGCAAGAGATTGATTGATTTTTATAGTTAAGAGCTAGTGATGTTTTTTGATAAATTATCAACAGCTAACGGTAATTGGCATTTTATCATTTTTTTTTTATCCTGCCGATAGGCTTATGTCTAACTAGCTACTGTAAAGTATTTATCATATAAAGCTCTACGTTTCTATTGCCGAAGGTTAACAAGGGTTTCATATGGTCAGCACAACGACCAAACGCCTTGACTTTCTCCAAAGTAAGTTGGGTACCCATTAGAGTTGGGTGGGATGTGACATAGTGTACGTTACGTAGGGGACACATTTCAGCATCAGCTAACAGTGAAGGTACACGCATGTAAGCACTGAGCGCCTACAGGAGCTTATAGACCAACACACATGTGAGGTCCCTCAATGTCCACTCTACTCAAACAATCGTTGCAGTGAGACTGAATGGCACATACATCAAAATTAACTAATGGTTCATGATAAGATCCTTCTTGGAGTCTCCTGATCAATACGTTGTTAAGATAAATACATGTACCAATACAAAGTCTTTTTTTTTTTTCATCTACAATAAATGCTACCTATATCTAAATGGGTAAAAGAAAAATATAAAAAAAAGGAATTATTTTTCAACACTTAATAATAGAAGATAAAGAAGTGAGCCGGACAGATATTAACTTATGAATCTGCACAGAAACGTTTTATCAAAATCAAGTAATATTGAACACCAATAATGCAATGATCAAACAGTAGATAAACTTTCTCCACTTTAACAAACTTATGAATCTGTAAGAAGATAACGCGATGGTGTTTTTAATAAAATAATAATTTACTGAATAAACATTTAAATCGTGATTTTGCATCAGCAGTCTTAGCACCAAGAGAAGTGATATCAAACTTTATTGAAATCAAGTTAACAAAAAAAAAAAGTAAAGCTCCTCTTCCAGACCTTGTGTTTTATTGGTCAGACAATGTAAAGATGAGTTGTTTCTGTAGGCAGCGGTTCTCAACCTTTAAATATTGGCGACCCTTTTTTTTACGATCCCTCAGTATGCCGCAACCCCCCCCCCCCACCCACACACACAGCAATGGAAGAATAGACAAAAAACAATCCATATTTTCGATGGTCTTTTGCGACCCCTGGCAAATCATCAATCGACCCCCAAAGGGATCGCGACCAACAGGTTGAGAACCCCTGCTGTAAGGGATAACCAAAAAAGCATCAGCAAGATTAACTAAATTATTAATATGAAGTCACCAATCGAAAGTGTTTATCAAGGCTCAATCTAAGCACGCTTAGATAGGGAAAAACAATGTTACCAAGAAAAGTATAGCCCTTTTCACTTTCACCACATGTAGACTCTATTTGAACCTAAGCAATATGTAGACTAATAGACGTTCCTTTAAAGAAGAACATTACGCCCTACTCCTGCTTTAATATAGTCATTCAGAGACTTTAGCTCTGACAGCTCATTAGTTTCCCTGGCTGATTCAGGCAAACCGTTCCATGCACTAATGGTGCCAGGGAAGAAAGAGCACTTGTATATGAATTTGTCATAGCCTATGGACGACATCGTAAATGATATAGATCTGATAAGCAAATCTAGATTTAGAATGTTTGAAAATATTTTTTTTAAAGTAAAGTCTTTTAACTAACTAATTTAAAGTAAAAAAAAATGTGTTTTATTTTTAGTCATGATATCGAGAACACTGAACTATAAAAAAAGGAAAAAGGGGGGGGGGAGGGGCTTCATTTTGTATAAGATTACAAAACATTGAAACAAAAAAAAGGGGTGGGGCCTTCATTTTGTATATGATTATCATGCTTTCTGTGCAAATTAGCTGGCGGAAGTTTTACTGGGTAATTTGCACTCTAGAATCTCATCTGCGAGACATTCAGTAATTAATCCGCGTACTCAATTTCACGAATCAAGTTGCCATTTAGCACGAACTTTTCACCAGTTCCAACTACACTTCACGTCTCCTAGCAACAGCATCCCCTTCCCTTTCTTACATACAGTTGCACTGTTATCTTTCATACATTAACACTTGGCGATTGCAAACACTCGCACGCACACACTGGCTGACATGCGTTCAAATAGCATTCTCGGGGGAATGATGGCGGTAACAACCCGCCGAACCAGTTAACCATAACATACCAGAGTCTAGGCCATACACGCACGCTAAAGACAACAATGCACGACAATGGTGTGTTTAACACGTAATGTCACTCAGGCGGCAGGCCGTTCTAGCCCTTGATATGGGTATCGGAGTTATTCTATTTTCCCGGGCCTCGGATTTATTCTATTTTCCTTTGGAAAGCCCTCTTCGCCTATAACACTTTTTTTTTCCTTGCAACAAGTAATGTTGACACAGATCACTCAGTTCCCAAGGCAGTAATAATTCTACACGTTTAAGTAAGCACGCTGGAACTGGCAATGTAAATAAAGTCTATAGTAGACATACACAGTAACACACACAAGCCTCACAATGGAGAAACTTTTCAGATAAGGCAATGTATGCGTGATCTCACGATATAACTGAATAAGTGGAAGGGGGAATCCCCTATTTATAATATTTCTCTTAGAATTTACCTTACACCCTTTACTCAGGCCAGGGTCTATGACTTGATTCTAGATCTAGATTTTTGTTTTTAACACAGGTGACCCCATGTAGCACACACGTGTACACAAAGGACAACCGATTGACACAAGGTCAGCTATACTGACTCTCTTTGCCCGATAGATCATAATAGATGGACGAGCGACCCGCCTTTTTCGTTCGATTAACTTACCCAGAAGATAAAGTTGAAGGCGAACATCAGATACTTGACACAGGTATAGCAGCTTCCCAAAGCCATCTTCGTGGACAACTGTTATTATAATCCGAGCACAAAAGAAAAAATATTTACTTCACTGGACGAAAAAAATGATCACAATAATTGATCGATTAGAATATATCCACAACCTCTACGTTTTGTTTCTGATAGGCCCTAAACACTAGTTTTAAAAGTGGGTATAACGCTTAGCTTTCGGTGTAGCCCGAGTTTAACCTAGAAATAGAATTGTTGTCGTCTTCTGCTTTGAGGCCAACCAATCGGAAGACACACAAGGACGCTAACTCTCGCACATTTCACTACCGGTATAAGTTTGTTATTCTTAGCTTCCTTCGCCATTCGCTCCAATACTCACACACACACACACATTATTTATAATAAAGAGTTGATGTGTTAATTCTGAGATAAATTTAATTAGATGCATCACAGGTGGAGATCAACAATGTAAAGAATTATTGAAATTCAGAGAGATGCACATCCTTTATATTCATTTAATGTCGATTAGGTCTAAGTAGGTGAAAAGGAAAGTGTCAAATTCATTTAATTAGATTAGTGAAAATCCAACTGTACTCAACCCGAGTCGAGATTATTAAAAATTCTTTATAAAGCTGTTTCAACTAATGAAACTAAGAGCGGCACAGGTTGTGCAAGGATAAGAAAACACGCAGGCGGGGTATTGTTATGTAAATGTGTTGTTGTTTTTTTTAATGAATACAATTAATTGACTAAGAATTCAATGTTTGTTGGACACGAAGTTTGAAAGTTTTTTCTTGTAAAATAATTTTCATTTAAATCAAGAACTAAACCTTTGGAGGTGGGGTGAAAACTAGAACAATTTAGCTTCATTACCGTAAGTATTACAATTTCATTTTTGGACAATGCCTCCAAATCGTTTGCTAACTCTTCATGGGTTCAACATGGAAACTGGAAATTAGATGCTGGGTGGACACGGATCTTGAAATCGGCTCTAAATATCTTCCTATATATTTGACAGTTTGTGTTTTTTTTGGAAAAAAAAAGCTTATTGGCATTACAGGGAAACTCTGGTTTGACTTTGACCGTTATTACTGTTCAAAATATAATCATTTTAAAATTAGATTTGGTCTGGAGATCTATATATTTATGTCATTGGAAATGCTAGCATAAATTCATTAAATAAACAGGTAGACATTCAGGAATTTTTGTCGCACCGTCAGATGTATAAATCGGTCTTTTTTTTCCCCTAACTGTTAAGGATGTTTTCTCTAAAGAAAGAGAGTATTGATTGTTAGTTGTTATAAACATAAAGATAAGAGAGTCGAGAACCATGTCTGTATAGTATGGCTTTAATACACTGAATGACTACACAACACACATTTCGTGAACACATTCTCACGGACGAGTTACAAGCACATGTAAACATAAGAACGACAACCGATACAGAGTATAATTTTCATAACATTCACCCCCGGTTCAAATAATGCTAACTAGTATTATAAACAATAGAAGAATTAAGTAAGTGCAGAATAATAATAATAGAGATTCAAGTAAACAAACAATGTAGAATAGCATGACATAATGTTACATGTTGATATAAGTAAGTGTAAATCAAATAGCTTAGATATAGCTGATAGATCAAATATCTCATTAAACGCAAGTCAACAAAACCAAATGAAAGTAGTAAAATAAACAAATGTCATTTTGGAGACAAAACTGAATGTCAAAGTAAGAGTTCTAGTAAGCTGATGAGCTTTTACACTTTGTAGTTGGGCCTAGTTCTCCTTACTCTAAGATTGTATGTATGTGTAGTTTCATCTGCTTGAGTTTCGGACGGTCTGGCTATGTCTTCAGTGGTGCTGGTGGTTTCTTCAGACATGATAGAATCAGTAGGTTGATTCCTGGGAGGTAAGCTTTGGATGGGGCAGCCAATATCAAGCTCTGTTCTACTCTGATTCTCATTTTCTATAACTTTTTGTTCCTCCCTAGGGGCTAACATTCGTAATGAGACAGTTTCCTCTCGACCGGTTGGTGTTCGGATTACAGCGTACTGAGGGTTGCATGTTACCAAATCAACTTCCTCTGTTATGGGATCGTATTTAGATGATCTAACGTTCTTCTTCAGCAGGACAGGACCAGGACTGGTCAACCATGTTGGCAAGGATGTCCCAGAACCACTTCTTCGGTTGAACCCAAGAAATCGTTCATGTGGTGTCCTGTTAGTTGCAGTGCATAGTAATGACCGGATGGATTGCAGAGCATCATTTAGTACTAGTTCCCATTTAGCTATGTCCAATTCCTTAGAATGTAGAGCCAAGGTGATGGCTTTCCATAAAGTCCCGTTAAACTTCTCTATTTGTCCGTTTCCTCTCGGACTGTAAGGGGTCGTTCTACTGGTTGCAATTCCTCTCTCGTGGAGGAAATGCTGCACCTCTGTAGACATAAACGAAGTTCCCCTGTCAGTGTGGACGTACGCTGGAAATCCAAATATTGCGAATAAATCATTGAGACATTTAACAACCGTAGAGGAAGACATATCGGGACATGCAAATGCAAATGGGAATCTAGAGAATTCATCTATAATGGTAAGTAGATATCTATTTCTTGAAACAGTAGGGAGAGGTCCCTTGAAATCCATACTAATTCTCTCAAAAGGTTGAGTTGCTTTAATCAGTTCTCCGGTCGGCTGTCGAAAAAAACGGGGTTTTAGTTCTGCACAAGCTTGACATTGTTCTATTACAGTTCTGACGTCATCACAGGAAAATGGAAGATTTTGAGTCCTTACGTAGTGCAATAGTCGAGTAACGCCCGGGTGGCAAAGACTAGTGTGCAGCAATTTAAGGTCATTGCGAGTGATGGCAGATAGATAGTTTCTGGTAAGTGTATCAGCTACAGTGTTCTGCTTGCCAGGGCGATAGATGACGTCATAGTGGAAACACGAGAGTTCTAGTTTCCACCTCTGGATTTTTTCATTTTTAATTTTTCCTTTGTTTGACCTGTTATACATGAAAGAGACAGATCGCTGATCCGTAACAAGTGTGAACGCTTTACCAACTAAGAAATGTTTCCATTTTCTCAGCGACTCAACAATGGCATATGCTTCTTTCTCAACTGAAGACTGTTTTCTTTCACTTTTTGTTAATGAGCGAGAGAAGAAAGCAACGGGCCGGCCATCTTGGTTGAGGGTAGCCGCAATGGCTATATCAGAAGCATCCGTCTCAACGGTTAAAGGGCGATTCGGATCAATAGTATATACGGCAGCTTTTTCAAGCTCATTTTTCAAACTTTCAAATGTTCTTTTGACTTCTTCTGAGACAGGAAATTGTTGATTTCTTGTTAACAGGCTAATTTTTGTTGAGAAGTTAGGTATCCACTGTGAGTAGTAAGCCAGAAGACCCACTACTCGTTTCTGTTCATGCATGTTCACTGGTACGGGTAATTCCCTTAGAGCGCGAAATCTCTCAGGATCCGGCTTAAGTTGTCCTTTGGAAATCTCGTATCCTAACAGTCTCACTTTAGCAGTGCTAATTTCACTTTTTGTTTCATTAAGAGTGATTCCATACTTTTGAGCACTATCAAGAAATCGCTGTAGGTTTCGGTCGTGTGATTCAGAGTCCATACCGCAGATGGTCACATTGTCCACATAAGCAAAAGTGTCAGTGAGTCGTTCGTCTTCGATGATTTTGTCAATCGTACGCTGAAAACAGGCGACTCCATTCGTAACGCCAAACGGAATCCGACGGAATTGATACAGTTTCCCACATGCTTCGAAGGCTGTGAACGGCCTTTCCTCTTCTTTTATAGGAATCTGATGGTATGCACTTTTCAGATCTAAAGTGCTATATACAGAGTATTGCGAAATCTTCTCTGCCAGTTCGTCAATTCTGGGCATAGGGTAGGCGTCTAGTAGAGTGAACCGGTTTATGGTTTGGCTGTAGTCCACAACCATTCTTTTCTTATGTCTGTCATTTGTTGTGACTAGGACTTGTGCACGCCAGGGAGATTTAGATGGTTCTATAATTTCATCCTTTATTAGTTGTTGAATTTCCTTCTCTATAAACTTTCTATCTGGAACTGAGTATCTGCGAGACCTTGTAGCCACTGGGGTACAGTTTGGTGACAGATTACTAAATAGGCTAGGAGCCTCTACCTTCGCTGGCTGGAGAGTACTCAGGCATAATGATGGTTTCTGACCATCGAAAGGAATAAACAAGTTTTGGTGCAAACTTATAAAGTCAAGTCCAAGTATTACGTCAGAGCATAAATTGTCTAGTAGAGAAAGTCTAACTCCCTCGTATCGTTCATTTTTGAGACGTATGTTAGCGTAGATATGCCCTTGAGTGATCCGAGATAGATGGGTGGAAGCCATAAAGATTCTGTTGCCTGAGGAACATGTCTGCCATTTGTGCTTCTTAGCGATGTGCGTCGAAATATAGCTTTCACAGCTCCCAGTGTCTACTAGGGCTTTCAATGGCACATTGTTGATGCAAATTGGTATTGTAGATTTGTTTAAATTCAAAGGCTGCACAGTAGCGATAGCCGAAACTGTTGAAGATCTAGATTTGCAAACTCTTTGAAAGTGACCCTTTTTGAAGCACTGATTGCATGTCACTTCCCTTGCAGGGCATTGAGATCGGGGATGCTTAACCCTGCCGCAAAAATAACACTTCCTAGCTAATGCATTTATTTCATGCGTGTGTGAATTGCTAGCACTTTGAGGAATCGTTACGTTTGGCAAGGGTGAGGCCGAAGAATTGGTGAGAGTAGTTGCCGCGCAATTAGTTTCCGGCTGTGATGATTCATACTGTAATGAGTGCTGATAAGCATGTTCTAGTAAGCGAGCCTCCTCGAAGGCGTCCTTTAAACTCAAAACAGTCTTTTCGAGTAGACGTTTTCGAATGCTGTTGGACACTAGTCCATTGATAAACGAATCTCTAATAGCCTCTTCTCGGTGTTGTTCAGCAGTCACCGCTTTGAAGTTGCAATCTTTGGAAAGAATTCTTAATTTCTGCATGTAGGTGTCTATCGTTTGACCTTGCTCTTGTTTGCAAGTAGCTAACCTGTGCCTAGCAAACACCTCATTCTTTGGTTGAATGTAGATGCCATTTAGAGTCTGGATAGCTTCATCAAATGTCTCTTTATCAAGTATCATTTGATATACAGCAGGAGAGATATAGTTTATCAGTAGTTTCTTAGTATCAAGATTGTCTACTGATACTACCGATATAAAATTTTTAAACGTTTCATACCAGTGCTGCCAATGCTCTGCTGCTTGAGGTGCTGTGGGCTCGATGTCAAACTTCTCTGGGCGAAATATCCTATCCATTTCGAAATTCTAACAACTTCACAGTTTTGGATTCAGTGTATTAAATTGTTATAAACATAAAGATAAGAGAGTCGAGAACCATGTCTGTATAGTATGGCTTTAATACACTGAATGACTACACAACACACATTTCGTGAACACATTCTCACGGACGAGTTACAAGCACATGTAAACATAAGAACGACAACCGATACAGAGTATAATTTTCATAATGATGCAAGATAAAGCGTCCCTGTCATAAGCTCTGAACGAGAGACACCAAGATGTCATAGTGTAAGGACGTGATTCTATAGTGCAGTGGTGCGAAGTGGTTCCATCCGGCCCGGTGAAACGACGGCACAATGTGTAGAAAATCCCCTCTCCAAAAAGGTAGATAAAGTTATTTTTACCTACGTTACCCTAACTTTTTCTCTGATGGATTGGTACCATGACCTTCAACATTGTGTTTATGAAATGGGACTAGATGTATAATCCAACAGGAAAAGTAAACCGATCTTTACTTTTTGTGGAGCATGATAATAAGCAAATGCATTTGATATGTAAAGAAAGTATGGTTATTTAAAAAAAAAAAAAATATGGCAGCATTCTTAATTTGAGCCGCGAATAAAATATTGTTAAACTACACCTAGAGATTGAAGGATTAAATAGTTGCCAAAAAGAGATAAGAAAACGAGTCGGTGATTAAGCTAGATAGAATGTTGCTAACATTGTAAGTAGAGAAATGAAGCCATTGTTCCGAAGGTTAGAAAAGAAGACACACTTCAAACGTCTCACTAACTAATGTCAGTGCTAGATCCACGGGTTTCTCATAAAATAGTTTCAGTTCCGTTTCATTAAGTATTTGTATCTTTTCGGTCATGTGGCCCGCGACACGAGTGTCGGAAATTAAAAAGGCCCACAGGTCGAACGAAATAGGCTGAGCATCACTGCTATAGTGAGTTAGATTTGTTTGGAGATCTGTTTATTTCATTTAATTTCAAGTTGAATGTGTCTATATTGTAATAAAAGTTTTATTTAGTTGTGATCACAAAAGAAGTTTATTCAAACTATTTCAAGTTCTATAAGTTAAAATATACTGCGCCAACATCGGTTTAGTTGTCTTGTAAGTTACTGGTAACATATGGCGGTAAAAGTCAAAGAGCGACCACAACACTAAGCCTGTATCTACATCACCAAACTAGAATCTTCTAATCCTTACTATGTCTCTAACTAGACCCAATATTCTGAATAAGTGGGAGGGGGAATCCCCTATTTTGTTGAGTCGGCTTCTACTTCTGTAGATGAGAGGCTCAGAGAAGAACAGGCAGGCTTCCGGAGAGGCAGA
Source organism: Biomphalaria pfeifferi (assembly GCA_030265305.1). Classification (NCBI taxonomy): domain Eukaryota; kingdom Metazoa; phylum Mollusca; class Gastropoda; family Planorbidae; genus Biomphalaria; species Biomphalaria pfeifferi. The sequence continues at coordinate 960,642 of JASAOG010000072.1, forward strand.
TCATGTGCAGAGCAGATCTTTGTTCTACGAAATATCATAGAACAAATTCTCGAGTACCAACAGCGGCTAACAATCAGTTTCGTAGAACTGTTTGGCGCCAATTAGTACTAGTGTGTCCTGTTTTCGCTTTCCTCTTAATGGCCTCCAAGTCATCGCAACTCTTGGTATGCGTAATTTATTTTGTCGGAGAACATGTCCCGCAAATCTTATTCGACGCTTTGTCACAACCTTACGAAGGGGTCGACTCCCAGGTAGGCATAGGATTTCCTTGATTGAGACCCGATCTCTATAACTGACTCATAAAATCCATCGTAACAATCTTTGTTGATCCAAAATTTAGTCCTTTTCAATTTCGGCAGATGACTATTCAGGGCACTTTATTAATGGAACCAAGTGACGGTTTAGTATTAAAATCTCACCTAAAAAAAACAAACAAAAGCAAAGCAATAAATCAGTCACTAAATTACGCTCCCACACCCCGGCCGGGGGGGGGGATTTTATTTCGTGGGTGGAGTGTTTGAAGAACCTCACCACCCCCCCCCCAGTTACGCCCATGCCTTGAAGTACTATTCACAGTTTCTTTTGTTTCTATTAATTCATGTACAGCATCAGTAAGTTTCATTTGTTTCAAAATGTTTTTGTTTGAAAAAGAAAAACAAAATTTCGGTCCCGAACCAGTTACTATCTCCTTTTCACATAGATTTACTATTTTATTAGAGGCCCCCGAAAGGGGAAAAGACGCTATTAATTTTGTGTGGCCTGTCTCATATTTGTCCGTCTGTCCGTCCGTCCCGTTTAGATATCGTAAACTTAAAAATATTTTAGATTATTCAAAGTTATGATGCAACGGCTACTTTTTTCTTTTCTGAAAGCGAAAAAATATTATTTTTAAAATCACTTATGCAAGCAGTTTTTTCATAAAAATACTACACGTCTATAACTATTCATTATTAATAGTTACAAATATGGGAGGCTCTTTATTAGAGAACGGAATAATATAATCCTTTTATAACACATTTATGAAAACGGTTGTAGATTTTTTGTAAAAAAAGTTGTTGTTTTTTTTACATTTGTATTGTTAAGTTATGTAAGTTCTGCTATATTAAGTACTATATTTACACACAAAATTATTTATTTTTTTTTTTTAAATAGAAAAAATCTATTCTGTATGCATATAAGTTTGGTACAATTTAAAAAAAAAATTAATAAGTAGTTTTTCTTATTATCGCCTAAACTGCAATAATGCATTGAGACCAATAATGCACTTGATTAACCAAAAGAAAAAAAAATGTTTGATTATTATTTTTTTTACCGGAAATGTTTTTTTCTTGAGAAATAAGAGATTGACCCTTTACAAAACAATTAGATCAATTCATTATAAGACATCAGTTTGGCCAGGTTCACATCCAACTTACATTCTCTTTCATCTATCCTTTGGTCTGCTGGACCGCTGGGGCACTACACAAGATCTGTTAACCTTTTTCTCCATTCTTCTCTGTCATTCTTCTTTGATAGAATTTCATTCTGATAATATTGAAACCTGCTTTTTTATCTGCCTGGGTGGACCACTTCGGGGGCCGATTTTCTTTGTAACTTTTACCTTGTTTATATATATATATATATAAGTAATTAAGTATAATTAATCATGTTTTATACTTTTCTTTAAATAATTACAATTTAATGTTTGTAAAATGTAGACATTTTTTTAATAATAGTTATAAAAAAGCAAATAAGGGAGACAGAAAGGCCTAAAAAGAGGCAAAGAATGAAAGCCCTCAAAAGTTAGGCGATATACTATTTATTTTGTTCATAATAAGTATATTGAGTAATAATGCTTAAACAGCAACAATCCATCCATCCATTTCAGTTGCGCTACAGCCCATGAAGGGCTCTGGCCTGCTTCAACACATCCTTTCATTCAGATCTCTCCTGGGCCTTTCGTCTCCATGCTGTTGCAGATCTGCTTCGACATCATCAGTCCATCGCATTCGGGGTCTGCCTTTGGGTCGCCTGCCTTTTGGTTTTTGCCTGTATACGATTTTCGCTCCTCTGTTATCTGACATTCTTTCAAGGTGACCTGCCCAACGTAGTCTGTTCTTTTTTATTTCGGTCACTATTTGTTGGTCTTCATACAATTGATATATCTCGTGGTTAGTGCGTGTCCTCCACCCTGTTTCATCCTGTATGGCTCCATAGATTTTCCTAGGAATTTTTCGTTCCCAAGTATTAAGTAAATTTTCAGATATCTTAGTCATTGTCCAGGTCTCACTTGCATACATTGCTGCTGGTCTTATTATGGTTTTGTATATAATTGTCTTGGTTTTCCTTGAAATTGTTTTGCTCTTAAGTAAATGATGGGTGCTATAAAATGCTCTGTTACCTCCTGCTATTCTTTCCTTTATTTCTGTTAGTAGGTCATTTTTGAAATTAATAGTACTTCCTAGATATTTGAAAGTTTGGACGTTTTCAAATTCGTGGTCTTTGATTTTGATATAGTGTCCTTCTGTTTGATTGTCTCTTGTCATTGTGATGTACTTGGTTTTACTGTCATTGACCTCAAGTCCTGCTGGTCGAGATGCTTCTTCTAGTTGTGTGAAGGCTCTAGCAATGTCAGAGGTTTCCTTACCCAATAAGGCAATGTCGTCGGCATAAGCAAGGTAGTGTAGAGGTTGGCTGTATATCGTTCCTGTTGGTTGTGGACCCGTGTTTTCTCTCCTGAAGTAGTTAGTGATAGTTTCCCTTGTGTTTATGTGTATATTTCTTATAACTCTTTCCAGTGCTAAATTGAAAAGCATGCAAGAAAGTGAGTCACCTTGTCTTACTTCTCGTTTAATCCTAAATTCCCGTGAGTGTACTCCTTGTATTATGACTTTACTTTTTCAGTTTTTTAATGTCATATGTATAAGTCTTGTCAGCTTGTTGAGTATTCCGAAATCCTGTAGAGTGTCATATAGGTATTTCCTTCTGATACTGTCATAAGCCATTTTATAGTGTATAAAGAGTTGGTGAATTGGTATGTTGTATTCAGGGCCGCCGCTACCTATTGTGCAATGTGTGCATCGCACGCAGGCGGCCGAATTTAGAGGGCGGCCAAATCATTATTCCAAGGTTACCTTTATTTATTAATTTTTTATTAAAAAATTACTTAAATATTTTAATATTTTATATAAATTCTAATTATTCCATTATCCTTTAAAAAACTAAACAAAAATTAAGATATTCGTTCATGGAAGTTATTTTGGAAACTTTATGAAAAAAAAAATAGAGCGGCGAGCGAATGATTCCCACGGGTTTTTCTAATCCTTATAGACCTTGAATTGTCGAAGATTGATTTTAATATTTGTTTTGAATTTGTTTTGAATTGGCGCTTACAGAAGATCAGTTAGTTACTACATATAAATATTGTCGTTTAGCCTTGTAAACAGATCTAGTCATTCAAAAGTCAATTTTAAAATCATTTCACTTTTATGTTAAAAAATGACCGTTAGTTAAGCGTATAAAAATTTTGGGTGAGTATAGATGTAGATCTACATCAAGTTGTAAGCTATAAGCCAACGACCTATCAACAAGGAAGGGGGGGGGGGGCGGCGAAAAAAATGTTTTCTTTTCATTGTAGTTATTAATATATTAGTAATATTAGTAAAATTGCATTATCACCAATGTTTAAAAATAAAATAGTTAGAGACATCGTTTCATCTTCCAATAAGACCTTGTCTAATGTAGACCCGAGAGAGGCGCAGGCAACAATATGGGTAAAAAACATTTTAAAAAAAAACATGTCTAAACATTGTCCAGGGCAGGCCCTAACAATTGCGGGGCCCTATGCAAAACGGATTGCGCTGGGCCCAGTCTGGCTAGGGATAAGGAAAATAAGTGAAAATTAAGATTTTGTATTAGAAAATAAATTCGTATTTGCATTTCATTTTTATAAATATAAAGGTTGACAGTATGTAGTGGTTTTTTTTTCTTTTGTTGTTTGTTAGTTTTTTTTATTTTTTATCGCGCGTAGTATTAACGTTTTCCATATTGAATGACACCCCAAAATGATATTTTTGTCTATTTTATCGAGATTTTTATAATTTTCGGGATATTTTATTAATTTCAGTGGATTTCCAGGAGCTCCTGGAAAATCAGGAGGCCGCGGTTATAATGGTTTAATTTAATAATTTACTCCTATAATTAGCGCGGGGCAAATGAAAGTGGGGGCCCACTGCGGCCGTATAGAATGGTCGAATTTCTTCCGACTATTGCACTTCATTATAGTGACGATTTTTGTGTGAAATAAAGGTCCTCAACAGATACATCTTACTTTCTTTGAAGATGATCATAAAAAGATCACGCCCATTACAGACGTCCGTGTGTTATATGTACCTAGAATGTCCTCGCATAATAATATTGACCAGGGGCTACCTCTTTATTATTAGACTTAATATGACCCTCAACTTTTTTTTTTCACTAGGATGAAAAGTCCGCTCGAAAAGAAAACACTTTAACATTGGCCTTCTACAAATATTCTCTCTTCTTATTGCGAGAAAAAAAAAGGCTTTGTAGGCGCCAGAATAAAGAATTTCTGAAGCTGAAGACGCCAGAATGTAAGCTCAGCGACAGGGCCCCTTGGCGACTTAAGCTAAAACCTGCCGCATCTCCAATTCTATCTCCAGGAAAAACTTTTTACAACTCTTAAAAATTATGTAGGCAATATTTCCGAAAAACAAAAAACAAAAAAACAACGGACAGTTTGTAAAGAAATTTCATGACCTCCATTTCGATTCTAAACGTAGAAAAAAAAACGGGGGGGGGGGGGGGGGGCATTTAAAAATTTCTCACGCACGCACGGAGGCGGCCACTACCCTCACGGCGGCCCTGGTTGTATTCATGGCATTTTTCTAGTATACATCTTAGTGTGAAGATGTGATCGGTTGTGGATTTATTGGGTTTGAAACCACATTGGTAGTCACCTAAGATTTCTTCTGAATATTTTCCAAGCCTCTTTGTTTTTTATTATGGTTCACCCCGGGTATTTTATTTCCCCGGTACCCACCATTACTGGGGGGCATTCCCCTATCCTCCAGCTGAGGAGGCGCTCGATGGGAAATCAAAAACTCCACACGAGTAAACAGCAACAATATTCAACATAAATGAGCTCAGTAACAAGCGTTACACAGCAATATAACCACTCTTACAGGAAATTGATAGCAATGCTATGTCCCGTGACACAAGCTAGTAGCTAGACAAGGCAAGTCAATATAGGGTTTGATACAACTACCCCGTGTGTCTCATATAAGTAAAAAAAAAAAAAAACTAGGCTGATTGGAGAACAGGTTATCACTATTCTTTTAAAGGTCTCCTGGAGATATGGGAGGGCTACTCCAGCATCATTAAGGTGGTCTTTGAGTCTGTTAGATTCGTTTTGAGGTAGAGCCTTTCACGACAATGCCTAGAAGCCAAAATAATCCCCTGGAAATACAAAGCTAAATGTATTTGTTAGTGCGTTTTTAGTTGACTGATAAGCGTGAATATTAATTATCCAATACTATAACAAAATTCGCTTTCCCCAATTTCCGGCGCGACTGAATATTGACCCGTTTTACAGATCACCAACCAGACACCTACGAAACAATGAAATATTTACACAGCACTTAAAGACAAACTGAAAGAAAATTGAAAGCTTAGAAAAATAATGAGGGGAGGGATTTAGGAATAGTGGTCAATACACACAAACATATTCACGCAATTACACTATAAAAACATTACTCCGAAAGCATGGGAGGTTGCTACAGACTGATTTACGAAATGACCCCATGAAGAAGAAGGCAGGGGCGGACCGGCTAGATGGGCATTGGGGCAAATGCCCTGTAGGCCGGGCCCATTTGGTACCGTGACTAAAAAATTTATTTATTTCCAATTAAGACAATTTAAAAAAAAAAGTGACAGCAGCAAGAAACAGATGCCCAGCAAGTTTTTTTTTTTTTTTGGACAATTATTTTTTTTTGCAATTCAACAGGAATATCAAAAAATTTACACTATATAAACTGTAATCATTATCATTGCAAAACGTTAGACCGTATTTTTGATAATGTACGAGCAATATGGACCCCAACACTGCTTTAATGTCTTCGAGGCAGTTCGAGGTTGTGTTTGGTGTATCATTTTGTTGGTCGGCGTGGACGTTTGATGGCACTCCCATTTTTTTGCTCCTTCCCTCCCCCTTCCTCAATGTATCCAGTGACAATGTTACCAAAAAAAAAAGGATGAGAGAGGAGAAGTTAGAAACCATAGCGCAGCAAAAAATAGGGGCGACAATAAGCTCTTTAAAATTTGTTACTAGAAATTAACTTTAGACAAAGCTGCGAAATTGTAAACCGCCCAGCTTATTCACAATCATCTCTCCGGCAAGCTCTCCATGCACCTGACTCCCAATTGGGATGGCTCTCCATCCCATTGGATCTGGTCAGTATGGAAGAGTGACGATTTACCATCCAAGCTTTTTCCCTGTAATGGAGAGGTCACTCCTCAAGTTGCAAAGTGAAAAGATCTTCTCTCGAGAAGCAAATGCCATAGAGATGGTCGGCCATCAACTCCTGTTTAGCTTTTTTAGTCTATTACAATAATAATAATAATCTTTATTATCCATAAGGCTAGCTTATCCTTGCAACTGTACTTAAGTGAACGCATTGCTAGTTAACTTGCTACTTTCAAGAAGTTCATTGATTTGAAGGTGCAAAATATTGTCTAAAATTTGGCTTGAACAGACATTGAATTTCTAGGGCACAGAATACAGCAAAATACTATTAGACCAATACAAGACAACATAGGCCAAATACTCAACTTAATAATACCTTGCACAAAGGGATAAGTCCGAAGCATCTTAAGTTTATGTAATTACTGTTACGGCAAGCACTGAACAAAGGAAGGAATAACAGTGATAGCGATTTAATAACTCAAATAAATAACACCCACAAACCAACAGGATGCCAAGTTCTCCTAGTTCTTCTTTTCAACTCAGCAGGCACGAGGCTGAGGCGCGAGAATCTTCTTTCACTAGATTCTACAATTACGGGTATTGCATAATGCCTTTTTTTTATCGCTTGTAGGATTGGTGTTTTCTATATTGAATGACACACCTAATTGACAATTTTTCTGTATATATTTCATGAGATTTGTATTTGTATAGTTTTCAAAAGATTTTAATCATTTCGGGATATTTCCAGGACTTTTTCGTATATTTTGCAATTTCAAGAGATTTCCAGGAACTCATGGTAAATCGACAGGAGGCCGCGGGAAATATGTTATAAGTTATAAAATGGTTTAATTTAATAATTTATACACTTAGAATTAGCGCGGGTACTATGAAAGTGCGGGGCCCCAAGCGGTCGCATAGGTTGCAGTGGCCTAAGGCCGGCCCTGCAAAATAGCGGCGTATACTACGCCGCCGGTCGACTAGTATATATATTGTTGTAAATCTAAGGCAAGCACTCAACGAAAGTAAGGATGTAATAACAGTTGGTGTATTTATTTACAACTAGTAAAAGCAAATACATACACATATACTTCAAGTACCAGAGTGTCTTATCTTAAGTTCCACCTGTCCTTTTCTATCTAGATTCCAGTACAGACCACCGACACACTTCACAGTGCCGCCCCAGGTCCACACAGTTCACAGATAGCACAAAGGACGTTCCCTTGAGTTAAGACAGCTCAGACTTCAATAACTTGCAGATCACTCCATGCTCCAATGCTCTGCGGTCCTCCATGAAAGTGTGGCACCAAGTTATACTAGGATTTCTCTGTTTCCGCTTTCTTCGTAATTGCCTCCATGTCATCGCAACTCTTGGTATGCGTAACTCATTTTGTCAGAGAACATGTCCAGCAAACCTAATCTGACGCTCTGTCACAACGTCACTAAGTTGTCGACTCCCAGTTCGGAATAAGATTTACTTGATTGAGACCCGATCTTTATAACTGACTCCTGAAATCCAACTTTGCCATCTTTGTTGAGCCACACTTAATCATTTTTCAATTTCGGCAGATGACTTCCATGCTGTCAGGGTTCTAATTATGTACTGCTTGTCTCTTGTTATTGTGTTTCTTGACTTAGCTCCTGCTCACTAAGGGTTTCTTGAATATTAAATAATACTTGCTTGATACTTTCTTGGTTACTCAATTATAATTCATTCAATACTTGCTTAACTCAAATACGAACACTTAATATACATCAACTCTAACTCCTTATAATCATGAATATCGATAATACTTTAATACTTAATAAAGCACACAATTATATCACTCGTATGAAATAGTAATACACAAAACACCAGTCCATCAACTTATAAACATATAAATGCATAAATACCAGTCCAGGAAGTAAACGTCCAACCTTCCTGGACCGGGAGCAAGACCTTACTGACTTAACACACTCTCTCACACATTCAACGAAGACTTAATCACTCAGTTCACAACACGTGCAACACTTTGCATTCATAACAAGGGGATATAACAATCATACCAAAATATCAAACTAACATTCATTCTCGCCATACCTCCCCCTCATTTGGATATACATCGAGACTATTTAAAGCAGTGGTTCTCAAATTTTTTTGATCTGTGGACCCGTTTTTAAATTCAAGACTTACCCACGGAACCTATGTGATTATTATTGTTGTATCCTGTATCTACTTTATATATGCACTGTACATACAGTCATTGTTTCGAGTTAAAAGAACTACATTCAAGAAAAGTGCATCAGTCTGTGTCACTTCATAGTTTCTAATATGTTTTTGACTCTAATTACGGCACCTCCGAATCCGCATGTGTCACAAATATATTTCACCAAGAAAATCAAGTGAAACGATCTAATAATAAGATAAAATATACGTGACAACGACAATCTATTATACATGTATTTATTAAAATTGTTTTGTTTTCCTTTAAAAATAAAATGTTTGTTTGTAAAATGATTTACATGTTTCGGATGTTCCTTCAGAGTTGAAGATAATCACTTCCTAATCCAAACCTCCCGCAGGACGACGGGGGATGGAAGCGGGCAGGGTTTGAACCCGGGACCATCGATAAATCTGAACGACAGTCCAGCGTGCAAACCGCACGACCAGGCAGCCATGCTAAAAAAATATAATGATTCGTATGAGAATGATAGGATTTTCTGAGTGTTTCTAAGATCGGTTCAATATTTTAAATTAGCACCTGCAGATTTCCACTAGCAAAAATTTCTAGTCGGTTTCTTTTATTTGTGATAAGGCTAATAATGGCACTGAATCCACGTTCTACCAAATACGAAGTCAGGAAAGCAGTCAACAATTTTTACTCAATAACCCACAGTGCAGGATATAAAATTATCTTTTATTTTTTTTTTAGTAATCACCATTTATCTTATCTTAGTTTGAACATTGGTTTATGTTCCTGATTTGTGGATATTTCAATAAGTTGCTCCTGCATTAGTATGGATAAGTTATTCCTGCATTAGTATGGATCCTCTGTGATTGGGATCTGAGTTTGTCCATGCGATTAAAGCTTCAATACCCAGTCGGAAAAATCTATTTGTTTAGGTTTTGACATAGAATAGTACGAACCAGACATTGTAAACAGTGGTGAAGGCGAGTGGATTAAATTTATCTGATCGGATATAGGCCTACTGGTTTTAAGCGAAGAAGTTACTTAAATTGTTTAGCACTTTCATCTTTCTGTGGACTCCTGAGGGGGGGGGGGGGTCCGCCGACCACAGTTTGAGAGCCTCAGATTTTAAAGGACGACAACTGCAGCGTACTTAAATGTTCATAAATACTTTTGTTTTTTATTTACAAGTAATACAAAGTGATAGTGTGCAATATTTGAAAAGATGAACTAATACTACCTTAGTTTATGTTTAATAAAAATAATCTAGTATATCACGTAATAATATAAATTATATTTGACGTCCGAACCGGGGGTCCTGGGTTCGAATCTTGGGATTTTTAATTTTGGGATCTTTGGACGCCTCTGAGTCCACCCAGCTCTTTAGTCGGGAAAAAGTAAAAGCGGTTGGTCGTTAAGCTGGCCACGTGACACTCTAGTTAACCTTGGGCCACAGAGACAGATGACTTTTACATCATCTACCTCGTAGATCTCAAGGTCTGAAAGGGAGAATTTTTTTATAAGCTAAAAGAGATTAATTTTAAGAAAAGGGAGGGAAATTATAATCTTACACCTAGGACCTCACCCCACCATACCGTGACTGGACTGGAACCCCATAACACAGGACCTCACGACTATAACGTGACCCTAATGGAACCTCATAACACAGGACCTCACCCCACCATAGCGTGACTGGACTGGAACCCCATAACACAGGACCTCAACACCATAACGTGACTGGACTGGAACCTCATAACACAGGACCTCACCCCACCATACCGTGACTGGACTAGAACCCCATAACACAGGACCTCACCACCATAACGTGACTGGACTGGAACCCCATAACACAGGACCTCACTGTCGTGCGCGCTTGAAGTTTTCTTTGCATTTAATATTGGTGTTTTAGCGTATAGGAAGTAGTTTCTTTTAAGTGCGTTTTGTTGTCTAGAAGATTGTGTGTGTGTGTGTGTTTACGTCATCCTTAGTTTCCGCAAGAGAGAGAGAGCTGCTTTTGTGATCTGGGTAGCTGGTTTTTTGGTTCCCTTTGTAAGGGTACGTAAGTACATAGTTTTATTAAGTAAGCTGATCTTTCGGTACGGGTGTCGCTATTGAAAAGTTCTTTCTTGTAGCGGCATCGCTAGATCAAACCCCATAACACAGGACCCCACCCCACCATAACGTGACTGGACTGGAACCCCATAACACAGGACCTCAACACCATAACGTGACTGGACTGGAACCTCATAACACATGACCTCACCCCACCATACCGTGACTGGACTGGAACCTCATAATACAGGACCTCGCCCCACCATAACGTGACTGGACTGGAACCCCATAACACAGGACCTCATCACCATACCGTGACTAGAATGGAACCTCATAACACAGGACCTCACCCCACCATACCGTGACTGGACTGGAACCCCATAACACAGGACCTCACCACCATACCGTGACTAGAATGGAACCTCATAACACAGGACCTCACCACCATAACGTGACTGGACTGGAACTTCATAACACAGGACCTCGCCCCACCATAACGTGTCTACATTTACATCTGCAGTTGAAGCAGGTGTTAGCCTGTAGTCTCACAACCTGCCATTCGCCACCTGGTGCTAGACTCTTGGACCGGCACCAGGATGATAATAGACCTTTTGAGTTGAGTGCGGACAGGTTAGGTAGTTCTGTTCCCCCCCCCCCTTTCATTTGCTGACACTCCTGTAAACACCCTGTCTTATTAGGTGGCCGTGAGGTTTTAAAGGCAACAGCTGGCGGTGTCTTGTGTTAAAAAGGAGACATCTGATGATAGGTTGGTTATAAACACACACTTCGAGGTTTGCTTTGTAAAAGTGTACAGTTAAGTAATTTAGAAGTCAATTAAGTTATTTATTTATTTATTTGTATAGGACTATCCCGGTCTCTCCCCTTATTTCAAAACCAAACCAGATAATGAATCCCCAACACAACTAATAAGCTAGGAGTTTAATTTCAACTTTTTACATTTATTCATGTCTTGTCAGGTCTAATGAAGTATTGTGCACATTTGAAACTCGATCAGAGAAGGGGGAATGGGAGGAAAAAAAAGGATGCTCACACTTTGTACCAGACAGACAGAGAGTTGATACCAAGCTTTGTCAAAACGCTCAATTTTGCCATTGAGAAATTATTTAGTTTTTTAACACACACACACACACAAAACAAACGCAAAGGTACAATAGAGAATACCCACATATATGAGAACCTATTAAAAGTAATCCTATTGAAATTGCTCTTGTCAAAGTGAAGCCTTACATCATAAATTCCTCAAAAAAAAAAAATGATGTGGTTTAAATAATAAACAAACTATTCTTTTCGATTTTCATTATATTGACATTGCCGAAACTAGATGAAGTTGTGTGTGTGTTTTTTTTTTTTAAAGGTGAACAACTGAGTATGAAATAAGTCTTTTGAAGAACATTCGGAGAAAGGTTTTGTCCCCTGTTTTAATTCTCCCTTTTTCTATTTAAAACAAAATGAGTTAATTACCACTAACTGATTAACTAATTGATTAATTTGTTGATTGATTCATGTGTTCTCATTCAAAATGAATTATTTAAAAAATCTCAACTTTATCCGAGAATGGGAAGTGGGAGAAATAATGCTAAAAGAAATGTAATATGTTCCTGTTGTCACAGATTAATAATAAATTACTGTAGACGTTACTAATTAATAATGATAATAACGAGACTGTCTTTATCAAGGTAAATATATATAAACTCACTTTTTATTTCCGTTCGATCCTTTGCTTTCGCACAAAACATAAACAACAAACAATGACGTAATATCATATAATATTAGCACATCCTTCCTTTTGAAGCCATTATCACAAAATATTTGATACAACATAGTTGATATAAGCTTTTAAAAAAAGGGTTTATTAACACTAATACACGAGTATTCCGATAGACCTGCGAAGCTAATTATCATAATTATGTGTATAATCCTGTGTTTTCTTTTAATGACGAACTTCTTTTCTCTGGCTGTAAAATTTAACTACGGATGACTGAATGGTGAATCCACCCAGACAGAGTTGATATAAGCTTTGAAAAAAAAAAAAAAAAAAAAAAAGGTTTATTAACACGTCACTAATACACGAGTATACCAAAAGACCTGCGAAGCTAATTATCTGTCTGAATGACTGAACGGGTGTGGAAATAGAATTTCAATCTATAGCACTATAAACAAAATCTCTGAAGAAAAAAAAAGCCCTAGAGCTAAAAGTATTAATAATTCCGGCAACCCACACTAGCTGCTTACTCCCTACGTTAAAATGTCAGAAGGAAGTTAGTCTTGGAATATGGAACAAGAAAAGTGATGAATATTTCATCAGGGCTTTTAAAGTAATTATCATATGTTATTGCTAGTTTGTTGTTTGTTTTTTTTACATAGAAAACATTTTTGAAATTACAGTAGTCACATATTTTATTTACAGTTTTTAATAGCTCTTTTATTGCCACGTAAAACTTTAAAAGGCTTCTGTATTCAACAACATTGTTGATCTACATTATATACAATATTATAAAATGTATTATTTCGTCGGGAAAATATTTACAGTTTTTAAATTTCATAATTTTTATATTGCTATACAACTGAAAAAAAAAGCACACGTCACAAACAAGTCGTAGGCAGAGAACCGATAGTTAGCCACTGGGGCGCCTCGATTGATTTATGTCTTGTGTTGATTGGTGAGTCTATACTAAAGCTGGTCTGCTCTTTGGCTAGGTCCATGACTCCTACGTAATTCCGCTTGCTCACAGCAGAGGCGCTGGTCACTATGTATGTGTTGAAGCGGTAGCACTTCATGGTCGACATGCACAACACCTCCTTGCAGCCGCGCCAGAAGTTGCTGTTCTGACACGCGTACACCACCGACTTGGAGGCGGCCGAGGCGCTGATTAACCAGTAAGACGCCACGAACACATCATCGCTGAGGAAAGCGCGGTAGCCGAAGCAGTAAACTGTCTGTGTGGCGTAGTAAGGAAGGTAGAGAAGGAGGTTGACGGCGCTGAGAAGCATCAGCATTTTGACCATTTTGACTTTTGTTCTCGGCACCGGTGCGTTGAAATGACTGCAGTGTCGCACCTGGTTGCGCACCGACCTCACGTAGAACAAGATTCGGGAATGCCCGATGACTAGAAGCATCAGAGGGCAGACGAACTGTGTGATGACGCACAGCGCCGCGTAGATCACGCTCGACCAATGGCTTGCCGGGATGAAAGTCGGGCAGAATACGCGAACGACGTCGCCGGCTGTGGACACTCTCTTGACCTCAAAGAAGTAGAGACAAAAGCCGGTAACCAGGAGTGATGTGACCCACGCTGCGATGATCATTCGTTTGGCTGTCCCTCGGGTGACCTTAAAGCTGAGTGGATAAATGACCGTGTAAAACCGGTCAATGCAGATGGCCACTAGGACGAATGAGATAGTGGACATGGAAGAGAGTTGTACAAATCGTACAAGACGGCACATCACGTTTCCGACAAGCCAACCCTGCATGATCACCCGAGCACAAACGAATGGCGAGGAAAGCAGAACGAGAACCATGTCGCTTACGGCGATGCTTGCGACAAAATAGTTGGTAGTTGACTGGACCCGTCGACTTCGGTGGATTACCACAATGACCAGGGTATTCCCAAGCAGCGCCATGATGGAAATGACGCACAACACCAAGGACTCTAGCACAATGATAGGATGCGATCTGAGCTGCTCCTGGAAACCTCTTACCAAGCCGTCGTACTCGAGCAGCGTCGTCGCCAGGGAAGTGACGTCATGGGAGAAGTTGAACATCATCTTTTAGAGAGTCTTGACACGGATCTTTCAATTGTCCAACATGCGGTCGATAAACATGCTGTGATATCTGAGGTTCCCATTTTGTTGGTTCAGAGTTTATCTGAAAAGAGAACAAGAGACAGTAGGCATACTTAAAAATGTATGTCATAATATATAACACTAGATTCTAGACCAGTGTTTCTTAAACTGTGTTCCGCGGAACCCTATTGTACCGCGAGACCCGAATAGGCGTTCCACCAACTGCTGGGATAATTAAGCACGGGAATTAAGCCCTCTTTAAAAAAAAAAAGAGCAATGAGTTCCGCAAAATACTCAGAATGTCCCAAGTGTTCCGTTAAGGAAAAGGTTTGGGAAACATTGGTCTAGCCAAAGGAACTATGGTTCACAATTACAATCTCTAATGTAATAGCAGCGTGGAAAAATGTGTGCCCTGCAGAGTGACAAACCTGCTCAATTGATGGCTCATTAGGTCGTCTACCTGATTGTAATTGACACCTAATAGCCTACCTACCTAAGTAAAGGAAGTCCTAAAATTCATCTTCCAATGAAAAAAAAAATCAATAATGCAAGGAAACAAAGACAAGAAACATTTGAAATGTTTGTGAGAAGACATACTGGACTCCATTATTAATGAGGCCACACATTCAAATGTGCATATTGGAGGCTGTCTCATTGTTTGACACTGATAAATTAAAGCGTTGATTAATGGCGTTTTAGGATCAGTGGCGTAACTAATGGGGGGGGGGGGGGGGGGGGGAAGGGGGGAGAATTTTAAATTTACCCCGGGCCCCCACCTAGGGGGGGGGGGGTCCCCAAATGGGTGTCCGAAATTTATTAGTAAATACATAAATTAATATATTTGATTGACAAATAGTGTCAACGGGTGTCTTTTTTTTTTTTTTCAACATTTATGGATTAAATTTATCACAAGGACTAAACCTCGATCTAGGTCTATCAGTACGTTGACTTTGTTGACATTTTAAAAATATTTTTTCCCACAGAGATCAAAGTTTTTTTAAAAGTTTGTTTGACATTTTAAACTTTGTTGCCACGAGAAAACTGCATGATATACAGCGAATTCCAGGTATCTTGTTACCTTTACTAATAATAGATCTAAATGGCGAGTATTTTATGGCTACACTAATTAACCTTGAAGCAAAATTTACAGAATCGAGTATGACAGATCCAAAAGTTATTCTTAATAATGCTAGAATAGTCCATTATTCGGGTTTGGCGTCTATAATTTCAGAATTAAACTTCACACTCGAGAAACGATCGCGCGAGCCCTAGTCTGGGTAGGGATGAGCATAATGTCAAAATTATTTTTTTTAAATTAGAAAATAGGCCTATTTTAGTCTTTGCAATAAATTTTTATCAAATGAAAGCTCGCAATGCCACTTTCTATTTATAGGCACCCAAAATGTCAATTTCGTCTATTCTTCAGGAGATTTGAATAAATTCAAAAAAAGTCAGGACTTTATCGTATATTTTGCCTTTTCATGAGATTTCCTGGAGGCCCTGGAAAATCAGGGGGTCGCGAAAACCCTGTTATTTTTATATACATTATAATGGTTTAATTTAATAATGTACACTTAGAATTAGCGCGGGGCCTATGAAAGCGCGGGGCCCACTGCTACCGCATAGGCTGCAGTGGCCTAAGGCCGGCCCTATCTACTAGGAACTTTAACCATTCGTCCACTTCTGGTTGTCTTGACTGGCATAACAAGTTCTCTAGACGTTGGTGTATAACTGTTTCGTTTGTTCCAACAGTTTGCAGTTCATTGCCTCCATCGGTATTATAGTACCCAGAGATGTCTTCATCGAAACTCTTATTCAAAAAGCGTTGATTTCTTCTGTATGTTTTTCCGTTTGTCTTTATAATGTAAGATCTGGGGGCTGAATGTTTTTTTATGACAACTGCTTTCTGCCATGTTTGACCTAGACGAACTCTCCGACAGAATAATCTTTAGGTAGTCTTGCTTTTGCATTGTATTTCACTTTGCTTTTCATCTGTCGTTCGTTGAGTAATGTCTCTGCATTTTCAGCTACCGATGGTTTCAATAGTTTGGGATCAGTTGGAATGATTCCCTGAGTCTTCTACTCGTCAGCAGTTGTGATGGTGAATACGACAGTCCACTTATCGGAGTATTTCTATACTCGAGCATAACGAGATATGGATCTTTCCCACTTTTGTATGCAGCACAAAACACAAACAACCAACAATGACGTAATACCATATAATATTAGCACAGAATCTTCTTCATGCAGTGGAAAATTAAGAATTTTTAGCCTATCTTGAATTCTGGTCAAACCTCTTGCGCCCAATTAATATAGTTCAGAAAAAAACTACAAAAGTCTGGACTGCATATACGGGAAGCTGCTAAAGAAATTAGTACCCTTTCATGCTTTCTGCAAAATGATGAGAAACTGACAAAAACTCAATCCATCGAAAAAGCAAAAGAATTTAGTGAATACTATGGATTCCCTGTAATCAAAACAACCAGAAGAAAGAAAAGACTTGATTGGAAGTTGAGTTCTAATGTAGGACTGTCAATAGAACTGCAATTCAAACGTTGCGACAGAAGTGCTGGACAGATTTCATATGGAGATGAAGGGCAGATTTCAAAGGCTAGAAAGAAAATGGATACCTTTGGGTTTCTTCTTGAACCAAGACACCTGTTAGATGAAGACCCGCATTTGACAAACTGTGCTACTTTTCCTGTTTGTATGATGAAATAAATGGCAAATCGCTTTTTCAATGATGTCATTGATGCACGAGCACTTTTCATCAACAAACCAGTAATACAATTACCAATAGACATATTGAGGAAACAGGCTTCATATGGTAATTACGTGTGCTCAAACTTTGCAACCTCCTCCGAATACTGCTAACTCAGGCCACTTCTATTACGTCATGTGAGAGATCATTCTTAAAGCTCAAGTTCATCAAAAGCTATCTCAGGAGCACAATGACACAAGAAAGGCTTATCATGGCTTTAATGTCAGTGAAGTCACAAATACTAGAAAGTATCGATGTAGTTGATGTTATAGATGTCTTTGCTGCACAGAATGCACGACGTGAAGCGATATCAATTTAGATTTGTCACTTGTGCATTATTTAACTTATAAACAAAAGTATTATTCATTAAAAGAGCCTTGATTACTTTTTGTTAAGTTTGCTGATATACTGAACCGATTTGATTTGGGGCTTATATATTTTTGAGTACATTATCCCATGTCATATGTCGAATGTCAAAATGCAAGGGGCTCCCAAAGAGGACAATCCCCCAGGCCCCCCAAATCCCTAGTTACGCCCCTGTTTAGGATGCGTACTAGCTAAGCGAATGCGCGGGTACTGATTAAGGACAGGTTAAGAAAAGTTCAGGACTGGTTTAGGACATAATCAGTTTCAGGACTGGTTTAGGACATAATCAGTTTCAGGACTGGTTTAGGACATGTTTAGTTTTAAGACTGGTTTAGGACATGTTCAGTTTCAGGACTGGTTTAGGACATGTTCAGTTTCAAGACTGGTTTAGGACATGTTCAGTTTCAGGACTGGTTTAGGACATGTTCAGTTTCAAGACTGGTTTAGGACATGTTAAGTTTCAGGACTGGTTTAGGACATGTTCAGTTTTAAGACTGGTTTAGGACATGTTAAGTTTTAAGACTGGTTTAGGACATGTTCAGTTTTAAGACTGGTTTAGGACATGTTCAGTTTTAAGACTGGTTTAGGACATGTTAAGTTTTAAGACTGGTTTAGGACATGTTCAGTTTCAGGACTGGTTTAGGACATGTTCAGTTTTAAGACTGGTTTAGGACATGTTCAGTTTCAGGACTGGTTTAACGATCATGATGATCTCATTAAATCTATTTCTCTCCCTTTCTTACCCCCCCCCCCCCTCCACCTCACGCCATGGTAGTTATATTCGTACGCCTTGATATGACATTCGCTCAGGGTTCCACGCACTGCTAAGGCCGCTTCTGGAATAATAATAGTAATTGAAAGTTGAAACCATATAGCGCTATCAATAAGATAGTCCTTAGAGGACATAAAACTTGGCTTAATTTGGATAAACCTATTTTCAAAACGTTTGATAATGTTCTTAAATGTCTGTCTGAGCTCATTGAGGAGGTGTTTTGAACCTAAAATTCGTGTACTGAAAAGCAACTAAGGCGGTAAGTTCTCGGGGCAAAGAGTAGCAGAAATTAGAGAAATGGTCCGCAAGGATCTCTGAAGTACATAGGGCTGGTTATTTCATACTATATCATCAATGAGTCCAAGGCAGTCTTATGGTCTATACATTATCTCGTAACTCATCGCCGACTTAAAAAGACAATGGAGACAATAAAACAAAATTATATGCTAAGAAACTCCAACGAGTTGCAAATCAAGCAATTATGGTTCCAACTGTCCTTGTCGAAAAAGAATTTCCTTGGATGGGAACATAGAAGAGTAGACGTAGATCAGTGATTCAGTGACTCCCCCAGGAGTCTACGAGACAATAAAGTTTGGGAACAACTGACCTAGTCCTAGATGATGTTCATCCTCGTCGGATGGTTTTCAAAACTAGGTTAGTGAATTACACAATTTCACATTACACTTTTAAAGAAATGCACTTTTGCCCTGAAGATATAAACACATTAAATATCCCACGATTTCACACATTTATGTACAATATTAATGTGTCGCAATTACTGCAGAGTTTGAAAGAGTATCCTGGATCATGTGAGGTGTTTGCATACGGGATTAAAGGGGAAAAACTGAGGATAATTAGTTGTGTGAAAAAGCGCTTACATTGAGTCACATAGGGTGGTAGTGAAAAGTTCTGAGATGAAGACTTTGAGATCTAGAAGATTTGCTGTCTTTTAAAAATAACCAAGTCTAAGATTCATTTTCAGTGCTTGAACATTGTAACAGTATTGATGACAGACATGTGTATGCATTTACTGTTTCACGTTAGTGACCTTTAAAAGGGGGATGGAATGGCTGTCTTGATAGCATAGTTGGTAAGAGCGACTGGTTGTTGATATTGGAACAAGTATTGTGGTAGGAGCATGTAGAACTAGCGTCTATATAAAGGCTTGTAGTTAAGTGTTAGAGTTGCTTAGAGTTGCTGTTAGTTGCTTAACACCGAGTTTCTTCATTGAGATGCTGTATTGTGAGTGGGCAGGCCCTAAAAGTAAGAAAACACCAGGCAGACATTACAGATGATGACAGATATTGTAAACATATCATTCAGTTTTAAAAGAGAGTTTCAAAATAAATGATGATTCACATTTTCCTCCTCCTCTCTATTTCTCTTTCCTCTCCTCTTCACCTCTGTGTCTCCCCTCTACCTCCTGCCTCTCTCCCCTCTCTCTATCTGATGGGATCAAGGTCACTTGTCAATTTCATCCAAAGCCTTAACATTTTGTAATGCTTGAAGTCAGAAAAGTTTGACTCAGTGGTGGATCTTAGGCTGTTAGAAACTTGCCCATTCTGAAACTTGAGGTTCTTTCAAATAACTATTGTTACAATGAAATTGAGTGGAGAATACTTCTTGGTGTTTTCAGAAGTTATGTATGATGTATTTGTGCCGTGTGAAGGACAAAACGTGTATGCGTCTGAGTGCATGATGAAAAGTGTATGTGTTTGTCAGTATAAGAAAATGTGTATGTGTTTAAGAGCATGAGAGTATAACTCCATGTGAAAAGGGGGGGGGGGTGTGAGTGCAGACGTGCTTGTAGCCCATGGAGTGTATTGATTGATTGCGTACATCATTGACTCACATACTGGAGACACAAGACGGTATTGGAGTGCCGCGTTGGAAATGTCAGCTTTAGTACAGTAACACCAACTGGAAATCACAGATTCTCAAATAAGCACATTGTCATTAAACTAGGAGTCTATAAGGTCTTCTTCCTCCTGTATGTATCACTGACATCATTCGTGCTTCCATTCAAAGATATCACTCTTGTAACACACGCTAAGGTTATCTCAGTGATTCAAAAATGTGATCTTATTGTACTTTACTTTTCATCCGAATAATAACATTAAAAAGCAATCGGAAAAAAAAAAAGTCTTGAAAAAAAAAAAAAGAGGCTTATTTGAGGGAAAGAACCGATAATTACTGCCATTTATCTGAAAATTGCATGGTTTAGCGCCCTTTCTGCTATATAAAACAAAATTGATTAATTAGTACTAATGGATTAACTAATTGGTTAGTTTTTTTTTTCTTGATTCGTGTGTTGTCATCGACTAGGAATAATTATGCGAAATTTCAGCTTGATCAAAAAAAAATATTATTCAATATTGTAATGATAGGTCTTTTGATCTAGACCTAGAAGATGCGCTAAATTTTCCTAAACATTAATTTATTAAACTCTATATAATAATAGTAGGAAGCGTGTTCGAGAGGCCAAGTGCGCTTGAAGGCTTGGCTTGGCTGCCTAGAAAGGGGCTCGAGGTTCGACACCCGACTCGGGCAGAGTTGTGTTTACTGAGCGCCTACAGGCAACTCCTAGATACCCCCTCCTCCCCACTGGTCCACAAATAAGATTGGACCAAAAGCGCTCTGAGAATGCTATAAGCATAAAAGTAGCGCTTTATAAAAGCTTAAAATAACAATACAATGAAGAAATGTGGACAAATACGAAGACGTATAGTCCGTTCAATATAAACATTTTCTGATTCTATAGCCAGGTTTCAACGTATTTCTTTTCATACTTTGAAAAATTATATTAGAGTTTTCTCGGTGTGGCCAACGAGCTAGAAATTCTTTTCCAAATGATAAATATCAACTGTCAAATTTCTAGTAAAATCAAAGAATGGCATTAACTCTTTCTCTCCTAATTGACGATGCCAACGTTGATTTGACCTCATTAACCGAATTGATTTTTGGATTTATAAACTTTAATTTGTGTTGCGTAAAAATTCCAAATACCAAATATACCAAATATAACATTTTCTGATAAACAAACAAATGAGTTATTGAGTTATTAAAATAGCCTGGCCCATAGTGGAACACGAGAAACGCTTGATCTCTGAGCGTTGCATTCAAGACCCAAAAGATCGACTTAATTTAGATCTACGGTGACACTATTTTGTCCTTTCAGATTACATGAATTGGAGATTTTCTTACTAAAGGTTATTCACATTAATATGGTCTTTGTTTACTGTTTTATTGTTAATCAGATTCTACAGGGCTATAAAAGAGTGTAAAAAAATAATTTTACGATTTTAAAAAAGTTAAGTTAATTTACATTTCCCTATTCTGTCAGGGGCGAACTGGCTATATATGCATCCGGGAAAACGCTCAATGGGCGGTGGGGTCGCCGAATAGGCCACTTTGAATGACAGTAAGTACAGTAAATGTGATTGTCATACTTCTTTCATTTAAGAACTTTACAGACTTTACTGTCTAATACTAAACACGTACTCTCGTAATAATGGAATCACCTATCTCTATACTCATATATCATGCTACTTGTAATTTACAATCATATATAAATATATATACACCAAGCAATCTTAACAAGTAACTTAAGATTTATATTTTGTATAGTCCTATAGAAGTTGCGTAAGTGTTAATACTCGGGTATTTCTATTACAAGTTGCTAAGCTTATAAGTTAGTAACGATTTTCTCGTTATAATGGGGTAGTATTGTATACAGTAATCTATAGATCCAGAGGCGCGGTGGCCGAGCGGTCAAGCGCCTGGTTTCTGAACCGGGGATCCCGCGTTCGAAACCTGGTGAAGACTGTTTTATTTTAAATTAGGGATTCAACTCTAATGGGTACCTGACATTAGATGGGGAAAAGTAAAGGCGGTTGGTCGTTGTGCTGGCCACATGACACCCTCGTAAACCGTAGACCACAGAATCTGATGACCTTTACATCATCTGCCCTATAGACCACAAGGTCTGAAAGAGGAACTTTACTTTTTTTTTTATAATCTATACTGTTACCAAAATTAATTCAAAATACCGTGTCGAGTCCAATGTGCATTATATAAATTATTGGGTTGGTTCGTTTGCAAGATCACAGGATTTTCCCGCCACGAAATCTTTCACAAATCACAATTTTAAGTTAGGGAGAGAGAATGTTGTGGAGAAGAGGAAGAATTGATGCATTATCAAAACCTTAATTATTATCTGGGCATGTAACAATAGATTTAAATTATATGACAATCAATTGGTGGGTCCAACAGTATGGTAATGCCAAGGCCGATTTTGACACCCAGACCGCCCCTGTTTTCTATACAGCGGACGCAAACAAAAATCTGGTTATCTATGGACTTGCCACCATTTTATGAAAATATTCATTTTATTTTGTAGGGAATTATCTTTCATGAATGAGCAAAACATTGTTTCGTCTGAGTGGCGCGAAGTGCCTTTTACTTTGTTTACCTATCGGTAATGGTTGTTTTATCATTTTATGTGATGTCTAGATATTGCTACACCAGCAGATAGCATCTCAAGTAAACAGATGGTACATCATCTTCATCACTAAACTAGACTATCAACCATCCAACAGCACCAATCAGAAACTACCTTCTAAAAGGGCCATCAGGAGACCTCTGAACATCAATTTGAGACCCACGGAAAAGCTACCATTTAAGAATGACACAGATACGAAGAAATAACTAAAATCGACACTCACCAGACATGAATTTCCTCTACGTCAAATATGGAAGTCATAGCTTAGTCACTATGAACTTATAATATATTTATTGTCAATGAAAATGCCTTATTAATTTGATTAAAATTTGTTTGCAACTAAAGTATAAGGAAATAGTACACCTATATTTAGTTTAAAAATTCATGTCTCATCAATCGGAGGATCACTGATACTTTGCTTTTAATTAAAACAATAATACTCATATTGCGTAATACAAGAGTTAGTTTCCTTGTTATGTTGTTCTAAAACAGTACTCCCACCCAAAACACACACAGACACACACAGCTATTGTTGGTCGATGTCAAATCGCTTCCAGCCATGTAGACCTAGAGCTGGGATATTTAGATCTAGAGCTTCTATACAGACGGTTTAGATAATTGTACACGTTATTTTTCCCACACCCATTCTCTGATAAAGTCACTAGCGGATCCAGAACTTTGGAGTGGGGGGGGGGGCGATTTTTTTCCAAACCCTAACCCTATGCATAAACGTGCGTACAACACACACCCATACCACACACCCCCTTCCCCACACATATATATGAGAATAAAAAAAACAGCATTTCTCAACCTTCGTCGAAAAACAAAACAACTGGGGCAGCGCTATAAGTTTCTCTTGTGGGGTTCGGAGCGAAGCCCCGACGACAAAAGCGTTTTCTTGCTTTTTTTCACTGCAGAAACGCATTCTCCTTACATCTATAGGTCAGTATTCATCAAAGGAGTTCGGCGGCCCACATCTAAGGGTCTGACAAGGCGTGGTAGCACGACCATGTCCAGACTTAAGGTTGGCCACACCTACATCACGCACTCTTTTGTGCTGAAGAAAGAAGAGCCCCCACTTTGTGAGTATTGTGACTCTCGCCTCACCGTGGAACATATCCTCATCGACTGCCCCAGATACCAGGATGTCAGGGAAAAATATTTTAGAGCCACTAATTTAAAAACACTATTCAATAATGTCGACCCTGGGAAGGTACTGGGCTTTACCCGGGAAGTGGGGTTGTCTACGAAGATCTGATTTATGAATTCTGTAGACATGTACTATTTACATTAGATTTTTACCAAATTATTAAATTTTTACTACCTCTACTATTTTAACTGTGAATAGACCTTGATTTTAATTATTTGACTGTATGGAATTTGGCCTTTGCTGTGTGGAGGGAGAGTGGCCCTTGAGGGACTGCAGGCACGACATGGCCTAAATTGTGCCGATGTGCCCAAAATCACAAAATCACAAATCACCCATCGCCAAAAGCGTTTTCTTGCTTTTTTCACTGCAGAAACGCATTTTCCTTACATGTATAGGTCATTATTCATCAAAGGAGTTCGGGGCGAAGCCCCGACGCCAAATGCGTTTTCTTGCATTCTTCACTGCAGAATCGCATTCTCCTGACATCTACAGCTCATTATTCCTACTATTAAAAAAGGACCTTTTGAATGATGTTGTACTTGAAAAATATTCTAATACGAATTTACAGGTCCTAAATACATTGCAAATAAAACCGATTTGTTCCTTGAAAAGATATAATACCCCACATATTTAGATTTTGGCTTTGAGGATCGCCGCCGAAAAATAATTATTCGATAAATAGTATTCAAGAAAATGTAAGTTTAAATTGTGAGTTATAGTCCCAAATTTATTAAACTAGAAAAATATCAGATTGAGTAAAGGTTGGGAAATGGCGACTAAGAAGATATTATTTGAGTTTAGAACTCATCTAAATAATGAATCTTTTGCTGAAAAATAATCTAAAAATAGGTTAAAATATAAATAATTAGTATATATTTTTAACATAAGTAATAAATTCGTATACAAATTGTGTGAATTCTATAATAAAATACGCCGAGTGGGGGGGGGGGGGGGGGCGATCGCCCCTACCGCCGCCCTCCCCCCCCCCTGGCTCCGCCAGTGGATTAAGTTGGAACTTTAAACATTTAGTTATTGTACCTAACAAAGCATAAATCAATTTAAAAATTAACCAGTTAGTCAATTAATCTTTTATCGTTTTGTTTGATATCGAAAAGGGGAAATAATTTCTTCATTATTAAGAGATATTGTTGTAAATGTAGATTTCTTTCCCTTAGATAAGCTTTGTTTTAAAAAAAAAGTATTTTTGTATGCCTGAGTTTCGCAAACTGTTCCGCGGAACCCTTGTGTTCCTGAAACTACTGGAATAATTATCCATTAAGCCACAACGGGAATTAATATCTCTAAAAATAAGCAAAGTGTTCCGCTGAATACTCAGAATGTGCGCAGTGTTCCGTTGGAGAATAAGTCTGTGAAACACTGCATTATGCTAAAGGCTAAGAGCTCGAAAACACTATGTAATACTTTACCGTAATCCCCTTCCACCATTTGAAATTTTCTAGTAGTGTTGTGCGTCGCACTTGGAACACTAAGGTCAACAAAAGCGAACAGAAGCTCTCTTTCACCAGCCTGAATTGGGCTGCGAGTTCCTTCCTCTCTCCACCCTGTCTGACGGGGGGGGGGGGGGGTGAGACTCGGGGTTAAACTTAGAGTTTGATTTCGTGTTCATTTCCAATGGACACGGACACTTCGGGCTCGCGGACTAGAGACGCGGCCGAAGGCCGCACCACTGGAACCCCGTCGTATTCGTATACTGTACCAGGCTAACCGTGCGGGATCCACGCCATTTATGTAACGGCCCCTTGAGGGACGGCGCCTGGATGTTGACAGATCGCTGCGTGAGCTCTTTTACATCCCCGCACAGTGCAATGAGGAGACTCTCTCACCCTCTTAGGCACTCCCGTGGGAGCATTGTTTCGCCACCCATTTGGCCTAGTCGTCTCCTCTCACGACCGTTTCCACCTGGGTGCCTCGATGAGGCAGGGCAGCAAGCCCGGGCGTAACCCCCTTCAGAATTCAGCAGATTCATATTCAGATTCATATGTTCTGCGGAGATGCAGAAATCGAAACATGGACATCTGTATCCATAGTTGTAGTGCAGCTACACGCATATCACAAAGTGTTGAGTTTCCATTTTCTGAGTTAAATACAGCTTTGTTTGCTGTTGCACTAATTAGCTGGTCCTAGGTGAAATCTCTTTGGACTCAACTATTCAAACTGTTTAAATTTGATACGCCACTGTAAAGGGCACAAATGCCTTTCAATTTGAGCTTGTACGAGGAATGTTCGAACTAGGCATGCGGTTTATAAATTGTTCAACACGTTTTCTGATAACATAAAGATTGAACGATACTTCAAGGATCATGCAAGATGAGTACCGGTCAAATATTGTGTAATAAAATTTTTAAATCAATTTTAAATGCAAATAATTACAGACCAAAATTAGAACTGGCGAGGTACAAAAAAGTAAATGATTTTCACGCTTCATACCCTTCTTATTTCATATTTAAATGTTTAATGGGTCCTTACATCATAACTTCTGTCAGATGTATTGCAATGTTGTATGAGTCCTTACACCATAACTTCTGTCAGAAAGATCCATATGTTCTATGGGTCCTTACATCATAACTTATGTCAGAAGTATTCATATGTTCTATGGGTCCTTACATCATAACTTCTGTCAGAAGTATTCATATGTTCTATGGGTCTTTACATCATAACTTCTGTCAGAAGTATTCATATGTTCTATGGGTCTTTACATCATAACTTCTGTCAGAAGTATTCGTATGTTTATGGGTATCTTACATCATAACTTCTGTCAGAAGTATTCATATGTTCTATGGGTCCTTACATCATAACTTCTATCAGAAGTATTCATATTTTCTATGGGTCCTTACATCATAACTTCTATCAGAAGTATTCATATGTTCTATGGGTCCTTACTTCTGTCAGAAGTATTCATATGTTCTATGGGTCCTTACTTCTGTCAGAAGTATTCATATGTTCTATGGTTCCTTACTTCTGTCAGAAGTATTCATATGTTCTATGGGTCCTTACTTCTGTCAGAAGTATTCATATGTTCTATGGGTCCTTACATCATAACTTCTGTCAGAAGTATTCATATTTTCTATGGGGCCTTACATCATAATATCTATCAGAAGTATTCATATGTTCTATGGGTCCTTACATCATATTTTCTACCAGAAGTATTAATATGTTTTGTTTCCTTATATCATAACTTCTACCAGTAGCATGGGCGTAGCCAGGACTTTTTTTCGGAGGGGGGTATCTATGTATATGTGTGTGTGTGTGTACATAACTAATCTTTATTACATTCTGACCCTTCATTCTTTCGAAAGACGTTAATAGTACCCTAGAATAGGTTCCTCATGGAATTAGTGGAAGAATTGTAGACTTCTCACCCCGCCACCAAAGCTGTATTTCCGGTATTGAAAGCCTACAAAATACTTATTCTGAGGTACCTTCAGTGCATTATCCTGCTATTAAAAGTTTTATTTCAAAAACCTAATGTGCTATTCTTACTTACTTAGATCCTCCCTCGCCGTTCGGCTCTTTGGGCGGCAAGCTGCTTCCACAAATATCTGTCATTGGCAATGTCTGAAGCTTTATCCCACCTGCTCTGAGGACCTCCACGAAAGTGTGACGCTAAGTTGTACTAGGATGTCCCTGTTTGCGCTTTCCTCGTAATGGCCTTCATGTCATCGCAACTCTTATTATGCGTAATTCATTTTTTCGGAGAACATGTCCCGCACACCTCATGCGACGCTCTGTAAACCTTACTAAGAGGTCGACTACCAGTTCTGCATAGGCTTTCCTTGATTAAGACCCGATCTCTATAACTGACTCCTAAAATCCATCTTAGCCATCTTTGTTGAGCCACATTTAGTCTTTTTCAATTTTGGCAGTCTATTCACATTACTTTATTTATGGAGCCCAGCCACTGGTAGAAATTTGTAACCTCTCTTGGCTACGCTTTTGGAATTAGATGACTGTAGTTTGCTTTAGATTTGATATCGAAAAGGGAAGTTAAATGGTCAACATCTCTGGAGTTGTTTTTTTAAAACTCAAAACCATCTGGAGGGGTTTAAAACTTTAAAATAAGCCCTCTGGAGGAGAGTTTTTTAAACCCACCCCCTTCTTCCTTTTGGCTTGGCTACGCTCATAGCATTTTGAGTGCTTAATTTGCTTTTTTTTATATTGAAGAGGTATTTTTAAATTTCAAACCCCGCTGAAAGGGGTATTTCTAGAATCCATTTTTTTAAAGCATACGCAAATTTAATATATGAGATCAAAGAGTGGATAACTTAGGCTACATGCACTAACACAGTCACTCACTCACACACACACACTATATATATATATAGTGGACAAAAACAAGTATTGTACTTTCTAATGATTCTAGTGATTTTCAAGTCATACGGGCCCATATAACTCTACAGTATTTTTGCTTAAGAGATGAGCAAAAGGACGTAACCTCTTGACATTAAATGATTATTATGCTTGTATGAAATACATTGGCCTAAGGGTCTGGGAGCATTTCTGTTTTTGACTGCTCAAAACTATTGCTCGCTAATTAATTGTTCAAACATGCCATGTCAAAAAAAAAATGGTCTTCATGCTGTTTAATCGATACTGGTTCCGTTGAGAAAGAGAGAGGCTGGTAGTGCTTGGAGAAGATTGCCAGGTCAGCCTTTCATTTGACTGCCAAGTTTTATTTCTCTCTCTCTCTCTCTCTATCTCTTTCTCTTTTACGGGGCTAAATACGTTGCTTGATCTAATTATAACAAACTTCAGCAATTGTTCAACTGTTGATTTCAAAACATGACCAAGTATTCTTTGATTCGACTAATAGTTAATAAGATTAGATTGTAGGCCTACTAGCTAGACCGCCAAGATAATTTGATGAAAAGGTATTAGACGGGGCATACATTTAGAATTTGAAAATATGTTAATTTTTATGAAAACAAATGTTAAAAATTTAACACGCCGGACTAATATGTTATGAATCACTTACCATATTCCCTCCTATAAACTGGATTCGGGAGACTTTGAAACTAGGTCTTCGTATCATAGATGTGCTTGCGGACCCCTGCACCCACGTCCCCCCAAGTCAGATGCTCACCCTGATCAGCTACTCGAACAGTGTAAGACACTTTGTTAGTATTAGTAGTTTGTATAGTGACGCACGATAATTGACGGATTTTGAACGCGACTAGTGACGTCATGACTTAGTTGGGTTAGAGGCCACCTACAGACATCAAGTCAGTGGATTCTTTTAGGGATAACACTTATTTATAGACAGAGACTCGACTGTGGCATATTGAGTGTTAAACCAGTGATGCTCAACCTTATTCAACCTGCGGGCCATTTTAAATTTCGAAACGCGTGTCGCGGGCCACAGCAACAAAAAGGTACGAAAAATGAAATCAAAATTCACCTGAAACTATTTGAAACTATTGGATCTAGTACTTACATTAATTAATGGGATAGTTAAAGTCTATCGTTTTTTACGCGTCTTAAAAGTTAAAATGGTTTCATTTCTCTACTTAAAATGTGAGCAACATTTTAGCTACTTTTCACCTACTTATTTTCTTGACTCTTTTCGGTAAATATTCTCATCGGTCCTCCAATCTCTAGGTGCAGTTTAACCAATCTTTTAGACGCGGCTCAAACCAAGAAGGCCTTCATATTTGTTTTATAATGCCGCTGTATATGTTGTTTTTTTGTTTTTGTTTGAAACAGCCAGACTTTACTTATTATCCTGTTCCACAAAAAAAGAGCCATTCACTTCTCCGGGTAGATTTTACTTTCAGAGTTCCATTTCATAAACTCATAATCGCACACTCGTTAAAGGTCGTGGTATCAATCATCACAGAAAATGTTAGGGCCCTAACGAAGGTAAAGATACATTTACAACTATTTTTAAGGGGGGAGGATTTTCTACTTTTTGTGCCCACGTTTCGGCGGGCCGGATGGAACCACATCGCGGGCCGGTTCTGGCCCGCGGGCCGTACTTTGGGCATCACTGTGTTAAACCATCATCTGAATTGTCTAACAGTTTGGACTTAGTTTCTGCACTTGTTAGTTTTTGTGTGAGTCTATGTTCTTGTCAGGGTTAGGGTTAGGGTTAGTTGCTCTGAAATAGACCCGCACAAGAAACCCAGACATCTCCAGAGTAATCTGTCGAAGTCAGACAGGCCTCATTAACTACAAGACAGAAGGCTCATGACAACAGCTACCTCCACCCAGACCAGCTACCTCCATCCAAGTCAACTACCTCTAACCCGATCATATTACCTCCACCCTGTCTGGTTAGCTACCTCCAAACTGGTCATCTACTTATCCCGATCAGCTAGCATCACTCTGGCCAGCTCCCTCCACTTTGGTCAGCTACCCCTCCCTGGCCAGCTACTCATTACCATTAAAGTAGTTCGGAGAATATTCTTTTAGGTTCTAAGCCTCTAAATTCTGTCCTGTACTCTCCTCTGTACCATCACCCCCCACACACACACTCACACACAAACGACAAACCTTTTAAAAATTTCTATAACCTACTTGCATGAGCAAAAGAAACAAACTGCTCATGCTAAGACAGCCAACATGATGTAATTCTTCTTCGTGCAAAAGTAGTCCAACGGATGATAACCTAAACGTGACATTTAAATTGATAGTTGATATTTACGACTGCAGCCGTCTGCCATAGAGGCAGTCATTTGTGAGCACCGACATGTCATTTGTCCAACAATTAAAACAGAACTATTCTCACACAAGTTGTCATTTCGTCGATTATCTTGAGTTCGCGATTCTAATCCTTGACGTTTTATATTTGTTTTCTTTATGTCTATGTAGGTAACATCATAATCAATTGTTACACTTAGAATTTATTACACCAAACAACAAGGAATGTTATATTATTGAGCCTGGAGGCACTCCATACATGCAAATTAGTTTACTACATATTACAACATTTCAACATTATAAAGAGTTGCGATGACATTGAGGGACCTACGAGGAAAGCGTATAACTTGGCGCCACACTTTCATAAGAGCAGTGGACACCAGGTGGCAAGAGGCTTCAGACATTACCAGAGAGAGATCTTTGTGGAGACAGCTTGCCGCCCAATGCGCCAAACAGCGCGGGAGGATCTAAACTCCATATCAAATATAACCACATAGGCCTATAACTTAACTCAGGGCCTCCGAATACTTACATCTGGCTCTGTCTCAACCATACAAAAACTCAACAAAGTTTGACATGTTTTGATCAATAATCAAGTCAGACACAGAGTAAAGATCTAATATATATTTGAATGAAAACCGCCTGAATGAAAAATTCAAAACTCACGATCATTTAAAACATTGCCCTAACACACTAGGCTTTACAAACAAAAGAAAAAACGGTATTTGGGTGGGAGGCTATCGGTAGACCAACGTGTCACTGATCAAATTAGTTTTGATCGTTAAAGGTAAAGGATGAATACCAATGAGCAAATCTTGATTCAATAGTGAAGTGCATGAGTACTAGTGTTGTTAATTACAAAGGGCTCAATACGTATTGATACGTGGAAGATATTTCTACAAGAGCGAAGAACGTTATCCCCACCTTATTATCAAGTGGTTTATAATGAATTAATTTTAAACACACTTCTCGTGGGCGTCTTTATTTAACCCCTGCAATTGTAAGTAATTAGGCTGCACCATTTCTTTAAACTTAATTAAATTATACATATTATAGGATGGGTTGATAGGCATTGCACTGTCATATATACACAGACATCTCTTATTTTTGTGCAATGTAACATCGCATTTCTAAACTTTCTTTGCAATACCATTTTGCGGATTTTAAATAGAATGGGCTATTGTTAATGTTAATAACAGAACTATATATTTACGCAAATCTATGATATAAGGCCATTTCTTGTTAGTTTCCATTGAGATAATTATAATGTTTCGAAAATTCTAAATCGGAATAATTCAATTCTGTTTATTTTAATTATCTTAAGACTTTAGATTGTACATTTAAGTAGTAACTTGTTTCAGTTTTTAGCGCCCCCAAAAGGGGAAAAGACGCTATTAGTTTTGTGTGGTCTGTCTCTCCGTCCGTTTGTCCGTCCCGTTTAGATCTCGTAAACTAGAAAAGATATTGAAAATCCGACATCATAGTATTTTAGACCATTAAAAGTTCTGATGCAACGGCTACTTTTTTCTTTTCTCAAAGCGAAAAATCTAATTTTTTCATAAAAAGACACCACATTTACAACTATTCACTATTAATAGTAACAAACACGGGAGGCTCTTTACAATTGTATTGCAAAGTCATGAAAGTTCTGTCATAGTAACTAATACATTTACACAATTTTTTTTATTTTTTTTTAGAGAGAAAAAAATCTACTTAGTACACATATAAGTGGAATATAATTTTAAACAACAATTAATAGGTAGTTTTTTTATATTATCGCGTGAACGGCAGAGCTACCTATAAAACACTTAACTAAAGGAATTTTTATCCTAAAAAAAAAGTGTTTTTTTTAATTATTTTTTTTACAAAAATGTTTTATTTCTTGAGGCTTTGAATAAGAGATTGACCCTTTACAAAACAATTAGATAATCATTATAAGGCATCAGTTGGGCCATGTTCATATGTGACGGTATATTCACTTTCAACTATCCCTTGGTCTGCTGAACCGTTGGGGCACCACACAAGATCTGTCAACCTTATTTCTCCATTCTTCTTTGTCATTTGCCTTTGGTAGACTTTCATTCTGATAATCTTTCCAAAAATATTGAAACCTGCCTTTTTTCCTGCCTGGGTAGACCACTTCGGGGACAGATTTTGAGTTTCCACACAAACTGTCTTTGTAACCTTGTTGTTTTATTTTTTGTTTCAAGTTTTTCGCGACATTTTTGTATAGTGTTAGAGATCTCTAAGTCCAGTCTAGGTATAATAGATATAGATCTGTGAGTTAATTCTAATTGCACGCGATTCGAGAGTAAAACCGTCCATTCAGTAACAATGACGTCATGTGAACACCTTTTGGTCCTTGTGATTTGTCAATAAATTTCTGTTGAAACTTGAAAGCCTCGGTTTGGAGATATCAGTCTTGAAAGTCCGTTCTTATCTTTGACGTCACTACTTGTCCCCCCCCCCCCCTCCCGGCTTAAAGCTTTCCGCTTAGGTTCAGATGTAAACATTTTGGCTACTGAGTACTGACAATCTATTGTGACATTTGAATGCCACATCTCATCAACCATGAAGCTCTGTTGCTTGTTGAGGAAGTTGCAATGTGCCTTATTTCCCTGTTTCGTTATTTAAGTCCTTGTTCGTTGTTGTTTTTAAGTTGTGCCTAACATTTTGATCCATACATCCCTTTGAATTGGGCATCCAATCATTCCGGAAATTGTCGGGCCATAAAAATATTCCCTTTTTAATACAGCTGGTAGCGGAGATATCTTTTTCAAAGTATAAATCCGATTGGTTGGGGCAGTGATGCCCAAACTTCTCTCCACAATACAATAAAAGGGAGTGTAAAATATAAGATGTAAAACAAATAACTAAACTCTTTCCTTGCCATTTTTAGTTGACTACTTTTGGTAACAACGTGAGTGGTTACTTGGCTTTGAAGTGAAGTAAAGTGCACAAATTTTTACTTTATTATACAAAATACATAAAGTATGTCTGTTTTATTGGAGTGTTTGTATTGCAGTCTGTCATGGAGAAGTTTGTTTCGGTAAAATAACTTGAAGCCTCCAACTAATTGATATAGAATTCGGGTTGATTACAATTTGTTTCTAATCAAAATGTCGTCTGCTCTATTGCTTTTTTATATTTTCGCAATGATGTGGCCCACGACAAATGTGTGGGGAATTTATTTGACCCGTTGGCTGAAAAGGGTTGGCATCACTGGTTTGAGGCATATGATCTAGGGTTCTCTTCATGTAATCATGGCCTTCTTTCACCGCTGCAAGTAGAGCAATGTCGTACAGGTAAGGTCAATGGTAATCAATCTGTTGTTGTTTTTTTTTACAAAGCTTATATCCAATCACTTTGTCTGGTAAACGTTATTTTGTACACGTTATTTCTCAAACACCCGTTCTCGGATCAAATTGAAACTTTCTACAGTCATTCATTGGCATAAACATACACTAATTAGTTTGGGGAAAAAGTAAAGGCGGCACATCATCTGCCCTATAAAGATCGCAAGATCTGAAAGGGGAACTATATTAAGTGTAATTGTTTAAATTAGTTTGGGATCAGTCATGTAATTAAATTTGTAATAGAAATAGACTAACAATAATAAATCTGTGCCATTAGAAATATTTTTACCATTTTTTTTTTGTTTAGCGCCTTTCTCAAAGCGCTTTGATCCTATCACTTGTCTGGACCAGTTGGGAAAAGGAAAAGAAAGGGGTATGTGGGTGAAGGCTACTGTGATAGCTCTCTAAATATTTTTAAAAAGAAAAAGTTTGTACGACTTGAATTCAAACTTGAGGGCTCAAGCCTCCTTAACGCCAATACACTAACCACTGAAATAGAAGGTTTCATAGCTATCTATTGTTTGTTTCAAACTTTTAAGCGACGACCTAACTCTCTACACAAAATATAACCGGGACTAATTCAACTTATACCGCCACGTCTGTCAAGTACAATTTCTTTCCCTCGTTCGATACCAAACAAAATAATGAATTACCAATAATTAATTAACTAAGTGGTTAATTTGTTTTTATTGATTTATTTTTGGTCAGGTAGGAGAAATAATTGTGCGGAAAAAAATCGTTATCTCGTCACAGGTTTGTGTTCAGGCCTTCTCTGACGATTGGTCTCGCTTTGTATAGGGCCTACTCTTGAGCCAAAACTTTCTATTGAACAATGTCAAACAAATGCTTGAAAAAAAAACAACAACTGGCTTTTCGACAATCACATACCAGAGTCAAAACTAGAAATTCAACAACAAAACAAACAAAGACATGATCAGAAAATAACCGCATGTGACCTCACCGAAAATAGAAGGGTGTTAGAGACTAGGAGTTCGTCTGGTACAATGAACAAATGGATATCGAATATAGGAGCTAGTAAAATACAAACTAATTTGCCCTCTTAGAAAGAATTTTAAACTTTTATTAAAGTTTAGAAAATGGCATGGGCTTTGGGATGCAAGTGATTATTATTGATTGCACTCACATTTCTGTAGCTAATTGCATTTTTTTTTCAGACATCTGTGTGTTTATGTTGTTAAAACTTGATTCTCAAATACTTTGCTATCATTTTTAGTTGTTGTTTTTTTAAATGTAACAAGTTTTTACAATTGCTTTTAACAGGTCAAGCTTTTCATGGGCTCAATAATCAGGGTGAACACGGATTTTGAAAACGGATCTTACTAGAACTTTTGTTTTGGGAAACAATTACCATTACTTGACCAGACATTGAAAACTCCGGCTTGACATTTATTTTTTTTTCAAAATGTCATCTTACAAATTAAATTTGACACACGCCTTTTTATTTTACACACGACTTCAAAGGGAATACCCGCACTCGCCTCAAATGTTTCTTTGTATTCAGCAAAATACAAAAACAAAATCTAATAAAATACTCAGAAAGACACAAAGATAAAGGCACATTCCTCGTTCCATATGCTAGGGCGAATTTGTACAAATGCTCCTTCTTCCCTAGTGCTATTAGAGCATGGAATTGGTTGCCTATATTAGCCAGGAAAGAATGGCAGAATTCAAGTCATTGATGACATGCATGACTAGATGCATGGCGCGTAGGACGTAATCATCTTGAAGTAACGTCTGTATTATATAAGAAGAAGAAGAGACAATGTTTAATAAATAAAAAGACCTTCATGAACATTTTGCACACCGTCTTATGTAGACATTAGCTGCATTGCAATAGAAGAACTGGATTGTGCTAGCTCACTTAATAGCAGTGGCGTAGCAAGGCACACATGGGCCCGCGGGTTCAAGCATATCTCAATGGGTTTCCCCTCCCCCACAATGCGACAAATTGAGTGTATGAAAAAAATTAAGTAATCTGAATTTAATGGTACATTGATCAAAAGACATTCCAATGCCATATCAAGGATTGTACCTTTTACTTTTGTAAGTAATCATGCCATTAGGTTTGAATCAGTTATGACTTTCTATACATTTTAAAAGTCAATATTTGTACAACCTCTTAACATAATCAAACGATCTGTTTTAAATTGGTTTTCACAAAAGTACACTTCTATTTTCACTTTGGTGTCATCCCAAGTGCACATATGGTCCCCAACTGGTCATCAGTTATGGGCTCAAGCGCAATAAATCCCTATTTGCCATGGTAGTTACGCCAAAGGTTGTGGGCCCCTAATGGTCATGGGCCCGGGTTCATTGAACCCCTTCGCACCATGGATGCTCCGCCACTGCTTGATAGACTCCTTGCGATATTAAAGAATTACAAGAAATAAATAGTTTGAGAAAGTATAGACCATATAGCTTCATAAAGGAGAAGCTGATTAAAAACAAAATTTGTTATGTTACGTGTTTTTGTTTAATTTAATAAGTATTTTTACTTATCGTGTAATATCTGTAATAAATACATATACAGATCATGACTTTATTTTTAACGGTGTTAAAGGAGATTTAGTCCAGGAAATTTTATTTTCTTAGTCACCTTTTTTTTCATATTTCGTTTACATTGATTTGATGTCTAGCCTCTCTTTCACTTCTATCTGCCAGAGAAAATCAAGACTGAAAGACGGCAATGTTTTTCTCGTTTCATTAATCAAGTCCAATAACTTGTATCGAAGGTCTACAACTCTATGGCTTGCCAACGATTCTTCATTAACGCGAGCACACATCAATAGAACTGAGCCTTTCAGGATCCCAATACCCTCATTAGCAATCTGATTACTTTGACAACGGAGTTTGTAGTTAAAAGCAGTGGTTTCCAAAATGGTGGCTTGAGGACAAGTTCGTGAGTTAATTAATGACCAGTGACCACTATGGCGTGGACAGCTCATTTCAATGTGTGTTTGTATGTGGTTTATGTAATTATTTATATGTGTGTAGTTATGTATGTATGTCTTAGATGAATTTTACTTTTATCGCATAAATAGTTTTTCTTTCAACGGTCTGAGTTATTCTTTGTACCTCAAAAGGCCTATTGAAAAGCTTTCCCATATTGTTGTGTTGTTGAAAAGTCAGTATATTTCTATGTTATGTGTCTATTATTTAGATTATCTTATAACTTTTTATGTGGGTTATAGAAACACACAAATTGACACTATTGACATTTATAGATCTGTTACTTATCCCTTCCAATGCATCGAATAACTATTTTTCCACCGAAAAGAAAACACAATAAAACTTTGCATTTCATAATTACATTAGTTGACAAACTTAAATGCTTACCTCAACGTTGGTCACTACCATGAATTTAAAACTAAACCATTACTTGCTCCAGCGCAGCCAAGGGTGTTTTGAGTTTAAAACCCCTTACCAGGGGATTTTGCAGTTAAATCCCCCTCTTCTATAAAACAACACAAAACAAAAAATAATGCAAACGACAATCCCCATATTCCAAGAACATAGCTAAGGAAGATTTTGATTTTAAAACCCCCTCAGAAATTAACGATAAAATCCCCTCTTCAATATAAGACTATAAATTCATCAGTCACCAGATTCTATGAGCGTAGCCAAGAGGATATTTGTGTTTCAAACCCCCTCCTGCAGGGTTTGGAGCTAAAAAATAGGCATACCTCTTCATTAATTAGAAAGCAAATGACCAAACAAAATTCTATGAGCGTAGCCAACGGGGTTTTTAGTTTAAACCCCCTCTAGCGGGGTTTCAAGCTAAAAAAAATACCTCTTCAATATAAACAAAGCAAATGACACACACCAAATCCAAAGGGGTTTTTGAGTTTAAACCCCACTTCTGAGGGGTTTGAAGCTAAAAAATACCTGCTCTTTAACATATAAAAAAAAGAAAATTACGCACTCAAAATGCTATGAGCGTAGCCCAAGGAGTTTTGAGTTAAACTCCCTTCAGCGGGGTTTGAAGAAAAAAAAAACTCTTCAATATTTAAGAAAGCAAATTATTATTTATAGCTTTTATATAGCGCTACTTTCATGCTTAAAGCATGCTCAGAGCGCTTTGGTCCAATCTCATTTGTGGACCAGTGGGGGGGGGGGGGGGGGAGGGGGTATCTAGGAGTTGGTTTTCCGTGCTTTCCGTGGTTTTAGGCGCTAAATAGACACAACTCTGCCCAAGTCGGGTGTCGAACCTCGATCCCCCTTCTAGGTAGCCAAGCCAAGTTCAAGCGCACTTAGCCTCTCCACGCTTCCCAAATTACTCCTAATTCTATGAGCGTAGCCATGCTCTCCAACAAAATGAATTGCGCATAATAAGAGTTGCGATGACATTGAGGCCATTATGAGGAAAGTGCAAACAGAGACATCCTAGAGTAGTTAGATTTAGTTTTAGTTAGTTTTTAACATAATTTGCTTATATTTTCTTAATTGTGATTTTACTTAGCTTGAAAATTGTTTTAGATGAGATAGATTTAGTTATTAGGTTACTATTATTGTTAGAGTTTCTTAAGACCTGCAGCCAGATGGAGAGAAATATGGTGGAACCTAGTTCAGTGAAGGGGAGAGACGTGGGTCCCACGTGCAGAGTGGGAGAGTCGGAGGGAATGGAACGTGTCACTAAAGGGATGTTGACTCGACTACAAGCTGAACTTGAAGCTGGCCTGTCAGCGCCCTCACTGCATAATAGAACCTGCGAGAAAAATGAGACAGTTCAGCGGGGATGGCAGAAATGTTGAGGTTTCAATTGAAGATTTCGTCAGAGAAATAAGAGATCTATGGGAACTTCAGCCATACCTCTCGCCTCAAGAGAAATCAGCAACCATCATTGCGAACATAAGTGGTCCAGCTAGATTAGAGATAGATCTTCAGCCACCTTATATCAGAAGTGATCCAGAAGCTCTGCTTGATGCACTTACATCTGCTTTTGAAGTAATTATACCGGTGCGAGAGGCAGAGATTACATTTCTGATGTCGCAGCAAAGAAGAAGTGAGTCACTGCTCGAATTCTCTCACCGACTATTTAATGAGTTCACAACGGCCATCAGGCAAGAACAAAGAGAAGGAATAGATTGCTTCAAGGTGGAAAGATTGAGGGACCAATATGCCTATGGAGTCAGAGATCCAGAACTTCGCAGAGAGCTGTTTAGGTTCATAGCGCAACATCCCCAGATAAGTTTTCAAAGTCTA
The DNA here is from genome assembly GCA_030265305.1 of Biomphalaria pfeifferi. Taxonomy (NCBI): domain Eukaryota; kingdom Metazoa; phylum Mollusca; class Gastropoda; family Planorbidae; genus Biomphalaria; species Biomphalaria pfeifferi. Next base: position 999,912 of record JASAOG010000072.1, read on the forward strand.
CGAAACTATGCATTCAAGTTGGAGAACCAGAACAAAGATGCAGCTCGAGCCCAAGAGCAGTGGTTTGAGGTTCTCTTAGCTTAATTGGCCAAGTTAGAGAAGCAACTTGAAGGGATAAAGGGGTCAGGCTATAACATTTTGCTAAGTTCAACTAACGCTAACTCACTCTCTAGTCAACAACACCAGGGGTCTGGTTATAACAGTCTGCCAAGCTCAACTAACCCACTTTCTAGTCAACCACATAGTCAATACAGACCAACACAAAGACACACGAAACATAGCAACCAAAACAGAATTCGACCAACAGCACCGCCGGGTCTTGTGTGGTCAAGGACGAAGAGAGGATTTTCCCCATACACTGATGATGGATCACCAGTCTGCACCCAGTGCTGGGAAGCTGGACATGTAAGGCGTCACTGTCAGCCATCACCACAACTCACGGCTGAGGTTCAATCTGTGTGCAAAAGTGAACCCATTGTTTCACAGCCAACCCACCAAGTAGAACAACGAACCAGTGAGCAACAAGCTGATGCAATGTACAATACAGATGCAAGTCACTCAATTCAAACATACCCCGCATCGAGGAATAGAAACTTTAAGGCTGGTCAGCCTAACCAGACCATACATGACAGAGTCCGGAAGACCCATAGACAAAAAGAAACTACAAGCAGTTGAACCACCCACAAAGACGATTTCGCTCACTACTCCTTACCAGACTTTCTACAGCTTCCCTGACATCATGGGTCGAGAAAGACGTTAGTATCATGGAAGCACCAGACAAACCACTCTGTATGACCGATGGACTCAGCGCGTTACAAACTGGAAAGATATTTGTCGTTCCAGAAGACACTGACAAGAAACAGTTGTTTCAGTTTTCAGAAACCTACTAGGCTGAACGCCCCGGGACGGGTCGTTTCAAGCTAGGGGCTCTGTAGTGGAGTGGATACCTTTTCAGAAAACACTGGCCACCCCGATATGCACGTGACCCTTCCCCCTAGATGGCACCTTGTGTCCGCACATAATAAGACAGACCAACGTGGGCACTGTCCATTCGACCGGCATCTCTTGTCGCTGTAGTGTCCGTACGTTACTGGACCTACGTCGTCTCCATTCCCTGTTTGTGCCTGGTTCTACACCATGTGTTTATGGATGGCTGCAGGTCTTTAGTATATAATAAACAGTTTGGAATCGTCCTACGAGTTACCTTTGTCATGTCACTTAGTTTGTTCTGTGCCAAACCCACCACATATATATTGGCCCGGGGGGGGGGGGGGGAGAAAACCCCTCCCTCCCCGAAAAAGATCCTGACTATGCACATGGTCACTACATAGGCTAACCTGGTACCACTGTGCAATATCTTTTCATTTAGGATATATATATATAGAGAGAGAGAGAGACAGACAGACAGACAGAGATCTTTAAATGCTAGATTTATTCATTCATAATTGCTATTAAAATTGATAACTTAGATTTGATGTACTCACGTGAATTCGGACCACAAAGTAGGCCTAGAATCCGATATAGATGTTAAGTGGAGACGATACAAGAAGGCGACAACCGACTCATTGTATCCACTTACGCACTTTTAATTGCTTTGATCCTAATCATCACTTCTATCAATGTCTCTTTATTATTATTATTTCATCTTTTTACATCACGTGTCGCCTGTCTGGCTTGCGACAATTACTTCTGCTCGCCCTACAAACTATTTTAAAGACATCCTACTAGGGAGCAGGAGGGAAAATGAAATCCTAACACGCGAGTTCGCTCGAGGATTTTCAAGGAAGCCCGCTGGTGTTTACGCGTCGTTGTCATGGTAATAGAGTGTTTTGAGGTTGTTTCTTTTTCCTTCTTTTTTTTTTTCTCTCTAAACTCGTTGTATCGTTGTGTTTTAAGCTCTTGCTTTAATTTTTTATTGTACTCTTTCATTTGGAAATAGGAAACTAGGTCAGTCAATTAATGTTCATTATTCTGGACGCTGTCCTTTTAAGCCCATTGCTTAAACTTGACGCTGCCACACTGGTAGGCTAATTTATTAGTATAGTTCCATGGTTTGATCGGTTCTTGGATTGATACTGTAGAGACGCACATTAAGCGACGGATAGATCTAGAGAACGCTCAAATATGACGACAATAATTCAAAGCAATACTGTAGCTGAGAGAAAAGTTGAAACAGTTGATGCAAAGCTTTCATAGAGGTAACATCTATAACTTGAGTGCCTGAGACTAGACTTGTTACTTGACCGTTCACTTTGTGAATAAAAAATATCACATTGAAGCATCTGAACTTGACTTAACCTGTCCACAGTTACTTAAATCTTGTGTATGTCTAGTTCGTCTGTTGATTAATACAAAGTCGTATACTAATAACAAGCAAAAGAAAAAAGAAAACTTTATGAAAAAAAAAGTATTTAAGTAAAAGAACCTCTAATTAGAGCCTACTACCATCTATCTGAAAATGGCATGGTTTAGCTTCCTTTCAACTTTATAAAACAAAATTAATTGATTAGAACTAATTGATTAAATTATTAATAAATTTTTGGATTATAACTCGCTCGATAAATTTAAATACAGATCACGCTCCATTAACATAGGAAAATAATTAAATCCCGATTATTAGGCCCTATTCACGTTATTAAATATACCATACTAGTAGGCCTACTATATTTTCAACACAGATAATAAAATAATAAATAACGTGTCGTCCACTCATCACACCTTCACCTATCCGTTAGACACCCCACAAGATCTGTTGACCATCTTTCTCAATTCCTCTGTCTTTGCCTTGGATAGAACCCCTTTCAATGACAGACCCGTCCATTCTTTTTTGTTGTCTTCCCATCGCTTTCTCTGTCTGCATCTTCTTCTTTCTTTTTTTTTTTTTTTTGTACTGTTCCCTAAAAGAAGGTTTTAACAAGCCCTGAGAACCTTGTGATTTGGCTTTAGAGTTTTAGTTTAAGCTGTTTTTTTTTACATTAGTTAGCAGATCGTCGTGTTGTCCGATCGCTGAACTAATCCTGCTTTGTTTGTGATGCGGTCTTTGTATGTGATACCTAGGATCTTTCTGTAGCATCTCAATTCATTGACTAGGATCCTCCTCTAGATCTGTAGTCAGTGTCTAAGATTCGCAAGCATATACGATTGTGGCCATGACCAGGGAGCACATCAGTCTGATTTTAGTCTCAATGGCTATGCCTTTGTCTTTCCATCTCGTCTTGAGTTTTGTAAGTGCTGCTGTGGACTGTGCAATGGCCAGTACAGTAGTTCAGGCTTGGTTCCTTCATCTGAGACGACTCAACACACAGATCATTTTGAAGATCTATTTCATCTAAGACGCATTGGATCCGTTTCACTGCAGTTAGATTCAAAACTAACTGAATTTGTGGGCTACTTATATGACACTGACAATATTTAAATCAAACTATAACTTTCACAACAAAATAAAGGCTTGATGATTGGGCTAGGCCAGTAAAATGAATTCAACACAATTACAGGATTAAACAGGAATTGTTGGCCTACATGTCTATACTTATCTGGCAAAGTGTACCGGCACAAACATATGCCAGGCTGCAATTTAATTAATTATACTTATAAAAAATATATTTAAAAAATTATTACAATTATTCAAATATATCAGTATTTAAAAAAAGGAGAATGGATATTGATAATGTTTCATTATTTTGATCTAAATATTTTTTAAAAGGTTTTAATGGTGATCGTTGCACATTGAGTTATTTTTAGTTACCCAAAAGAAAAGAAAATTTCCTGGCACTCTTTTCATCGTCGCCATCTTTACGGTAATAACGCTTTATTCTGTATCTTGAAAGTGTTTTGTTTTCTAATAATTTATTTAGTTGTTGATTAACTTCTATTTGAATATATTTTGATTGTAGAAATTGAATACAGCTTCTTCATTTGGATATATTTTGTGTGAATAGATTGTACGTTAATCTAGATTATTGAATAGAATTGTCTGTCAAGTGAAAAGCACGCTTATTTAAGAAATTAAGTTATTAAAAAAAAAAAGGCTAGATCTAGTGATAGATCAGTAGATCCGAGTCTTGAGAACCGGTATCAAATAAACTTCCTTGTTTGGGACTTTTAGCCTCTTTTCTAGATCTAGTCATTCTAGATTAGATATAGATCTAAGTTCTTCATTGTTAATGCTTTTATTTTCTAGTTCTATCTTATAATTATATAAATATAATACAGACGTTACTTCAAAAAAGATGATTACCTACGTCCTATGGCTATGCGTCATGCATATTAACCAATGACTTAAATTCTGCCCATTCACTGGTTTTCCTGGCTAGCTCAGGCAACCCATTCCATGCTCTAATAGCACTAGGGAAGAAGGAGTATTTGTACAAATTTGTCCTAGCATATTGGACGAGGAATGTTCTAGAAGGCTAATTCAGGTCACTTACTTAGACTTCTTTTCTTCGTTTCTTTTCTTACTTGCTAATGTAACATGTGATGTTAGTCAATTAGTCTACTTGTTAGTTTTGATTTAGACTCTATATATGTCTAGATTAGAATTGATTAGATCTTCTTACTATTCTTAATTTTAGACAAGTCAGTGAAATAAAAAAAAATATTGTTAGTACTTCATTAAAATACTTAATTTTTTTTTTTTAGAATTAGAACTTTTCAATGATATAAATTATGACTTCTGGAATTAATCTAGACCTAGATTTCTATGGATCTATGTCATGTTAAACAGTTACTTAGAAAATTATGATTTTTTTGTGTGGCATTTTGACCTATCAATGATTGAGATATCAGCTATATGAATTCCTACTGTCTCGAAACTGCAGCTTAAAGACTATTTCTTTTTCAAAAGTTGTAAATTCCATAGCTTTCAATGCTTATCGTTTTTCAACTTTGCGATATGATGCCCATAAGATAGCACGATAAAACTTGGTAGAATTATAGCCAGGCATGAAATCTAGCGTGAAAAAGATTAATGCTTGGTGAAAATATGTTCATGACCACTGCACACCCCCCCTTTTTTTTTTCCCCTGGCGATGTAGTTTAATAATTCTAAGGTACAGGGTCTAACTGATTGGGTTTATGTTAAGTTTATGACTGTATCCTAAATCCAATTAATTAAATTAAATGTATAATTTAATAAATACAAAATCAACAAAATTATTCTTTCTATGGCTAAATTTATTAATAAACACAATAAAAGAAAAATTCATTTGACCCATTTTATAGCCGATTGGGATGGATTTAAGAAGGCAGTTTAATGAACGTAGAGATTTTCTTGGCAACCCTTTGTTATTATTGAACTTGTTCAACATTTACTACCAGGGTCTATTAACTTATATTGTTGGCCATTCACCTGTGTTATTTGTTTTCGCTATTTCAGAGTTACCTCAGTTTGACTTATTTGCATATGATGCACCACGGAAGTGTCTATCAATATCTAGATTCTAGATCTATAAAATCTAATCTAGAATTTTACTAGCTTGGTCTCTAGTCTCTCGTAATAATTACTTTTAATAAGTAATATAGACTAGATCTATTGACTAAATTTAAGTTAATGTTTTTTAAATTTATTATTTTATTAAATACCTAATTTTTTGTTTTTTACCAATACAGAGGCCAGGAAAATCTTCAGACATTAAATTTTTTTCCTGTTAGGTATCATTCCTGGACATAATTCTACCAAGTTTTATCGTGATTTCTGTCTGTTAATAAAGTTGAAAATACAGCTAACATTGGGCCTTATGCCTATGGCCACATGTTTTTTTTAGATAGTCTTTATAAATGTACTAACAACAAACTTTGTTTTTTAAACATTTATTTTCACCTCCCTAGATCTACACGAAATTAATCTAGATTCTTAGTATTCTAGGTCTAGAATAGTCCACACTCTAGAGCTAATAGATCTAATACTAGAAACTAGATCATATACAATTAAACTCTACTAGAGTCTAGGGTCTGGATCATGCTCTCTCTATAGTGTCTTAGTTGTTTTCATTTATGCATTATTGAACTCTGCAAAAGTTGTCTCATATTCTTTTAAAACTTTCAAGCTGAGACTATTTTAAGATCTAGATATATATCTAGTCTATTCAAGATGAACATGATTAGTGTAGGGTTATAAAACATACTTTTGAAGCCTTCCATAATAGTACTTGTAAGTTGGATTTTGTCTAACCTTAAGCCTTTTCTGGTCCCTTTTTTCTGAAGTCAAAATGTCAAGATACAGCAGAGCACCCAATGACTGCAAAGTTTACATTGGAGATTTGCCAAAGGATGCATCAGAAAAAGAAATTGAAAGAGCATTTAGCTACTTTGGACGTCTAAGGAATGTTTGGGTTGCTAGAAATCCACCAGGTTTTGCTTTTGTTGAATTTGAGGACTACAGAGATGCTGAAGATTCTGTGAAAGAAATGGATGGAACGTAAGTTACAATTTTAATTTTAAAAAAATTACCTGTGATTAATTAAGCGCTAGTTATAATTTTTGATCTAGATGAAATTTTGTTAAATAATTGAAGATTATAACTTTAATGTGAAACTTGTTTCTGTATATCACACATTTCACCTAACTTATTGAGAGCAGTGTCCCCAACCTTTTTTTTTTTCCAGACACTGAAATAATAAATCTTACTATAAAAAAAAAAAGCACAAGTCAGGAAAGCTTAAACATATTCTGACAACTAAGATGGTGTTTCATTTGCAATGGCACAACACTTTTTAGTGATATTTTTTGAATAAGCAAAATTATTACTTTTTTTTTTACTTTTGTAGGAACATTTGTGGCAGCAGATGTAGGGTTGAATTGTCATCAGGAAAAGTGCGTCCTAAGCCATGGCTAAGGGGAGGCAGAGGACCACCTAGAAGCAGGCGAGCATTCAATCCAGATGATAGATGTTATGAGTGTGGTGAAAGGGGACATTATGCATATGATTGTTCTCGCAATAGGCGAGGTGGTGGTGGCTCATCCAGGCGCAAGTCAAGGTATTTATTAAAGACAATAGTAGCTTTAGAAATGTATAAGTATATTTGATTACTTAAAAGTTTAATATTTTTTATCATCAGTTTTTATACATTCTTTAAGTTAAAGCTTTTTTTTTTTTTAATTCAATCTATTAAATTGTTTTTCCAGTATCATATGTATGTATAAGTGTATGTATTTTTTTTTTTTACTTACAAATAATTGAGTTCAGTAGTTAGTTGTAATTGTTTAATTTTGTCCATTAGGCGGTTTCATTTAAGACAAGCAGGCTCATTTAGTTTTTTTCTCCCCACTTTTACTGATTTTGTGTACCTGCTTTGCAGAATAAAACTAAGATCAGCATTTCATCCCGATTAGAGCAACCGCCACTAAGAAATAACCCAGTCATCAATCTTCATCTACTACTACTACTACTTGAACACTCACCAACAACCATGTTAAGAATTGCAACCAAAATGTTATGGCATCCACCGCCAAAGGTTTGATCAGCTCACTCACCCCTGCAGGCAGCATTTGTCAGCCTTCATTGCGGCGGTGAAGATCTAAGATCAGACGCTTTCCACACTTTATATTAAGAGTTGATTCAGCCCCCGTCACGCTAAGATCGATTGATCGACCTCCTTCTACTAAGATAATATTCTACCCTTGTGAATGATTCATCACATTGATAATGGGTCAGCTCAGCATCTTTGAGTAGGTGACATATGAGCACGGTAAAATTTTAAAAAAAGGTTGGAAAGGCAGATCCTTTAAAATCAATTTTAAAACAATTTCCCTTTATTTTTGTCAAAGTTAAAAAAAAAACACTAAAATTTTTATAAATTATTGAATAAAAACATATTTAAAATATAAATATAAAACATAAGTACATGTGTTAAGATTGCTGTTAGAGTATATTTATATATATTAGTAACTTTTACTTTTGCTTTGAAACAAACTGCCTAAATTACATGTATACATACTTTGCATTATCCTAAGCAGAAAATAAAATTAAATATGAACACTCCATGGGGGGAAAAATCCACTGGTCTGCCCAATACAAAAATGCTAGTAATGTCAATAACAATGACTTCCTTTTTCAGATCCTGAGTCTTTAATGTCTTGTATTTTTTATATAAAGCAAATACTTTTGTTTTCATATTTTAAAAGCTTTCAGCCTGGTTGATGTCACCATTTAAAAAAAAAAACATCTTTAAGAATGCTGTCACTATATAGCCCAAAAATAATAAAATACTTTAAAAATCTTGGGAGATAAATATGTTTGAAGTAATCATTGTTTGATCAAATTTTCCCCATCACTTAAGGATTTGTGATTCTGAAATTCTTCTGTTTATACTTTATAACTATATTTGCAGATCTGCGTCAAGAAGTTATTCTCGCAGTAGAAGTCGTGGTCGTAAGGATAGCAGATCAAAGAGCAGGTAATTTTTTTATTTTTTGCTGGTGCTTAGGTTACACTAGGCAGTTTTTTTTTTTTTTGTAAGACTATTTTTCCAATTTGCCTATTTATTATTGTGGCTTACCAATAGTGTACAATTTGTTTGAAACTATCAAGTTAACTAATAGTTCTATCTGTTCAGTAATTTTTGCCATTGACTATTCAACTTGGTTTAGTTTGATAAAGTTTCTAATTGTCTGAATTAGCATTGGTTGACTAACACTAAAATTTGGTTATTAATGAATATAAAAACAAACAAAACTTTATTTTATTGTGTTACTCTGCAGGTCACCACAAGCCAGATCCCGTTCTCCATCCTCTCGTTCACCATCTCACCATTCCAAATGAGACAGATGGTTCATGTTTTGTTTTCATCATTGAACATTTTTTTAAACCTGAGCACATTTTTGTATGAATAAATGTAGACATTTGGAGTGAAAGTGTTCTGTTTTTAATCTAAAATTTTATTCAGTGTTTAGCACAGAACCAAATATTTACCTAAATTATTCTCTAAATCTTTAAGTTCAAGTGTTGAATCATGCAAATTATTTGCCAAGTCAAGTCTGTTGAAAAGTTGGTGTAATCTGATCATGTGTCATCTCATTATGTAAATATCATAATCTTTTTGTGGTGTGGTTTTTTTTTTTATGCTGTAGCGTTTTTCTTTTTTAAACCCAGTATGATGTCCATTTTCTTTGTAGCACTGTGAACTTGATGTTTTACATTGGATTTAATAAAAATGAAGCTATAATTTACTAAGTCTTGATTTAAATTTAAACATTTATTAGATATTTGTTTTTCTTAACTTGAAAATACATTTTTTTTAAACACGTTTGCAAAATATATCAGCTAAAATGTGTAGCCACTTGGAGTACCACTCTGTAACCTTTTAAGCTTAAAATAATGGAGTATTATGATATTCTCCCACTAATGCAGTATATGTACCAAGTCCACATACAACTTTTTAAAAGTTCGCAACACAGTGAGAGCTCTGGTTAGAGTAATATAATTTTTCAAAATATTAATTTAAATTTGGGAATTTAAGCCTGTAGGCTAGACAAATGTCAAGTAGTTGTTTTTTTTCTTTCTAGTCAGCAACCATCTATGGCTTTAAAGCTCTCCAAGACTTTATTCATCAGTCAGTGTCCAAACTTTGCGATTCCATGAGGAAACCACCTTTGATTACCATTTTACTGAGCCTAACTGCTATGACCCTGTATCAACTATATCTGGCAGTCAAGTTTTATCTTCTTAACCATTGTCTATGTTCTCTGAATTGAAGTATTTTTGCTTGTGTAGGAGCATTCTTTTAAGAGAATATTGAACTAGGCACAGCAGTGCCCTGTTAGCTTTGTCATCGAAGACCATGATAACAAATTATTGAATGTTATTGAACTTTTTAATTGCCAGTAGTTCAAAAGTTGTATTATAAAATCAAAATTTGTGCATTAAATACATTTGGTGATGGAGGCAACCATTCCAGTAATGACCAGATATCATTGGATAGTGCTTCTATCTTCAAACTACTCTACTCTTTGATCCATTTTCATAAGTATTTCTTTCAATTATTTTCTCACTGGCATGGCTGATCATTTTTGTTGGCACTCTTAAAAATTAAGTTTTTGATGAAAAGTTTAGGAAAGCTTAGATCCATTGGTTAGATATATCTTCTCAGATTTTATTACAGGATGCTTTGAATTTATACTAAGTGCAAATAGTATTAAGTTATATTTACATTTAACAGTACTTTTTCTGGTGTAGATAGAAAATTTACTTAGATTGTTGTTGCATTAGCATAAATTAATACAATACACATTTTGGCAAATAAAAGATTTATTTAACAAATCTAGAATTGAACATTAAAATGACATAAATTGCACTTATTCATACTAAAACCTTTCACAACTTTCAGTTGAAAGACATTTGGTATGGTACAGCCAAGAGAAATATACAATGGGTTATTATTTTTATATACATTAAACTCAAAACAATAAATAGTTACATATTTTCTGTCAAATGATTTTCTTTGTAACCAAGATATGCATTGATTGTCAAATAATTTACACAATCTTTCTGGGTATAGCTGGCAGAATGTATACATATTACTGGATGTTTCATGATTAGAAATATTGAAATCAAATGCAATGCTGAAGCCAGTCATAAATATGAGTTCCACAAAGATCATTTTCACTTAGTAAGACTAGATACACATCGTTAAGTTTGTTGGTGATGCTGTACAAGATTCTAATCTGTTCTTGGATCTGCTGAGTAAAAAAAAAAAATATTAAGTGAAAGTTTGTTCTACCCTCTTTATTTTTTCTCATATAAGAATATGTCAAACTCTATATCACGCTCTAGGTTACAAGAAATGAAAACCCATCAGCAATGAGTATTAGGAAATAACTAGTTTGAATATTTAAAAAAAGGAAGCTTAACAAAATAAAACAATGTGTGAACTAAAACCACAGGATAAAATAAAAATATTTTATAACTATTTCAGAACTTTTTATTTTAAGGCAAAGTTAAAAGTGAAAGAAAACAGACAAAATTCTGCTCCTCATAATGTCTAGTAGGTAACTGGGTTAAGAGTCACAGGAAAAACATCTTTACAATCTTCTATAAAGTAAGTGTAAATAATAAATAATAGTTTGGCTTTCTAGAGGTGTCCTCCAACAGTATGTGAAACAAACTGGCATTATTTACAGTGTACCATGTATGCAAAGATATTACAACTTCATTTTCAATAATTATTAACAAATATGTAAACAAAAAATGACTTAACAATGAAAATTTCATTTTCTGAGCATTGAGTGTATCCCATACATGGTATAAAGGGGCGCGGTGGTTAAGTGCTTGGCTTCTGAACCTGAGTTCGAAACTCAGTGAAGACTGGACTGGGATTTTTATTTCTGGATTTTTAGGGCGCCCTTGAGTCCACTCAACTTTAATGGGAAAAGTAAAGCAGGTTGGTCATTGTGCTGGTCACATGACACCCTGCATATTAACAATTGGCCAAAGAAGCAGAGACCTTAACATCAGCTGCCCTAAAGATTGCAAGGCCTGAAAGAAGATATTTACCTATACATACGATATAATATTAAACTGTAAATGATTAGTTACTACTATGGTGTATGCTAAATTTTGAGAAACTAAATACATTTCTTCAAGAGCGAAAATGTTTTTTAAAAATTTATACCGGTATCAGTAATTTGTGGAACACAATAATGATATATACTAATTTTTTGGGGACACCAACGTTTCCTAAATAATAAAAATTAACTCACGCAGTGCCAATAGATTTCTTTAAAGAATGCAAGAGATATCTAACAAGTTTTCTCTTTTTACCAAGGGGTAGAACAGCATATTTTGTAAAACAGGCAATATTGTCCCAGACTCTTAGTAGCCACATGTGGAAACTGAAAAAAAATATGTTAAGAATGATATAATTAATGATAATGTACAAGGTAATATCACAAGCACAAACAATTGCTTATGGTAGTCAGCCCAATCTTCCATTTTAATATTTTGTTACATCTGTGAAAGGGGGTTTACATAAAAGAGGCATAAAAAGTGTCAAATTAAAGATACTAGTAAATGAAAGGAACTAGAGCTGAAGTACCAAAAGGTAAACTTATGTAATTTTCATGCACCTATTCGATTTTATAATATATTTTGCACTAAAATAATAAGAATTAATTTTGTGTTTCTTTTGTGGTCTATACCTAAGTCAATAATCAAAGTCCAACCAACCAACCAAAATGTGAAAAACAAAATTAATTGTTAAAATTAAATTTTAAAAGCTATTTATATTATTCTAAAAATACACTCTTAAATTGTAAAATGTTGAAGCAGATCAACATACTCAATGGAAAGATCTGTTAATCGTATGGTCCCAGCATACATTTTCTCCACACACCACCACAATGAAGAAACAAATTTATTCCAGTGTGTGAAGTTCTGTGCTCTTTTCTTGACATTGTAGTCAGCAATAGCTTTGTCGAATTCTAAAATATTTATGAAAATTTAACTGTGACATTGTTAGCAAAAAATAAACATTTGTTAATTTTCATGAATGATTAGGAAATCCTAAAATTAAATAAGTTACAATTGCAATGGACACTAGTGTTTTTTGTTACACTTAAGTACCTTTCACATAAGTGAGTATATTATTTTGGACATCAGGAAAAAACTGTGTAGAGTTGCATATTTTTAGACAGGATCTTAGTTTTGTAAATACCCAAAGGACAAGTGATGTTGCTACCATCATGAAAATTATTAATTACATTTCTAAACTTATGTAATGGAGTGTAATCACAACTAATTTGAAATCATTATTTTCAATGCTCAAAACTGAAATCCCTGTCTGTAGTAAAACCTCTTTAAATCCTGATCTGTAATGCTCATACCTGGAATCCTTTAGTCAGTGCCGTAGCAAGGTACCTGTGGGCCCAGGTTCAAGAATATGTTGATAGGCCCCCCCCCCCCCCCCCCCCCCCATGACAAAGATTTTGTGTGGCAAAGAAATCTAGTAGTTTGTATGTATTGGTACATTTACTAAAAGACAATCCAATGCAAGTTCACGAGCACAGCTGACAGAATCATTTAAGACCATGTTGAAGTAGGCCTACTGTTTAGCATAGACAGTGAACATAATGTGCATGGGGCTGCTTTTGTTGTAAAAATGATAGAAGGCTATGGTATTGTCCGCTCATATCAGAAAACCATCATTGTTTTGGCACCGTAAGTAATGTAAAGAAAGATTGTGATATTTTATTAATTAAAGTATTAGTTCAGTCAATTCAAGAGACTTCTGGTTCTCACAAATATGAAAACCTAGAAATGACTCTCTGATTGCAATTTCTTTGGGTAGTTCATCATCAGAGTATACTAAACAATTTCAAAAAATAAGGCTACTTTAATAAACTTTTTAATACTTCTTGAGTGCAGTCAGCCTTGATAGACATTGTAACAGATTTGACCTGCTTTAGTATTTTTGCTAAAATTGCATTACCCACCAGGTCTATTATCTCGATTTGAATTAATGGGTCAAGGTAAGGAGTTGTGTTTTTTTTTTTCTTAAATCAAAACAAACATTTACTATACGATGAATTACTTTCAGTCAGTAATTGCCAACTTCTTCAATGTACTCTTTGTTTACACCATCCACCGTCCTCAGTTTTTCATGGTGTCTGTATGTTTGGCAAGCTGATGAAGGTAAATAATTAGTAGGCCTATCCTTTTTCTTTTTTTTTGTGTGTGATTCGGTTGGAAAACAAGGAACATCATGCTGTCTCTGTATAAACCCGAGACCATTCAAATGACTTCCCAGTACACATACCAGACGACTAAGCAGTCATTCAAGTGGAAGACACTATTCCATGATAAATGTAATTATTGCTCTATCTTTAAAATTTTTGTTATAAACTTCCTTCCTAATTCAGTCACGATAAGTAGTTAAAAAGTCAGCATCTTTAACATTTCCCTAAGTAACAGAATCTGATGTTTCTTTTGCTTGTTTAATATCTAATTTTAAGTCTAAATCTAGGTTTCTGGTAATAGCTGAAACCATGGGTTAATGTTTTGAAGTTAATATAAAATTTGATATGATATTCAGGATATTTTAAGAAAACTTTAAAATTTTTTAACCATTTTTACAAAATTTCATTTTTTTTTGTTTCTATGTTGTAACCCCTCCACAAGGGCTCTTGTAGAGCAGGCTACAATTGGTCATTGTAATTAGTCATGGGCCCAGAAATAATGAAACCCCTATGCGTCACGTGGTGCTTTACTTAGAGTAGAAAAGGCCTTAAGCTATTTGAGATATGGGACCCCATATGAGTCCAAATATTATATGTAACTACTAAGTATTTCTTGGAGGCCTTGGAAGCTAGAGCTTATGTTGCATAAAGGTAAATCCAGCCCTGGCCCGATGGTTGTTACACTATCATGTGTGGGCCCAGGTTCATTGAACCCCTTCGCGCAATGGATGCTACGCCACTGCTTTTCAATCTTAAAACACTTGCTCTCATTATCAAAAAATGAATTCTGTAGCCAGCAATAAAAAATTATATTTAAGATTATATTTTACATACCATATCTCACATCTGCTGGTAACACTGAGTTCAATGCTTTCCGCTTCTGTTGGTGACAGTCTGTGCAGGATAATGAGGTCCTTATCTTCGGGTCCACAGCCTGACACAGTCTACATTTACAGTGAGCATGGCCAATATTACAAGGGGAAGACGATATGGCAGCTCTTGTCATTAGATGTTTTTTACAACTGAGTAAATCTGAGGAAGAGTCAAAATTCTTCCATTGAGTACATCAGCTTCATTATACAAGTAAATAAATCTGATAGGGAATGCATGTTGACTACTTAGTTATTCTGATAGAAAATGTACATTTTACAATATACAGCATATGTAGGTACAAGTTACAGAATAGTATATATATATATCTTTATACTTAACAGTTTTAATGTCAGCATGTGAAAAACGTTATGAAAAAACAATACAAATAAGGTCATAAATCTCTTCTTTTTTTGTAATCATGAGATAATCAAGGTCAATGACCAAACTAACTACCTGCATAACTATAAGGGAATAAAGGAAAAAGGAGATAAATAATTCACTTGATGGTTCTAAAACAAGATAAAGAATGCACTTTAAACTTGCACACAACCTGTACAGTATATGTAATGTAAATTTATATAATCTTTAAGATTTAGTGCTAGTGATGTAAAAAAAAACAAAAAACTTGTAGAAATTAGATGATGCAAAAATATTCAAACATAGTACAATCATATCAGATAGAACATTCCTTACTACCATATGTTTACTATTAAAGACTGATAGCCTACTTTGGGATGATGACATTGAACTTGTGTTTGTTTTCTTTACTCATGTTTACAGAACAATGAGATGGACTTGACCAATGATAATTATTAAGAATATAAAATGATACAAATAAACAATCAGGCCTACAATTTAGTTTACTCAGGGTCATAACTGTGAATACAAACATATGTTTTGTAAAGTGCAACTATTTCTAATGAAATGAACATTTTTATTTAATCTTATTTTAAGCAAGTTTTTTTAAGCAATGCTTTTATATTAAATGTACTTTTCAAAAACAACATAAAGGTCTCAATACTATCAACTAAAGAAAAACGTAAGAGAAAAACCAACAGAAACTTACATAGTCCCTTATTTTAAGATTAACAAAACTCTTTTTATATTTGAGTAGAATGTTCTTTTATTACAGCCTAATTGTTCACTAATTTTAGTTATTCTTTAAACTGTAAACTTCTTTATGGACCATATCAGCTAATATACTTTCAACTTTTATGCAAAACTAAACCAATATAGGCATATTTAAATCTTAGTACAGAACTTTAAATAAACAGACTTTTTTTTAAACAAATTTGAATAGAGCATTTATGTATAAATATACACAGATTCAGCTTGATATGAGATATAGATCTAGAAGTAACAAAATGAAATGATATGTAAACAAACAAAAATTTACTACATAAATACACATTCAGAGAATTAACATTTGCTAGAAATAAAAACAATTAAAAGTTGTAGCATTTTAGCAAACATTACATATATATATATTGATTTAAATCTACAAAATGGCTGAAAGTAACAACATATGTGATAGAACACATTTCGTAGCAAGCAAAAAATGTGTCTATGTTAAAAAGATCTCACCTTTTTTGTGTAAAAATCTGAGGCACTCATTATAGCCTTCTTCACAGAGCTTCAGCAACATTTCAGGGTCCATAGGGTTCAAGGCATGATTGAGTCTGAAGATGTTATCCTCACTGATGTGAAGACTGGTGTGGCTGACTTCTAAGCTAATATCAAGAGCTGTAAGATCCCGTGGGCAGATGTCACTCTCTCCAGCAAAAGGACAAATTGTAATTGTATTGTTGTCGAAACAGGGAATGTTATCAGAAAATCCTCCATCTAAGACAGTGTACTGAAAGAAGGGACAAATAAAAAAAAATTACACATGGACTATTAATGATTACTTTGGTGCCAAAAAAATTCACTTATGTCTAATAAAAAAAAAGACATGAATTATTATGAAGTTTAAATTAAAAAAAATTCTTACTCTGTTGGACATGATTTCCAGCATCAAAGCTTCAATGAATCCATCAAGCCCATCTGGAATAAATGAATCTATGACATGGGAGGCCACTGGTATTTTTCTAACTGCCTGTGTTGTTGAATGAAGACCACGAAAACACATTTTTACAAGCTTGTTGAGATAACTCTGTATAGAAAGACAATACCACAGGTATGATATAAGATGTTTAAATGAAGCCATGAGAAGAGAAATCTTTTACCACAAGCATATTTTAAATCAGGTACAATACTGACTCTAGACCAGTGGTTCCCAAACTTTTTTGTCTCGTAGATCCCTTGCCATGTTTTCTGGCTTTCGGTAGACCCCCTGCTTAACTTATACCGGTAATGCAATTTTGCAAACTCACCAACTCCATTTTTTAAAAGTAATTTCTAGCTGTAGTGAGTAAAACAGTAAATAAGTAATTTCAAGCTACTTAGTAAGTTAGAGAGATCTTTCTTTTTTATTATTAAATTCAAATTTATACCAATTAAAATAACAATTGATATGTATTACTGGAACCACCAAACACACTGGAAATGTGTGTTGTTGTTTTTTTTTTTTGCAGGTTTATCATCCGTTGCTACGGATATTATGTTTCATATAGGAATTTGTTGTTCTGTGAAGTAGTTCTTCAAACAATAAATATCAATTAATTAATCAATTGGCCTTAAGTATCACTGCAAAATTTTTCGTAAAGAGCAGTTTCTTGTGTATTTCTTCATCTTTCACGTCTGGGTCAACCTCGAGGAAAATAAGGAGCCGAGGACCCCAGGCAGTAAGCAGCACACAGCGCTACACCCAAACTAAATATGCTGTTTGCAAAGAATTACATATAACTCGTACCATCAATGTGCCTACTGTATTGTTGCTTAAAGAAATTTGTTAAATAATATCACATGTACGTTTGTGTAAAAGTTTTTAAAACTACAATAACAGCTGGTAAAATCAATGTTTTATCTGGTTTTTTTTTCGTATTCAGCTATAAGTAAAGAGATCTTGTAAGACGCTCACAAATCACCATCTTCTCTATATGATGTTAAAGACAGATTTTGAGGGTTTATTCTGAACTTTATCTTTGAGAGTTCGAAAGTTTTTCAAACCTTTATCTTTTTATCAAGGTGGCATTGTCTCAATCGATCTTCCATCGCAATTAGTTTCATATCATCATAAAAAGTCACTTAGGCAACCGCATGTTTGACAAGGAAGAAATGAATCCCAATTTTAAATAACCAACGCTGTACAATCTATTTTTCTTTTTGTTACATGTAGAAAAAATTAAGCTATTTAAATAAGTATTAAAATTAAATAAAACAATTTTGTTTTGAATAGCAGGATAAATATTGATAGGATTAACTAAAGTAAAAAAATGATACATTAGTGTAGAAAGTAATTACATTGATGAGATGTGAAAAATAAAGTCACGACCTGCTTAAATTAAATCCATTTTCATAGACCCCCATGGACATCTCATAGACCCCCAATTTATTTTTTCACTTTCATAGACCCCTTGGAACTCTTCGTAGACCTCTGGGGGTCTATATAGACCACTTTGGGAATCACTGCTCTAGACTAACATAGGGATATTAAAGAGAAAAGAAATATGGTAGTGGTGAAAAATTTACTACATCTTTCTCAAGAAGTTTTATTATTTTAAACAGTTCAAAATGTTCAAACAAAAATTTAACAAAAGAATTGATATCAAATGGAATAATCTGCTTAAATTTTCTTTTATAACAACCTAAAAACTAACCCATACTCATATTAGTTATTACTCAATAAAAGATAATTGACAAAAGATGTTTATTTTACTTAAGAAAGAAATAGTCATAGTGGAAATGAACTTACATCACTTTCTGAACTGTCTAGGGATACTTTACACTTGCTTGATGAGACTCTACAGTCATTGCAGTTGTAATCTGAACTATACACATCCCAGATACTACAAGAGCTGGGCTCCTTCAATACAACCACAATAGAAACTTTATTAACAAAGAAATTATAGTTTCAATATACAGTTACTGTTTCAAATAAAAAATTACATATACAAGTCTCAAAATGCTTAAGCTAATAATTGATTATAAATTTTTCTCTGATAAACAGTAAAGTTTCTGTAATAAATTATTTTTTTCCCTTGTGAGTTTATATATATATAGACATACAATTAACAGGGCAGGTGAAGTTTGCCAGGTTCAGGAACTTCAGTTTAAAATCCAAATGCCTTCAGTTTAATCTAAGATCTTTAGATCAGAAGCCTGATGGGTATCCACTTATACATAATGTTTATAGTAATCAACAGATTAATTGGTCTTAAAGTTGATTTTGATAAAGAAGTTGATTGCATCCTATCCATGTTCCTAGGTCAATCTAGTCATGCATGTTCACTAATGACTTAAATTCTACCAAGTCATTGGTTTTCCTGGCTGGCTCAGGCAACCCATTCAATGATCTCTAATAGCAGAAGGGAAGAAGGAGCATTTGTACAAATTTGTCATAGCATATGGAACAAGGAATATGCCTTTATCTTTCTAAGTATTTTATTAGGTTTGTTTTTGTATTTGAAGATTATGGTTCAGTGTTTTATGTATAAATGCTACTTTACTTTAAAGTTTTCTATCCTGAAGGATTTCTAAATTTAGTGATTTTACTAAAGGTGTCACTAACATAGCCAAAAGTGAATATTCATTTGTTATGAATCTCGCTCTATTTTGTGTCTGACCAGTTTCTTAATGTTTTTTTGAGTTGAGGTGTCCCAAACAGAGGATGCATATTCTAATTATGACCTAAACAAGGTTAAATAACATTTTAGTTTTATGTTGCTTTGTAGAAATTGGTTGATTTTTTAATAGTTTCATCAATATGGGTATAACAGTACAATTTTTTTCTCATCTCTTAAACAAATGTTAGAATGTTCAGTAAAAATAGTATTCTTTATTTTTTAAATATTAAATTACACTTCAAATATTACTTAGATATATGGATTGATTAATTATTTTATACTTCATTTCTAGGTTTTTGTTTTAAGTTTTAGAATGAAAAACAATATAGAAACTATTTTTGTTAAGTTGTATAATATTTTAAAAACATGTCAATATATAATAGTTAATAAGGTTACAGAAATTTCTACTGTATAAAATAATGTAAAAGATCTATTAGAAAATATTAGACTACTTCAAACAAAGGATATGACTACTTTAATAGTCTTGATTGTGTAAAACCAAAGTATTTTTATGAGAAAATAAAAAAGGAAGATCATAGAATCTATAATGATTAATTAAGAGCTTTTTGAAAAGTGTGTATTATACTTTGAATAGTGCAATGCCATAAGCATTCAAGTAAGACCTTAAGTACTTAGAAATATAGCTGGATGTTCAGAACCAACTTAAAGGTATCTGGTAATATTGGTCATTTCAGTGTCACAGGTAAGTAATACACACATGAATGAACTCAAAATATTTTCTTTCTCAAGACCCAATGAAAGATAAATATAATTTTAGCTAGTCTTTTGTTTCAATGTAACCCCTACCCAAAAACAATGGACATTGTGGCAATAAGCATCCCTGTTAGAAGGAAAATTATGAACACGTTTCAGAACATACTTAACAAATATTTTTTTCTAATTTGAAAATAAACCCATTTTCTCATTTTGTTTTTCAGTCCTATGGCTGAAAGCAAGGATTGATTTTTTTTCCCTATATAATCTAGATTGACCTACTGTTTTCCTATTTTTGTCCTGCTTCCAATCTACCTCATCATCTTCATCACTTGCACTTTCTGAGTCCGTAGTGCAGCACTCTCCAAGAGCAGTAGAAAGTAGGACACCATTGGCAATGTCTACAAAATCTTCACCTTCAAGACCGGGAGGGATCCAACCAAGAAACCCAGGTATAAATGAGGTAGCTATGAGGCACTGTGAAACCAATATGTGCAAGTTGAAATAAACAGAAATTCAATCAAATCAAAAAAGAAGTAAAATAAAATAGAATATCACAACACAATGGTTGTACTTGATTGTTTGGATGATTGGTGTTTCTTGTTTCTGCATTGTTTTTATCAATGTTCTTGCATCTTTACATCTAATAACATACTGATTTAGAAACATAAGCACTTCTTTGTTTCCATATCCAACAATCAACTCCAAATATAAACCTGCCTATACCCAGTACCAAAATAAAATTTAAAGATGTTTTAAAAAATGGCACTTTAACATTTAAATCACTGCTGTGTTTGAATGTTATATGTTTGCTTAAATTATTTGCTCAATACAGTCATGACATGTAGTGAAATGTGATGTATTGGAATTCAGATATACATGGATCAGTATTATAAATAATATAAAAAAAAGGAATTTTTGTTTTAACATGCAAATTTCGTATGCCACATCCAGCTCAGTTATACTTGTTACAAACAAATTTAACCTGAATCATTCACAGCTGATGATGATTAAAATCTAATATAACTATTTCAATTTTAAATCCCTTCTTTTAATGTATTGCTTACAATACAGTAATTAGTTTTAAAAACAAAAGGTATGATTTCGGAATAGAAGACCTTACACTATGTATTTTTGTTAAAATATGTATATTAATTTTCCTTTTAATAAAAGAGTATGCTTTTAGAGAATATTTTGAAAGAAAGACAAAATTTATATATACTGTAACACTAAAACCTTGCAAAATCATATTACACAATATTATATTGTGTATTTAATTTATGTAATTTAAACAAATAGTTTAAATGTATGTGCATATAATTTGCATTCTTAGTTTTAAAAACAAAAGAGTTCACTAACTTTTAGAAGACCAAAAAATTGCCACTGAACATCAAGCATGAGGCAAACGTTGATGAGATTAAATTTTGAATATTGCTTTTAAGTATTGAGATTTAAACATGACAGACAGATGAACTGACATACATCACACAATTCGATAGTGCTTACTCTACCTGAGGCCAAAAAAAATTCAACATTCTTCATTTTAGAAAACATAATGAGAAATGTACACATACATTAATTATATAGTTAAACAGGTAGTGATCAAAGTATCAAAGTGTTATGTTTCAGTAAATTGTATCTAACCTCAATTAGATGTTCCTTTGAATGAAAGTCAGTCACCAAGGCTCCCTGTAATCCCCTAAGCATTGTTACAGATATATACAAGCGTCCTGATAAAAGTTCATGTGCATTATCAGGCAAATATTTATTCATGAGATCTCTTAAAACCTGTGCAAGATCTATATGTTCTTTGTTGCGTACAGCCCAAGCCACTTTTAGTAAAAGCCTGGTTACTTCACCTAGGAAATCAGATAAAAAAATTAATTTGGTTTAAATCTATGTATATTTCTTATATCTCTTATTCTTATGTATATTACTTTTACAAAAATTTAAACAAAGACATTAATGTAAATAACTAATTAAATAAAACTAAAAAAAATTATAATTTTCAATTAGTCCTTGTCTTGTTGATCTAGCTATCTAAATCTTTCTACCTATTTGTCTGCCTACCTATACCTACCTAACTACACAAACACACACATACATTACACTGTTAAATAAAAAAATGCCTTCAACACTAAAAGAAACTCATACACAACTTTATAGACTTCAAAAATTTTTTCACCGGGTTTGGCATGATGGCATGTGTCAAGTGATGAGGGAGTTAAACCTGAATAAAAACATTATCAATTTTATCAATGCCCTACCAAATATAAATAGATCAGTACTTCTGAACAACCAAATTGGAGAAAGTTTTAGGACATCCATTGAAGTGCGGCAAGGATGCATTCTATCTCAAGCTCTTTTTAACATATTTCCAGAACATATTATGGTGGATTTACTCATAGGTAAATCATAAAAAGGAGGCTAATTTCCAATCTCAGGTTTGCAGATGATACAGACTCATCAGAGAAAATGAAGATCAGGTACTTCAAAACTGGATGCTGCAGCTAGAGCAGTTGGCATGGAAATCAGTGCAGAAAAAAAGCAAAATACTAGTTTGGGCTGGAGAAAGTATGAGATGTTGCATACAGTTGAATGGCCAAACATTAGAAAAAGTTGACTCATCTAAATATCTATAGGGTCAAACATAACAAAAAGATGGAGGATCAATAAAAAAAGATTTAAGATTGGAATCCACTGCCATGTGAAAACTGTGGAAAATCTGGAAGATAATATCAATGTCCCAGTAAAATTAAAACTGTTTTCTTTGCTAAAGGTCTCTGTAATATGATTGTGATAGTTGGACACAGAATGCCGAGGATGAAAGAAGAATTTGAGCCTTTGAGAGTAAATGCTATAGAAAAATGCTGGCTATCAGATGCCAGGAAAAGATTGACATTGTACTTTTACAAGTCTACACTCTGGCTGGCCAAAAGAAATTAAAGAAATACTCAATACTGTACTAAAGAGATGAAAGCTGAGCTGATTTGGTCATATTGTAAGATATGACTCACTCTTTCAATGTACAGTGAAGGGAGCATGAAGAAATGGTCATCCAAAGAAAAGCTGGCTGGACAATGTAAAAGAATGGACCAGCCTCTTTCTGATATTTTGCTAAGAACAGCTGCTGACTGGAGGATTTGATTAAGTGAACTGCCACAGCAACCCTACAACGAAAGTCGAGGGACAGCAGATGAGGTCAATGTGAAACAGAAACATCGGATATCCGATGAGACTAATGAAAATTGTAAAATGAATATCAAACTCTTTTTTTTTTAAATCTAGATCTTACTGATTAGCTAACATAATAATAAGGCTTGTCTTTGAGCATGAAGATTAGTGAGCAGTGCTATTTCCTGTGGCTTTGCATCCCCAGCTGTGACCTACATATTTTGCCACATCCAGGGCAAGCATAATCATTGTCCGCCGGGGGTCGACTTAGATTTTCTTTTGTTTGTCCTTGGCAGCGGATTTTCTTTTGGTCTCAAATGTGTACCCTGTGGCCTTCGTGAGTGACCTCCAGTTGTCTCGTTCTCAGGCCGCATGCAACCAGGTGCTCTCTTCTATGTCAGCCAAGGAACGTTGACACCTAAGCTGGTCTTTGAATCATTTCTGTGGGGCGCCTCTGTTACGTCTACCATCTTTTAGCTCGCCAAAAAAGACTGCCTTTGGCATACGTTCGTCTCCCATACGGGATACATGCCCTTCCCAGCATAACTGCCGGACCATAAAAAGTCCCTCTATACTGTTCATACCGGCGTACGCCAGGACATCACTGTTTGTTGTGCGGTCTTGCCACCGTATGTCCATGATGGAGCGCAAGCATCTTTGGTGGAAGCGCTCAAGAAGTCTTAGTTGTTTTCTGTATAGTGTCCATGTCTCAGAGCCATAAAGAAAGGTTGAGAGAACCACCGCTTGGTAGACACTGATTTTTGTAGGCAGGCGGAGCGATTTGTTCCACCAAACTCTCGCCTGAAGGCGTCCAAAAGCGCTACAGGCCCTGGCCAGACGGTTTTTAACTTCCCTTGAAAGTTAGGCGTCATTTGACACTATACTACCTAGATATGTGAAGTGGTCTACCCTGTTAAGGAGCTGTCCGTTTGCGGCAATCCTTGGGGCTAAGTATGTTAGCTAACATATAGGCATATATATATATCTATATATACTCTCTATTATAATCAACAACCATGACTATGAAATTCTACGACAGGTGGATAGAGCTAATGTGAATTAGAGAATGGAATGGGTTGCCTGAATCTGTCAGGAATTAAACCAACTAACGACTTAGCAGAGATTAACAGGCATAAATAGATTGACACATGTTAAATGCGTATCTTTTTTAAAAATAATGTCTGTATTTCAAGTTACGGGAGTAGAAAGAAAGTGTAGAATGGTATGTAGCAGACAGCATATTAGAAATACATGAGATTTGCTGAATAAATAATTATAACCACAAATGATCGAGGAAGACATATATATATTAAAAAGATATTTTTTTAAAGAGTGCACAATATTATATTAGAATGCCGTTTTTCAAGTTCTCATAATATAATATTTACTTATTATAGGCCTACTGTATCAATAAAAGTATATAGATCTAGATCAATTAAGTCACAATTTAATAAAAAAAAAAACACATCAACATCCTTTCTTTTTGACATTGGGATAAAAAAATATATAAAGAGAAATGAGTTAATAATAGATCTTCATAGATCTAGATCTATATAGACTAACATTTAGTTTTTATGTTGTTTTTTCAAAGACTTCCCCTAAAGTTAAAAGCCCTAAACAAACAAAATTGAGTTTGATAACACTATCGCAGAAAAATAGCTTGGCTTACTGGACTTAACTTGACAGGCCCCTATCTAATAATTAACTAAGAGCTTATAGACATCTAGATCTACAAAACAATCACTTTATCTACATGTAGATATAATACATGAAGTAGACTATAGAGTCTAGTACTATAGAATATATATAGAATAGTAGAGTTTAATTTAATGCTTTGTTTTCGATATGAAAAAAAGGGGGGGGGAGGGGGATTTCGAACCATTGGTCACCATAACTTTTCGGTCAAAGGTTACCAGTCCTCTGGGGGGGGGGTGTCATAGGTCAAGACCACCTCACCGAATTTTATCCAATCCGAAGGTAAATGCATAATGATGGCTAGCATCTTAACTAAGACTTAACTTACCAAAATCAATATCACATAGTAACGTCGTTGCTACAATGGCTCCAGCGCTTGCGCCGGCAAATTTGATCTCTTTTCTGTTAACAACATCAGTGTGATCTCTCAAACAAGCAGCAACTCCAACATGATAAACTCCTAAAAATCCACAGCCAGAAAATGAAAAACTAGGAACCACATTATAGGATGGAAGATCAAATAAATTTGAGTTCGTTTCATGTGTTGCCATACCAAATCTGCTAACTTGACCTCTCTAGATATAAGGCTATGTCCAGGCAGAAACGCAATAAAACTATATGTAATGAATCACAATCGCAAGCAAGTCTAATAAAAATATATTAAATCATATAATATATATAAATGTCATTTCCGACCTGACTTCTTCAGACTAGACACTAGTACTGCTAGTAATAAGTAGTAGTCAGCGTCAGTAGATTCACAGTGAGTATTGACAAGTCTAGATCTGGGTCTAGTGACTTGTCAGACTAGTCTCTAGATTAAATCACAAACAGTCAAACACAATATTATGTCTAGGCCTAGGTATTATTTGTCAACACTAATAGTGAATCAAACCCGTAATAGTTTTATCGAGAGACTCGCTATTACATCACAAGAGAATAATCCAAGGGAATCGGCACAAGTTATTTGTGACTGTTGGGTCAGAAATTGTAAAACTCGGTCATCCATTTAGGCGTATTCTAAAGCCAATGTTATTATTTATAAAGCATTCCATTGGCTGGTAGTCATATGACGATTGAGGCTCTATTTGGGTAATCATTTAACGCGGCTGGTAGATATGATACTTTGTTAATATAGGCTGGCTACTTATAGAGAGAAGTCCGTATGAGGACGTCGCCGGACAAATGCAGACAAAGAGGAGGGAAATCCTTTTTTGTTTATGTATCGATATGATTTTAGGCCTGTTATTGTTGTATGATGGTTTTTGATATAGGCGTATATCAGACATGATATTTGTTATAAAAATGTTTTACATTTTTCGGATAATCCTTCACAGTTGAAATTGATAATAATCTACTTCCTAGTCCAAACAGGACGAAGGGGATGGGGCGAAGCTAGCAATGTGCGGGCCGCACGGGGCATCAAGTGATGAGGGGCATCAAACTAAAGATAAACTTTCTCAGTAAAAACAACATATTGTGCATATATGAAAAATTTCAAAACTACTGTATTTGAAAAGTTAAAAACAAATTTAATTATTGTGTTCATCACCAATGTTCTTTCTTAAATTTAATGTAAGTTGTAGACCAGGTTATATCAAATGTACTTGATTTGTTTAAATCTCTTACGGCAGTGATGCCTAAAATACGCCCGCGGGCAATATCCGGCTCTCGACTTGGTTCAATCCGGCCCGCTGAAAAGTTGGCATAAAACGTAGAAAATCTCCCCTCAAAAAAAAAAAGTTGAAAAATGTATCTTAACCTACGTGTTAGGGCTCTCACATTTTCTCTGATGACCTTTAACTATTGTGCGTTAATGAAATGAATCTAACAGGAAGAGTGTACGCATTTTACATTTTTTTGTGGCTATTAAGCCTACATATTTGATTTGTAAAGAATGTGTGGATGTTTTACAAAAGACAACATATAAAAGGTATAGGCCTATTAAAACAAATATGATTTGATCCGCGAATAAAAGAATTGTTAAATCTTTTAAAGCTCAGATATTAGAGGATCTAATATTTACCAAAAAGTGACAAGAAAATGAGTCGGTTGTAAAGCTAGCTACAATGTTGCTCATATTTTGAGTAAAGAAATAAAACCATTTTCCGACGCTTGAAAAAAAAAGATAAACCTCAAATACCTCATTAATTAATGTATTAGATCCACGGATTGGTAATAAAATAATTTCATGTCAATTTTATTTCTTTTTTGCACATTTTCCTTCATGTGGCCCGTGAGATGAGTGTCGGAAATTAAAATGACCCGCTTGACGAATTAGGTTGGGCATAACAGTCTTAAGGCGACACACTTTTGCATGGGACACACGGTACACGTTGTTACTTCATTGCTTATTACGGTGCGCCTCTAGACTCTAGAAAAATTCTCGTTGTTTATTTTCATTTCACTATGATTCTTGATAGTTTCTTGTAAATTTTAATGACCATTGAGCAATGACAGTGATATCAATATTTTTTATGCAAATTATCTTTTTTATTCTGTTACATCTTTTTTTTCTAGTTAATTGTAATACTGTAGTGTAAACAATATTATGGTCGTTGCTCAAGATTGGAAAGTCCTGTTGGTGCGCATAATGCTAGATCAGACGTAGATATTTACATCTCTGGTTGAAATGGTTGATGGTAGGATCAAATGGTCCGAAGGGTAAAACTCTGGTGTAGCTACCTGAAAAGAATCCTGGACATCATTTCTTTTCTCTCAAAACATAATCTGGCACTCAATGGGCATCGCGAACAAGTTGAAGAAGAATTGCAAAGACAAAACCAAAATAGTTTCTGGGAGCACATCAGATCCACTCCTAAGAGAACATGTAATCCGAATCAAGCTGGTTCCGGATCGAATATGTAAATGTCCCAACAAAGGCTAAAAGAACTTTTTGTACTATTGGGTGGTAACGAGCCAGATATTTCTAGATAATTTTCCAAATGCTAAGGCTACGTTGTCTTGGATAATGACGGTGTACTAATTCTTTCATTGACATCATCTTAATTCCTTGTCTGCTTGAACCACTCTCCGAGTTTGGCAGAAATTTCGGGTTGCTGAATCTGAAATCAATTCAGTATCATTTTTACGTACACTGGACCTTTATACACCTTTTTATTAACTTTAACACACCGCTTGGACATCTTACCAAAATAACCGGAATTAGCCTGGAGCGCCAGAGGAGAAACCGTCAAGATGGTTATGGTTTAATTTTCAAAAATTATAGAAACTCTAGAGACATTGACAAGTACAGATGAAAATTCTTCTACTAGATCTGAAGCTGGCGGTTTGTTATTTACTACAGCCGACATTTATTTTCTCACTTTAAGGTTTTGGTCGCTGTATTAACTAAAATAGTGGACACTTAAGTCTACCTTCAAAAACATGGATTGTCAATTCGGGACTGCGCACTTAAACAGAAAACATTCTTAACTAATAGTCAAGACGACATCGCTGAAGCCAGTGTTACCTTCGCCGGAAGCATTGCCCAGATCTGGCGATTAACAGACCTCAAAGATGTATTGGCCACAAGAAAAAGGATGAGATTGCGAAAAGGTGAAGATTCTTTAGTAACACACAAGAAAGAGCTGCAGATGGAAATTAATTCTTCATTGGACAAGATAATTTTTTTTAAAAATCCCCCGATATGAGCAATATCAGGATGTTGTAAGTAAGAGTAAATTCTTGTCACTCCAACTATTGAATCCTGACATCGAATTCATTGCAATCAACGGTGAAAAATTTGCGACACAATAATTTGGCAATTGATGTAAAAAAGTAGATTTCGATAAAATTATTGATAGTTTTGGGAGCAAGAAAGCGCGTAAGGTTTTTTTGTAGTATCTTTTTTTTTTTTTTCATTCGATTTTTTTTTTTTTTGGCGAAGTAGCATTCCTTGAACACTGAGTAGACATTAGTTCGGGAACTTTTCTCTGTTTTATTTCGTCTACTTTTTTTGGGGGGGGGGGGGGGGGGGGCGGCATCATCACGAGTCTCCGCACTTGGCATCATAAACTTTAGCTACGCCACTGGGACAGGGTATAAGCCCGGGACCCTTTAGACCAGAGATTCTCAATCAACCGGCGGGCCATGTAAATTTCCGATACGCGTGTCACGTGCCACACCAACGAAAAAGTTATTTTTTAAAAAAGGGGAAATAGACAATAAACTATTTTTATTAGAAACCAGAGAATCTATATTACTTACATTAATTCATGAAAAGTTTATCCTCTAAACAAACTTTTGAATATCCGGCTGCATAGATGAGACACTAAGTCGGACCACTGAATCTAGAATTCAAGATGTTCGTCTGTGAGACGATTACGTAACATGGGCTTCGCACGATTCATCACTGAAAGGTTTGTCTTTATAAACAAGTACTTGTAATTAATGAGAGCATCCTTAACACTTGTTTTCGGAGATTTAGAAAAGTTTCTGCAAGCAAGGGAAGCAACACGGGGTAGCAATCATTATCTACCTCACTTGAAATTTGTCAAATAAAGATCTGGCTTTGTAAGTCAATCAGTTGGTTCAAGTTACAGCTCTGTCTGGGCACTTGAAAAATCGGCCTCTTGGATTTTTAAAACACTATCATTATTAAATCTTAACACAATCACCATCACATGGTCCACAAAGATTTTGTTGGCGAATAATTTAATGAAGCCACAGAGGCTCGGTTCCGTTTGACTGGACAACTTAACTAATGGCCTATAACTTTCTGGCACCCATACTTCTGGCACCATCAGTAATCACTCTCACTAATTTCTCACATTGTAGAGAAGGTCCTCTGTGATGGTTGAAATTCTTTAACATTAATTGGCAAGCGGTGGCCCCGTGCATGCATGCTCATCTCTTCTCTGATTTCAAAATTGCTGCTTGTACCGCGAAGGTTTTGAGAGGTATCTGATATGTCAGTAAACTTAGGCCTATAAGCAGCAATAGAAACATTTTGACATCTGGTTTGCCTGTTAGTTTTGAAAGGAGATATTCACCCATATCTTTCACTCGCCTTTAAATTGTCATGAGAAGGGTTTGGACCGGTGTTTCAACAGCATTCTTCTTGTCAGGATTATTTCTTCAATCATTGCTAACAAGCTTTTTTAGGCCTATATGCAAACGCCGTCGAAAAACGGATTCATGTCTCTACTTAGAATGTGAGCAACTGTGTAGCTAGCGTTTTGGGGATTACAGCCGTCAGCCGACTCATATTCTTAATTGTCTCTCATTAGTAAATATTCTGCTCAATCTTCCACTCTAGGTGTAATCTAACAATCGCGTCTCAAACCAAGAATTTTCCCTTATTTATTTATATTGTTTGTTTCATAAAGCTGTTTAATGTTATCATATACTCTTAAGCGAACAATTCTTATTAGGCCTATATACACACCCTAGAGATATCGCATCTCTTGATGTTTCGTACTAAAGACTTAATGAATATGCTAATTGCAATATTAATGTCTGACCGTAACCATTTGAGAAGTTACACTGCAAAGTAGACATAGGTATGTGATTTAGATTATAGAAGTAAACCACAGGCACATACTGTCACATAGACATAGATCTATAATAATATAATACATCTAGATTAGATCTAATACCGATGCTACAAAAACTGGAAAGGCTTGGGTCTACTCAGGGGCGGAGCTAGAAATGTGCGATCCATCAAGTTTTTAGATTTAGATGCATCAAACTCCCATCCTAGTACGTATTAATTTTAAGTCTCTTTTCCCTTGAATTTTCAGTAAAAACTACACATTGGGCATACATAAACTACTTAAATTAGAGCGTTTATTATTAGCAAGGTGCGGGCCATCCTTTCTTAACTAAAATGTAAGCTATATACCAGTTTAAATCTAATTTATTATATTTGTTTCTGTCTCTCAAGGCAACACACGAAGAGGTGCACCAATGAGTGACCAATGTAATTTTATTCAGTTCAAAGGTTGAGAAACACTTGTTCTAAATTCATATTTAAAGCAGTGTTTCTCAAACCTTCCTACTATACCCAAGCAAATAAAAATTCTATTTACTTCTCTGAGACCCAAATGCTAAGACTAATTGTTATTGTTTATGTTAAGAGCATGTTACAAAGATTGCTCGTCACTGTTGTATTACTGAAAGATTATAAAGGTTGCTCATTACTGTTGTATTACTGAAAGATTATAAAGGTTGCTCATTACTGTTGTATTACTGAAAGATTATAAAGGTTGCTCATTACTGTTGTATTACTGAAAGATTATAAAGGTTGCTCATTACTGTTGTATTACTGAAAGATTATAAAGGTTGCTCATTACTGTTGTATTACTGAAAGATTATAAAGGTTGCTCATTACTGTTGTATTACTGAAAGATTATAAAGGTTGTTCATTACTGTTTAGACAGATTGCCTCTCTTGAAATGCTACAAAGATTGATTGTCACCAATGCTTGATTATTAAGATGATTGATTGTTGCTGATGCCAGATTACAATGACTGTTTTTCACCATCTCCAGATTATGAAGGTTGATTGTCACTAATTCAATTTACAATGATAACCTAAACAAAAATGAACAACAAGGCTTGGAAGAGTCTATAGCTAATTGTTGACCTATGATACAGTTGATGTGTAATTAGAAATCATAAATATGGTAACGCCAACCTTAACTGAACCAATTAAGTAAAAAACAAAGCAAAACATTGTGATTTTATTTTAATTCAATTAATAGCAAGTGCCCAAAAATACTGTATGCCAATATTTAAAAAAATAAGAGATTCCCCCCCCCCCCCCCCCAAACAAAATGCGTTATGTAGATTATCATACAACTAAATGAAAACAAAGAGGACTCTTGTAAAAATTTCAAATGCACATGTCTTGTAGAAATAAAAATCTTGTACAATAAACAAAAGTGTCTAAAATGGATTTACATAAGATGCAATTTGTAAACATAAATAAGAAAATATGCACAATTAAAAGTTTCTGAATTATTTTTACATTGTAAAAGCATCAAGTAGAGTTAAAATATATAAATTATCTTGATGTGTAGCTTAGTGCAAACAACATTTATATAAGTGCTATAATATTTCTATCATTCTTGAGTCTTCCTATTCTTTATTTTGGACTCCTATAAATTTAATGTTTCAACACTTTGATATGAAGTGCTATATGAACATTTTCTATAAACATTGCTCTTCTAACTGCACCTCAAGTAAATGTTAGTGTCCCTTTCTATCTTCATACTCTTCAAACTTAAAAATCAATAAGCCTTTCAATTTATATTATCAGTCTAGCTTTAGCAAACATATTGAACTTCAGTTACATAGAGATGAAACAACTTTTGTTTTGTGAGTTCTGCATCATGGCAGAATAGGCTTAGCTCAAAATGTATTACCTAGCCTATATTTTGTGATACATAATTTCTCTTTTTTTTTTATGTATAGAGTTCCTCCAGTCAAGTAAAGTCATAAGTATTTTAGCAAAAGTTTGTATGTTTTAAAAGCCTGACCTAGTTGACAAACTACGAGACACTGGTATAGTTTATCCCTATTTTTACCTGAGATTCAATGAAATCTGTCCCTAAATAAAACATGCTTATAATTACGTCTTGTTTTTCTTTTGTCGAAATGAAATCAAACATTCTCAACATCAACATTTCCAGCTTTCACTGTTTCACAGCTTTGGCATTTTGAGAAGTTAAGATTTTGATTGAAGAAGAAGCATTCACTTGGCTTTCTATGTCTTGCTAAGGGTATATGTATGTGTCTATCATTAGGGACCATTTTTATGTTATGACATGCCTCAATGTCATATTTCATTGAGTTACATGTCTTGGTGTGACATACCTCAGTGTCACCTAAAAGTTCCTTATCTAAAAAATCTGATAAAAATTGTGATTGACTTTGACCAGATACATTTTTCAAATAGATATTTTTGCTAGTGCATATTTTTTTGTTCTTTCTACTTTCATCAAAAATGCAAGAGCATCTTTTTAGTTTTGAGGATTCTAGGCAGCTATCAAAACTTTGAATTTTATTTAATTCAAGATGATAAGAGTTTGTAGAGCTTTCTTCAAGATATTCACCTAAAAATGAATATAGATTTAAAGGAATATCTTTCTCTGATGACTGAATTTTTAAACCATTTAACACCGTTTCTATCTCATTCTTACATTTACATGGTGCATCTATCCCATTCTTACATTTACATGGTGCATCAATCCCATTCGTACATTTACATGGTGCATCAATCTCATTCTTACATTTACATGATGCATCCATCCCAATCTTACATTTACATGGTGCATCAATTCCATTTTCACATTTACAAGGTGCATCCATCCCATTCTTACTTTTACGTGGTGCATCCATCTCATTCTTACATTTAAATGGTGCATTAATTCCATTCTTACATTTACAAGGTGTATCCATCCCATTCTTACATTTATATGGTGCATCAATCCCATTCTTACATTTACATGATGCATCAATTCCATTCTTAGATTTATGTAGTACATTAGTCACAGTCTCAAATTCATTATCCTTTATTGTATGATTGGGATTACTACTTCTGTTATCTTCTCTCTTGACCTTCAGCTTCATCAAAAGCATGTACAGCTGACAAGCTGATGTGAAATCTCTAGTTTCAGAAAGTCTTTCAAGTAACGGAAGGTCAGAAAGTTTCATGCCTACATCTTCAGCCAGGCTGGACAAAACTGTTTTATCTTTGACAGTAAAAGGACATCCACCATGATCACCACAAGAAAGTAGTCTCCCCTGTTTGAGAACAAGACTTTACATATGTACATTTTATACAATAAAATAAAAATGCTGAAAATGAATTTAACATTATTGCTATTTTAACTACTGCTATTGCAACAGAATTTCTTGGTGCAAAATGTATGCCTTTTTGTCTGTCTAGTCTAAACCGAAGCACTCATTAGAGTAGATGTGGACACTTGTATATCCGTAC
Source organism: Biomphalaria pfeifferi (assembly GCA_030265305.1). Classification (NCBI taxonomy): domain Eukaryota; kingdom Metazoa; phylum Mollusca; class Gastropoda; family Planorbidae; genus Biomphalaria; species Biomphalaria pfeifferi. The sequence continues at coordinate 1,033,706 of JASAOG010000072.1, forward strand.
CTGTCTGTCTGCATGTTGCCAAGGTTGAAATGGGCATTATTTGACCAATGAAGCCAGAAATTTCCTGCAGTCATACAAAAAATGGAATGATGGGGGTAAAAGCAACATTATGGAGAGAATATTCCACTCCAGCAGGTCTTATCTGCTAGATCTCCATGGATACTTAAAGATACTTTCTTGGTAAAGGCATACGGATAAAGAAATGTCACAAGAGAAAAGCATATAAAGCCTTCACCATCATTTACCAACTTCAGCTAAGGAGATATATTAACCTTTCTTTACCCACATATTTTTTTTTTAAGGATTATGTCACACATTTAAAATATTTTGTTGAATTTCAAATTATCATTGATTCAGAATCACCACAAGATAGACTAGTGCTTTCTTTTAAAATAGAACAATCAATGATGCCTAAATTTAAAGAAAAAGAAAAAAAAAAAGTAATATACCTGAATAGAAGAGCAGCTGTGGGCCCTGTAGTTGATCATTCCACCTTGCAGACCATATAAGTGTTGTATGTTATAGATGTACTTCTTTTCACTTCCCTGCCAGCCTTTGTGGTCCCCTGAAGTGTCAGGCTTAGAATACTCATGTTTCCATAGCAGAAGGGCATCATGAAGTGGCAGGCCCAGCTCTTTTAAGAACAGTGTGAGCTGTATCTAAGACAACAAGTGTGAACATCAGAATTAAATGACATTAATCTAAGATTGAGATCTCATATCCTTGTCTTACAATTCCCATAGGCCTTTAGCAAAGAAATGTATGGCCAATAATATTGAGAGAAGCGAGCAGGTTGGAGCCACCAATAAGATGTAACATCTCTAGATACAATGCAGGAGAGCAATAAAAGACCTTGGTGCAAAAAGTGCACTAGTCAATTTTTCTCAAATAATGAGGTACTTAACATCAGAAAAACTATCCTTTCCATAGCTTACCCAAAAAATTTAAGTTCAGTGAAAACTAAAAAGTTCAATATCTACTGCATATGATTTACTACTAGATCAAAGTATTTAAATGCTCATAACTCAAAATCAGAATTGAAGTGTTCAAATACAAATTATAATGGCTGCAATTATGCTTTGAAGTGATATCATAGGCTGTTTACTTCAAATATTGCATTAGAAAATGTTAAAATTCTCGTCTGACTCACTCTGTCTTGGTGTTTCAACCGATGACGCTGTCTCAAAGCTTTCATTAAATTGCCCATGCATGGAGGAAACAGAATTTCTTTTGAGGACAGCTCTGGTAGACGCAAGGGTGTACTGTTTTGCTGAATATCAATGGATGACTTTAATTCTGATCTATAAACTTGCTGAAATATTGTTTAAAACAAAGCAAAAAACTCTTTTCTTGAAAAAATGCAGTATTTATTTTTTTTGTGGTAAAACTACAATACATATATAACTATTTAGTATTTGACTCTAAATTAAGAGCTCTTTTTTAATGGAAAATTCGGTATTTATTTCACTGAAAAATCCCAATTTCCATGTCATCATGACATTTAATGGCTGCCTGGTCATGAAGTATGTGCGCTGGACTGCCGTTTGGTTGACTCGATGGTCCCGGGTTCATTCCCTACCCACTGCCATCCCCCATTATCTTACAAGAGGTTTGGACTAGGAAGCAGATTATCTTCAACTTTAAAGGAACATCCCAAACATGTAAAACATTTTACAAACAACAACTGTGTACATTATGGTAACACTAAAAAAATACATTTTCAATAAAATAATTATTTTTTTTATGCAATAATTCCTTGAATTCTTTCATTAGGTCATGACTATCAGGAAAGTAAAAATTCTACAATAATGCACTATTTAATCTGTAGAGCTTGACAATAATTAGGAGTAGATGTAAATAGCTTTTTAAAAATTTTCAAAGCATCACCACAAAATCTAAATTCTAAAGACCAAATCTCTAGAATACCTTGAATACTGCAGCAAGTCGCTTGATTCTCTCATCTTTGATAGCAGCCTCCCTGGCATGTCTAGCTTGCTGAACAAAGGCAATCATGACAGCTTGGTGTTGCTCTTGTAAAACTTTTTTAAAAAGTTTTAATGGAACAAACGCTGAACCCTTACAATGATATAAATACAAATGGCATATGGCATGTCAAATGAAATTTTCCAATTATGTATGTAACTTTTTTTCTACTATAAATGTAATATAATGGTATCAGAATAGATTAAAATATTTTTTTTAAAATCTGAAATTGGTAAAAAGTTTACCAACCTTATGAAGCTCAACTTCCCTGCTAGCCACTAGATGCAGAACCATTTGAAATGGAAGACAGACTGATGTTTGAGATCTATCATCACACATTTCTTCAACTAATGTGGACCATGAAGGAAATATTTCTTTTAATACTTCAACCAAGTAGAACAGATTTGAGAGTGGCATTCTGTAAAAGCTTGACACTAGAAAAGTCCAAATAATTTTTGGTGGGTAAGAATTTACAAAGACTTAATTTGAATAGTGTGTTTCTTATTACAGTACTTTAATGGTACCCCAAAGCACATGGCCCATAAAGTAACTGGGGGTTCTGATCAATTTCTTGAGATTGAACTCAAGATGAGAAGTACTCTATATCAACTCATCTCTTGAGATTGAACTCAAAATGAGAAATACTCTATATCAACTTCACTACTTCATGGGATTTCTAGGTGAAGCTTAAGTTATTTTACCTAAATTAGTGACCACTTTGTCCTGTGAAAATTTCCACTACTTCATGGGATTTCTAGGTGAAGCTTAAGTTATTTTACCTAAATTAGTAACCACTTGGTCCTGTGAAAATTTCCACTCCCATGTATAATGTATTTAGTGTTTAGTTGTTAAGAGAAAAAATAAACTGTCTACTTATGCAAACATCAAACTAATTTAATAGGATCTATAATTAACCTTTGTAAGTCAATAATAAAAACAAACCATTGAATACTTTCAGATTCTTATCTAAACCTCGAAAGAAGATTCTCAGCTCATCTTTATCCATCTGTTTCAACTGAAGTTTAAAAAATGCACTCTCTGACTCACAAAAAAATGTTGCAGTTTCACTGCAGCCTCCTAGAAGAAGTCTGTAGACAGGAAAAGCAAAGGTTGATGAGAAATGAAATTGAACATTGGTAACATTACTACAGTACAGATTGAATTTAATTGCTCCGCAAGCCTTACTAGCCTTATTAATAGGCACAAAACAAAAATTAAAAACAAATAGCTGCAGGCAACAAGGCACTCTTCAGAGCTAACACACACAAATTTACTCAAAAGCTAAAACAATTACTAAAGAAAAACTACAAATCTATCAGTAGTCATGTATGCAACTGAGGCCTGCACACTGACAAAACAAGAGAAACTCAGCTTGTAAATGTAAAATATCACTAAATTGATTCCAGTTTATTTTTGGTTAAATTACCTTAAAATATAATGTGAAATTAAGTCTTTTGCTGTGCCAATAATTAAACAGTCACTGTTATCAACAATACTTGTGTCCTGAATAACATCTTCAACTTCTTTATCGTTTCTGCATTGTACAAGACGTATTAAAAACTGGAGTCTTTTTAATCCATACATTTCTAATTTTTCATATGAAACAATTCCTTCAGGTGGTGAAAGGTAAAAACTCATTTTGCAAAAAAAATAAAAAATTCTTTGTCATTAGATATATATATTTATCATCACTTTAGTTGAGCCAGTCTTGGATCTAGGCCTGAATGATATGAGAAAAAAATTACATGACAACTAATATCACATGATCGCAGCTGACTTGGGGATTTGAACTGTCAAACTTATTAGGTCACTTTGTGTGAGTGGGTGTAAAGAAAAAAAATTGTTTACTGTTAGACTTTACAAAATCTTTGAGATGACCTTAACATAAACATACGTTAGAAAATTTTAAACCTATGTCAAGGTAGAGCTTAAAGAGACTGGAAGAATTTACTAAAAGTGATGTGAACGATACAGAAAAATCTTTGTACTGTCTATATAAGAAACCTGCAGCTAGCTATCAGGGTCATTATTTATAGCATATTGTTCAGTGTCTATTGTCTTGGATGGATTATTATTGATCACTTGGGAAACGTTCAGATATTACCTAATTCCAAAAATGAGCTTTTTACACCCCCCCCCCCCCCCGTAACGAAACTCAATCCCCCTTCAAACCATAGAGCAACATAGCAAGAAAATTTGAATAACACAAAAGACTTGTTTATTAAATATTTTCCCATTATTTATGAATTATTGTTTACCCGTTATTTATTAATTCTCATTATTCCAAATTACATTTTTCTTCATGGAAAAGATTTGAAAGGTTTCAACTTCTTTCGGCCCTTTGATCTTATTATCTAAATTTTAAAACAATCATCACAAATTTCACTCGCATATATCTATTTCATCTCAACGCCATCAGAAAAAAGGACTTTATTTTGTCACTTTTAATCAGTCGCTTTGATCTCTGCTTAGTATTTGTGATGACATCATGCAAGTTTTGTTTGTGTCATTGCAGAAATAAATATTTTTTACCGTTGCAACAAACACATTTTTAAAAAATATTTGTGACAGTTAAATCACACTTACTATTACTTGAACTTTCTGCCAAGAACAAATGCAGACTAAAATAATAATGAAAAAAATTTAGATTTGAAAGAAAAATCGGATCTTTTTTTTTATGCAGAAATTTTTTAAAAAACCTTTTTTGTTGCTACCAATTATTTTATTTGAATGGAGTTTTTTTGTTTGTTTAATACATACCAAATCTACAGAGGCCCCCCCCCCCCCAAAAATATACATTTAAAAACCATCAAACAAACAAATTTGTACAAAATTCATGTTAGTTATCATTTTAATACATAAATTGTTCATATCTAATACTAATAGTACTAATTGGATTGCTTATTTTATCACTGTTTCTGTTAAGTCAGTAAAATCATAAACGGCTCAGTTTACAGCCTATAGTACTAAAACTTTACATTGATTTACTCTAGTCTACTGCCTCTGGATTCTAACTAGTCTAACTCTAGGTCAATAGACCCTACTGCTACATCTACTCTACTAACTATACTTTACTGTTACCATAGATATAATATATTATATAGATCTCAAATAATCTCAATCTCTATCTTAGTATCTGGATTTCTAGATCTAGTTAATCTAGTAACATAATATAGATCTATCTAGTATAGAATCTACTGACTATCTTATTCTTATCTAGAGTCTAGACTAATCTAAATCTTCTAATCTATAGTTTATTTATTTTAAGTTTATTAAAATACTAGACCTCTTTATGGTAATTTTATTATTTATAGAGTTTCTAGAGTAATCTAGAGTGTCACTAGAGTCTAGATCTAGCTAGACTCTAGACCTAGGCCAGGCTTTTACTACTTTTTTTAGATCTACTCGCCTCTAGACTAGTTTTTTAGCTAGATAGATCTAGAATCTAGTAGTAAGTAGATAGTAAGATAAAGAAGACTCAAAAGTAAAGTAGCAATTATACATAAAACACTGAACCATAATCTTCAAATACAAAATTTAATAAAATACTCTGAAAGACACAAAGATAAAGGCACATTCCTCATCCCAAATGCTAGGACAAATTTGTACAAATACTCCTTCTTCCCTAGTGCTATTAGAGCATGGAATGGGTTGCCTGAGCTAGCCAGGAAAACCAGTGACTTGGCAGAATTTAAGTCATTGGTTAATATGCATGACTAAATGCATGACGCGTAGGACGTAATCATCTTCTTTTTTGAAGTAACGTCTGTATTATATAAGATAAGATATATACAGATACAAATTACAATATTCTGAATATTGAGACTGAGTAGTAGATCTATCTAGATATTATTAATTATTATGTCATACTAGCCATAGAGTCTAGATCTATGCTATGGTCTATAGATCTAGATCTACTCATGATTTAGTCTAGATTAGATTCTAGATCTATGTCAGTAGATAGCCTAGTTATAGGCACAGACCTATGCATAGATCTAAATCTAAATATATACTGTAGAGGTCTGTAGTTTTACCTTTTGAAAGGGAATGTACTCTAGTTTCAAAGTTGGCAAAATGTCAGCGTCCGCATCGAATATCCTCTCTCGATTCAAAATAAAAAATAAGACAAAACATCATTGCTATTATTATTATAAGAATCTATAATGCATGCTACATGCATATTTTAATTTAAAAAAATAAATCTATTATAGAACTAAAATGAATGACGGTAATTATAGTGTAATAGTGGGTTGATGGTATTGTCTGTATCTGGCGTGAGTGTCTCTGACTACTCTGAGCTGACTGTCTGAGAGTGAGACTGAGACTACTGAGAGTGAGTGTTTGAGTCAGTCTGAGTTTGACATCTATGAGATCTATCTCTAATCTAGATCTAATACTAGTTGTCACATCTAATTATGTAGACAAATTACTTATGTTGTTTATTTTATAGAATATGTGAATTATTAGTATATGTAATATATCATAATATATGTTGACAATGTTGTTGCTTACCAATGATGTTGCTTACCAATGTCGCCAATGACTGCATATATATTTATATTTTTTGGCTGGAGGCAGACATAAATTAAAATTATAGACAGGCATGCTCAGTTTGGGACAAATCTTGTTTGAAGTGTCAAATGATCACTTTTGCATTGAAATGCAAGTTGCAGAAGCTTAATTAACAGCAAGAAGTTGTCTACATCTAATCAAGAAAATTTCATCAACTCTATATAATTGGTAGTTGCAGATTGTCGTTCAAACTTTTCAGAGTACAAACTAGTGACAGTAAAATTCCAGAATTTAGATGCTGGGGAAAGTACATCACTTATACAAAACACTATTTGACCAGCCCAGGGTAAAGAATGCTTCAAGTGCCACAGATTAGATCATTTTTTCATCCCAATGTTAGAGACAATATCATGAATATGCTAAACCAAATCACAAGATGGATGATGCATTAATACCAAAGTACCTTTTAACAAACCTTAATAATAAATTTTTAAAGCATTGGGAAAAATCAGCATACTTAGAAATCTTAGAATGTGAGAAACCAGACATAATTGCAGGAACAGAAACTTGGCTACATCCTGAAATTTATAATGCAGAAATTTTCAATAGTATAGTGATTATAAAGACAGATAATCATGGAGGAGTTCTTTTAGCAATAAAAAACACTCTTATAGCAGAGGAAATTACTTACGTAACTAAAAAAATATAGAATGAACATTTTGTAAAATTAACACCCCTCAACATTCCTTATATAGGCAGTATCTACAGACCACCAAATTCTAGTTTAGAGTACATGCAAGAACTATGCTATCAGTTAACTACACTTAAAGAAAAAAAAAACATTTTTTTTTTGATTTTGGGTGACTTCAACCTACCAGTAACTGATATAAATTGGATAACACAAACCATAGATAAACACCAAGACCTTAAGGACATGAAAATGAGCTTTTCATAGAAACTTTACACAAACTAAGTTTAGATCAAATCATTAAAAAACCAACTAGAATAAACAACACATTCTCTTCTTAACTAACAGACCTGGATTAGTAGTAGATTATATTATTCATGGTCTATCAGACCATGATATCATTAAAATACACAGTCAGATAAAAGCAGTAGCCAATATAAAACCCAAAAGAAAATTCATACTTTGGAATAAATGCAACCTAACACAACTACACCAAGCTGCATTAAACTTTCAACAAAAATTCTTATCGGAAAAAGACATTAACCAACCAGTCAACTTCTGGAATTTCATTAAAAACTATCTTAAAAACATTATAGAAAATCATATACCAACTAAATACACATCAAACAAAATAAATAAATACTGGTTTAAAGATTAAAGAAGCTTTGTAAACAGAAGGAAAATCTATATAGAAAATTTAAAGAAATTAAGGCAGAAAGAGTTTATAAAAAGTATATAAAAATTAAACACCTGACCCAAAAAGTAAGCAGACAGCTGCAGAGTGATTACATAAACACTATAATATCTCAGCCCCAGGAGACCAAGACATATTACTAAATTTGAACCAAGTAGACATCATAGGAGATATAGAAGTACAAGAAAAGGGGATCCAAAAACTATTAGCAAACATTAAACCTGATGTTAATATGTATACATGTGCTTAGATGTATTGTTATTTTTGTAGAGAAAGAAGAATGTTGATATGTGATGTCATGTTGTTTAAGAGTTGGATACCATACCTTAGCGGATTAAGAAATGTGTCTTAATTGTTTGCTAACTAATATGGCAGAATAAAGCCTTTTTTGTTTTGTAAATCTGCATTTTTGTTTATTTAAATACATTTCTATTCATATCTTAGAGTTTATTAACAACTAATATAGATAGATCTCTATTATTAATAGATCTATATCATTATTGTACTTATTTAATACTATTTAGATCCTGAGCATAGTATAGTATATTGTCTATAGATACTGATAATATTCTAATACTATTATTATTAGATCTATTGTAAAGTAGTAAAGTATCCTTTTCAGACCTTGTGATCTATAGGGTAGACTGGCAACACAATTGCAGACTCTTTGGCCCACCAGGGAGGGCAAATTCCACCCACTGATGAGGCTGTAAGCTTTCGTCAAGCCCTGGCTATAATACAAAAAACAGAAATGGAAAAGTGGTCTGAGTGCTGGGACAAGTCCCAAAAAGCCTGTGGAGTCTGGGAGCGCATGAGGCGCCCTGACCGCACTTCCCCGTGGTGGAGGCTGTCCAGGCCTGAGCAAGCTATTATAGCACAGTGCAGGACCGGCCACTGTTCTGTTGGCTCATATTTCTCGTGGCTATGGCCAAATTTTGATTCACGGTGCCCCCGCTGCGGGGAAGAAGAGGAAACCGAGCCTCATATTCTGTTTGACTGCCCCAGACTTGCTGATCTCCGTCTCAACAGGTCTGGGAAACGCAAAATTCTCGACCTGTATAGCAACATTTATGCACTACGCAAGACAGCAGGGTTTCTGTCCAGGGCTTTTGCAAGAGAGGATTTGAGCCTCTCAAGCCCTCACTCTAATGGAGTTTGATGATGATGATGATAGGGTAGATGATGTTGAAGGTCATCTGTCTCTATTCCCCATTGTTAACAGGTGTATCACATTACCAGCATAATGACCTTCCACCTTTACTTTTCTCCAACTAATGTCAGGTACCCATTAGAGCTGGATGTACTCAATGGCACCATAAAGATCCCAAAATTTAAAATCTCAGTCTTCACCTGGACTGGAATCTGGGATCTCTCAGTTTGGAAGCCAAGCGCTTTGCCACTCAGCCACTGCACCAGATCTATTGCACTACAATAGAAATCAAGTCAATAGACAAGTTTTCTTTTTTTTGTCTGTGTCTGTATTCAGCATGGGCTTTTCTTTTGGGTCTCATGTTCTGCTGGAGGGGACAGTGTAGTAGCACTACTCATTATTTGACAGCTGAGCTGTGCTGAACACCTATTCCTAATAGGGAATGACTGCGTGTCAAAGTTTATTATTTTAGGCGAACTTAAAAGAGGATAGAATAATAAAGGTGCCCCCCCCCCCCTTTCGAAAGTGCTATAGGACTAGGAGGAAGTCAGGCAACAGTTGCATACTTTATAGATTTATTATTAGCAATCAATCAAGTTCAGTCATTTATAGATCTATATTACAGTTTAATCACACAAACACTTATAAATCAGTTATATATATATATATACTGCAAATCTTCTAAATCAAAGACAATGCTGATATATATATATATATCAGCATTGTCTTTGATTTTAGAAGATTTGCAGTATTTCACATGACCACCCAAACCTAGTTGCGACTTGCATATTTTGCCAAATCTAATGCAAACAAAGCATTTGTCCTTGGGGTGTACTTAAGTTGTCTTTTCATCTTTGGCAAGGGCCCTTCCCTGATTCTTCATGAGAGCTCTGCAACTGTCTCATTCAGAGGCCATATGCTGCCAGCTGCTTTCCTCAATTCAAATGAAAGCAAAATGCATCCTGATTTGATCTTTATAGCTCCCCCGAGGGTATCTCTAATATGCCATCCTCAATTAAGCTTGCCAAAAAAGATTGCCTTTGGCATATCTTCATCTCCCATGCAGGATAAATGTCTGACCCAGCGCAGCTGTTAAATGGTAAGTAAGTGGTTTACACTGTCTAGACTAGCCTCTAGCAGAACATCATTATTTGTGAGATAGTCATAGTAATAATGGATAATAGAAGCAGAAAGTTAATGTTTTTTAAAATATACAGCATTTCAATACTTTCAATAGTCTGTAGACTAGATACATCAAAAGCTAAGTTTGTAAACATTTGCTTCCATTTTGAAAATCCACTTAAAAATCTCTATTAGAAAGCTTGTCAAATAAGAACTGTTTGGAGAAGATAGATGAAAAGAGCAATCATAAGAGAGAGGATTTGAAAGAAGAGCCTGATGAAAGTGAAGACGTTGAAGATGATAAAGACTTTGACAACAGCAACATGAATAATCCTCTTCCCCCTCCAGATGTTGACCTAGATAAACTGAGGGGCGACAGAATTGGGGATACAGTATACAGTGGGAAGTGGTGCATACAGACTATCATGAAGTTAATGCAGGTGAGCTTTCATAGGTTTTAACTTTGTTTGTTTTCCTCTTGTCAACCCTAAGGTAAGTTGGGTGAGGTCACAAAATGAGTCTAAATAGCATTCAGTTTTCTTCAGTACTAACAAAAGTTTAAGCATCTAAGGAGTTTGTTGTGTCAGTATTTGTATGATGGATGCTGGTGCAATGTAGAGATTTCAATGACATGGTCAGCATTTCTAATTTAATATTAACAAAAAAATTTACAAACATACTATTTCATAGAATGATTGGGTTTCAATTAAGAAGCTAGAGATTTGAATTTTGGTGTTGGATTTCTACCTTAAAATGTTGTTTGTCATTGTCTTGTGAGGGAGTGTGGCTGGCCATTTAGCTTGCCTCTCAGTTTTTGCATAGGCTAAATAACAATTTAGAAATGGAAAATTAATGAGCCTTATATATGCTATTCAAGTTCATATTGTAGTTTTTATAATCTCTTGAAATTTCTACTTTAGATAGCCCCTAGAAAACTTGAGTCATTCACTAGTTTGAAAATTAATGATTTTGCTTGATTTTAATTTTTGTTTGTTTGTTTGAAAGAGCAATGTAGTTAGATCAGAAGAGCGTGAAGAAGCTGATGATAAAACTGAACTTGTTGACATGGAGGAAGAGCTACAGAATGAAGTTGGTGTTCTGTGGGACATGACCAGTAATTTGGTGAGCTGATTTGTGGTTGTTCCTAATTATAATCCATATATACATTAAGTAGGCCTGCCCCTGTAATTATAAAGTCTTGTATATTGTAATTAATTATTTTTTTTCATCTTGTTTTTAGGATGTTTGTCAGTATCTACATTCCATCAGTGCAATTGAAAGCATTTGTTATGTCATCAACAATTCTCGATGCCCTAGAGCAACTGTAAGCTATAATCAACATCTCTTACTATTCTTTATCTTTATTATTCCTAAAATTTGACTGCTTATGTTTATTTAGTCTATAAGTGTTTCTTTACCCCTATCAATTAAACATGAGGTTACTTAAAGGGAAACTGGTATCATGTGACCCACTAGATTTATTCTTGTGGCTCTTGAGAAAAACGTTTTGCTGCAGCAATTTCTCTGTTGGACTCCAAAAGTTTTCATCAGCATCCCTCAGTGAAAGCTTACATATCTCTTTCACTGTTCAGTATGCTCTTCTTTGTTTGTCTGGTCACATTGTACTTCTGTGTAATAAGTCCTTTGTACTGCTCAGTTCTTTGATACAGGAAATTGTTTCTGGCCTTCATTCAATCTAAAAATATTTTATAATCGATGTACTTAGTTTCTATTAGAAGATAAAAAGTAGCTGTTGCACCTTTACCTTGCAAGCTACAAAATATCATGTACTAATTAGGTCTTTTCTCTTTTTTTAAATCTATATGTGATGGATTGACAGACAGTCCACACAAAATTAATAGCTGCTTTATCCCTTTCAGGGGTAGCTAAAAATGTACAATGCATGATTTTTTGTGAAAAAAAATCCAATTTTAGAAGAGTTAAGAATTTAAAAGAAAAGTTTGTATTTTTAACTAATGAAATATTGATTTTGAAGCATAAGCTAAAGTTATATGTTGATTTTATATTTCAGGAAATGTGTGTTGGCATGTTGGCAAACATAATCACTCACAAAGAATTGTGGGATATATTAAAGAATGACAATATTCTCTTGTAAGACTTCATATTTTTTAAAAATTGTGATAATGTTGTTAAACTTTCTTCCCGTTACATTTTAAATTAAACCATACAAAGACACTTTCCATTTTATATATCGAGACATACATCAACAAACATTAGAAGACAAAGATATACATAATAATATTTGTAGAGACCTAAAATGATTGCAAAATTTAAGAAGATACAAATTACAATTTTTAAAAAGTGTATGAGATATAAGCAATGTTGTAGCTATCAATCCTATACCAGGTAGTAAACATCCTGACTATATTTTACCATTACAATTCCTTCCTGCTATTAACTCACACTTTCACCATAGTCTCCAAAAAAAAAATTTGAATAATTAATTTTGATAACTTTTTTTTACCCTAGCACTTCATTAATTATTGAATGAATTAAAATTAATTTTTTATGTTATGTGGAAAGAAGTCACAAATTTGTGATAATTTTTATTTTTGATTCATTTATATGTTATTAAAAGGTCAAGATCTAGCTTAGTTAGAGTGTCGTGTTATTATTATTTTTTCCTTCATTTTTTAACATATGAAAAGGAAATTTAAAAATGCTAGGAAAAGAATCACTTTCTATTTTGCTACTTATTTATTGTGAGATTTCTCATATATTTATATTAGAATTGTTACTAACATAAGAAAAATAAAATATAAATGTTTAGTAAACTACTAGTAGACCTGCAGCATAGCATACACATCTATTAGTGACAGGTGAACACTTCCTGAAAGACACAGTTGTCGAAATGGGGTGGGTTTGGGCAAAGGACTGCTTGCCACCATAAACGCTGGAAGTATTCATGTAGGCAGCATATTGTAGAGCAGAGTGTATGACTGTGCTTCCGTGAGTAAAAACAATGGACAGTTGCAGCAAAGAAAGCTTACAGCCATCTTGAGAAGTTCGAGAGCAACAGTTTCGTCATTTTCCCAGAAATATGGGACAGATAGAAATAAACAGTTACCTGATGCTGGAATTTTGACTACATTGAAAGACCAGTTGACTCCACGAAGTATATGTGAAGTGGTGGCCATGATTATGAAACAAAGTGCAAATATCAAAACAAAGCTACAGAAAAAACATGCAACTATTTTAATGACACCAGATATTGATGTGTGTAAAAAATACACACATAAATGTAGTCAAATATAGAATGTACAAAGAGAAAGACTTCTTCTCCCCCCTCCCTCTCTTTTTTTTTTCTGAGCTGTGCTCTCTGTCCCCATGAAAGTTATGTGGAGTAATTAGCCTTAGTAACTTGCAGAAATAAAAGAGTTATCTTTCCATGACTTTTGCGTAGTGTCCCGCATGGTTGGGTGATGAAGAGAGTTATATATATATATATAGATATTTGAGCATAAACTAGGAATTGATTTAAAAAAAAAATTATTGTTACTTGTTTGAAAAAAAAGGTTTCTACAGGTTTCTAAATATAAAAAGGTGTATAATATTATGTTCATTACTTTTTTATATCAGTTGTCAAAAAATACTGAATTAAACTTCATAGAGTTTCTTAATATGTTTTTATTTTTGTTTTGTGGTGTAGTGATCTCCTCATACAGCTGTTGTCCAATACTGACCAACCAGTTCTTTTGGAAGTTACAAGGTAGTATTATCTACAACTATAAACATTTTTAGTTGGATTTTATTTTTAATAATTATGGCTTGTTTTAAAATTTTATAATGAAATGAATGCAGGCCCTTTTCAAACCAGTCGTCAGCACTTGAACCAGTTGCCAGTTGATGATAAATGAAAGTTTCATGAGATCACCTATCCAATTTAATACCTGTCACTTTGTTTACTGAGCTTCTGCTTATTGAGATCAATACAATTATTGTATACATTTAAAGAGAGAGTTTCTGATTTTCAGTTTCACTTTCACTTTTACATGCTACATATGTGTGCCTTTTGAAAGCAGTAACATAAATATATTGAAAACACATTGGAATACACATTGGCATCCAAGTTTTGTATGAGATGCAAGATAGATTCAGAGGCATATAAAATCTATAATGATAGTCCTAGCTTTCACTGGAATTTGAAGCCACCCCACTCGACTATTTAAAAAGTAAAGTACCCCTTTCACACCTTGCGATCTGTAGCGCATTTGATGTAAAGGTCATCTGTTTCTATGGCTTATGGTTAGCAAAGTTGTCATGTAGCCAGCACAATGACCAAATGACTTTATTTTCACTAGCAAATGTTAGGTACCATTAGAGTTTGGTGGGCTCAGGAGTATTCTTACAATCCAGAAGATCAAAATTTCAATCTTCACTGAGTTTATTACCCTAAACCCAAACACTCTCAGCCACCAGGCACTACCCTACTATAATATATTATAGTATTTACTAAAAGAATGTTACCGGTATTGAAGTATTGTCATCATCACCAACATCATCAAACTCCACCTGAAAGGTTCAAACCATCTCTTGCAAGTTTGGACTAAGCCTTGCAAATATAAGCCAATGAGCAGTGGCCTGTCCTGCATTGTGCTACAATATCTGGGCTGCCTCTTGTGCTTCCAGACTCCGTGGATTTTTGGGGACATGTCCCTGCACTCTAATAATTTTTCCATTTCTATTTTTTGGATTATTGCTACAGTCTGCACTGCGAGTGGTTTTAGCCCTCCCTGATATGTCAAGAAGTCTGCAAAGTGTTGCCAGTCACACCTATGTGATTCGGTACCCATTGCATTATTACCAGGGTGCCATAGTGTCGGTTTATATCAGGTGAAGCCATGATGATGGTTGCTGATGGGGAGCCACGGTCCAGGGCTTTGCAAAGCCTGTAGTATATTATTCAAGCCAGTGCAATAAAAGATTTAATTTTCAAAACTTTTCATTTCGCTTATTTAGACTGTTATCATTGCTGATTAGTTTATAATTAGATGTATTATATATGGTTTACAGGTTTTTGTATATAGCTCTATGCCACGTAGACAATGAAAGCTGTTATGCAAGACTGTGTGAGAATGGCCAAGGTGTGACTAGTGAGCTTGTGCGCATCTTATCTGGATCAACAAATGGTAATTATTTATAGTTTAAAATGAGACACTTCCAAGTCTGTTGAGTGTTTCTAGATTGAATATTCAAATACTTTATCATTGTAATAACAATTTACATCATTGTATTTTAAGCAACTATAACTAGAATGTGTGTATCTTGTTCAAGTCTTGTTAAACTTTTCAAGTCAGGTGTATGAGTGATTTTTTAAATTCTATTCTGTTGTCTTCTATGTTGGTTTCCTCAGCCTAAAATAAATTTTTTCATTGTATTCAGGTGGGTTTTTCAGTGTCCATGGAGAATTTCCTCTTGTTTTAAATACATGTTTCTTTTTTTATTTTATTTTTATATTGAACTATTCTAAATGTTTCATTGTTTTCACTGCTTTTTTATGCAACATATACTCTGTATAGCGTTTGGCTACTAGGTCAATATTTCTGGTTTTAACTTTTGTATAGACAATGATTTCAGAATGTCTTAATCCACCCAATTGTGCTATGGTTACAGAACACTTTCATAAACTGTATTAAATGTTTCTTTTATCCCATATACTTTTAGGTCTCAATGGAAAACTTTGCTTTATTCATAATGAGACTATGTCTTGACCATTCAATGTTTACATAAATAAAAAACATGTAATAGCAGCTCTAGAATATAAGTATAAGTATCATCACCCACATGTCATATGACCCATTTAAGGATAATTTTTTTTCACATTAGATTCACCCAGAATTCTAAAGTTGTCAAGACATCACAATCACAAAGGACAAACCAAGACCTTGTCTAGCAGCTTACATTATCTCTTGACAAGAAAAGAATAAAAATAGTTAATCTCAGTAAATTTCCCTTTCAGACCTTCGATCTATAGGGCAGATGATGTCAAGGTCATCTGTTACTGTGACCATCACAACTACCAACCGCCTTTACTTTTCCTCAACTAATGTCAGGTACCCATTATAGCTGGTTGGACTCGTAGGCCCTCAGAGATCCTGACATTAAAAATCCCAGTCTTCATCAGGATTTGAACCCAGAACCCCCAGTTCAGAAGCCAAGCACTTTACCACTATGTATTTTGTCCACAGTTAGTAAAAGTTTGGGCACCATTGTGTTTTCTAGAATGTTTCCTGCAATCAACACAACTTTATTTATTTGTATCTCATCCAATCATTGAATAACTGCGAAATACCTTTTATCTTTAATACTAGGGCAGCATACTTGCTGATAACCTACCAAATAATTGACACATCCACTAGAATTAAATATTCCCTTGTCAGAACCCCAGTGCTTTTTCTAGCTGTTATGCACAGCTCTTCATTGTGAAAGACATATCTTGGTCAAGGTTTGTCAAATCAGTTGAAGAAATATTATGATAATAATGATAATGTTGATACTATGAAACTTTATACCATAAATGTAAGAACTGTTGAAATTAATTAAGGTATTGTAGTGTCCTAGCTGAAACTGTTTTCAATTCTCTTAAAGAATTATTATTAAAATTGATCCCTTACTTTTCTATATTAATTTTTTTTAAAATCTGTATTTAGATGCTTACAACAATATGGCCACTTGACATTATCTGTCTTACCTTCTGCCCCAAACTTTGACCCACTAACCAAGATTTTTTATTTTATTTAAATGGTGTTATCTCTAGCAGCACTAAATTGGTGCAAGGTCGTTACAGTCACTTTTAGTATTTGTTCATTTTGGTATACTGCCACTTTAACTAGTCTGCTACACAGCAAACTGAACAATTTCTAGGATTGTGTGTGTGTGTGTTTTTGGCTCGGGGTGGGGGAGATATGGCTAAGTGGTATAAAAGGCCTAGCTTTTGAACTTAGAGGCTCAAGTATAAATTACTTATGGAGACAAGAAATTTTTTAATGTGAGATCTCACTTGTGCAAAATTGAGTTTGGCAATATACAAACTTCCAGATATCTGTGCTTTACCAGTCAACACAAGAGAATAGACCACAGTATACTGATCATGCTATTGAGTAGCATGAAGATGCGCAATTAAAGTATTGTAAAAAGTCCAATCATCCCCAGAATTTGAAATTTTTGGTCCTTCATTCAGCAGTTAAGCAATCTAGTCATTTTGCCATCACATACATATGTTGTATATATGTGTTTTCAACAAGAGTGTAATGCTAGTTCATACTTTGAAAAGATCAGGATAGAGCTGTTGTTGGAAAAACAATAAAGGAATAAAGTGCAATGTAAAACAAATTAACTTATAGTACATTAGTTGGATGAAATTCTGTGTTGGCAGCTTTATTTATTTTGAAATGCATTTTGTAACCTGTAATGAGTCTATGAATAAAAAAAAGATACAATTTTGTAAAATGTTTCTAGAATATTTTACATGTTACGGATTTTCCTTCAGAGTTGAAGATAATGACAGGGGATTGGAGCAGGCAGGGTTTGAACCCGGTACCATTGATAAATCTGAATGACAGTCCAGCCCATAAACCGCACGGCCAGGCAGCCATCCTTTTTGTAAAAGGGTAGACTTTATATGTAACAATATTTATTTGTGTGAGACTCACTGTAGGTGTAACAATTATTGCTATATCATTGTATTGATTTTATTATCTTAGTGTCTGTACAAGCACACAGAATATAGTTTATAACATGTTTCTTATCTTAATGATACCCAAGTTTTCAGATGTAATGTCTTGAATCCTGTCAATCTGTCAAACATTGGTGCAAGTGCCCTCAAAATCAAATATGCGAGCAATTCTAATACAAACTTTCTTTTTTTTTTTTTGACAAAAATGAATAACAAAAGCTGTTTAGAAA
Source organism: Biomphalaria pfeifferi (assembly GCA_030265305.1). Taxonomy (NCBI): domain Eukaryota; kingdom Metazoa; phylum Mollusca; class Gastropoda; family Planorbidae; genus Biomphalaria; species Biomphalaria pfeifferi. The sequence continues at coordinate 1,051,781 of JASAOG010000072.1, forward strand.
ATGGGCAGGTTTTTAAAGTTTTAACACCTTAGTTACATAACTAGTACCCAGCCAAGACTGTAGGCACAAGGGCACACCTCCAACTTTGGAAAACCTTGAAGGTTTATCTCAGTTGACATGCTAACACAATTTCCTTGGGAATTAACCAGGGCAGAGAGGTGATTTGGTTCTGTTAGGTTATCATTGGAGTTTGAAAATAAAGGTAGTCAAGTTATCATTAACCCTGATTCTATCCAGGACACTAAGGTTTATCTGATGTAATCATCCATTTCATAGCTCCATGTTACTAAATTTAACTCCTTGGGCTGGTCTTTTCAGAGAGACCTGGTGTTGTTTTAAAACAAAGAGGTGTGTCATAAGGTAGATGATCTGTCAGCTTCCTTGGTCTCATCTTTGTATCTACATGTCATTTTGTCTTTAGAATTAGTTCATTAAAATATGCACATTTCTTTCTTTCATAAAAGTATGGGTAACCTAAGATGTAGAAATATTTTGAGATTCCTGATTTAAAAGAATTTGAAATATCAGAAATTGCCTTTTTTAGCGGCCCCCAAAGGGGAATAGACGCTTTTAGTTTTGGGTGGTCTGTCTGTCCGTCCATTCGTGGTCGTCCGTCCGTCCCCTTTAGATCTCATAAACTAGAAAAGATATGAATATCCTACATCATGATATTTTAGACCTTTCAAAGTTCTGATGCAATGGCTACTTTTTTCTTTTCTGAAAGCGAAAAAATGTAATTTTTAAAATCTTTACTTTTATTTTTAAAGAGAAAAAATCTATTAAGTATGCATATAAGTGGAACATAATTTAAAACAACAATTAATAAGTAGTTTTTTTTTACAGAAATGTTGTTTTTTTTCTTGAGGTTTTGAATAAGAGATTGACCCTTTAAAAAACAATTAGATCAATTAGATAATCATTATATGACATCAGTTTGGCCAGGTTCACATCTAGCTTCACCTTCACTTCACCTATAAATTGGTCTGCTAGACCATTAGGGCACCACACAAGATCTGTCAACCTTCTTTCTCCATTCTTCTCTACCATTTGCCTTTGATAGAATTTCATTCTGATGTTCTTTCTGAAAATATTGAAACCTGCCCGGAGCATGTGTTTCCACACAAACTGTCTTTGTAACCTTGTTTTTTATATTGTTACAGTTCATGAATAGATGTCTAAGAGTTTGAATACCATTTCTAAAACACATATTTTACATATGGAACATAGTTATGGATTGAGATCTCACAACCTGAGAAATGAGATGAAAAATCATACAACAGGTTCTTCTGAAAATCAAATACATTTTTCATCCTTCAGTTGAGCTCAGGCCCATCAACTCTCTCTCACTGCACCACGTTTTATTTATATCTTCTTTTTTGTTCTCCTATACCATTGACACCCCTTTTTTTTTTTTATGAAGCCCACTCTGTCCGTCTGGTAAAAAATGTTAAAAACATGAGTTCCCCCACATCCATTCTCAAATCAAGTTGAAACTTTGTACGCTTATTCATAAAAAATAATTAACCAATTAGTCAATTCATTATTGATAATTAATTATTTTGTTTGATACTGACAAGGGAATTAAATGCTTCAGTATTGAGAGATATGCTAAATATTTGGAATTTTGTAGATTTTATTTCTCCCGCACCCATTCTTGGATCAAGTTGAAACTTTAAACAATTATTTATTTACAAAATGTGAATCAATAGAGAAAATTAACAAGGTCATCAATTACATATTAGTAATTAACTATTTTGTTTGATATAAAAGGGAAAATCTTCAACATTATTGTGAGATATAGTTGTATAAATGGAGTTCTTCCCTTATATAATAATACTTTTTTTTTGTTTACAAAGCTTAGACCAACTTACTCTGTTTATCTGGTAAAAAGTTTATACACCTTATTTCTCTCACATCCAACCTTAAATCAAGCTAAAATTGGGCACAACTATTTCTTGTACCTGACAACACAAGAATCAATAAAAAAATATTAACCAATTAATTAATTAACTATTGTTAATTAATTGTTTTTTTATTAAACAAGGGAGAAAAATTGCACTTGACTGAAGTGGTGGTATAAGTAGAATTAGCCCCTTTATACTTTGTAGGTCCAGGCTATAATGTTGGAAGCTAAGAATAGATAACTATGAAACCTATTTTCATATGCGATTGGTTGGCTCAGTTGTTACCCGCGTTGGCTTGAGGAGGCTTTTGGATGTTTGAGCTCTCGAGTTCGAATTCAGATTTTTCATTTTTCTTTTTTTTTTAATTTATAAATACATTAAAAAAAAATGATCACTGTAATATTCACCCAGATACCCACTTCTTTCTCCCTCCCCCCCCCCCCCCCCCCAACAGACAAGGGATCTGTCATAACCTATTGAGAAAGCTAAAAGCCTGAAATTGCGCTAAACAAAAACAATTAATAAAATTATTTCTACTCAGAGATTTATTGTTAGTCTTAGATCTATTAGAAATTTAATTACATGACTGATCCAAACTATTGATACAACTATGCTCAGTGTAAGCTTTGTTGTTTTTTTTTATTATTATTTTTTTATACTACCTTAATATTTAAAAAAAAAATTGTTTGTATATTTTGCTTGTTTTATTTTCGTGCCAGATATTTAGGGTCTTGTTTCTTAAATGCCATGGCTTGTCTAGTACTAGTTGCTCAGATCCTGAGGGTGTGTCCTATTTCTTTCTTCTTTCAAAATACTTGTTCTTTGCTTTTTTTTGTGTGTGTCTTTTTGATGATGTTCATAAAACAAATGAATTATTCCATTTTAAACACAAGAATAAAAACAATGCTAAGAATGTTATAAATCAACATTTTAGTGGGTGTGGTGAACATGGGACCAATGAGTTTGAATTCTGATGAGGACTGAGATTTGGAACTTCATGATTGTATGGCTACCCTTGAGTCCACCCACCACTAAAGAGTAGCCTACCTGGTGTATGTTGGGAAGTGTAAAATTGGTTTGTCGTCCTGTCATCCTTGTAAACAGTGGGACGTAGAGTTAGCTTTACATTATATGTCCCTGTAGAGAACAAGCTCTGACTAGGGTACCCCTTTCACCTATCAACATTTTAAAGCTGTGTTTTAATAGAAGATATTAAGCTCAATAAATAAAATTCAGCCTGAATGAGCAATCCACCATCATCTCCATTTGCTTACTTTGATCAGTACAATATTTAAAAAAAGGATGAAAGGGAAACAATTCATTTTTATATTTTGAATTTTCACAGTTTTTTCAATGCAATTTTTTAGTTCAACTTTTTTCTGTTCATTCATAGATCATTATTTTTTTTTCTTTGAGTGCTGAAATAAATGTAGCCTTCAAATGTTCCTAGCTAAATTTATGGATTCAAACCTTACCATTGCCTTCCTTGACATACAATCATATTTATTAAAAAATTCATGACCTTTAATTTGATAATTAAACACCATAGGCTGAAATCTACCTATATATTGGAATTAAATTTTTAAAAAAATTATATTTGTATGTTTGAATGTTGACAGGTGAGCTATTAAAGCATGCAGCAGAACTGAGTTACAATCTGATGTACATTGATGATGGGGAGACCAAGTATTGTGCTTTCTTCTCCCAAGAACCTGACTTTGTCCTGGCCATAGTGGAGGCTTCCAAAGAGCTAGGGTAAAGATGCTAGTTTAAATTTGCATTCATATTTTTAAAAATTAGAAGTTCTGTTCAGTTGTATATAAAGTTTGTTCAGTTGTACATTCTGAACAAGTCTAGTTGACCTGAAGTGTAATGAAAAAATATAAATTGGAAAATCCTATATTGCATCCAACATTCATTTCAATAAGGCTAATACTAAAGATTGTTAAATATTTTAATTTGTTTTGCTTAATGAACATTTTTTAAAGGCTTTTTTTTCTTTTAAAAAAGTAACTGACAATCCAAATAATAGAGACAAGAATTGAATAAAATATTTGTACTGAGACAAGCTAGATATTTAACGTCAAAAAATTGTCAAGGCTTTCTAGTGTCTATGTATAAAAAAAAACTTTTTGTTATAATGTCTGTAGCTTTCGTTGTTATATTATTCAGCATTAGACTTCATGCCACATCTAATCTAAGCATGCACTTTGATAGCACTATACTTGCACATAAAATGACAAAATGTTAGACTAACACGTAACAACAAACTCCCATTCATTATCCTTCTCTCTCTCTCTCTCTCTCTCTCTCTTTCTCTCTCTCTCTCTCTCTCTCTCAGTATTTATCTTTTCTTTGACTATTATGTTCAAGAATAACTACAGTTGGAAAAAATTGTACAATTGTTATTTGATTTATTTATTCTTAAGTTTTGTGTTCCATGCAGTATTATCATAGTTAATTTATATAATGATTGAAAACTGAATGACCAAAAATTGTACATTTTGAAAGCAAAATAATGTTCAGGATTTAAAATATACAAATATTAAGTTGTTTTTTTTTAGGAAGAATTTAATTACCTAAATCATGGAGACATTATACCTTGCTTTAACTACTTTAAAAAAAAATAATTATGAAATAGTGACTATTTGATTTGATCTGTTCAGATATGAGCATGAATGTCAAGGACAAGAGTATTTGATGGAAATTTTCCATTGTTTTACAACATTTGAAGCTGGTATTGCAGCCATTGGTAAGGAGGTTTTTTAAAAATTGTTTTCTCGTCAATTCGTTTACAATAGATATGATCTAATACATCTGAATTTATCACTTAACTATGCTTGACACAATGCAAACTCTCAATACCAACAAACAACCTTGAAAAATAATAATTTTTTTTCCCATCAACTGATGTTTTTACAAAGCTTATACCAACTCACTCTGTCTGATAAAAAGTTTGTACACTTTATTTCTCCCACACCCAATCTTGGATCAAGTGGAAATTTTACACATTTATTTCTTGCAGTCGTACAGCTTTTTTTTAATGCGTTCACAGTAACATTTACTCAGATACCCCCTCTTCTTCCCCCCCCCCCCCCCCCCCCCCCCCCCCCTCCCTCAGTCCTTTCCCAACTGGTCCAGAAAAGTGATAGAATCAAAGTGCATTGAGAAAGCCAAAAGCATGAACTTGGGCTAAACAAAATTAATTGGTAAAAATATTTATAATCGCAAAGATTTATTATTGTTAGAGTAGATCTATTACAAATTTAATTACTTGACTGATCCAAACTAATTGATACAATTACACTCAATCTAAGCTTTCTTTTTTTAAAGCATTTTTTTATTTGTTTCTTGTTCAATAACAAGAATAGTGGCTGAAAAGTAAATGACATTATTAAAATTGACTAACTACCAACCACTCAGCATGATAACATTGACATATTTTAGTTGTGAATGTGCAACATTTGTAATAAATAATCTTGAATTCTTTATCTCTAATTTAATTTCTGTCATCCCATAGTTGTGATACATGTAGTAAACTTTAAATATCCTCTTTATATTTATTTGTTTAGTACTCACAACAGTAAGAATGAACTCACCTAACCTTGCCTAAAGTTGTAGAGGGAGGAGTCAGTTTTTAAGACAGTTGGTAGTTAGACAGTACTCAAGCAAAATTGACAACCAAAAACATTACTCGCTTGAGTACTGTCTACTAACTGTCTTAAATAATGACTCCTCCATCTATATCTACAAGTGAGATAATCATGTTTTTGGTAGTCAAAGTATTAAGTGATACTACTCAGTTCAGTCAGTAAGGACATGCCATTTACTTATAGCTAATATAGTACATTGTTATTCTTTGATTGTGCTGATTGATTCTATACCCAAATTGAGGATATTATAATGATGTGTGAACAATGTTGCATTCATCTTCATTGTAATAAACTTATCTATTGTGCAAGAGCATAAATTTCTTAGTCATTTACAGTAACTGTATGAATGTTTGTCAAACTTAAGTTCTTATCAAGTGGCAACTATCCATCCTGATATTGACACTTACATTAAAATAAGAACCCAAAGGTCACACATAAATACCACCCTGTGACATTATTTGGTCTCAGAAGTGGTTGTAATGAAATTAGAAGTGACTATTTCTTCATGTATATTTGAGTCAGTCAGCAGCCCCTCTAGTCAAAATATCAGATTTGTTGTGTTGCAATTGTTACAGTTCTATCAGAGTATGTGGTCAGGGTCATACATCAGATATTTCCCTTGGTTCAGATTTTTCATATTGCAAGCCAAAGCAGCTGAATAATTTTTAATGGTAATCTTTGGTGAAGTGCTTGACTGTGACGTCACAGTGAGTTAGCCAACAATGATACAAGCATATTATGTAGTAGAACAGCGGTTCTCAACCTTTTATGCTTGACGACCCCTTTTTACCCCACTCTGCCGCGACCCTCCCCATCCACACACATACACACAGCAATAGAAGAATAGACAAAACAATCCATTTTTTCCAAGGTCTTAGGTGACCCCCAAGGGGGTCGCGATCCACAGGTTGAGAACCCCTGTAGTAGAATGATAGTAAATTGGCTTAAGAACAACAGAACTTCTGTCTTAATGTAAGAAAAAAACTATTTATTTCTTTTTGTTATTAACAAATGATATTGTTAAATATCAAATTATTTACTGCACACAAAAACATTTCTAAAATAATAAACAATGTGTAGACAAACTAAATTGATTTCATGAACATAGATTGCACTCCACCAACCTTTTGTTTTATTCACTGAAATAACATTGGAAGGGAGGTAAGTAATATTTTGGGTCTTGCTCTAGGTTTTAGTTGTTGTTCCCACTATCAATGAAAAATGTTTTTCAATTCAAAATATGATCTTGAAGATATAATTTTATTTTCAATGATTGTGACATGCAAAATAAGAAGATAAACTACTCTTGTTAAGACTAAGAACTATCCTGTTATCAACTTTCATTAACTGAAACTTTCATCTTAAGATGAAAATCTTGTTGAATTTGTTTTGCTGGTCTAGCCCAGTTGAATTATTCATGCTGCCAATGTAGACATTTTTTTAAACCCTGCCAAACTTGTCAAATTCATTCCTAAATTGTTTTGTTTTTTTCCTATCAGAAAACTGCATGGAACAAATAGCAGAGGCCAATAGTTCCTATTTGAAGTCTCTGTGTAAGAATGTGAACCTCAGCAACCACAGTACCATCATTACCACAATCATAGCCACACTGAACCACATTTTCTGTAGAAATGTTGTTGTCAGGCTGGGTCTGATGTCATGTAAGTCCATGTGCATTGATTATAACTTAAAAGTAGATCTACTACTTTTTGAATTTGGTAAATCAACATATCCATACTCTAGATTTTCCATAGTTGTATATACCTTAATATCCACTGTCTATGATTGTGATTTATTTGATTCTGGTTTATCATGGGTCTGACACTACCAATATTTTCTTTGTAGTATTATAAGGAGGTTAGTTTTATATTTAGGGCATTGTGGAATAAACAGAGTATTTAGTTGTTAGTTTGGAAATGTAAAAATGTCTTTCTTATTGAAATGCTGCAAAATCAATGTTTACAAATCTAATGAGAACCTAAACATAACGTAATTTAGACCAATACTAGAATATGAATTCAGAATTTATTAACACAATCACACACATATAACAGTTAAACTAAATTAAAATATTTTTTTAAATATTAAAATATGGTGGATATTCACATTTAACAATAGTAATGCCCTTAGTAAATTATTCAATTAGAGACGCTCCAGTAACAAGTAAATTAACAATCTAACTTATAAGATGAAAGCATTTGGGCACATTGGCTTAACAACTAGCAGATGAAGCTCATTGTTTCATTTGATTTCAAAGCTGCACTTTTATATCTGATATGAGCATTTTTTTTATAGTAAGATATAACACTGAAAAGAATTGTGTATTTTGTGATGATAGCTTATAGAATGATACTGAAAAAAGAAATATGATTCCAAGTTGTGATTTCTGTTATGTACATTAATTTTCACAATGTTAAAAATCCATTCTAGAATCAACTATTTAGATTTTAAGGCTTGCAACTTTACATCAGTTACAATTTTGTTAGCAATACTTGCAAAAAAAAAAAAAAAGTGAAAAATATTCAAATTATATTTCATATGTTTTAAATTTTTGCAATGTATCAGTTATAAATAAAGATATTCTACATTATAATTCTATTTTTTAAATTTGGCTAATGCTTATCCTAACTTTTAATTTCGTGTAATGTATCTTTTATAAATAATTATATGATTCTATTTAAAAGTAAAAAAAAATGATTGCCAGTTTTTCTTTTTAAAAAAATTTATGAAGGATAAACTTGAGGTTTTCATTAGATAAATTGGAATATTATCTCCTGTTACATATTCTCTCTGTAGTTTGACAGCTTTACCATTTTTTTTCCACTTTATTTCATACCAGATCATTTCTCTCTTCTAAGTTAAAAAAGCATTAATTTTAGTTTATAGAGCAAAAAAAGTCTTATTTGGTTCTGACAGCAATCAAATCATTTAACTCTTTAACATCTATAAACTCTGAAGCACATAGAAAAGATTATAAATTATAAAAGATTTTTGCCTGTTGTGATGTTTGTTATATGGATATCTTTAACAACAGAGAATAATTGGTCATGTGATTTAGACCAGAAACACAGAAGATGAATAAGTGCTTTGCGAAACTCCATATTGTGCAGTGGGTATACCAGAAAGTTAATCCCAGAGTTCAAAAGGCCCATCATCATGAATAGGTTATAAACAATCTCTGGAACACTTTTGTTGAGGTAGTCATCTGGAAATGTGTGGAGTATAAACCTGGGAGTCCAGCATGTGAAAAACAAACCAAACACGGTCATCATCATTTTAGCCGCTTTCCAGTTCTCATCACTCATAGCCATAGGCCTTGAGGCCCAGGCCGCTTTGTCAGAGGAAGGTTGGACCACGTTCATTTTTTTAATAGCTGTGCTATGTTTCCTCGCTATCATGATGATCTTTGTATAGATTGCGAAAATGGCGGCACTAGGGATGAAGTACATGAGAGTGGCCACATACTTGTAGTAGAAGGTGGGTAGGATCTTGTTGGCCACGCACTGGGGGGGATTGGTTTTTGGGACATTGATGAACCACTGGCTATTCCCAAATGTCAACCCGATGAGCCAGGGAAAGGTGATGCTGACCCCTATGACATTGTTGTTGATGACCCGTACATAGAAGAAAGGGTAGTTGATGTATACCATGCGCTCCAAGGCTACCAGCAGCAGGTTCAGTATGCTGACCACGATGGCTGAGGAGCCTGCAGACATGATCAGGTTACACATTGTCACTGTTTGGTCGAACTTGTTTCTGATATCAGGGATAAGCCAAAGCCCGTATGGGATGAGGACCAGACCCACCATGATGTCAGCGCAAGCCAGGGAGGCCACGTAGGCATTAGATTTGGTCTGCAGTGATGGCATGCGCTTGATAGCTATTAGGGTGGTCAGGTTTCCAAATATGATCAGGAGTGAGAGCATGAAGGCTCCAGGTGCCAGGATGGTTATCCCAGAGTATTCTGTACTTAGAGATTCATTCACATTGCTTAAATTCATTCTTTAGTAATACTTAGTATGTGGCGACACATTCACATTGCTTAAATTCATTCTTTAGTAATACTTAGTATGTGGCGACACATTCACATTGCTTAAATTCATTCTTTAGTAATACTTAGTATGCGGTGACACATTCACATTGCTTGAAGTCATTCTTTATAATACTTAGTATGTGGCGACACATTCACATTGCTTGAAGTCATTCTTTAGTTATACTTAGTATGTGGTGACACATTCCCATTGCTTGAAGTCATTCTTCTATAACAATCCTCCACTATCTAGGGGAAAACAAATTTACATGTTAAAAGTAGTATTATTTAAAATATATATTTGTTTTTAATAAAGAATTTCAAAATGATACTTATTTTTTTTTTAAATATAAAAAATTCAATGTATATATTTATTAAAATAAATAGCAAAAAAAAATTGTTTTCTAATAGCTAAACAAATTATCAATTTTCTAATTTCAATAAGAAAAATATATTATTCATTTCAAAAGATTTTTTTAAAGTAGAGATTTAATAGCAATTATTTATTTCTTTAACATGAAATAGTATGGAATTCACATTTTATCATTAATGTGCTAATAAGAAAAAATAGTTTGTGTTGAATTAGTTAATCAATGTAGGCCTTCAATTTTTTTTTTTGATAGACATTCTATAGTGTATAGTTGGTTTTTTTTTAGTTTTTTTTCAGATTATATGGCTGAAAAATATGAACACAAATTGTATTGAAATTTCTTTCTGATAATCTTATTATATTTAGATTTAATTCTGTATATTGAAATTTCTTTCTGATAATCTTATTATATTTAGATTTAATTCTGTTAATAGACTAAACTTGTGTACTTTTCATGCTTTGACTTCATACACTAAGTCCATTTAAGAAAACAATTATTTTGAAATGATAAACATTTCCTGACACGTAAAAAGCTGTTGATGTTTGTAGAGGCTAAAATAGTAGTCATCTCTTATTCCAGTGGGTTTTTTTTAGTGTATAGTCCTTCCTTGAATTTGAGTGGGAGGCCTCACCATTATATACTCTGGCACTGTATGTGAATGTCAGTGTCATTGCTGATGCAATGAAAGCAGCACTCTCATGCATCATTAAACATTGTGAACAGGCTGATGACCTCCCCTGAAGAGAACCTTTCATGTGTGTCTGGTATGAAAAACAAAGTTGGATTCGAGATCTTTCTATCTCTAGTACTGACATTCTCTTCTGTTTATTACATGGCGCAGAGGCGGCCTTAGGGGATGGGGAGTGGGGCAGCCACCCCAGGCCAGACGCCTGAGAGAGTTCCGCGGTAGAAAGTATTATCTAGTTTGTTAATTTTAATTGCAAAATGTTTCTGAACCATTAGTTAGGTTGAGTAAAGGGAGCTAAATCAACATAAGGGAACTGGGGACACAATCTGACCTGCAGAACAATTACAATACGTTATGTACTCAAACGGCCAATGATACAGTACCTATGTAAGGTACTTTTGTTTTGTAACAATAATAAGGCATACAGCAGTGTGATGTGATACGCTATATATAGTCTACTCAAGCGTATAACATTCGCCCGGGGCCCCACGTATAAAACTTGCCCCAGACCCCGCGTTCTTTTAAAGCCGCCTCTGCATGGAGGCTGTATACAACATCAGTACACACTAAAAAAAATATTTCCCAGGGGTTGGGTTTGGGTTTAGAGAGGAAGATTGTATTTGTGTTGGGGACACTAGCGGATCCAGAACTTTGGAGGGGGGGGGGCGATTTTTTTCCAAACCCTAACCCTATCGCCCAGTAAACCCTACAGCATATATATATATATATATGAGAATAAAATAAAGCCGTGTTTCTCAACCTTCGACGAAAAAAACAACAAACAGTCATGTTGAGGCCTTTCTCTTGCAAGCTTTGGGATCTGGAAAAGCGCTGTAAGGTATTCTAGTTGGGATCGGGGCGAAGCCCCATCGCAAAAAGCGTTTTCTTGCATTTTTCACTGCAGAATCGCATTCTCCTGACCTAATGCTCATTATTCATCCTATTATAAAGGACCTTTTGAAAAATATTCTAATATGAATTTATAGGCCCTTAATACATTGCAAATAAAACCGATTTGTTCCTTGAAACGATATTTAGAATAAGGCTTTGAGGATCGCCGCCAAAAAAAAATTATTCGATTAATAATGTTCAATAAAATTCAAGCATAAATTGTGAGTTATAGTCCCAAATTTATTTTACGAGAAAAATATCAGATAAAGTAAAGGTTGGGAAAAGGCGACTAGGAAAAGATTATTTGGGTTTAGAACTCATCTCAATCGTGACTCTTATACTGAAAAATTTCGTTTGAATTATAACTTTTCCAAACCAAAGTCTTTCTTAAAATAATTATGATAAATTCATGTGAAATTACATAAACTCTGTCTGGAAAGGAGAAGGGCGGTAGAGTGAAAACGATTAATCCTCGCTCATTTTTATCATTTCTACTAATGATTGCATTTGGCATTTAAGAATAGGGGTTGGGCGACTCGATATAAGAGTTTAATTTATAGCATATATAAATTATATTAGTGACAGTTTTTTTATTATTTTGTAATTATAACTATAATACAAAAGGAAAAAGTATTGGTTTGTCCAATGGGAGATAGTGATTGCATCTATCGCGCCTCATTTTTTGTCACACACTAAAATTATCTTATTAACTGGAGAGGAGCCCATCAAGATGTTCTTGAGCCCGGAGTACTAGTGTGATATTTACTTGTGTAGCAGGCAGTGGTTACTCCTATAGTCTCGCAATACTGGAGCGAAATTTACTTGTGTAGCAGGCAGTGGTTACCTCCTATAATAATCGCAGTAATGGTGTGATATTTACTTGTGTAACAGGCAGTGGTTACGTCGTATACATCTACAGTACAGCCATCACCTAAATTAAATTAAATTTAACTTAAAACTAATAGTCCAATATTTAAATTACTTGCTTACATATTACTTCCTAATGTGTCTTAAAACGAATAGATATTAATTAATAATATCGTTTTATCCCGTGCTTTTAAGAATGTGCGCTTATAATACTGTCTCTAATTCAGTCACAAGCCGTGTTTATGCCATCTCCCATTTAGCTCGAGCCTGTCACACAAGTCCTGGGTTGGATCCCCATACTAAATGAAATATAGGTGTTAAATGTTTTCTTGGAGGTTCAGCGAGTGCCTATTTAAATTATTCCGATAACGGATTCCAGCGGTGGTTGATTTTGAAACCAATATGATGTCAATGCCCACACATTCTCATCGTATGACCTCAAAACCATCCATTCGAAAAAGTTATTTTTTTTAAAAGGTACGATCTTTACATTGGAATGTCTTTGCATTTAGATTACTCATTTTTGTCACACACTAAATTTGTCTAATTGGCTGAAGGGGAGCCCACCAAGATGTTCTTAAACCCAGGCCCAGGCTACGCCACTACTTATATATCATTGTAAAAGTTTCTCGTGTATTTCTTATCATTCACGTGTGGCTCAAATATTATTGCGCAGAACTGTTTTCACTAACAGGAGAAGGGGTGAAGGTGAGTACCTAGTGAGCACCTAAACCAGTCAGCTTTGGGCAGGAAGGGCTCATTAGACTTGGCTTGCAGCCTACTTAGCTGAAGGAAAACTGAATTCAAACTGTGATGTCTTGCAGCTGTACCCGAACATTGGAAAGGTTTCGTGGGTCAACCCTTTTAAAATAAGGAGCCGGCCACCCTTAGCGGCATCTTCGCCCTTAGGCAGTTTGCAGCACACAGCGCTACACCCTTCCAGAGTCTGCGACGCCGATGACCCCAAACTGTATTTATGTCGTTTGCTAAGAATTACATAAGAAACTTTTAATTTTATAACTCATGCCACAGATTTGACCTTGAACTGTATTGTTGCTTAAAGAAATTCTTTTAATAATATCAGATGTAGGTTTTTGTAAAACAGTTTTTAAAACTACAACGGTTGGTAAAATCAATGTTTTACCTTTAGTGTTTTCTGTATTTTGATATAAGTAAAGAGATATTGTAAGACTCTCGCAAACCATCATCTTCTCTAACTGATGTCGAAGAGAGGTTTTGTGGGTCTATTCTTTATTTTTGAGTGTTCTAAGGTTTATCAAATCTTCATCTATTTTGTTAGGGTGGAATTGTCTCAAATGATCTTCCAGCGTCATTGGTTTCATATCGTTATAAAAAGGCAAGTAGACATCTGCTAGTATGACAGGAAAGAATAAATCCCAATTTTAAATAATCAACGCTGTACAGTCTACATTCTTTTTTCTTAAACATTAGTTACATGTAGACAAAATTAAGGTAGTTAAAAAATTATTGAAATTAAATATAACAATTTTTAGTTTGAATAGCAGGATAAATGTTTAAAGGATTAACTCGGGTACAAATCAACAAATCATATATTAGTGTATAAAAGAATTAAATTAATTTGATGTAAAAATTAAAGTCACGACCTGTTTAAATGAAATCTATAATCGTAGACCCCCTGTCAAGACTCATTTTCTCTCTAATATACGTATGTGTAATACTAAATGTACCCAAGTCCTGGGCAATACCATAAAAAATGTTTGTTAACGACACATACATCGACAAAATAAGATTCAGATTGCCAATTCTCGGACATATAACATGTTTATTACATTATCTGCACTATAATACAGAATCAGTTCAGACATTTGAAATATCCAGTATCGATTAAAATTATACCAGCTTAATATTCCATAGATTGAATAGTGACAACACAGAAAACTAATTAGAGTCTGCACTTAGACTATATCTATATCCAAAAAGTCCAACTGTCCTAGACTAGGAACAAAACCACACTGCTTTATTATGAGTTACATTATATTCAACAAAAACATCTCACCAAGTAAAAACAACCCAAAACAATAACAGTTTTGAAGTCAACAACCTGAACTGCCCCCCTTCTCCTCTACAGTAAACAGGAGACCCAGGCTGACCAGAGCTCAGTCCTGACATTTCTCCCCCCTCTAATTTTTGTCTGTTTCTGGGTTCATTTAAAACAGACAAACTTCCAATAAAGAGATTTTCAAAACGTACATATATCAACCTTTTGTAAAAGGCGTTTAATTCATATCCCCAATCCTAGCAAACAAATAACTTTGAAATGAATAAATATTAAATTTCAGTTATCTGTAATCAATGTCATGTTGGTCTATTCTGTTAGTCTAGATAGAAAGTCTGCAATTACATTTAGTTTGCCCTTTAGATGTTCTACATCAAAGTTAAATGATTGTAATAATAGAGCCCAACGACAAATTCTATTATTCCCATATGTTGCGCTCTTCAAAAAGGCCAGTGGTCTATGGTCACACTGAATTGTGAATTTAGCGCCATATAAATATCTGGACAAGCGTTGCACCCCCCAAACAATGGCAAGGCATTCTCTCTCAATCACTGAATACCGTTGTTCTCTGGGCAACAGTTTTCTGCTTAAGAACTTTACAGGATGGAATATTCCTTTTACTTCCTGCAAAAGACAACATGATATGGCTATGTCCGACGCGTCTGTTTGCACAATAAATGGTCTATTAACGTCTGGTAATTTCAGTATAGGATCCCATGCCATGCACATTTGAATTTTTCTTAATGCCCGGTCACATTCTGGAGTTCAATTGACCCTCGTCGGTGTCCCTTTTTTTAACAATCCAGTAATTGGAAATACTATTTCCGCGAACGCTGGAATAAATCTGCTATAAAAATTAGCAATACCTAACAAACATCGAACCTCTTTTTTCGTTTTTGGTGCTTTTATATTAAATACCTTGTCTCTGTTATTGGGTTCTGGGTATATGTTTCCTTCACCTACAATATTACCCAAGAAAGTTATTTTAGGATACGCGATTTCAAGTTTGCTTGGCTTGATAGTAAACCCATATTCTTTTAGCCTGGACAACACTTTCTCTAGTGCTATTAAGTGTGATGACCAATCATGCCCGAATACACAAATGTCATCAAAATAAAACACAACATTTTCCAGTCCTTTAAGAATGGTCCTAACAGTGCGATTAAAAAAACTAGGAGAATTAAGCAGACCAAACGGTAGATATTTAAATTGTAAGTGACCACTTGGTACCCTGAATGCAGTGTACTTCCTACTATTCTCTTCTATTGGTATTTGCCAGAAGCCTTTTGTTAGATCTATCTTTGTAAAAAAATTGACACTATTAAGTGGTAAGAAAAGATCTTCTTGGTCTGGAATAGCCTCCGCGTCAAATTTGGTAACCGCGTTTAATTTCCGAAAATCTATGCAAGTACGTACTGTTGAATCTTTTTTCTTAACCAAAACAACGGGAAATGCATAGGGCGATTGAGACTCTTCAATAATGTCCATTTGAATCATGTTCTCTATCTCCTTGTCTAAGACATCTCTCATATGAATAGGAACTGCGTATGGCCTCAGTGTAATAGGCTTTTCTGTTGTGAGCTCAATGTTGAATGCTTTAACCTTCGCTTTACCCGGTATATCAGTAATTTTATCTTTATACTTCTCAACTAGCGTCTGAATCTGTTCTCTTTGGGATTCGGTTAATTCAGTATTGATATTAATATGTTCCCTGGAATTAGTACTCTCAAGAGTAGGTAACTCAGTAACTTTATCCTCTTGGTTATCATCTTCCTGGTCGGTTACAAGGGACGCTATGCACGCATGGAATAATTCTTCCCCTTGACCCCCATACAAGACATGTGACGCAGTTCCCGAGAGTTGTAGATCACTATTTTCCTTAACCGTACATTCCGTGTTGTTTTTTCCATGATATTTTACAAGTCTGTTAACATGAAGAATTTTTACTCGATTGCCTTTCTTTATTTTAACATTAAACTTGTTAATTCTTTTTTCTACTTTATAGGGCCCCTCCCAGTGCAAGGCTAACTTACTCTGTCTCTGTGATATCAGTAAAAGCACAGAATCACCTGTTTGAATATCTTTTTCTTTGCTATTTCTATCATAATACCTTTTATAACTTTCCTTACATTTTGAGCTATTTTTCTGAGCTATTTGACAAGCCACAGCCAGCCTACTTTTTAGGTCTAATAAATAGTCAAACACGTTCTTTATTTCTGGTTCTACCTGTTGATTAGTAAAAAGATCTTTTAGAATTGACATAGGCGCCCTGACTTTCCTTCCATACAACATTTCATAAGGGGAAATGTTAGTAGACTCATTTGGTACCTCTCTGTACGCAAACAGAAGTGCATTTATAACTCTATCCCAATTCTTAGGTTCTGCTTCGGCCGTCTTTCTCATCATGCACTTCAAAGTCCCGTTAAAGAGTTCTACGCCCTCATTTGACATGGCTTGGAATGGTGTTGATTTAACAATCTTTATTTTAAAAAACTGACATATTTCTTTGTATAATTCGGATCTGAACTGAGATCCATTATCAGAGAGTATCTGTTCCGGGAATCCTATTCTAGTAAAAATAGCACTTAGAGCTTCTATTACTACTGGTGTTGTTGTATTAGGTAGTGGTACAGCTTCCGGCCATCTTGTTGCCAAATCAACCAACGTTAAAATGAATCTATTCTTCCGATCTGTCATTTGGAGTGGTCCTATGATATCAATAGCAACTTTAGCAAATGGAGTGGAAATAATATTCATGCGCCCTAGTTCTACCTTTCCAGCTTTTCCTGGGTGTCTACCTCTTTGACAAAGGTCACAACATTTAATGTATGTTTTTATATCTTTATCTACCCCAGGCCAAAAGAAATGCTAATATATCCGATACCTGGTTCTATTTATAGACATATGTCCAGCTAATGTGTAGAATGTGCTATTTCTAATATTAGTTCACGTCTATTCGTAGGGATTACAAGTTGTCGTTCTATTACCCCAGGGCTATCTTTTCTCTCAAATTCTTTGTAAAGTAGACCTTCTTCCACAATAAATGATACCAATCCCTTTTTCTTATCTTCGACCGTTCCTGCTTTCGCTTTTTCCCATAATCTAACTAACGAACTATCATTCCTTTGATCCTCTCTAAAATCACTGTCCAATTCCATCCACTTACTTAAACCAATCCTGTCCTTATCTTCCGATTTGACCCTCGTGTCTTCTGCTTTCGCCATTGCCCTAGTAACAGCATTCCCATATAAAAATGCTTTAGCCTGATCAACATTTCCAATAATAATATCTGCCATTGGGTCCTTAAACATGGCCGCTACAAAGACTCCTTTTAAAAATGGAGTATCAATGTCTATCCACGCAAGTGGATACTGAAAAGTTTGTCCATCTATTAATTTTAAAGTGAAAAACCCATCTATCTTCTGACTTTCTTCTATCAAACTTTCTCGGACCCCAATTATGCTCGCCCCTGTATCTCGTAGAACAGATACCCTTCGATCTCCTAAAAATCCCTCAACTATTTTCAATCCACCAACTGATTTATCTTTATAATCTAAAAAATTATATGTATCAGTGTGACATGCAAACAATCCCACTTGTTGCCCCCTTTCTGGTAATACTCTTAGTCATTGCTGTGTTGGACCTCTATTCTCATTTATCTTTACCCGACACCATCAAGCAATGTGTCCGCCCTTTCCACATCTATAGCATATCACTTGTGTACCCTCTGTGTTTATATTATTCGAGCGACGACTGTTAGATTGACCAGTGGCACCAAATGCTACATATGGGATATCGTTACTAGTTACTTTGTTACTTCCCTTTACAATATGTGTAGAGCCTTTCGTGGCATCTCTAAATTGATCAATACAGTCTAAGACCTCTTGGGCTGAAGTAGGCTTTCGTAGCAAAATATCTTCAGGGCCTCAGAAAATAGCACACTGTAAAGTCTGTCTCTCATTATAAGGTCAATTATACCGTCTACTGTTATTGGGGTTTGTGATGTTTTAAGCCAGTTGTCAAATGTCCTTTTCAAATGGACATAAAAATCTTTCATATCGTCCGTCTTTGGGGAAAGTTCATGCCACAGTGTCCGGCAGGCTTCTTCCGTTAGTTGGGCTTGTTTTAGGAGCTCCCCCTTAACAAAATCATAGTCAGTGTTATGTATCAGTTTTGTTTGTATCATAAACAATTTTAATTTTTCATTTAATTTGTGAGTGAGGACAAGTGGCCATCTTGTCTTGGGTATGTCGTTAGCAGTAGCAATCGTTTCGAACAGTTCTAAGTAGAATAACAAGTCCTCTTTGTCTGTCATGCATTTTAGGTTTTTGTCTAACTGTTTACTCTGTTTGGGGTTGTCGTTAACTGTCATGTCTTTCTTATCCATTTCATGTTGTCTTTCTAGTTGTTTGTCCTCCATCTCTCTTATATGTCTTCTCTCCTCCGCTTCCCTTGTCAGTCTATCTAAGTCAATTTTCTGTTGGGCCTCTATAAATTTCTTTAACGTTTTGCCCGTAAACCCCAACGTCTGAGCCTGGGCTACTATCTCCTCAAATGGACGAGGTATAAACTCTTAATTTTCCTAGAGCAGTGTCCTTTATTACAATATTACCTCACAAAATGATATACATACAAAAACAATTAAAGCAAAATTAAAATAATACTAATACCTCTGCTTCTACTAATGTTGTTCCACTGGTACTCCAACAGGTTAAAGACAATAGTCCAAGGTTATCCAAAAAGCTGATTTCTCTTAGTCTATTTCAGGTAGATAATCCAACAGGTAATCCCAACATGGCTTTATACCTACGCGCGGTACCGGTACTTGGAATGTATCACAAAAGTTAAATTCATATAAGTATGAGATCCAGCAGCAGCTTCTTCAGTATAATCCAAGGAATGAGCGTATTGGTAATCTAATTATGAGGAACGAAATTGGCCATGCATATACACTTATGTTTAGACGTACGAAGGGGTGCTACTATGACTTGCTAATAGTGAACACATTCGGCATGTTAAATCATTATTATTAGATAGTAACAGCCTAAAATACAGACGACGAGTTTCCGCTCCTTATGGACTTGAACTCTTTCATTAGTACTCGGAGATATGGGCTGTCTGGGTGCAGCAGATACTTCAGGTTACAGTACTCAGAGATATGGGCTGTCTGGGTGCAGCAGATACTTCAGGTTACTGTACTCAGATATATGCTGTCTGGATACAGCAGATACTTTAGGTTATAGTACTCAGAGATATACGCTGTCTGGGTGCAGCAGAAACTTCACTGGAGATTGATGCGCTGTCTGGGTGCAGCAGATACTTCAGGTTACTGTACTCAGAGATATGCGTTGTCTGGGTGCAGTAGATACTTCAGGTTACAGTACTCAGAGATATATGCTGTCTGTATACAGCAGATACTTTAGGTTATAGTACTCAGAGATATACGCTGTCTGGGTGCAGCAGAAACTTCACTGGAGATTGATGCATTCATCGCATGTAGTTGTTTTGGACGGGCCCCCAAAATGTCAAGACTCATTTTCTCTCTAATATACGTATGTGCAATACTAAATGTACCCAAGTCCTGGGCAATACCATAACGACACATACATCGACAAAATAAGATTCAGATTGCCAATTCTCGGACATATAACATGTTTATTACATTATCTGCACTATAATACAGAATCAGTTCAGACATTTGAAATATCCAGTATCGATTAAAATTATACCAGCTTAATATTCCATAGACTGAATAGTGACAACACAGAAAACTAATTAGAGTCTACACTTAGACTATATCTATATCCAAAAAGTCCAACTGTCCTAGACTAGGAACAAAACCACACTGCTTTATTATGAGTTACATTATATTCAACAAAAACATCTCACCAAGTAAAAACAACCCAAAACAATAACAGTTTTGAAGTCAACAACCTGAACTGCCCCCCTTCTCCTCTACAGTAAACAGGAGACCCAGGCTGACCAGAGCTTAGTCCTGACACCCCCGTGGACATCTTATAGACCCCCAATTTATATTTTCCCTTTCGTAGACCCCTCGGAAGTCTTCGTAGACCCCTGGGGGTCTATATAGACCACTTTGGGAATCACTGCTATAAATGAATATACAGAATGTAAAACAAATATGCATGAATTTAATTTGTATGAGTGTAATTAGTAAATAGCCTATATAAGGAAGAGGGTTTTTTTAAGGGGGGGGGGGATTGATAGGGAGTGTGAGCCCGGGCACACACTGAAAGCTCAGAAGTAGTGGACTAAGTAACAATGGGAGTGTAGTAAGAAAGT
Source organism: Biomphalaria pfeifferi (assembly GCA_030265305.1). Classification (NCBI taxonomy): domain Eukaryota; kingdom Metazoa; phylum Mollusca; class Gastropoda; family Planorbidae; genus Biomphalaria; species Biomphalaria pfeifferi. The sequence goes on from JASAOG010000072.1 coordinate 1,072,526, forward strand.
GAAGAGAAAGTTGTTTTGAAAAGATAGAAACAAAGTTTCTGAGGCATGGACCCAACTGAGTAGCGAATGAAACAGTAATAGTATGTCAGGTACATAGGCGTCGATGTAAGACTAGACTAGCTCTGTAATGAGTTCTAATAAATGCCAAGAAATAATTCAATAGCATAAACAAACACACACGCACACACACACACTATCACGTGGTCAGATGACGTCACAGGTTAACAAAACAGAGTTATAAAACTGGCCAAGTTCATGACCATTGATAATGACCGAAATAGAAAAAAATGTCTTTCAAAATATTTTTACTGCACCGTTCGATTGGGGCAAAAAAAAAAAAAAAAAAAAAATGGTGAGGGGGTCAATCTTATACTAAAACAAAGCATCGAATGAGGTGTCAGACTATTACGTCCTGTAGTAGACCATAGATTTTGTTTCCAACCCTTAATGTCTTGTAAACCATAGATTATACTTCCACACGCATGTCTAAGGCCGCTTCACGTTGACTCTTACCTCTATGGCAGTCTATGGCCTCATTAGACAGTGTGGGCACACGTTTCTATGTGTCGTATAGCACCGCTTTACTTGCGGATTTGGCCCTCAGACCTTAGTTTGTGCATGATTGAGATAAACAATGCACTCACAAAAAAAAAACCGCTGAAATTCGAATGTCTATATAATTTTTTTTTCGATAGTATTTTGTGTTTTCATTAGTTTGAATCAAACATATGATTTTGGCTAATACTTGTATTAGAGATTCATCTATGGCAGAATAACTATAGATAACAAGATTTTTGTTGTATCCGGTGTACAGAATAAGGGAAGTGTTGGTAATCCATTTTGTTTGTTCAATGTCATGTCATGAAACTGGTCATGTGATCATTTGTGTGTGTGTGTGCACTTTTTAGCACTGGAGAATCAAACGTTCCATGCTCTTCCGTTTGTAGCTCATTTCAACAAAATTTTAGGCAACGTTGATGTTTAAATTGGCGTCTAGCGTCCTTGACATTAATCAACAAAGGTCAGAAGGTCAGGGCATTAACTGGCGTCATTGGAGCTAAAATAATTTGAAGCCTATCCTAAGCTGGACTTTTTTTTTTTATTAGTGGCCTCATGCATGTTGGATATAAATCTTTCAGAGGTTAAACATTTACATCAGTATGTAAGACACTCTCAAGCTTAGGGTTCAGCGGAATATTATAGCCTGACACATTAGGATCTCTATTGAGTAATAGTTAACATGATTAGAACCCCAATGACTCAATATCAATTCTATTTTGCTTGTCATGTGTATACAAGGTGACAAACCCATTCAGTTTATCATTGGATGATTTTAAAGAAATTTCTGAGTCATTGAATGAAGTTGTCTCCCCCCTCTTAGTTTGTAAACTTGTCAAGTTACTCCTAAATATTTCATTGGCATTGGCCTGTTCAATGAAGCACAGACCTAGATTAGAGTTTCATCCGAAATTCTACTTCAAATGTTAACATTAAATATCGTTACATCAATCAATACATAAAAACACTACATTATTTCGGGAGTTCTTCTTATGAATCAATTATTATAGCTCAGGGATATATTCAGGGCCGGTCGTGTCATTACCTCAAATTGGGCCCACGGATTGCGTTATCTGTCCTGAAATGTTAAGTAGCATCATGCGCCATAAGAACTAATTGAACACTTGCCTACTTGGGTTTACGTGACTTTTGTAGTTCAACGTTCAAAAACGTAAAAAGTAAACCCTTTCAGACGTTGGGGGCAGATCATCTAAAGATAATCTTTTTCTGTAGCTGACGGCTAACGAGGTTGTCCTGTGGCCAACACAACGACCTAGCGCCATTCAACATGTTACCTGGGTTACCAGACGGATAAAGAAGACTTGCCTTCTTTTTTGAGGTCGCATCCTCCGTCTGGCAGGCATTGGACTAAAATATGAAGATGTGTGTCTTTCACTATGCTGTTGGCCGCATCAATCGAATTCAAAAGGTCACGTCTTTTGGTCGATAACACAAACTCATTCGTAAATGATATATTGTAATGTGTCAGGGAGAGGTATGGCGAGAATGTTACTTTAATATTTTGGTATGATTGTTATATCCCCTTGTTGTGAATGCGAAGTGTTGCTCGTGTTATGGACTGAATGATTTAGCCTTGGTTGAATGTGCGAGAGAGTGTTAGTCAGTAAGGTCTTGCTCCCGGTCCAGGAAGGTTGGACGTTTACTTCCTGGACTGGTGTTTTTGTATTATTCATATTTATTGAGATATTTCATTGTGTGCTTAATAGTTTATTAAAGTATTAGTATTACTATTCATTCAAACTGGAGTTAGAGTTGAAGCATATTAAGTATTGATTGTTCCTATTTGTGTAACAAGTACTCGTGTAGCAAGTACTAATTAATTGAGTATTCATACCCCCTAACGAGCATAAGGAGCCAAGTTAAGAAACACAAGACAAACCAATAAACAGAACCCTGACATCTGGAGGCTCGTCCGGGCAGGTCTGTTGTACCTGTTATCTGTCATTCGTCAATTTGAAAAAGTCAATAAGAAATAAAGAAGCAAGACAAGCAACAAGGCAATTGGTATAATTTATCACATAATAATTGTTGACATTTTTGGACCTCTTCGACAATATTGGAGAATCCTTGACACACACATCATTGAAATTATTGACATTTTTGAGAACACGGAGGAACTATTTTTTGTTTCTCGCCATTTCGTGAAGTCTATCAAGTAATTTTCCTGAGAGTTACAAGTTTCCCAGGACTGACCTGCACACATCTTCTACAAGAAACACTTTACTAAGAACGTTAGTTCCTCATCCGCCAATTTGGACTGAACATTTATTGAAGTTGATCGTATAACTAGGTCAATACTTCAATCTTTGTTGATGAAGTACTGAGCGACATCATCTGCGGAGACAACCCTGTACTATAAACTACATTTAAGCGAAAACTGTAAATCTGACGTCACAGGAAAAATTAAACATTGTTCTGTCTCCTACGCAAGTTACATCATTACACACAACATCTTAACCTCGTTTCAAGAAAAAGTGCTGTTCATATATTCAATGCTGTTCATATATTCAATGCTGTTCATGTAATTGTAATGCTCATTCAATTTTTGCGGCCGACCCTCCAGCCCACCGGGCATATGCATGGCCAGTCCTCCTCTGAGTCTACTTGTGATACTTGTTGAGACAAGTCGCGCCTACGGCTTTCGGTCCACCGCTGAAAATATACGTGCATTAAAAGTGTTTTCGATTCTTGCGTTATACAGAAAACAAAGAACATTACAACCAAACACATAATGATAAGAGCCTGTGCCCTGGACACATGTTGACCACTCACTTCCGATGGACTCAACTTTGGTTTCAAAGGCGTATTTTATAACCATCTTAAAGCCATGCTACTGCTCGTTATTAAGGAGAGAAACATGTTTGAGTAACAAATAAAAACCCAGATTTTTTTTGATCTCTTCAGTGGCTACATTGTGTTTGTTGTCCTGACTATTTTTCTCTTCTAATTTCCCCATCCAGGATGTCAGATATCGATTTGGTAATAAACATCGTAACACACAGAGCTATATGTCTGGCTTCCTTATCGAATATTGGCCATGAACATCAAAGCTAAACTTTTTTTTTTCAAAGTCACATTTGATATTATGGAGAACGTCTTCCATTTAGCCCCCCCCCCCTCCTATTTCACGACCCACCCCTCCTTGAGCTGCATTATTTATGATAATATTGATTGAATAGAAAGGATCCTAGCCCCTAAAATCAATGTCTTTGTGCCGTACGAACTTTCTATTTGACTTATCTCTGGTACAATCAGACCTCTGCATTTATCTCTACTAGCTCGTACATTTTTATATAATTTAACGAATATGTTTTAAAAGTGAAAGAATGTTTGCCTGGGGTGCTAATGAGTGTTTTATGGTTTTAGTATTGATCAGACCTTTATGTTGTGTATGAAGCCAATTAATCAAATCGTAGTCTCGGTATTTAGACTTGATTGAATAAAATAAAAAGTGGAAAGTGGAAAAAAAAAAGTTGTGTCGATGTAAATGTCACGCCTATAAAGTTTAACCTTCTACATTTGATTACATTTATACGCAGTAAGTTCTAGCAGGTATTGAGGTGTAGAGCTGCCATGAATTGATTAGATTTGTTGTACAAGTCAGTCTGTGACTTTCATGGTACATCTCACATCCCACAAGACTCTTTTATTATTATTATTAATATTTTAAAACATACAGCCAAATGATATTCACGATTGTTTTGTTATATTGACCACTGCAGTAGCACATTGGGGGATTAGTTGAGTGTGACCGGCTCATAGCCCACATTTATTACATGATTATGTTTGGCGGAGCATCTCCGGTACATTTCGAGTTTTAAAACGATTAAAAAAAAACAATATATATATATACCGGTATTATAAATATAACACAAAAAAAAAACGAAGCTTATTTTGAGTGTAGGGAGATCAATTGATGTCATATAGCTCACTATTTCAAAGTTTATCCCCCAACAAAATAAAACAAAACTATTTAATTTCCAAAATTGGATTATTATTTTTTTAATCTATTCCTGTGTTGTCATCGTCAGTGAATACTTGTGTGTCTAATGTCAACTGAATCCGAGAATGTGAAGTAGGAGATTTTAAAAAAAAATCCACTCCGGCAGACAGATAGAAGGTTACTCTAAGCGTTGTAAGAAAACCCTAACTGTTCGTTTTATTCCTTCACCTCTAACCCTTTACTACGCTTTACTTTTTGTTTATGTGTGTCATTGTAAAAGTGATGCTTGTTTATGGATGAAATCGAGTGGATTCGAATTTAGACTTGTTGGAACAATGTTTATGTCTCAATTAAACTCTTCTCTTAAAATACGGAATATCGTTGCTCTTCATTGACCTTTGTCTGTTATCTATCGATCTATTTTGAACATGCATATTCTTTGTTATAATTTAACATGCTCTCAATATTGTTTGAATTTGTTTTTAGCATATACATACTAATAATATGATGTAATGTATTATGTATAACATGATAAATCTGGTTTGAGCTGTGTACATGCTCTGCCTTTTCTTCAGTGTCTTTCGTGGGAGAGGATATGAGCTTTCGAAACTTTCCTTAAAGAAAACAAAAATTACCAAGCTAATAATATTTAAGAAAACAATATTACGAAGGAGCGGGATGGAATTGGGGCATTTAAAATTTAATGGTAAACAAAGTTAAAATACGTGTAGACATATTGTATCCTTTGTTTCAGCACCAACATTTGCTCATTGCATTCTCAAGACATTAGTAGCAGTCTACAGAAAGCTGGGATGTTACAGGTTTATTGCCTATCCCAAAGGTTCTGTCCAGACTTCAGGCCACAGCAAACATACCAACACCAGTTCTACCACTTGGCAGGTCCAGGATGAGTCCGGCTTTGCAGCCAAGTCCGCGGACACTTCGTCTTGGTCAGAGCGCGCCAACACGGCTGTGTCCCAGTCAGCCGTGTTCCGCACGCCTGACCCCAGCCCAGTGCACGTTCATCGGGCCAAAGAGCTGGACGTCTCTTGGTCAGAGCGCAGGATCTCCTCCCCGCTGGCAGAGGACGATCTGTTTGAAGAGAGATGGAAACGTCCACACACAAAGAAGACGCCGAATAAAAAGAAAATAGTCATTGAGACCTCTCGGGACAGAACTTTGTGTGGTGATAAGTCAGAGCCTGAAGGAAGTGAGCTCGACAATGTGAAGACAATCACAGAAACTGTGCCATCAGAGGAAAGGGAATCGAACGCCAAGAAAATCGATGAGAAATGCCGGCACAACACTGACGGTGAAAGAACATCCAAAGGTTTTTCTCCCCGTGACGAGGACATGGACACGGGAAGGTCAGAGGAGTTCAGTGAATCGGAAGTGTCCGAAAGTCTGGCATCCAAGGAGGGGACGGTCATAGCAAAGAGTCCTAAGAGTTCCGTAATAGACAGCGGTGAGCCGGACTGCCCAGGGCAGACAGAACTGGACATGAAGTTTAACTCGAGCAGTGATGAAGAGAATGAAGATTTTGACAATAGCGATGACAGCCTGATGCAGTCTTTTGACGCCCCTGGGGGAGATAAATATCACAAACTTTTGTCTGCTATCAAAGAGTTCCTTACGGACTATTTAAACAATATGAGAGAGGTAAGTACACACTACATTGAAACTTTATCAGCACGTCACCAGCCTTCATGGCATCAATGGCTACCTAATGCTTTCACCTTAGAGCTGCATTGAGAAAGTGTACAGGTGAATCTAGAATCAGGTTAGTTAAGGTATAGAGACAACCTCTTTCAAATTATGGCTTTAGAAGCAAAAAGGAAAACAATCCTGTGAATTCAATTAGTATAATAGCCCCCTCCCCCCCGAGACAAAAGAAATCAGTCGATGCAACAGTTGGTGGAACTACCACAGTTTGGGAAACGCTAGTTAAGTACAACTGTCTGCTGGTTTGGTGAATACCAGAGTGCCATTTACTATGTATACACCTAGCGTGTTTTTACCATTTCAAGGAGGCTTTTGTGTAGGCGCCTCTTATATGGCGAAATAACATTAAGCTTAGGGGTGGCGTTGGTGTGGTATAGCTTCTGACTGCGATCACAAAATGGCTAAGCTTGAGTCACTGCTGTCCGTGCAAAACCCTCTCTGAATAAGTCTTGACTTGACTAGTTGAATAACTTGTCTTGACAGCGATCGTGGACGTATCAGGTTACCGACAGTCTAAACACTTTAAACGCAGTCAATTTCATAGAAAACTCTTCCATCCGTTGAACAGCCATTTTGTTCGCTAATGTCTTTTACTTGAGTTACTTGAGTTAACTGCAGAACGAGACATTCACGTGACTGGACTTAGATCTGCATGCATCAAGACAGTTTACAATTGGGTTTTCATGTTTGGTAATTTAGCAGCACTTTCCTTGTTAGAGAAGGGCTTCTAAGTAACTCTATAATCTTCCTAAGAGTCAATTGGCCATATATCTTTTAACTTGAGGTCAATTAATTAACACTAATGTTTAAATACATATAATATATTTCTAATGATTTTTCTCAACTATTGTCTTCTGCCCCCCTCCCAATCACACCCACATGTTTTTAAAGACTGTGTGCACAGATGATGGCACCCCATACCTGACCAGCCTCATTAAGTACCTCAACAGCCAGTGCAGCGGCACGGAGATCAGAGGCTTGATCAGATGTGTAGGCAGCAGCAGCACAGACATTGCCCATCCTCTGGGCAGGCTGCTCCACCTGGCGGACTATTTCCAGGCCACGAAGCTCAAGTCAGTTATACTAGGGACATTGGAAGCTGCTGTCTGAATTGTTTCTGTTCCCTGTTGATGTTTGTTGATAGGTTTGTGTGTGTGTATCAGTTTAGTATATTTCGTTCGAGTCAAAAATGTTATTTTCATGGCTGTTTTACACCCATTAGAGATTTTCATTGATATAAAAAAAAAAACTAAAACTAGATAGCTTTTTGGTGTATCTGGTGTACAGAATAAAAGGAATTGTGGATAACCTTTTTTTTTTTTTGGTGCTTTTTGTTTTTCGCACAGAATCAAATGTTTCTAAACTCTTCCGTTTGATGGTCAATTTGTTTTTGTTGCTACAGTGTAGGTCTATTTAGCGTCCTTGACATTGTTCCTCGTGAAAATCACCAATAAGTTCTCTTAGTAACATATATGCCGGTAGATAATAATAATAATATATATATTTATATATGCAAGTGAGCATGACTATAAGAATAATATAATAGTAGCCTTTCCATGTTGCAATGTTATTATATCTAAACTGATCTTCCTATTACCCAGTGCTTGTTTTGTGACGGTACGCACCGGTACGGCGTACCGGCACCTTTTTGAATGTGGGGAAAAATCATTACTTTTCTTGTATTTTAACGTTTATTATTAATTTATTAGTAGTTAAAAGTTAGGCAATCCATTACTGAGTACCGGCACCTAATCACTGAGTACCGCCACCTATTTTGTTACAAAAGAAGCACTGCTATTACCATTGGGTGAGTTATGTTACATTCAGTGTTTGAACGTTGTGTTAGGTCCATTTGTTCATATTACATTGGAACAAACATTTTATCCACACAAAAATGCACATCTCAGATCTGTATTCAATTAGTCATCCCATTCCAGAATCAGGGTTTGAATGTTCATTGAATGATGTTTACGGGCTATAAAGAGTTGCACTGTTTAAAAGAACATTGTATAGTTCATTGTGCCTTGAAATGTATGACCATTCTAATAGAGATGTATATATATAAATATATGTTTAAATAAATCTACATGTATTCATTGGGTCAAAGAGCAATGGACTGGTGGGTGCCTTGACAGTTGTAATTGAATTAGTTTGAATCAAATATCGTTGGTTGAATCAACCGATGTACAAGCGTATTGTTGAAAAAAATATAATTAGCACGTTATGTCTTGAGTATTTTAAATGTATTTAATCTGAGAAATTCGTAATTTTATGATTGTCTGGGTATAATTTAACAAACTCATGTTTCACGAATGACATCTAGGTCTAAGTTTGGCTCAAAGTTAAGACTTTGTTTCTTTCTATATGTTTTGTTTGTTAATGTTACAATGTACTTGAAATAAAATTTTGATCAATAGCATTTATCTTAGTATCTTCATTCTTTTATACACCGATATATATTTTTGATTTACCAAAAACAAAATATATCAAACATATAGTAAGCTTACTTTCTAGTTGATGAGAAACGTTTTAAGTTTTATGCTAGACATTAAAATGGTTTCAATTATTTCGATTACCTAATTATCAAAAAATCAGTGAAATGCTATATCTAAGTGCTCTATCGATCTTTACACACACACACACACAGCAAGATTACTTCAATCAATTTGAATGCACCTCCTGATCACAGCATAAATTTGATATAGATCGTGATACGACGTAACGTCAATTCTAACCTAGATGTCAGAACGAATTTATTTAGACACAAGAAACAATTGACTTGAAAATGGAACACGGTTAAAAAAAACAACAGTTGGATTAAAAAAGAGAAGCTCGATTAAAGAAAGAGTTGACTTAGAAAAGAGAAGCTTGATTAAAGAAAGAGTTGACTTAGAAAAGAGAAGCTCGATTAAAGAAAGAGTTGACTTAGAAAAGAGAAGCTCGATTAAAGAAAGAGTTGACTTAGAAAAGAGAAGCTCGACATAAGGTTCATTTTACTCAAGTAACAATTTAAGGCAATTGAAGTATTTTATTCTTGGCGAATATATTGCTTCGTGGCTCGTTCTGTATCACCTGTACCAAATCAATACATAATGTGTAATGTGATTTTATTTGCTGCCCGTGTAGTGAAGCACTTGGCTTCCGAACCGAGGGGGGTCCCGGGTTCAAATTTCAGTAAAGACTGGGATTTTCAAGGCGCCCCTGAGTCCACCCAACTCTAAAGGGTACCTGACAATTTTAGGAAAGTAAAGCGGCTGATGACACCATCATTAACACTCGGCAAAAGAAACAGATGAACTTTAAATCCTCTGATCTTAAGACTGCAATGTCTGAAAGGGATGCTTTACTTTTTCAAAGGGATTTTATTAAAAGGTTTTGTACATTAAATAAATACTAAAATACTCTCAAGATCTCCCTCAAGGAATGCCATGAGTAAAATCACTAAATTTAGAGACAATCAGGACAGAATACTAAATTGTAAATTAGCAACAATACATAAAACATTAAGCCATAGTTTACAAATACAACAACAAAACCTAATAAAATACTCAGAAAGACGCAAAGATAAAAGAACATTTCTTATTCCATATGTTAGGACAAAGTCATACAAGTTCTTCTTCCCTAATGCCATTCGAGTATCGAATGGGTTGCCTGAACCTGTCAGGAAAGTCAATGATTTCTGATCTGAAGGACCGGCTAATATCAAAGCTTATATCAACTCAATCTGTTTGTCTGGTAAAATTTTGTACACGTTATTTCTCCGACACCCAATCTCGGATCAAGCAGAAATTTTGCTAAATTACCTGACAACACAAGAATCACAAACAAAAATTAATGAATTAGTTAATTAACTATTGGTAATTATTTTGCTTGTTATTTCCAACAAGGGAAAGAAATTTTACTTGACTCAGGTGGAGGTATAAGCTGAACTAGTCCCCTTTATAGATCGCAGCTTTAAAGCAAGTTTGAAACAAACAATAGATAACTATACAATCGTCTGTTTTCGTAGGCACTTCACTAGCAGAGTGGTTAGAATGTCATGAGCTCGGATTAAGGTGGTTCCCCTTTCCTTTTTTGTATAAATGCTTTTCAAAATCGATCACGGTAAAATTCAAATACCCCGTCAAAATAATGCCGACAAAATAGCGCGGACAAAATAGCGCGAACAAAATAGCGCCGACAAAATAGCGCAGAAAAAAATATATTTCAGTCATTTTGCAGGAAACACTTTAGATATCTTAAAACATAAATAAGCAAAAATCATAATAAGGGAAAATGAATAATTTCAAAATATAGCATTTATTTACATTATAAAAGTGTACTTAGAAAACACGCAAAGATACTTGTTAAATTTAAACACACATACACACAAACTTTCACAAAGTCAAATTGTAGAAAATGTCACGTAGAAAATTCCATCACTTGTTTGTTTCTGTACATTGGCAATATAGCTTCAAGTCATCTGTTAAGTTGGAGGTACTTTGTCTTGCTTGGAGCTTTACTTCGTTCACCATCATTGTACCTCAGAATCTTGTTCTAAGTGTTCTCCTGTTCTCTGAGGAAATGAGAGATTAACTTGTACACATTGGAGTGATGACCGCCAATAGACAGCTGAAATACATGGTGCTATCTCTCCACTGAATTGTTTGTTCGTGGTAGATTGTCCTGCATACGATCTCTAATATTCCATAATGCTATCGGAAATCTTGGAGTCACTCTGCGGTTTCGTCCCCGGCGACCAATAAAGTTGTTCTAACAATAGTCATACAAATTCAAATACAAATGATATACAATTTAAAGTTCTCTCGTTCTCTGCAAATATGGCATCATTTCAGATCTATTAATATTGAAAAATATAAAAACATTAACAAAATGATGCCCTTGACATAAAATTACTAATAATCCGGCACTTTCATACACATCATATATAAGTCCGCGCTATTTTGTCTTGCGCTATTTTGTCGGTAAATTTCGCACTTTGACGGGTCACCAAAATTCACACAAATATTCCTTTCTTTTTTCAATTCCATTCCTATTTTTCCCAACTGGCCCATAGCATCGTTAACTTAGTTGAGAAAGCTTACAGCATGAAAAAGCGCTAAACAAAAAAAAAATGGTAAAAATATTTCGAATCGCATAGATTTATTGTTGTTGGTCTAGATGTATTACTAACTTAATTACAAGACTGATCCAAACTAGTTGATACAACCACATTTCGTATGACCTTTACATCATACTCAGAAAGACACAAAAATAAAGGCACATTACTCATCCCATATGCTAGGACAATTTTGTACAAATACGCCTTCCCTAGCGCTATTAGAGCATGGAATGGGCTAGCCAGGAAAACCAGTGACCTGGCAGAATTTAAGTCATTAATTAAAATGCATGACCAAATGCAAGACGCGTAGGACGTAATCATCTTCTTTTTTGAAGTAACGTCTGTATTATATAAGAAGATCTGCCCTATAGCTCTTAAAGGGGAACTTTAACACTTTGTATTCACCTTGTATTTTTAAGTATTTATTTGTTAGGTTTTTCTTGTTTCAATCTTGTGTTTAGTTATAGTTCGGCAGCTTTTATTGCTTTTGTTATTACATCAACTCATCTTTTATACAAATCAGCATAGTGCTAAATAGTGTGTACGCCTATGGTAATAGCAGATTAGTGGTCATTCTCTTTAGGTGCACTACCATCAGTAAGTGTCAGGAACTCGATCAACTCCGGGCCCCCTTGTTTTTTTTTTTTCTTAAGACAAAGTCATATATAACGGACACATATAATCTAATAGTATCAGTTATTATTTTTAATTAGTATGAGGTCTTACATATTAAAAGTTACTATTTTAACTAGAAAGATACCAAATTGGCACATGGTACAGACCTACTTCTAAAATAAGATCCGATTAGCACAAGATTTTTCTGCTAGACCAATGCACTCACAGAACCAGCATATGCTATAACTGCTTGCTTCATCCTCGTCCTCATCTTGTCTTTTTTTTTTTTTTTTTATTGTCTACAGCGTCAGGAATGTGTGTGTGTGTGTTTCAATGTATACTACACAATTAAGTAGGGTAAGTAAATTGTGACTAAAAAATAGCCCTTCATTGTGGTCGGTCAGATTAAGAGAAGAGTAACAGAGAGAACTGGGTAGGTGAATGTAAGCACCTCTCTCTGGGTGAATGGAGGCTATCTGTTCTTTAGATATCTTATTGCTTTCACGGAATCATTAAGATTTTATTAATAATTAATTATTCCTTTTCATTTTAACCCAAACAATTTGATTATCAAACGCAAAAGAAGCACGTACATTCGTATGCCATCAGAGCAAAGCAACGATCGGACTCTCTCTGAAGTAGCTGCGCAGTTTTGTATCGATCTAGAGCAGCGTTTCTCAAATGTTTACTATTGGCACCCCCCCCCCCCCCCTGCGGAGACATTTTGAAATATCTTTTTGTAACTAAACTTGTAGAGACCTTTCGCGAAAAAAAGTATGAGTCATTTTATTGATAAAACATTGTTTAATATGTACATTTTACTTGATTAATAGGCTTTACTCAAATATGGATTGATAACTATAATATACAAATACAATACACGTGTTTGTCCTTAGAAAAGAAAAACTAGAAAAAAATATTTTAAAATACTTTTTAAAAATCTTATATTAAGCGCGCAGTTGTATCAATTAGTTTGTATCAGTCATGCAATTACATTTGTAACAGATATAAACTAACAACAATAAATATTTGCAATTTTATAAGACAAATATTTTTATCATTTTTGTTTTGTTTAGCGCTATATCGTGCTTTTAGCTTTCTCACTACGCTATGATCCTATCTATTGTCTGAACCAGTTGAGAAAGTGGTGGGCTGAGAAAGAAGGGGGGGGGGGTATCTGGGTGAATACTACCGTGATCGCTTTTTAAATACATTTGTAAAAAAAAATAAGTTGAACGACGTGAATTCGAGAGGGCTAAATCATCATCAAGCCAATACACTAACTACTGTGCCCGTGAAGTGCTTATGAAATTAGGTTTTATAGTTATATATTGTTAGTTTCAAGTTTTTCCCTCTACAAAGTATAAAAGGGACTAATTCAACTTATCAGTCAAGTACAATTTATTTCCCTTGTTCGCAACACCAAACAAAATATTTAATTACCAATAGTAAGAAACTGTTTTTTTTTTCAAATGGATTCTTGTTTTGTCAGGTAAAAGAAATAAGTGTACTACATTTCAAAAATAAGTGTTTAACGTTTTACTAGACAGATAGTTGATATAAGCTTTGAAAAAAAAAAAAGGACTACGAGCCTCCCCTTGCCAGGACAGTTTGAGACGCTCTGATCTAAAAACACTTTATATCATGTTGTTGTTTTTTATCCTTAACATATTAGGCCTCCATTTTTCCCTCTTTAAAAAAACAAACAAACTGGTAAACTATCTACATAGTTCATAGACTAGAATTTTAAAATAATATGAAAAGTTATTACAGAATCCTTTTATTAACTAAATTGTTTTAAAAAAATCAAACAAAGCATTATGTTTCATTAAAAGCTTTTTTTTTTTTTACAAATCAAACAGGACAACGCAACTAAAATGCTATTCAACCTTTGGTTAGACTTAGGCCTATATCAGAACATGCGTCCACTGTTAGGAACCCATAAACTATAAAAAAAAAACAATAAAAAAAAATGAAAGAAATTAGGACACAAAATAGAGCCGTGGGATTGATGAAAATGAATATTCACATTTAACTTGATTAACACAATTAGTAAAATGATTCAACTGAGTGACACTTCAGGGGGAAAAGGCTACAAAAATACTCGGACAGACACAAAGTTGAAGGCACATTTATTATTACATACAATAGGACAAATGCGTATTGACATTAGAGCATGAAGTGAGTTGCTTGAATCAGACGGAGGAAAACCAGTGACTTAGCAGAGTTTACGTCTCTAAATAACACGCATGACTAGATAACACAAAGATACGCGTAGATATCTTTTTTTTTTAAAGAAGCGTCTGTAATTAAATAAGATTATACCTAATTTAAGTTCAACGTAACTGCTGTTAGGTCATTAAAAAGGAAATGTTGGTACCAGCAAACAGAAGTACATAATAGATGAAAATTAGCTGTAAGAAAAGAATTTAAAAAATAAATCGGAATTCCAATAGCTCAATTCTTTGACAAAAAAAAACAACATAACAGTCCTTCACTCCAAACAAAAATGTTCACAGCATGATTCCCTGCGATCAATCAGACCAAATGCATGAGGTCCCGCAGTAGCGTGGCTGAATACGGTCAGCTTGAACATTGCATTGTCTACATGTAGATGAAGAGATGAGGAATTGAAAGGGACATTAGAATGTGAGTGTCCATCACATGTCCATGCCAATTAAATCTTGTATCATATTTAATGAATGGTAACATCTGGCAGGGCCGGACTTAGGTAATTGGAGGCCCTAGGCAAAGTGAATTTGATGGCTCCAAATGATTTAGCAAATTAAAAATAGACATCGAAAAATATCATTACCCAATTCATTAGAACAAACCAATGGTCTTCTAAATGTCTAATATAAGTGGTTGAACAAGTAGATTTTAAACATATGTCAATAAACCTTGAGTCATAGTAGAGAAGCTTGGCTAATAGAATAGAGCCCTAGTACTCTGCTATTTTTGAGATTTGATTTAATTTGATCCAAGTTTCGCAATGTTTTTAGTCCTGTGCGAGGCCCCAACCAATCGGAGACTCTAGGCGGCTGCCTAGTTTGTCTATGCATTAGTCCGGCCCTGCATCTGATGTATGTAACATTTTTCCCAACCTTATCACGGCACCCTTGTTGAAAAGTTTAAAGAAGGAAATAATCGAACATGGAAAAGGCACTATAACCTCCAGTGGACTTCCGATGCACCGAGTACATTGTACAGAGTAAGAAAACACGCATTGTAGGAATACAAAGGACTCATTAGTAGCAGGGAGAATCGGGTAGTGGTTTGTGGAGCCGTGAGTCCGGAAATAGGATAATAAAATGATGATGCTATACATGTAGTCGTTGTAGTGGATGGCCAAGGTACTATTAATACGTAACACAAATCACAGCTTATTCTTATTTGTTTTTTTATTAACAAAAACAAATATACTGTATCATCTGTTAGTGGCTAAAACTTAAAACAAGTAAATTATTTTTAAAATGCTTAAAAAAAAACCTTATATAATGAGAAAAAACGCCAAATCACTACCTTGTCTCTCAATACTGCAAGATTTAACTCTTTTCTATACAAAACACAGTTGATTATTTACCACTAATTTATTAGGCCTAATTAATTAGTCGTCGACTATCAAAAACCTCAACTCACAGTCTATGATTAAACAATCAAAGAATGGGAAGGGGTAAAAAAGTGTACAAAATTTGTACCAGACGGGGGGGAAATTATGACTAGATGCAATTATGCCAATTAACAAAATTGTATGTATAAATAAGTCTTACTTAAAAAAAAATATACACTTAATGTTCACTGTTTTTCATATACATAAGTTATGTATTGTTTCAAAAGACGTTCATTTGTATTTAAAACAAAAACGGTGGTTTGCATAGTTCATTTTAAAAACAAAAAGGTTTGCTACAAAAAGTAGCTTATGCACCTTAATTAGCATGCGACAAAATATGGTGAAATTAGATTTTCCTAGCTTTTCAAGTTTTTCTTAGGTCTAAAAGTGACAGACTGACAGAGACCACTAATAACGGTGACTTGCGGAAGATGTTTAAAAAAAAGAGAAAAGAGTTGTCGGTCTCTGTGCGTCTCTTGTTTGTCAAGCAATGAAGGTGGAAAGGAAGACTGATATTTTTAGCTCAACAAACATAAGGGTGAAATTTGATTAAATTAACGCTTTTAGTTTGTTTGTTTTTTTAGACAAGAAAACAATTAGAAGTAGTCCTATTTGTAATTAAGCGTAAGTATGAAAAAAAAAGTTTTAGGAAATATTCATGTGTGGATATCAAATACATAACAATACGGACTTTGTACAAGTAAAGGTAAGAAAAAAATCATATCTTCCTCCATACAAAATGAACATTTAAATCATGATTGCCGTCAATCAAATCCAACGCAGTAAATTCCTTTACTGTTCATGTCTGTAATTTACGATAAACTATTTATTATCTAAATATCTCCATTTGGCTTATAAATGTATAGTACTAATATGTGTCCTTCCGTCATCAAAAGAGGATTTTGCTGGAACGACCGTTGAAGGACGAAGGCAGGAGCAAAATATCTGCCGGAAAACTTTCCGAAACTCTCTGTTGTGCAAGGGGTACACTAAAAAGTTGACACCGGAATTCAAGAGACCTAGTAAAAGAAACAAATCGAAAACGACACCCGGCACTGTGTTGTTTACTTCGTCACTAGCTATTGCGTAGAGAACAAACCTCGGAGTCCAGGAGAGGAAGAAAACGCCAAAAACGGTCATCATCATTTTGGCGGCTTTCCAGCTTTTTTCGTTGGACTTGGCAGTTTTGCGCTGCTGAGCGGATGTGAAGTGGAAAGTCCCGGCCACTGTTTGCTTTGCGATAGCCTCTCTCTGTCTTTTGGCGGTCCTTGCAATATTTATGTATATACCGAATATTGCGAAGCAAGGGACGAAGTAGAACCAGGGCGCCGTGTACTTAAAGTAGA
This sequence comes from Biomphalaria pfeifferi, assembly GCA_030265305.1. Classification (NCBI taxonomy): domain Eukaryota; kingdom Metazoa; phylum Mollusca; class Gastropoda; family Planorbidae; genus Biomphalaria; species Biomphalaria pfeifferi. The sequence goes on from JASAOG010000072.1 coordinate 1,089,442, forward strand.
TCTCGGGCAAAATTATTGTTGCCACACATTGTGGAGGATAAATGCGCTTGTAAATGAACCACTGGGAGTTTCCAACCGAGAGTCCAACCATCCAGGAAACAATGATAGAAGCAGCAATGAGTTTGTTGGTGACGACTCGCATGTAGAAGAACGGATGGTCAATGAAAACGAGCCGATCAATGGCGACGAGCAACATGTTTAAGATGCTTACCACAATGGCCGAGAAAGCGGTCGAAAGAAGAAATATGCATACAGATAAATCCTTATTGACCAACTCTCGAGTGCCAGGAGCTAGCCAGAGCCCGTACGAGATCAATCCAAACCCTACGGTCAGATCCGCCACCGCCAGGGAGGCCACGAAAGCGTTAGACTTAGTCTGCAGGGAAACAGACCTCTTGATGGACACGAGGGTCGCCGTGTTTCCAAATATGATCAAGAATGCGGTGGCGAAGACCACAGGGGCCAGCTTATCATTGCCTATATAGATGGAATCCTCTGTGATGTTCCGTGTACTGTTGGTCCCGAGGTCCGCTGTCACGTTCATGACGTGCTCACACTAGAGCTAGAATTGAAAACATCCATTACAGTCAATCATGTCACCCAACAAACAAAAAAAGATATATTTTTATCAACACTGTAACAATTAGGCCTACATTTCCGTTGTTCGTAATTGTTAGTAATTGTTGTAGGTCTATCTTTCCCAGGGGTCAAACATTTGTGTTCGACGAAAATAGTTGTACCACTATTAACATTCTACAAATAAATAACTCCAGTGTCTATTCTGAGTCGACTCTAGTTTTGTTCATTCTTACTTCACCGATGGTTGCCAACTTTTTAGTGTCAACGAACATTCACTAGCTATTTTATGTAAATAACTTGAAAAAAAAAACAGTCACGTGACGAGATATCACCTTAAATTCACGATGACGTAATAGATGGAGGACTTTTAGTGAAATCCTGGTTCGAACAAATGTGGGGGGATATGGTGGGTGGGAGGAGATGTTGTTTACAAGCAGACTGCACAAGATTGCATAAAGCCTCAGCACTCAATTGAATCGAGCAGAGCTGATTTAGTCTTTGTATTTAAACCTAGACTATAGCAACAAAACACACATAGATTATACAACTAAGTGGTTTAGCATTATGCAATGGCTTATTCCAGGGTTTCTCAACCTGTGGCGTGTGCAGCCCTAATGTTGTCAGGTTGTGTACGAAGGCGTCAAAAGCAAAACAGTGCTATTCATTTACGCTTTCACAATAAGAATATATTGTTGCAGATTTTAAATGACAGACCGAAATCTCAGTCTTTTTCAAGACTATTGCAGGGCCAGCCTTAGGTATAGGCAAACTAGGCAGCCGCCTAGGGCCTCCGATTGGTAGGGGCCTTGCACAGGACTCAAAACATTTTTTAAAAAAGAAATAGCGAAACTTGTGCCCATTGTTATTATTAGAGTACTCTAGGTTTGAAATAACTTGCGTCATTTTAGTTTTTCGCTGTTTATTATTTATTTCTCTATTTTATTTGGGGTCGCCTATGGCCTCCAATTATCTAAGGCCGCCCCGATTATTGTTCCAATTATTGAATTTCCGAGTATATCTATGTAGTATTCGTAGGCCTATTTCACTTATGGAATCTAATTGTTAATTTTGTTTTTAATGTTATTATCTATTGCTTATTCCCAACTACGCCATTTGACTCTCTCCCCCCCCCCCTCTCTCTACCTCTCTTGTTCCTTCTCTGCCCCCCCCCCCCTCTTTTCCCCACGCTTTCTATTTTAGAAATTTAATCAACAAGTTTTCATATAAGTCTAGCCCAAGATAATAAAAATAAAAACTCTAAAAATTGAAAACACTTACGTAGCCATGTTAAAAAAAAAAACAGGCTCATGTATTTAACAACATAAAAATTTAAAATCTAGAATCAATTTCAGTTGATTTTATTATTATTTTTGTACAATTACTCCTATCAGCTTGCGAACTCTTCATACTAACTGGCTGGAGCATGGTTTCAACGATTTTCCATTAAATTTTACAGTTTATGTGTATCTTGGGGGGGGGGGGGGAATAACTACTTAATTGGCCAAACAGTGAAAACTCTGGTTTGACTGCTGTAGTTTTGCTAAAATATAAACCTCTTAAAATTAAATTTGGCTTAAGTCTCGAATATGACTCTGGCCACACTCGACTCCAATGTTTCTTTGTATTCAGTCAAGATTTGAATTTAAAACAAATAGACGCACACGAACATTTTGAGCACCGTCTTATGTAAAGATCATTAGCTAAGAGAAGAACCTGATTATCTAGAGCAGTAAAGCTCAATGGTAAGTCTCCTTGCAATAGTGAAGCATTTACAAGAAATAAAGAGAATGGAAAATAATAGACCAACCACTATCATATTTATAAATGAGGAATTGAATTTAAAAAAAAAACAACTTTTATATATTAAATAACGTCTCGAGAGACGATCTTTTCCCTTTGCAACTTCTTGTGTGACTAAAGAGGCCATTCCTTGATACACAGCTGCGGTCACAGGTTGGGCATCTGTAATCACCAGAGGCTGTTGCAATTTCACCCTCCTTTCTATTAGGCCTACTTATTTAAATTTTTGTCCGTCAGTTCCTTTACTTAAATTAATGTTTTGAGTCTTGAGTTACTATATAATATACTATATTGGTTTGTGCGAGCAACATTTGTCTACATGTTGATTAATGTTTTCCTTACTTAGTTAATGAGCTTAGATCATTTGGGTCAATGTCAACATTCATACTAGAGTCTATTATACACTCGATGTATATTGGTGATAATGTTTCTCCACAGTAGGTGATTACAGCAACAAGAAGAAGTGCTAAAACTAAATAAAATAGACCTAACCTTTTAGCGTGTAACAAAATCATTCCTATGATAATTCTACGCAGTATGGGCAAAAAATCATGATAAGAAATAGGTGCAATGTGTAAGATAAAACCTAATTGATTAACTCTTTCTCATTGTAATTATTTCGCTCGTTCCGATAGAATTTTTTATTTTGCTCATTTGTTTTTCACTATTCTGATATGATAAAACTTCAATAACGTTCTTGTTTGTTATCAGAAAATGTTAAACTTAATATCGAATTATAGGGGAATGCATGCTGTTCTTAAAACCACACAAATTAAAGTTTATAAATCCAAATTTCAATTTAGTTTTATGGGATCAAATCAACGTTGGCATAGTCAATTAGGAAAGAAAGAGTTAATCATGAAATAATTTAGTATTAGAACACAATTTGCATACTATTATCTGATATCATAAATGATTATTCTAGTTATAAAAATTTAAATAAAAAAACACGATTACCTGTGAAAACATTGTTTTCGTATTTCACGCAGTAATATTTTGAACTCACGCTTTTCTAGATCTATGTCCCGGTGTAGTCCATTCAATGTTGGTGCCAGCAGCCATTGGCTCTTCTTTACAAGGCGGAAGTTGACCAAAAAACAACAACATGGTCTCTTGAAATATTAAGCAGCGAGACATTGTATGTGACAGTGCATGTGTTTTTGTGTGTGTATATGCTTTATATATAATACATAGACATAAGAGAGTGTGCACCATTAATTAGCCTATTCCTCAACCTTTTGTGAGTGAGGTATTTTTTTTAACTATGAACTATTTACTCTCTATCGATTCCATCTGTACTCGAGCTGTGGATTTAAGGAAATAATAAAAGTGTCATTGACATTGAAAAACACTGCTTTCATTAAGGTAGCTGTACTCTTGGTGAGTCTAAGAGTAGTAGAGATAAACACATGGACAGATAAAGCGAGAGGTAGAGAGTATGATGGAAGAAAGAGAGAGGTGGCTAGAAAGAAAATACAAAAAAAAGAAAGTCGAGAAAAGGATATATAAAAGGAAGAGAGAGAGAGAGGAGGAGGAGGATAAGACATAAAGAGAGGAAAAGATGAACAACAAACGAAATAGACGTTTTAAAAAAAAGGGAAATAGAAAGCTCAAGGGGGTGAATCAACACGCTATTACCTCCCTTTGTTATCTGCCCAGGAAATCTGATCTCCCTACCAAACCATTATTCCAGTCTGTCTGTTGATATCGGAAATAAACCGCTGCGACAAATATTTAGCATCGACTGTAAGGTAATAGAAAATGAGTAAATAGTGATTAAAAACTTCGCTTCAAGAGCTCAGTTTCCCTTTTGTCAGAATTTATTTGAAGCATATGACAAACACAGAAGAAGAAGAAGAGAAAAAAAAAACAATAAATAATGAGGCGGTACAAATGAATGCAAATGGGTCCTTTTGAAACCATCTCTCCCATTTTTGAAATGAAATATTACATTTTATTAATAGACCTTTATGTGTATTTATACATCTGTAATATATAATGCCATAGCCCAGACTCGCTACAAGAGAACTCAAGAAAGTTCATTGTTTTTGTAAAGAGATACAGACCTGCATGAACTGCGCAGTTCTTCTAAAGTCTGACTCGTTGACTGAACCCACCGACCCAGCGTTTCTCAAACTGTGAGGCGTCATCTCAAGAGGGGAAAGGGGGGGGGGGTGAAGCCTGTTAATTTCATGAGTCGAAAAAAAAAACAAGCTGTTAATGTTCATGTATACTCACGTCAATACATGTTTGAATGTTAACCAAGTCAAATGACAGTAAAACAAACTATAATTAAAATGTGAAAAGGAAGAAACATTAATTCGTTTTTATATTAAAATGTTTAAAATGTTTACCGTTTTAACGAGAGCCATCTGCAACGTCAGACATTTCAAAACGTCTCCGCTAACGAGATTCTATTCGACATTTTTGTCTCAGAATGGTTATAGTACTCCCGACATGTGGGACAAAAATAAAAAGATCCACGGCAAGACGTCTTACTTAACACAAAGACGACATTTCAACGATCACGCCCATTACAGACTTGGTTGCGCTATAAGTACTACGAATGTCCCTCCAATTGGTATGCGACATTTTGACGCAGCCGTTTTGGCGCGATGGTTTTATTGGGATAGGCGTTTTGACGCGAGCGGTTCGGACGATAATTTAAAAAAATACAAATCCTTTTCTAATAAACATTGATTTTTTACTATACTATACCATATATTATATACATTGTCCCCCCCCCCCCCTTTTTCCGAAAAAAAAAGTTTTAAGAATTTTGACTATTTCGTGAACGCATATTGCAAACTATGGATGGTTGCCTGGCCGTGTGGTATGAGCTCAGGACATGTTGATGTTAGAACAATAGGAACACAACAAGATTCGTGTAATAGTATATCCAAAGCTGCCTCCTTCTTAATTTGACTTGCGACTCTTTTTTTAAAAACTTAGAATGAATAGTGTGCACTGTTACAAGAAAGCACGTCAATACATGCGCTTTTCTTAATACGACAAAAAGGCGTTGTAGGAAAAAGAATTTCTGAAAATTAGAACGCAGGAAAACGCTGGGCGCAGGGGCTCCTCACCGGACCCTGATGGGGAGATTATAGCGCTCTCCAAAACTCTGTTGCTGGATGTAGAAGGACCTGCTGTATCTCCAGTAATATCTCCAGAAAAAGAAAATTCACTAAGGACCCATTCTGATTGTAATTTGTAGCCTTTTAGGTCTCGCGAGACGACTTTTTCTACTTCAAACTTCCTTCTCGTTTAACTAAAGAGGCCAATCCTTTACACACAGTCACGATTTGTTTCAAGATTCATTTCAAACCACTAAACTCTGCAGCAATTTCCAACCTTTTTTCTTAATTTTGGGGATTTCACCATATATGCGGTCCGAAACTGTTACTTTATCTTTACCCCTCTCTGTGGAGTGGTGGGCCTATTCCGTTGGTGTCAATCTTGAAGTACACACATCTGCATATCTTCAAATTGGACGACCAGCAACTCGCATGCCCTCTGTTTGGTTTCCATACAATGTGTCCTGTAGAAGTCGTCCATATGACATTCAGTGTCCAAGCCAGTCAAGGAGTCAATCCCAGATAACAGTGCAGATGCCCTTTCTTCTCGTTGCAATAAAAACAATCATATAAAAGCTGATCGGATTACAAAAAGATGTTTCGCATATAAAGAGCACAGCAATTGTCATTAATTATATAGTTATTGTTTGCATCATTACTTTTAATCCCCTGCGTAATGCATATAACTGACAATATTGGATGAGAAACAGGGGAAGAGAGGCAGGAATAGAGATGGAAACAATTATTTTTCTACGTCCTTGTTGATAAGTGTCAGTGGTTTCAAATACCCAGTCCTATATCCGTGCTGCGCTGCGCAGTGGGTTCCAGAACAGGCAGATCAACAGCATACAGCTAGTGACTAAAAAAACACCAGCATACAGCTTGTCACTCTCTTGTTGCTCAATGGGAATGTACGATTTCTCTGTTCTCACTTGAAAGTAATGCATCGGTCGGGGTAAAAATAATATCATGTAACACAGTTTGTGGATTTTGATTGTAGTGTATTGATTGTATATCAGTTGTATATGAAGACCCACCGATAGTGACAAAAAATAAAAAAGAACAGACTACGTTGGGCAGGCCACATTGACAGAATGTCAGAGAAAAGAAGAGTGAAAATTGTATACCGGCAAAAACCAAAAGGACATGCGACCCAAAGGCAAACCCGAATCCGATGGATTGATTATTTGGAAGCAGATCTACAACAGCTTGGGGTTTGTTTGTAAAATGTTTTACATGTTTCGGATGTTCCTTCAGGGTTGAAAATACTTTAATTCATAGTCCAAACTTCCCGCGTATGGGAGCGGGTAGGGTTTGAACCCGGGACCATCGTTAAGTCCAAAAGACAGTCCAGCGCGGAAACCGCACGACCAGGCAGCCATCCGGGCGTAGAGACGAAAGGCTCAGGAGAGATCTGAATGGAAAGATGTGTTGAAGCAGGCCAGAGCCCTCCATGGGCTGTAGCGCCACTGGGATGGTTGGATGTATGAATGGATGTATTCCGCGTCAGAGGAAAAGAAGAGAAAGAGATCTGGAGAAACTTGGCGCGGTACAACAGAAACAAAAAAAAAGGTGACAAGATGAAGATTTAGAGATCAAATAGGCAAACTAAACAATACCAATCACTGTTGACATTTTAGCTAACTAAATGAAATGACTGTGCGGCAAGTGGCAGACCAGCAGTGATAAAAAGCCGACAATAATAATATGTTTATAAAAATACATGCATAATGCATACTTCAGCATTCGGTAACATATCGGGATCTAAATAAGGTAAATGGTATTTTAATATCTAGCTCACAATGCACTTGGTATAACACGACGTTTTCCCGCCCCTATTATTACGGAAGCGACTCGGTTATCGAACGTTAATTCAATTGTAACGACTCAATGAATAAAACAAAAACAAACGAGACAGTGCTTAAATAAGTACCGCACAGGCCCAATAGAGATCTGTAGTATCGAGTTATCTTCACTTCAGTGAGGGTCCGCTAAGTTGAGCTTGTAACCTTTTATGACCCTTGACAAAAGAGAAGGACCGTGTCTTATATACTTTTCGATTGCCCCAGACTTACTGACTTTCGTCTCGACAGAACTGGGAAACCACAAATTCTCTATGCACGATTTCTGTCCAAGGCGAGAGAGGATTTGAACTTCTCAAGCCCCTCAAATGAAGTTGGATGATGATTATGAAGGATTAGCCCCCTTTGTATGAAAATCTCCAATTATATTCTTTGTTGTTTTACATCGATCTTTTGTTTGTAGCAGTAGCGGCCTTAGGGGGTGGCAAGTGTGGCAACTGTCCTGGGCCCCGCGCCTGAGGGGGGCCCCGCAATCGGAAATTTTATTGTTACCAACTTCGAAAACCAAATCAGTTCTCATAATCTAGGAATTGTTACTCAATGTTTTCCCATTATCTTTATGAGGATACCATTTAACATTTACATTCGTAATTCCGAAATACCGTTCACTTTTAAGTAAAGACTGCATCTAATGACCAGCCGATTCTAAGAGGCTATCGTCGTTTAACAGTTCATAATAAAAACACGTAGGTGGAAGCAACCAATCCAAATCGTATATTTCGTATTTAACATTGACGTCCAAACAGATTTTGTTAGGAAAATGCGTAGTGATAAAATTTGAACTAGCCTTTGAAATGGTAAAATTGAATATGAAAGAGCCACTTATAACATTTGTAGTAACATAATTAATAAACAAATGTACAGTATTTTCTTGACTTTCGCTGGTGATACGTTCTAAGACCACACGCGAAGGTCAGATTTCGCTGTATTTAATTTCATATACGTACAGTTGATGTGCTTGTAATCCCACAGCTATTTCGGCCAATCACCTTCCAGAAAAGTTTGTCTATGACGTATTCAGTTGTGTTTTTTCCAATAGGCTACTGTGCATAGACATCGTGCGGGCGTAAGAAAACCCGTGTCACCAAGTTTTTTTTTTGTTTTTTTTTTTATAATTATTTTAAAACCCGTGGTATAGCGCTTCTGCAAAAGTCGGGTCTGTGAAAGTGTATGGACCACTGTAGCTCTTATAGCACACTTTGTTCTTATAGGACGTCCAAACTGGCTTCAATATTCAGAGTGAGAGAGGAGACATAATATTAGTAGTGCGCGAGTGTTTTCCTTTTTTATCTGCTTCTGTTAGTGTTAGTTACACTACAGTCTATAATGTACTTACGTAATGTAGCTACGTAATGTTCTATGTTTTGTGGGAAAAATAAAGCCCACAACTAAAAGGCGGACCAGTGGCGTGGCATCCATGGCGCGAAGGGATTCAATGAGCCCGAGCCCACAAGCAATAGGGGCCCACAGCTGTGGCGTAGCAACCATGGCGCGAAGGAGATCATTACGCTTGGGCCCATGCCTCAAGGTCAGTTGGAGCCCACATTAGAACTTAGGAAGAACATTTGTTTGTTTATTTGAAACACTTTTAAGTCATTTAACTCTGTTAAGAAGTTGTAAAAAACATTGACTTTTAAGACACTATTACTTCTATGCAGTCCAAACTGAATCCAACGTTATGACATAATTACTTTTTAAGAAAAAGGTACGATCTTTACATTGGAATAATGTCTTTACATTTAGTTTACTCATTTTTTGTCACACACTAAATTTCTTATTGGCTGGAGAGGAGCCCATCAAGATGTTCTTGAACCCGGAGTACTAGTGTGATATTTACTTGTGTAGCAGGCAGTGGTTAAGTCCTATAGTCCTCGCAGTACTGGAGCGAAATTTACTTGTGTAGCAGGCAGTGGTTACGTCGTATACATCTACAGTCTCTGGCCATCACCTAAATTAAAATTTAACGTAACACTAATAGTCTAATATTTAAACTTCATGCTTACATATTACTTCCTAATGTGTCTTAAAATAAATATATTAATTACTAATATCGTTTTATCCCGTGCTTCTAAGAATGTGCGCTTATAATACTGTCTCCAATTCAGTCACAAGAAGCACTGGCACTTGATTTCCAACATCAATTCGGTCCAACACCAAGCCGTGTTTATGCCATCTCCCATTTAGCTCGAGCCTGTCACACAAGTCCTGGGTTGGATCCCCAATACTAAATGAAATATAGATGTTAAATGTTTTCTTGGAGGTTCAGCGAGTGCCTATTTAAATTATTCCGATAGCGGATTCCAGCGGTGGTTGATTTTGAAACCAATACGATGCAATGCCCACTCATTCACATCGTATGACCTCAAAACCATCCATTCGAATAACTTATTTTTTTTAAAAAGTTACGATCTTTACATTGGAATGTCTTTGCATTTAGATTACTCATTTTTTTTTGTCACACACTAAATTTGTCTTATTGGCTGGAGGAGGGCCCACCAAGATGTTCTTGAACCCGGGCCCACCAAAATGTTCTTGAACCCGGGCCCACGGGTACCTTGCTACGCCACTGAGGCGGACATACTGTATTGCTATTGTTACAGCGTTAGAGACGGATGAGCCAGATGAGTTTACGATATAAATAGTCTACCCTTACGGCATAATTGAAAACGTTATATTTTTGTCAGCAGTGAGTTTAACAGACAGAGACAGACATAAAAATAGATAGATAGATATTATTTTATTATTTGTTTACAATTTTAATAACTAGGACGCCTTTAACAATTTACTGGGGCTGTTACCAAGGCAATGAGGGTCAAAAAGCTCAACGCTACACATACACTGACGTAATCTAGCGACTGCTTCCTGTCGCTAAGATCATTTTCATGCTAGGAGAGCCAGAAGCGAGGCATTTAATGTCAGATTCAACAATGTTACCCTATCCCACCCAATAATCAAGAAAAAACAACATTTGTTTAAAGAAAAATGGCTGGTTAAAAGAAGAAAAAAAAAACTTTTCTTGGAAGTGTATGCTAAGTTGTCCATTAATAGTACCATCATTTTCCTGATTCTTAATGCTTCGGTTTTTATTTTTTGCTCCAGTCCTGAAAATAAAACTGGATTAAAGGCTAATACAATAGGTCGTTTAGAAAAAAACACCCTAAAGAGTGTGATGTGTAAGCAGGGGCGTAGCAAGGTACCGTGGGCCCGGTTCAGAAATAGGACCTTAGCCCCTCCCCTTTTTTCCCCCGGTATTTTGAGTAAGGCTTACTTACACTTAGGGTCCTCCCTTTGGGAGTACAGGGCGGCAAGCTATCTCCACAGAGATTGGTTATAATCGACTTCGCAGCTTCTTACCAGCTGGCGCCCAAGGGGTCTTCTAAGAAGGTTAGACGCCATGTTAGACGAGGACTGCCTTGTTTTCGCTTTTACGTTCGATTAAACCCTAATAGAGCCTCACTGTATACATAAGTAATATATTTATAGGCCTTCAACCTTTAACAAGTAATAATGTCTTTACACTCAAATGACCACTTCTTACGAGGTACTGTGGAACTACTAAAAAAAAAACAACTACACAGCTTCATAAAAGTAATGAAAGACTATCTGGTGCTTCATACTATCAATCAAATATTGTATTAGACATTTTTTAAGTATTTGAAAAAAAATATAATCACGTGAGAATTGTTAGGCGTAAATATTGACAAAAAATCTAAATGTAGTCAGTGGATATCAAATTTCTATTTTGTTATTATTTCATTTATTTACAAATACAAAATGTGTTTTCTAAGATTTCAAATAACAAAGTCAGAAATAAAGTCCATCTATATTTTACATAGTGAATGAAGCCAGCCTGCTGTGACATAAACTTCTTATAAGTAACTTTTATCAATCGCAACTTTGGAACTTACCGCTCTTCTGAATAAACTGTCTGGAGTAAAGTAAGTCATACCAATATCACGTATTCAAGGATCATTTATAGAAAACTTGTTGAAAAAGTGTAGTTGTCTAATAACAATCAAAACTTTGTCAAACAAAACGCAGTCCTGGGGAGAAACAATACGATTCAAAGAAAATATATGCTAAAACCGACACTACATAAAATACACACGAGGTCTTGAGATTTATGTAGATAAATGTAGGTCAGAATCTAGTTTTGTGTTGTGGTGACGTTCAAGACTTTGGTGGAATTATAGCGAATTATATATATATATATATATATATCATGGGCGTAGCCAGGATTTTTTTTGGGGGGTAATGGTCTCTATGTCATCGCATCGCAACTCTTAGTATGCGTAATTCATTTTGTCGGATAACATGTCCCGCAAACCTCATGCGACGATCTGTCAAAAACTTACTAAGGAGTCGACTCCCAGTTCGGCAAAGGATTTCCTTGATTGAGACCCGATCTCTATAACTGACTTCTCACATCCGTCTTAAACTTAAAGGAGGGGGGTTTAAACTCAACCCTCCTCCCCTTGGCTACGCTGTTGAGCCACATTTAGTCTTTTTTAAATTTCGGCAGATGACTATTCACTGCACTTTATTAATGGAGCCCAGCGACTGTTAGAAATGTGTAACCTCTCTTGGCTACGCTCTTGGAATTTAGTGACTGTAGTTTGCTTTAGATTTTATATGGAAATGGGAAGTTTATTTTTTTAACAGTTTCAAAACCCCCTTAGCTACGCTCATTAAATTTGGTAACTGTAGTTTACTTTAGAATAATATTGAAAAGAGGGGTTCTCAACCTCAAAACTATCAGTAGACTATCTTTAAACTTAAAAACCCTCTGGAGGAGGGTGATATAAACTCAACCAGCCCCCTCTCCCCCCTTTGACTACGCTCATAGAATTTTGAATGTGTAATTTGCTTTTTTTTATTTAGAAGAGGTGGTTTTTAGCTTCAAACCCCGCTGGAAAAAGGGGGGGGGGGGTAAACTCAAAACCCCCTTAGGCTACGCTCATAGAATTTTGAGGGTGTAATTTTCTTTAAGAGGTGGTTTTTGCTTTAAACGCCGCTGGAGGGGAGTTTTAAGCTCAAAAACATCTGGAGGGGTTTTATTTTTAAAGCCCTCTTGGCTACGCTCATATAATTTTGAGTGTGTAAATTTTTTTTTTTTTTTTTTATATTGAAGAGGTGGTTTTTAGCTTCAAATCCCGCTGGAGGGGGTTTTAAACACAAAGCTCCTATTGGTTACGCTCATAGAATCTGGTGACGGATGTATGCTTTAGTCTTTATTGAAGATGGGGTTTTGTAAAGTCAACTGCTCAGTGGCTAAGTCTTCAATCAAGTTTGATTAGTTTAGTGGTGAATAAAATAATAGGCCAAGATTTGAAGCTTTACTTCAATATCAACTGGTCCTAATTCTTGACATATTTTGTCACTCCTCTTACAAAAGAAGCTAATGTCTGCCTAGGTCAATGTAATTTTTTTTTCGTAGTTACAATAATTTGTAAAAGAAATGTTAATTAAAAAAAATATATTGTTGACAAAACAAAACTGAAACCGGATAAAAAGTTGTAGATAATCATAAGTGTTTCAAATATTTAATGATATATCTGTTTTATTAGATTTAACATTTGTGCATTTAGAAAAAAAAAGTTACACTCACAAAAAAATCCATCTTCATTTGCTGTATAAAATTTGTATTTGTTTATGTCAGAGATGTACAGTGTTAATTTTAGTTATCTACACTAAATCATCCAAATCTTGTCATATGCCAGACTAAATGCCACAAGAAAATGGACGCATTGTATATAATGTCCTATAACTTGAACTAAACTATAAAAAAAAAATTTTTTGAATGCTAAAACAATATTTGTGGAAAAAAAAACAACATTTTTGAACAGCTGACTTTCAATAAGTTTATTGACTTCACCCAAACCAGTAAATACTCGTATAGTAGACATAGTGCATATAGTACAAAATTATACTTTGATGTTTTCATTATGAAATTACAGGTGATGAAGTGTAAGAATAGGATACCACAGAAGATACAAGTTATCTTTCAAATAATGTTATATAATAGCATGTATTAAACTTTTTGTTTAATGTCTCAAAGCAGAATAAGGTACATAGAGAAATATTATCAAAACTTTGGTCAATCAATGCATAAGTATGTACACATTCACATATTTGTTTCATTCCTACACCATTTATCATCCAGTTTTTTTAGTTTACATTTTGACCTTGAAAGAAACAGCATTTGAGTAAAAAAAAAATTGTTCTTGGGCAAGATACACAGGGAGGTAACTAACGAGATAACAACTCATTTTTAATAAATACAACATGTTTTGATATTTTCTTCATTAAGTACCTTTTATTTTTAATGATGACAGGATGTGACACACAAACACAAGGATACAATCAATGAAATATGGTTGTGAGTGTAAGATATTAACACTTGCTTGACCAGAAGTAAGCAAAGCAAATACACTTCTGAGGGAAAAACAATCAACTAAAATATAGGCAATATAGAACATTTCAACCAAACATTTCAACATTGTTCATCCAACAAAATGTCAACAATGAAAAGGTATTTTTTGGTCTCCTTTAGTTGTACAAAGACTACTGTTCATCTCTTACAGCACTTTTGTCATGTGACTCTTGAGCCCTAGTCTGTCCACATGAAACGCAAGTAAAGGTGGCATCCACTTTGTTGGTAGAGGGATCAGCCATTTTTGTTTGGTACATTTTTCTTCCAGAGCTAAGGCTAACACTTTTACACTGTCCATAGCTTTCTTTGTCAACATCTCCCTCCACATAGTGTGGCCCAGGACTAGGCCTTCTCAGTAGTTATCAATGTAATTTTTCACATGAATAGATTAACAGAACAAATAAAACAGAAACAACAAAACAGTAAAATGAACTAAACAAAGTGATAATAGATCATAATATATAAATTCCATTCACAAGGAAGCAAAAAAAATAAGTAGAAAAACAATGTGTGAATGTTAGCTTACAACAAAGATAGCTGCTAGTCTTGCATAACAAAGTTACGTAGTAAAAAAACATTAATGGAAACAAATCCCTGCCCACAATGTATTAGCATTAGTAATGAATTGGCCTGAAAGAATAAATCATAACAACACAAGATTCATATTTAAACATTCATATTTAAACAGAACAACATTCAACTTGGCCATAACAGTTACTAACATCTTCTAGTGAATAGTAACAACTAATAAATATACAATTCTTATTTGGTGAAATAAGACAAACAGGAATTATTATTATATAATAAATATATCAACATACATAGGACATATCAATAATGTTTTAATAAACAGTGTTGTTTAGTGTTGAGATAGGGCATTACTAAAATCTTAAAACAGATAAGACTTAAGAGATTGGAAATGAAAACTTACAAATGTTTGATACAAATGATAGCTAAGTTAAACAAAAGATCTTGCCATTGCAAAGTTTAAAAAAGAATTCAATTTATCTTCAATAAACAACAAGTAAAATTTAAAAAATACTTTGTTTTAAACTAAGTCTACATTGAGAGAAAGTGAATCAATTATTTTAAATCAAACATGTAATTAATTTTTAGACTAACAATAATACATTTATATGACTGGAAATATTTTTATTAACTGTTTTTTTGTTAACTCAACTTTCATTCTTGTAGTATGCTAGATGCGCTCTTGTCCAATCACTTTTGTGGACCAGCAGGGTGTGGTGTGGTGGGATGAGGAGGGGGTATCTGGGAAAAGGTTTCAGTGCTGCCTTTTAAAAAAAGTCTGAATTCAAACTTTAGCCTCAACGATGGAATGTGACTTATTAGCCACTGAAGGTTATATAGTCTATTGTTAATTTTAAATGTTAGGGAACGACCTTATTCTCTACACAAGGATTATCTCCCCCCATCACTTAGTAGGCCCTACTGTCTATATATACAAAAAACTAAATCATAATTAATTGATTAACTTAATGTTTTTTTTTATCTAATTAATTCATGTGTGTGGACGTCCAAATATTGTACAAAGTTTCAACTTGATCCGAGAATGGGAAGTGAGGAAAATAGCGTACAAGATTCCACCCAGACAGACAGAGTTAATAAAAGGTTTGTAAAAAATATGAAGAGAACAATGAAGGTTACACATTTGTAAACATTTGTTCAATCTTATTAATAAAACTACAGAAATGAGAACAACATGTTCAATTATATAATAATATAATATAGACTTGTCAGGTTTCAACAAAATATGTAGAATGTAAAAAGATTAGTCGTCATGATAAATATCGGTTCAATGATGAAATGTGCAAAATCCAGAAAAGTATTTACATGTAATACTTTAATATATCACAAATGCCTCAGTTTAAGTATTCATCAATCTTCATGCCATGGAAGTAACAATATGTCAGCAGTTTAGTGAAACAGTTACATATAAAGTATTTGTTCATCAGGCAACTAGTTCAAAACAAAACAGTTTACTGCACAGAATAAAAATAGGTTCAATATTGCTTTGGACACATTTGGCTTTTAAAAAAAAAACTGGCCATTGGAATGTGGCAAGAAATATAACTAAAATTTTAGCATTTGTTGACAGTCTTAAGAAAATTATTAACAATAACACAAAAAATTACACTCATGGAATATAACATGCAGAGTTGTTTTTTTTAACATTCCTCTACTGATCAGTTTACTTTTTATATGAAATTTCTGCTCTAAAATCTATATTATATGCTGAGTTCATTTGTTACCCTGAACCTTTCTTAGGCTTGTAATGAATTATGGATCATCATGCATAACTGGCTGATCAAAGATGAGTAACTTGAGATCTGGCTGCTTCCATTATGCTAAAAAATAAATATTTGAAAAAAGAAAGTTGTGTTTAAAATGAATGTACAAAAATGATCTACAATAAGGTTCTCACAAGGAAAAAAAATTAGGTAAACTATATTGATGTAAAAAAAAAAAAAAAAAAAAGCCAATTAAGGGTTTTATGTTGTTACCAGTGCCATGAAGGTTTTCTAGATATAGATTTAACTCTTTCTCTACATAATTATTTTCCATGTATGGCAGAATTATCCATTTTGCTCATTTGTATTTCATTACCCTGTTACGATTAAATGTTATATTGGGTATAGAATCAAAGGGGAATGCATGCCTTTTTAATTAAAACAAATTGATATTTATAAAATCAAAATGAAATTTTATTTTGAATAATGAAATTTAAAAATAAGGATTTACAGGCTTTGTACAAGTCTCTTTATATCTAGATGTAGACCAGATCTAGGAATATTTTCTGATACAAATTGAATTAAATGTATTTAATATGATTGTTATTCATATTTTCACAAAACGTTATGTTTATAACATATATAAAGCACAGAAATTAATTTTCTTGAGCTCACTATCCCACACCATTACCATGAAGAAAATTAATATAGAAAAATTGAGCCTTTTTTTTGCCTCGCTTTTCAAAAACATATTTTTTTGGTAAAAACATATTGAAAATGTAAAAAAACATTTGTTTTTCCAAAGGAAACATATTCAAGATTACATTATAAGCAATTAAAAACATTTTGGGAGATGAGAAAACAAAACACCTGACTTTTTAATGATCATAATATAGTTGATTCGGCTGAAAGAATGGGGTCAAATCAATGATGGTATTGTCGATTAGGAGAGAAAGAGTTAATATAACATCTGTTCTTTGTCTGCTAAAGTTTTAGCATATTCACTTGAAACGTATAGCTCTAGAAACCTGAATTATTTTCTGCCATATCAAGTCTTTCAGGCTATTTCACACACAAAAAAAAAACAACAAAAAAACAACAGAAAATACTAACAGATAATGTTTTCAGAAATTCTTAATTATAATTATCTAATGAGCTACTCAAATAAGTGAATTTATGTTTATGAAAGACCTGAGATTTACTGAGTGAGTAAACTGTAGTCACTCTGCTTTCAAAGCTGTTCAACATTAACTGTATGGTTCTAGTGACTTTCTAAATATGTTTTTAGAGAAAGAAAACAGTTTACTCTTGAAGAAAAAATATATATAAGGCATGGCCTTTGATTCTGAAAACTAAGCATGAGTGCAATATTTTATGCGACTGCACAAACCCAGTTCTGACCTGCATATTTTGCCCTATCTGAAACACAAAGAAAATCCCTTGCAGAAAACAGACAGGCGCAGAATGAAAACTTTTGAAGATACTATGACATTAAATTATATATTAGGGTTTCCAATTATAAAATGAACAAATTAATTGCATGATAACAAGCATAACTGTAGGAGGAAGCATCATCTCAAACTTTATCATAAATATTAACATGTAAGCTTGTTATTCTAACCTTCTAAACTTGGGTATCTGAGTCAAAGTCTGTGACAGTGCCATGTCATCATCTTCTACAAAGAACTCATCATCTGGGTGAATTGTCTGAGCTTTTTTGGCCTGGGCCACAACAAGATCAAGGTCCTAGACAAAGACAGATGAATATTACCATCAATCTAATATTAACACTCACTAGTACATTCCTTGGTATCATGCAGGAAAATGATGGGTAGGGATAGATTATCTCTCCTTTTCAACACAACATGACCTGAATCATGGTTAGAAGCCAGTAGCAAAATGTACTGGGTATGGGTTTTAAAATAAATAAATAAACTACTTTTACATTTATACATTAAATAAGCATAATTTCTAGCGCCCCTTTTAATATGCACAAATAAGTATTAGGTGAGGTATTTTTGATGGAAAAAATATTAAAGTGTATAAGATAATGAGAATAATGTATTTTTCTCATTAAAATTAAATTCACTTTTAAAGATAGTTTCACATTATAATGCAAATTATAGGGGCTTATAATTATCAAGAAAGCAAGTTTGTCTTTTAATAATCCTGTTATAAGTGGTAATGTGAAAATAATAACAAATATTTGTTTGAAAAGTTCAAAAATTGGATATCTGTGTGAATTGGTTTGATGAAAACAAAATCATTGATACAATAGTCACCTAGCATCAACATATAACTGCTCATAATTGCCTTAAAGAATCAATTTATAAAGCTCCTCACCAGTCTCCCAGAGTAAAGCTTCTCCCTTTACTTAATTAATTAAACAAGCCCACTAAAATCTTTTATTGTGCTATTTACACAGCTTGATGTGAGTCGAGCAACAATTCTAATTAAAATAATTTGATCAATGATTTATTACCTCCCCAGAGTCACTGTCCTCAAAGTCATCAGCATACACAGCCTCTGCATCTTCATTGCCTCCACATTTTGAAAGGTCTGGAAACATACAATAAAGCAAAACTGGTTCAACTTTTCATTAATCAAACTAATATTTTACTGATGAGTAAAGTTTCCCTTTCAGATCTTCAATTTATAGTCAGGTGATGTTAAGCTCATCTGTTTCTTTGGCCAACAGTTAACAAGGGTCAAGTGGTCAGTACAACGATCAACCAACTTTACTTTCCCCAACTGAAGTCAGGTACCCATTAAAGTTGGGTGAACTCAGGGGTGCCCCAATAATCCTGAAATTCAAAGTCCCAGTCTTCACAGAGATTTGAACCCAGGACCCCAGGTTCAGAAGCAAACACTCAGATACCGCACCCCCTAATGACTTTGTAATCCTATAGGGCTAGAAACACAGTCATTCTACAAAATGCAGGTGAATTTTCCTAGCAAATTTCGGAAATAAAGATGGAACAAAAAAAATTTCATTTTCTTCTCTTATTGTAAAAACGTGATTATTGCAAATCCAATTGTAAAGAACAAATCTATGAATTGCTGCTTTATTTTAAAATTTCATTTTTTTTTGCTTACAAAATTACATGTAACAATACTAACCTCCTAAATCACTTGAAGAGTCATCAAAATCATCAGAGTAATCTCCCCCATCATCTTGATCTTCAGGCTCTAGTGTGTAAAAAATTAAAAAGACCAATTAATAATGATAATATCATACGTAGGGTAGGGTGGCTGAGTAGTTACGTGTTTGGCTTAAAAAACTGAGGGGTCTAAGGTTTAATTCCAGATGAAGGCTTGGATTTTGAACTTTGGGATATCTAAGATTCCCTTGAATTCTCATAAGTCTAATGGGTACCTAACATACATTGAAGAAGTAAAAGTCGTTGATCATATGACACTGTGCCTGATTTAACAAGTATATTCTATAAGTGAACAAAAATAAGAGTCTTAGAGTAATACATTTTGAAAACAACTGTCATAGCTTTATAGAGAAACTTTGAAAACTTTGGGAGCTGAGCTTAATTAATTTACTTAACTTTTTTGTTTGTTCAAATGACCAATATATTTGATTAAGAACTGTTTTTGTTTTAAAATAAATTCTTCTTTATCAACAAAGATTTAATAAATTTAACTGGTCGATATAAATGCTATAATTCTTTATAATTTTTAAACAATGCTAGGCATCAAAAAGTGTGTATAACACAGTTGCAGGTAAATATAACAAACACAACCAGGTGCCTTATAAATGTACATCAAATAACAGTGAGTCTAGCATAAGTAGGCATATCTATTTTATCATTCTATTCTTAATAAATCCTATAAGACAGAAAAGAATTTAGTAAATGTTAATGAAATAATAATTAATAATTATTATACCCCAGAACTGTCACATCATAAGAAAACTCATTTGTAGACACTCTGAGGGACTCTACAATTAATAGTGTTTTCCATTAACAAATCTTGATTCTAGGATGCCAGAGAGTACTATTATTAGTAACATAATCTTTATTATCTCAAATGAAATTATTTTACAGCTTCAAATTTACCATTCAAACAACTCGAGATAAAATGACATGTTAGGTATATTAATTAATATAATAGCATAGTATTGGGTATAGAACTTACTTTTTGATACAATCCCATGGTTACATAGGTCAGGGGAATGCTGATCAGGCACTGGAGAGTTTATGTTAGTTTTGTATGACTGTAGAATTGGGTCAGCTGTGTGGTACTGACGAGGGCTGAAAAGACTTTTAGTTGCACTTTGATGTTCCATGTATGAGCTGTTAATTTCAAAGAAAAAGAAGCAAGCACATTTTTATTATAGAACTAATAGGAAACAAAATACAGTCTCAATTTTTTGCGTGTAATAGATTAAAATTTAAAATTTTTTTTTTCTTTCTTGCTCTGCATATCTCAAGGCTTTTGTTTTTAGGCTGTCCTCTAAATATTAAGTAGGTCACAGCTGCCATTGTCTGACAAGTGCAATTTATTTTCTCTTTTTTATCAAATTCTCTTGAATAATCATAAATATTTATATTTCTCATTAAATAGAATTTTAACAATATAAAATGAAGAGACAAATTAACAACAAAAGAAAATTCACAAAGAGAAAATAATTTAGAACCTTGAAGGAAGTGGAGTCAAACTATCACTGTCAGGACTGTCACAGGAGTTGTCTCTCTTGATCCGAATGTCCCGAATATTCTCAGTGTCAGATATAAATGATGCTAAATGATTCTTGACATAAGGTAGAGTAAGAATGGCACTGGCACTGGAAATACAAATAAAACTGTTACCACCAGCTACAGCTCCAAGTAACTTTGTAGAATTGAACCTACATATGGATTAAGTTGATGAAAATAGTGGCTATGACTAGGAAGGAAACTGTAATTATATTCTTTGAATAGAAGTGTTGTGCGCATATGGAGTTGCTTTTCTAGATGTAGTAATTTTTTTCTTCTGCATCATAGATGGTTTGTGCGCTATCTCTGAAGTTGGTGTCATTGCTTCATTGCTCTAAAATGATGGATGGCGGATCTTTGGCTGGAGATCTCTGTTGTTGTTTTTTTCCCCAGTTTTGGGTAAGTTAGTTTATTTTAATTCCTTCTTTAGTTCGTACCTCTAAAATCATTAATATTACAATCTTGTGAATGGTGGTCACAAGAAAGGCATATTTTTTCTTGTTTAGGGACGAAGGCTTGGGACTCTGCTGGAGTCAAGCCTGATCTGTGTAGGCTGTGTTATTGTATGGACCCTGCTGGGCCATTATCCATGGCATTGGGTCGTGGGTGTCACCAGCCTGGAGTGGACTGCTCGCTCTGTGACCAAGGTGTGATTACCTGTTAACAATGTTGTATATATACTCATATCTAAGGCACACTGATTTAATATTGATCACGATGTATAACCATCATTTATAATGTCATATCATATTATTGCTTCATTGAACCTTTGCTTTGTTACACGCCTTCTTATTGTTGACTAGTATACGTTGTCACATTGCCATTATTCAGTCTGTTGGTAATTACTTCATAAATTAATTGATAGACTGTCAGGGGTGTCCAGGCAGACGAGCCACAGCCAAATTACAACCCCGACAGGAATTAAATACTCAGTGTCACATATCAAGAACAAGTTGTAATTTAAAATATTAAATTAAATTCTGTTCAAGGTTGCTGGGTTTTTCCAATGGCGTTGCAAACATCCAGTGATAACGCATATAATGTTTGATAGAAAAGTATTTGATTGGTTGGAGAGGTGGTTTGATTGGTTAGGCAATTATGTTAGTTAAAAGGTCAAGACAGACACATGGGTAGATCAAAGACACGGATTCTAGAATTGCCAGTCGTAGGTAGAATCTCATAGAAGCAAGACATATAATACTCTTGAGTAAAAATTAACAGAGATCAGTTTTGTACTTATACTAAATCTAGTTGTTGATTTAAATATTTCATATTCTTGATACAGTTCACTTTGTAAATGCTGTATTATACGTTCATGTTTTCAAGTTATTAATAAAAGTTTCTATGTTTGAATTAAAGGATCTTCTTCTTTGAATTTACTAGTTAATATTTAGATTTAGACATAATATAGAATACACAGCACGTCACAGTGACTCATCTTATCAGCTGACATCTTCAAGTAAGGCTTAACTCATCTTAACAGCTGACGTCTTCGAAATCATTGGCATCACGGTTATAAGATCTCAGCACTCCAGACAAAGATCAACTAACAAGAGAAACTGATAATCAAGCTCTTTAACATCAAGATCATCAAGAGGCAAAAAGATTATTAAAGATCCTCTCAAGATCATATATTTCACCCTGACATCTGGCATCATCCACAAAGATCTATAACGATCTTATTCATCGTGACACTCAGGGTTGAGGTTGGAAACCTGGTGGAGTATGTCATACCCTAGATAGACCCGTAAACCCACCTTAACAAGCTGAATATAAATAATTTTTTTTTAAAATGATTGGACTAATTGATGTAAGAAATGCAGCCAATTATTCTTTTATATCACAAATAATGAATTAATTGATTTGTTAAATCCAATATTTTGTTTCATTTTTCCACCAAATGGTTTCAATTTATGTGACATTTTATTTAATTCTCTATTTCAGTGATATTGCACCTTTAAGTTTAGCACTGAAAACCTGGTTATCAATATTAGTAATATAATTTTTTTTAATAATATTTTTATGTTCTGTACAAGTTTGTTGGATTATTTTTAAATTTAAGAAAAAAATGTCCATATTTTTATATAATGACATAATCAAACCTTGGACGGTGTTCTGGTGTTTTTTGTAGAATTTTACTGACTAAATCTTGTATACCAATAGGAGTATCAGCTGGGAAAGGCTAAAAAAAAATGAAAAAAATGAAACAACAAATATTCTTAATTTAGCTTAAATTTTTTTAAATTTTTCTGAAGAAAATTAATTCCAGTTTGAATCTTTATAAAATATATCTTTGTCTCTAAATATATATTTATTCTTTAAAGACTCTTTTCCTGCTGGGCAAAAAGAGTTAGAAAATAATGTTAAAGATTGACTTTTTTTTACTGTGTGACACAATGAAACATTAACAAAATTTCTAATGAACTTTGAAAAAGTATTATTTGACAGTGTCTATTAGAAATGTGGCTATCTTCATAAAAGCCTGCTAAGTCACATCTTAATTTCTTATTATTTTCTGATGTATTAATTCTTTTTCTCTGGATATTATTTATATATAGAAACAACAGCACAGCACAACCAACAGGCTGATCTTCAAGTTTTATATAAAGCTTTAGACTTGTAAGCAACCAGTTTGATTTGCTTACCTTGTATCCAGCTTTGATAATGTTTACAAACAAACCAATTAGACTCTGACCATCAAACGGCGTGTGTAGTGTGGTCATCTCATACAATAAACAACCAACAGCCTGACACAAAAATGAAAATAAGTCACTTATTGGATTATATGACACTCTACACATAGATAAATATTTTTTAAAATTAATCTGGATTAAATGTAAAACACAGCAAGATCTTCTATTTTTATGGTAATAAAGTCTTTGTAAAAGAAACTTGACTGACTACCCAAACTAGAGCCCTTAGAGAGATTCTGACTCAAACTGTGGAATTTAGGACATTTCTGGGTCCTTTCAGATGTAATGCAACCAAGAGAATCACTCATTCATGGCAAGTCAGGATTTACAAAATAATTAACAACTTGCCATAACTTACAAGTAATTGTGTAATTTTCAAGACTAGGTGAGATTTTTTCTTAAAGAATAAAAAGAGCAGGCTTTTATATATAAATGTTGTTTATTTTTTAAAACTGGCCAGACCAAATAGTTCCCTGACATCAATTTAAATTACTTATTATGTTTGTACAAAGCTTATATCAATGCACTTTGGTACAAATTTTGTACACATTATTTCTCCTATTTCAAGTTAAAACTTTGCACAATTATTCATTCCCCCTAATCAATTAAAAAAAAAAACAATTAATTAATTATGTTTAATACAGAAAAGGGAAATAAATCTTACTTTTTTGGCTGTAAATATACAGTTCTTCCATTATATTAGCTTTGTTTTTTTTTAATATTTAATATATTTTTATAAAATATTTTTCTTGTTTTGTTTTGCATCTGAGAATATTATTATGTGTAAATTCATTGCTAAAGAGTTGTCAAAAGTAAGCAGCCATTTTTAATTTGTCAATTGTTCATTAAAAAAAAATTCACTAACCCATATGTCAGATTTTGAGTTGTATGGAATGTCTTGGCACAGTTCAGGACTCAAGTAGGACGGTGTTCCAACAACAGTCTTAGCCACATCAATTGTATTGTCTAGAATCCTAGAAATACCAAAATCACCTGAAAAAAAAAGTTTATTATATTTTTAAAAAATGTGTTGTTTTTTTTAATCCGAAAGAGCTAGAAAGTATGATTAGGATAAATCTTGATTCTCAAAACAGAGAAGGGGAAATAAAATATTGCCTTCAGGAAAATGATGTCAATTATATGAAATGATAAAAGTGTTAATAGCCAAAATGGATGTGTGAAAATTTAGTTCATGACTTAAATGTTTTTTTTAACAATTTAAATTAAAAATCATATAACAAGCCTTTACAACCACTTTGCAAGTTGTGCATGGCATAGGGTTTTGTTTCTTGCTCAAGAGTTTAAGTAGTGCATCTAGTTTCTATTCCAATAAGTCTAGGGTCAGTTGCCATGAATACTGTGTACTTGTCCTTCCATAGTTTTGAGGACTTCTTTGGGAAAAGACGCTTGTTATAAATGTAGACGTTTTGCCACTGTTTATTGAAAGGTAAGTACACAGATGCTCTTAATTAGACAAATGACAGAGAAGAATGGAGAAAGAAGCTTGATGGATCTTGTGTGGTGCCCCAGCGGTCCACAGACCAAAGGATAGGTGAAAGTGAATGTGAAGTTAGATGTGAACCTGGCCTAACTAATGTCTTATAATGATTATATAATTGCTCTAATTGTTTTGTAAAGGGACAATCTCTTATTCCTCAAGAAAAAAAAATTTCCGTAAAAAAAAATTCCTTTAGTTCAGTGTTCTATCACAATAGAGCAACACTGCAGTTCACGCAATAATATGAAAAATTACTTATTTATTGTTCTTTTAAATTATGTCCAACTTATATGAATACTAAATAGATTTTTTCTCATAAAAAAAAAAGTTAAAATTTTTGTGTGTGTAAATGTAGTAGTTAGTATGACAGAACTTACTTAACTTAGCAATACAAATGTAAAAATGTTTTTTGTACAAAAAATCTAAAACCATTTGCATAAATGTGTTAAAAATATGGTACATAGCTATCTCCCCTACTAAGGAGCCTTCGTGTTTGTTACTATAATAGCGAATAGTTGTAAAAGTGGTGTATTTTTATGAAAAAACTGCTTGCATAAGTGATTTTAAAAAATTAGATTTTTCGCTTCCAGAAAAGAAAAAAGTAGCCGTTGCATCAGAACTCTGAATGGTCTAAAATATGATGTTGGATTTTCACTATCTTTTCTAGTTTAAGAGATCTAAACAAGGCGGACAGATAGAAAGACATTCCACAAAAAAATAATAGCGTCTTTTCCCTTTTCGGTGGCTGCTAAAAAAATGCAGATTTCCAGAAGCAGAAATAAATTTCTCTAAATACTTTAAAACAAAACAACAAAAACATTAGAGCTAATAATTATGAAAACCAAAATTAAAAAAATAAATTTATAATTCCATTTTTTAAAATAAAAGAGTAAAAAAAAACATTCAGTGAGAATATACTTCTTCTTGATGGCCAAGACAGATTTTAGGAGTCAGTTACCGAAATCAGGTCACAAAAAAAAAAAATCCTATGTCGAACTGGGACTCAACCACTTAATGGGGTTGTGACAGAGCTTCACATGAGGTTAGAAGTTACCCTCAGTCAAAATGAATCCCACATATTAAGAGTTACATGGAGGCCAATGAAGGAACACTGGCCGGGGACGAGACATTGCAAGTGATAGATCTCTATGGAGACAGCTTACCCCCCAATGCATTAGATCTTAGTCTGAGTAAAGTCTAAGAGAATATACTTGCCAACTTTCACAACATTTCTTTTATTCAAAAATACATTTTCTGTCTTGAGATCCCTGAGGGCAAAAAAAAAAAAAAAAAAGATTTTGAATTTGGCAACAGAATACTAATCAGTTTATATTAATGTTAATGTTATTGAACTTTTTCAAGACACATAAAGATGACTTGAATGAAGCTACTAATTACTTCTAAAAGACAAATGTTATGGAGTGTTTGGGTATTGTTTTGAGAATAATGAAATATAAATTTTAAGTTAGTAATTAAAGAAAATGATGAAATATTTTTTAACATGTAGGTAGGTGAGGAATTAATCTCCTATTCCTGGCCACAGGGAGAAAGCCTTTTTATTGGTCACAGCTCTCAAAAGTCTTTAACCCACCTCTCAAGTGGACATTCTAAGATAGATTGTAAGAATTCTACAGTGTACATCCATTACAATAGTTTTATTTTAATGTGTAGATAAGTGTGACACTCTAGTGCATTAAGATTTCTTTTTAAAATTTTGGACATTCCTTCAGAAATGAACATTTTTATGTTCTAGCTGTAACTCTGGCAAGATGGCAGGGGGAGTGATTAGGGTACAACCTTAGGACCATTGTAATAAATGGTATGACCTTAGGAACATTGTAATAATGGTGACCGTCATTTCATCCCTGGTCACTTCATCTCCAATTAATTTTTTTCCCCTAGCTGTTGTGTAATTGTGTTGTTAAGGATTTGCTTTTCATACCTCATTTAATCTAATATATTCTCCTTCTTCTAGCCAGTTTTTTGCTAGTGAACTGCAAGAAAAAAAAATCTAAATCTAAATATTTTTATTTAGAATGCTTTTTGATATTAGTCCTGTGCATGTGAAGTTTTCTTTTTGGATTTAACAGTTGTGCTTTAATGTATAAGAAAAAGTTTGTATTAGGCGTGTTTTGTTGTTGAGTATATTGTGTGTATTTACATCACGCTTAGTTCCCGTATTGTCTTTGCAGCGGAGGGAGCTTTTTAGCTGGTTACGCTACAGTGCTCTTTTTACCTGTTTTAACGGTACGTAAGTACATGCTTTAGTAAGTAGGCTGATCTTTTGGTACGGGTGTTGCTAATAAAAAGTTCTTTGATGTAGTGGCATCACTAGATCTAGGCTTTTTTTTTGCTTCAGGGTGTTAAGCTTGGGCTATGAGGAATAGTGTTGTGTTCTCACCCTTGGAGTCGTGATTGTGTCTAGAGTGGTTTGTTATATACAAAGTTGTTGATCTGTAGGGCCAAGTTAGAGTGTGCTTGTGAAGGTGTGTTATTTGTATAAGTACTAATGCCATATTTAATATCCATGATTCAGTGATTCCGCATATGTGAACCACTTGTTATTAAATATTGTTATTGTTGATTACTTATTAACTGTTCTATTTGAATGATCTTATATTCGATGTTCAATTTCATGCATATCATGGTTTCTGCTTCATCTTGTTGAGGTGGGGAACCCGGGGAATTATATCAACCCCTAGATAAACCTGAAAACCCGCCTTGACAATATTAACATGCACAAACAATTCGTACATTTGCTTTAGATCTATAAATGTTACATTTTTTAATAACATTAAATTGTATTTTTACACACACTTTTTTTGCCATGTGAAAAAAAAATATTGTTAATTTTATAGAATTTTTATTTGTTAAACCAGAGGATGAAATGACCTGCAGATAAAATGACTGGGGATGAAGTGACTGGGGCTAAAATGATAACACAACCAGACAGTTGAGTCATAACCAGTGCTTGTAAAGTGCTAGAAAAACTCTACCATATAATGAGAGTTACAAAAAAAAAATAATCACTATCAGGCTGTTGAGTCATAACCAGTACTTGTAAAGTGGTAGAAAAACTCTACCATACAATGAGAGTTCCAAAAAAATTAATCACCTATCATTGTAAAAAAATGTCTAAAACTATCACCTACCTATGTAAAATGTGTTTGGAATGTATGTACTGAACTGCCATAACTATTTGAATAAACCACTGAAACAAAATCAAACAATCTTCACATGAAAAGTTAAAAAAAATATTTTAAAAAGTTTTAAATTCTGAAATAAAGTTATAATTATTACGATATGTATAAGTTTAATGCAAATCATACCTGCATAATTTGTTTTTCTGAAAATTTGAGCAATTTCTGAAAAACAAAATATATATAAATATTAGTGGAAATATTGCAAAGATAAGAAAATAAACATAAAGTAATAACAATGATACTTGTCAGTAAAATATATATTGGTTATTTGATTTGTTCAATATTTTTTTCTTTTTAAAATTTGGAATGTGGTTAAAAGCTTTACTTGCGCTGCATCTTGAATTCTTTCCGAAAGGTTTCCACCATCACAGTAATCCTAAGGAAATAATTCAAATATATAAGTTACCTTTTAAAAAAAAAAATAGGAATCATATATTCAGTTTACATTTTTAGTCATTCTTGATCAAAAAAATCAACTCAGTAATAATTAGAATAATTAAGTTTTTTTTTTTTTTAATCTATTTTTAAAAATCCACTAATTGGTATTGTAAAAAAACAAGAAAAAACCAATATGTTTGTCAAAAAGCAGAAGAGTAAAGAACAGAAGGCTTTTAGTTGCCAAAATATTACAAACATATTGCACTAGAAATGAGATGATGGTTTAGATGTCTTTTTCTTGTTGATGTCACAATCTAGTTTGATTCACATGATTCATTTATTTTTAATAATTTACCTTTTTTTTTAATAACACTGTGGTAATTTTACATACTGCATAATGTATGCAGAGTATACATAACAAAACTAGGAGTGAAAATAAATAAAAGTGTTACCAATATCATGCACACATAATCCTCAGAGGGATCTATGAATGACTGATGGAATAAAATGATGTGTGGGTGACGTAACTGGGAGAGAATACTGAAACATTCAGAGACATAATGTTAACTTGTTTCATATGTTAACTTGTTTCATATTTATAAATTTATATAAAAAAAGATATAATATACATATGTTTTAAAGTTGTTTCATTAACAAAATACATTCTAATTGATTTTTTTAAAGACCCTATTTGTTAAACACTTTATAAAATTGAAATTGATGTAGTCAGCACTTTAGCATAAAAACTTTACAGCAGTATTTTCTTTCCCCAAACAGATGTCAGGTAAATTTTAAAGTAAAAGGAAACATGGGAATGTTATCCAATTCTAATTTAAAACTTCTAACTCATCAGGATTTAAATTTAAATTCTTAAGCTTCTCAGACAAAAATCTCTACTCAGTCCCCACATCCCATAGAAAAACACCATATTGTGAATCCTAAAACAAAGAAGAATTTACCTGGCTTCTTTAAGAACAGCTTCTTTTGTTCTTGACTTTTTACGTTCATCAATCTCAATTTTTTTCATAGCAAACAATCTATCCATGGAAATATATTCTGAGAGTCACATGACATGATTACAAATGTGTTCCAAATTTACTGCTAATGGCTAACTATATGGACAGAAATCATAAATGGTCAAAATGCCATTAGGTAAATTTTAAATAAGTTGAATTATTAAACGGAAACTTCGATGGTTTTGACATTTTTAAAAAATATAATATGTGTTTTTATTTACAGATAATGAATGTGTTAATATTTTTTTAAAATTTGCAATAATAACTTAGTAATTGATGTTTTTCTGGTGTTATTTTCCTGCACATCCAAAACGATCAGATTTTCACCGGGTTTCTATGTGACGTCACACTAACCGTAAAACTAACCTATTAATTGAATCTACTGACTTTTGTATAACAGGAGACCATAAAGTAAAGTTTACAATCTCGTAAAACAAATATATCTTCATCTATGCAGTTAGATTTTGATCTTTTAAGCAAAGAAAAAAATGCGTGTTGAAAGTAGATTTACATGCATGACTAACTACTGCAGTGTGTATTTTCTCGCCTGACCACATAACACACAAAAACACTACTGCTTGGTTGTCTTGTCATGACTGACTACAAACAGTCTAGACTAGCCTTACACTGACCAGTTTGTTAGAATCAGTCAGACACACGATCTTTCTACTTTTTAGGACAGAGAGGGGCTTAGATGAAAATGTTACTTTTTTCTAGAGTTGGTTATCCTAATGCTTTTAGATCTATCTATACAAGTATATATATATAACTGTACCATAGCTCTGGACTAGGCCATCACTAAGCCTAACAGCTACTGTAAGAATGAAGTGATACGATTGGTTAAATCTAGTTTCTCTTTCAGTATTGTTGAGGGAAGTGATGTTTGACTGAGCTAAAAACAAAATCTCAAAGAACCCCATTTTTTTTTTAGATGTCAAAAATTTACTGTCTAATTAATTAAACATACAAATGTTTCTAAGCATTTAAATACAAAATGGTAAAATATTTACTATTAAAACTTAAATGAGAATTTAAATGTCAATAATTCAAATTTGAAAAACTATCGAAGTTTCCCTTTAAGATAAAACAATTTCAAGGCATTCATGAATATTGTCATCATAATATAAGTACACTATGGAAACAACTGGACTAAAACAGAAAAAAAAAAGATGCACATTAAACAATTAAAAAAAAAAAATTAAAGTGTTTACTGCAGTAAAAGCAAATTTATTTCAAATAATTTTAAAATAAAATGCTAAATTTTGAATAGCAGACAATGCAATCACAGTTCACACACATGTGTAGTCAAACTGATAGAAGTGTGGTTGATGCAAAGCAGCGGCATCAACTAATAATATGCTTGAAAATTATTGAGAATGATTTAACAAGATATAGTAGAAATTAAAAAACGTATGTTAAATCAAATTAGGAATTGCCCAATCATTAAATTCTGTCTAGGTGAGAGTAGAGAATGTTGATTCATTTCAAGGTCTAGTAGGCAAGTTTAGGTGCGATAGTTATTTAGGCCTGAGAGCTTGTATGTCAATTTATAAAACACAAAACTTTTTATAAAAAAATTTTGTTGTTGTTTTTTTAATAAACTATAGTATATGTAGTATATATATATATATATATTATATAAATGTATATATATCATGTTCAATAAAAGAGCCTTACTTTTGTGAGATTTTATTCTTAACCAGGTAAACGGCTCCATGAGCTCCTAGGCCTATTCGTTTCACAATCTCATACTTCTCCATTTTTTTTATTTAGCTCAGCTGATGCCTAGAGCATCTGAAAATATTTAATAATATTTATTCATAAGGTTTATTAGCTTATTAGATTTATATAATAATAATTTTATTTATAAAGTGCTGTTAACAAACAAAATGTAGGTTCAAGGCACTGTAATAACATTACAAACACAAACACAACAATTAAAATGACAATTAATCTAAAAATGTTTGAAACAGATAGGTCTTAATGTTCTTCTTAAAAGTGGTATAGCATGTTGTCTGTCTGAGATCAATGGGAAGTGAGTTCCAAACCTTTGGTCCGTGCACTGAAAAATCCAGCAGACCGTAGGTTTTGAGGGAGAAATGTGTCACCACTAAAAGCGTTGATTCCATTGAGCGCAGGGCTCTCTGGGAGTAATCAGTTTGCTAAGGTACAAGGGAATCTCATTGTTATATATACACTGATGACAAAGTGTGGCGATTCTCGCTTTCACAGGAAGCCAATGGAGCATGCGCAAGAGCGTAGTAGCAGAATCTCATCTTGTTTTTCTAAGGACTATTTGTGCGGCATTGTTCTGAATACGTTGCAGCTTGGCTATTTTGTCATCGGGTATACCTGCTACTACGGCGTTGCAGTAGTCAAGGCAGGAAAGTATGAATGCCACAGCTAGCATTTTTGTTGACTCTGTTGTTAAATATGGTCGGATCTGGCCTAATCTGCGCAGCTGCAGATAAAGACTCTTGCAGAGCTGACTTATATGTGGGTCAAAAGATAGTGTTGAGTCGAAGAAAACTCCAAGATTCTGCACTACATGGACATAAGGAACCCGGCAGTTCATGATAAAAATAGAATCTGTGCTCTCGACTTTTGAGACGTTGTCCCGAGAGCCAATCTTAATTATTTCTATCTTGTCTTCGTTCATCTCAACCATCCAATCGCTCACCCTTGCAACGGTACTACTGATTTTCTCTGCCAGATGTGACACCTCTGAGGGTACAGAGGAATCATATAACTGTGAGTCATCAGCAAAGAAATGGTATAAGATACCGGTTGGCCGTATGACACCGCTGAGTGGATATGTATACAAAGTGAACAGTACTGGGCCTAGAACTGATCCTTGGGGTACTCTGTATTTCAAGAGTAAGCTTGTTGATCCTGTCGCGTTAACAACAACACTTTGGGTGCGTTCAGTCAGGTAGAATCCAAGCCACTTTAGGATGATTCCTGCTAAACCAAACGATCTAGATGACTGAGGGTAAAGTGTAAAGTTAACTTTCAATCTACAGCTAGATCTAACTACATAGGACATAGATCTAGATCTAGACTAGACTCTATCATTCTACTTTTCTAGAGTCTAGCTAGTAGATCTAGTCCTAGATCTTAAGACTAGTATAGAAAATCTAGAATGATACTAACTATTACTAATGATAGAATCTAGACTACTCTTGCCTAAGTACTGATCTAGTAGAGCTCTAGGCTAGGCCTAGAAATTAAATACTTTGAAATAGATTATAGAATTAGAACTACATCTAGCAAGATTTAGATCTTAATCCAAATACTTTATTAGACTAATAAAATACTGATTAAATACTAATAATAGAATACTAGAATGCTTTATTATTAATTATTATTTATACTATATACTATTTTGTATTTAATATAATAATTATTTAATTATAGTATAGAATAGATCTAGACTGACTATATCAGATGTAGATCTATCAATCTATCTACTGTAACTATCTAGAATCTAGTATTACTAGTATTAGTCATCTTAGTGTAGTAGTACTAGTAGTAGTAGTAATAAGTAGTATCTAGATCTAATCTACTTTTTTCTAGCAGTGAGTAGCAGTAGATGATTAGATAATAGATGTCTAGACTCTTACTTTAGTCTTTACTACTCTTAGTAGTCTTAGAAGTTAGTTCCAGACTGAGACTCTAATAAACTCTTAGGTTAAAAATAACTCTTAACTCAGACTTAGAGTCACTCAGATCTCTGATCTGTCTCAGCGAGAGTACTCGACTCAGTCTCAGTAGACTACTAGGACTAGATCTACTACATCTAGAGCTAGACTGGCTAGAGTAGACTTATCATAACTGTAGTGTAAGTAGAGTGACTTACACTAGAGTTTAGAATAGAATATAGATCTAGACCACAAATTAGAATTGTAAACATTAAGATTCTCAAATAGATCTAGTCATCTTGATAGACTATATCCAGATCTATACATTAATCTAGAACTATAAAATTCCTACCAAATATCTAAAAGGGGAACTTTATTTTTACTACTTTACCCCAGACCATTGCCATTGTCATGATTATAAACAATGGAGTTAATCAAATTCACTCAAAATAAAGAAACAAAACAACCAATCTTACCAATAAATTTAATTGACTAAAGTTAAAGTATCATGTATGTATAGATCTAGTTAGATCTAATTCTACAAGCATTTTATACTAAATTTATTTTATTTTTTTAACATGATTTATTTTTTTAAAAATGTGTACAATTAGATCTAGATCTAGAATCTAGTTCAACATTGTTTCGGATGTCAAGTCTAACTTAGGCTATTTTTAAGTATTTTTTTTTAGGATGTTTTTTTTTTTCTAGATGTACCAAGATGGCATCTTCGTCAAGTGGTGGATCTATCGAGATCCCTCTTAGGGATACAGATGAGGTAAATCTAATTCTAGAACTATCTTAGACCTATATGGATCTCTAGATTCTAGTTTATTTTGTAGACTAGATCTAGATCCATAGTCTTGTTGAAATATTGATTTAATTTAGGCTTTTAGCTAGATCTAGAATAGTATCTAGACTTTTCAGTGAGTAGTGCTTAGTGTAGTCCGCTAGTGAGTGACTTTCTTACTTTCTATTTCTAGATTTCTAAGACTTACAGTACTACACTAGTCACTACTACTACTACAGTAACAGAGTACAGTACTCAGTCTTAGTCTTATTATTTGTCTTAGTTACTAACTTACGACTTAGGGTTCGTCTTACTGAACTCTACTCTAATGCTTTCACTTACAGTACTTACACTTACTTTACACTCATTAAACTGCACTCTAATTCTAGTCAGTCTAGTCTAGAGCCTGAGTCTAGTCTAACTTGTTTAACTCTAGTCAAGTCTAGTGTCTCTAACAGAGAGTCTAAGTCTAAATTCTAAATCGAGTCTTAAAATTAAAAAGTTAAAAAAAGACGGCTGGAATGTCCTTGATCTACTGAAATGTACTCGTCTCTAGATCTAGAATAATCTAGATTGACTAGCTAGATGATGAGATCTAGAAATCTAGATCTATTTAGACTTACTTTAATCAAAATTTAAGTAAACCTTTTGACCAGTGATGCCCAACCTAATTTAGCCTGCGGGTCATTTTGTTTTCTGACACTCATGTCGCAGGCCACATTACCGAAAAGTTACAAAAATAAAATTGAGCTGAAACTCACTTTATGAGAAACCCGTGGGTCTAGTACTTACATTAATTAGTGAGATATTTTCAGACACATTGGAAAATGGCTTCATTTCTATTCTTAAAATGTGAGCAACTTTGTAGCTGCTCTAGATTTAGTTTAGCAATACCACCTACTCATTCTTTTGTCTCTTTTTGGTAAATATTCCACAACTAATAGGACTAATTGATGACTTTTCAAAAGGTTTAGATAATTGTGAACAAATAGATGCTATCTTACTAGATTTTTCCAAGGCTTTTGACAAAGTTCACCACCATAGTTTGCTTACAAAATTAAAATATTTCGGCATTAATGGTCCATTGCATCAGTGGATTAAAGATTTTCTGATAGGGAGAGAACAAACTGTAATAATAAATGGCTCTAAATCAACACTGATAACAGTAAACTCAGGTGTACCTCAAGGAACTGTCTTAGGTCCACTACTATTCTTAATTTACATAAATGATTTACCAAATTGCATTACCTCAGGAACAAAAGTCAGATTATTTGCAGACTATTGCATAATATATTGAACAATAAAAACAACACAAGACATAGATATTTTACAAAGAGAATTAGATGAATTACAGAAATGGGAGTCAAATTGGAGCATGTCTTTCCAGCCAGAAAAATGTCAGTTGTTAAGAGTAACAAAAAAACTAAAACAAATTAATTCCACTTATCTTATTCATGGCAAACCAGTAACACAGACTAAAAACGCAAAATACCTAGGTGTTATAATTTAAAGGAAAAACTGTCATGGAATCCACATATTGATGAAACTATAAAAAAATCAAACAAAGCATTAGGATTTATTAAAAGAAATTTCTATAAATCAAATAAGAACATACAACTAAAATGTTATTTAACCTTGGTTAGGCCAATAATAGAATATGCATCCTCCGTTTGGGACCCCTCAACTCAAGATAACATTAAGAAACTGGAACAGACACAAAATAGAGCAGTGAGATTCATAACAAATGAATATTCACACTTAACCAGAGTAACATGTTACTCAGATTTACCAGATTTAACATAAATATTAAATACAAATATTATTATGTTTAACTCTTTAGGTAATAGAGTTAGACTTTGATCAGTTACCTGAAGGAGAAGAAGTACTGAGTATTCTGCGTCAGGAAGCTGCTCCACTGCACATATGGGTTACTCTAGCTGTAAGTACATTTTTATATTGTAAGTGTATTTACTTCCATCTTCTTGAAATGATAAAAGAAAAAGATGTTTGGAAACTCCCAAAAACTTGCTCGGGGTAGCACCAAACTGTAACTACAGTTATTAGTATTAGTTTACTTTACTCTTGGCCAGTTATAATATTGAATAATGTAAAAACGTAAAACATGCCATGCGGCAATTGTCAACGCTCAAATAATGAATGAAATAATAAAGTTTTTTCTTCTGACTACCTTTGTCTTGAAAATATGTTTGAATCATATAAAAAATGGGATTACTATTAAAAATTCTAACATTAATAGAGATGTTGTGTTACATTCAATTGTCTAGATCTCAAATAGCAATAATTAATTATAGCAGATTTTGTGTCCTGTATAGAATAATCTGTATTGAATAAAGCACAGAAGGATAATCATTTGTTGAGCTTCATGTAGAGATCATTAAGCTGTATAGTTTCCTGACAATACTGAGTAACAATCTTTTATTCTCTGCAAAATAATATTATCAATGAATTTAATCTCATTCATTTATATTTATGTATATTTATTGTTGTACACATTATTGCTAACAGCTTTGACTTTCTTTGTATGTTTCTCTTCATATTGCTTTTTAGTTGGAGTATTGGAAGCAGAGTAAACCAGAAGACTTTGTCAAAATTTTGGAAGCCTCCCGTACAGACGCAAGCTTAGACTATGCCAATTTTGAGAAAGACCAGATGCGCTCTCTGGACACGCTGGCAGCTTACTATGTACAGCAAGCACACAAAGAGAAAAACAAAGATAAGAAAAGGGAACTCTTCATGAAGGCTACTTTACTGTACACTACTGCTGATAGGATCATTATGTACGACCAAGTCAGTATTGTTCATATTACGGTCATAGGTTATCTTAAAAGTTGTTTTTATTATGATGTTAAAGTTAGTTAATGTGATTTGTAAGGGAAATTCAGTTCAGTACTATTTCTTGATCAGAGCTCTATATAACACTATTGTTTAAATATTTTATTTCACATGTTTATAAAAACAAAACATTATTTTTATACATATATGTTAGAAATAGGTGAGTACTAATAACTTATATCTAAAATAAGTACAATACTCTACTTGTTTAATTTTGTAACCTAATTTATTATCTGTGCTAATTATCTTATATAATACAGACATTACTTCAAAAAAGAAGATGATTACGTCCTACGCGTCATGCATTTTTCATTTTATATATATCATAATTTAAGTGGTTAAATTAATGTACTTGATTTTTGCTATTTGATGGAGACTTTTTTGTTTATTCTTATAGAATCATTTACTTGGTCGTGCCTACTTCTGCTTGTTAGAAGGTGATAAGATGGACCAGGCAGACGCTCAGTTTAATTTTGTCTTAAATCAGGTAACTCATATTTTTCTGATTTTTTTTTCCAAAAATGTTTTTGAATTAAAATGCATTAAATAAATACTTCAGCTTAAAATTGTATGATTACAAGTTACTATGTCTAGACAATAAGATAAAGAAACAGATTCAGTATAAATTTAAGATCTACTTTATGTTAACAGTCCAGCAACAATATCCCATCATTACTGGGTAAAGCCTGCATTGCTTTTAACAAGAAAGACTACAGAGGTGCTCTGGCCTACTATAAGAAAGCTCTGCGAACTAACCCTACCTGCCCAGCTTCAGTCAGGCTTGGGATGGGTCACTGCTTTGTAAAACTCAATCGTCTCAATAAAGCTAGGTCAGTAATGAGAAGAAATATTATTTCAATAAATTGTACAATGTTGATACAAATTTTATTAGCTGCTATGCTTTTAAAGAAATTCTGTTAATGAACTAATTGAACAATAAATGTCTCTAATTACAGAATGGCCTTTGAGAGAGCTCTCCAGCTTGACCCCAATTGTGTTGGTGCTCTTGTTGGTCTGGCCATATTGGAGCTCAACTCTAAAACACAAGAATCTATCAAGAATGGTGTGCAGCTGTTGTCTAAGGCCTACACAATTGATTCCTCAAACCCTATGGTTTTAAATCATCTTGCCAACCATTTCTTCTATAAAAAGGTTTTGTATTTTTTATTTTAAAGCATTCTAGAGTGCATGAATCGTGTTTAACACCAAGCTTTGCTTCTTATTTAATCCAAATGTAAACTTTGTATGTTCCTATTGTTGTCTGTTCTGCTCAGGATTACCAAAAAGTTCAACATTTAGCTCTTCATGCTTTCCACAACACAGAGAATGAAGCAATGAGAGCTGAGAGTACCTACCAACTAGCTAGGGCTTTTCATGTTCAGGTCTGTTCATTGTTTTTTTTCTCTTTGAGCATAGAAACTAGAAAACTAGATGTTGTTCATTAAGCTATGTTTAGAGGCTCAATTGTTTGAATAAAGTGGCTGACTAGAATTCCATTTTTTCAACCTTCATGATTGATATACATTTTATTATGAACAAGATACGCTAAGTAAATGTAGACTTATTGTTTCTAACCAGTGCATGTATGTAATCTATAGGAGGACTATGACCAGGCTTTCCAGTATTACTATCAGTCCACTCAGTTTGCTCCTGCCAACTTTGTCCTGCCATTTTTTGGTTTGGGTCAGATGTATATATTCAGAGGAGACAGTGAAAATGCAAGTATTATTTTTAGCAGCTCCTTAGGAAAAAACAGTAGTTATATTTATGGTGTCAATCTATCACCTTTAGGTCTTTAAAAATTTTTAGTGCTATTAAAAATCCAATTTCAGTATTCATTATGCTTGAAATATGTGTGACCTATTTTTATTCTTATGAAAGCATAATATTTCTGCTTGTAAAGTTAAGTATCTAAATGTGTATGCACATACCTATATCCTCTTTTCCAGTGAAAATGGGGGGGGGGGGTGCAGTTTATGGTACATTCAGTCTTATATTAAGCACTATATGTGTTGGTTTCATTATTCTAAGGTGTGATAGCTGGATTCAAAGGGCTGTAGGAATAAGCTCCCACTTTCCAAGAAATGCAACCAAGGCTTGTACCTCTAACAGGAGAAGGTATTAAAGCATCTGATGGCATGTTAGCCTAGTTAATGCAAAGTAAAGAAAACCAAACCTACTCAGATGTGGATATCAGCATCTTGTAAAAGACCAAGTTTAAGAAAAACTTCCCAACCAACCATGGTTATATTTCCCTAAAGACTAATAATAGTGGGGCTCAACCATTTGTTGGAATGCACTATCCCAAGAGAGGTACTCTAATATTTTCACAGTAACCCATCATGTGGATAGTTTTGACTAGTGAGTGTGGTATCATGATAGGGGCTCTAAAACCAGGATCTGACAGTTTCACAGAGTATGCCCAGGGCACACTCTTGTC
Organism: Biomphalaria pfeifferi; assembly: GCA_030265305.1. Classification (NCBI taxonomy): domain Eukaryota; kingdom Metazoa; phylum Mollusca; class Gastropoda; family Planorbidae; genus Biomphalaria; species Biomphalaria pfeifferi. The sequence goes on from JASAOG010000072.1 coordinate 1,128,657, forward strand.
ACCTGATATTTTTGAAGAAGTGTAAATAGCGAACAATAGACTATTGACTAACCCCCACCTTATTCTGTGGTTTCTGATGCTTCTTACTCTTCTGGACATAGGGATGATACTTATAATCATAAATTTCATCAAAATGTGGGAATTTTTTAGAAACATCTCAGCCATAATGCAAGGAAATAGAAAGGAATAAAAAAGTATTTAAATCAATCCCTAGCAGATAATGGCTTCATTTGTGTGTCAGATGATCCAACTTATGCTAGGTCACAGAGTAAAATACTGCACATTTCCTTTATCCTCAAAGACACATCTAATTACATATAGTTATACCAGCTGTCCTGGTTGACCAAGAGATAATGCACCTCCATAAAGAATACAAAACAAATTGATAGAGATTCTTATTTTTTACCTATAAAATCTGTTAATGATAAGAATTGTCTGTTATAGATAAATTTAAAAAATTCAATGATCTCTTTTTTTTCTTAGGCTGCTCAATGTTTTGAAAAAGTTCTTAAAGCCCAACCTGGCAACTATGAAACTATGAAAATTTTGGGATCTTTGTATGCCAATCATTCAGACCAAGAGAAACGAGACATTGCCAGGGTAAATGTTACTCTAATTCATAAAAGATTATATAAGTTGTTGGTCTTGAGAGTGTATTAATGTATTAAATCTCTCTTGTGAGTGAAATCTTTTTCTTTTATTTTGTGTTGTGTTTTTGAAGTAAATATCCAAATGCAAGTAGAAGAATTATAATGGTAAAATTTTTTTTTAACTCTTATGCTCTGTGTCATACAGCAACATATGAAAAAAGTCACAGAGCAGTTCCCTGATGATGTAGAAGCCTGGATTGAACTGGCTCAGATCATGGAGCAGACGGATGTGCAAGTAAATCATTGAAATTATTTGTTTTTTTTATGTAGCTAATATCTTTCATTTTAGGGAAATGATAGGGTTAAAATGGGATGTATAAGTAAAGATCATCTCCACTAGAAAACTTGTTGATTAGAGCTGGACTAATTGTTTTAACCGAGAGTCTCCTCTCATTTAAAGCAAACTTTAATTTTCATGAAATTGTGTGCTGATAAAATGTAGAGCACTTGTGATGTCATCTCTTCCACAGGGAGCTTTATCAGCATATGGCACAGCTACTCGAATCTTGAAAGAGAAAGTGGAAGCTGATATTCCCCCTGAGATTCTGAACAATGTGGCAGCTTTACACTTTAGACTGGGCAACTTTGAGGATGCTAGGGTAATAACACTGAACAGTTTTATGTTAGGATAGGACTTAAAAATGATTTAAAATTCAGTTTCATCACATTTATAGGTGGTGATAAATTTTCTATAATTTACAGTAATGATAAGAAGGCGTCTGTCAAGAATAAAAGACATTTACATTATTTTTGTTTTTAATCTGTACCTTAAATCATCAAATACTTTTATTCTATTCTCATAATAAATTCAATAATATTTTTAATAACATGAAATTTTTCAAAAGTAGCTTAAGTTGCAATTACTTTAGAAGACATTTAGCTTTGTATTTTTTTATACTAACTTATTTTTTTTTTAAAGGCTGTACAAAATGTGTAATTGTTTAGGTCCACAAATGAATAGAAATATTAATAAATTTTTCTCCTGTGAAGAAATATTATGAAGCCTCCCTGGAGCGGTCAAAGACAGATGCCCAACATGATGAGACCTATTATAGTGCTATCTCTGTGACCACGACCTACAATCTGGCTCGTCTGTATGAGGCACTCCATGAGTATGACAAGGCTGATAAATTTTACAGGAACATCTTGAGAGATCACCCTAACTATGTTGATTGTAAGCAGCTTTAGGGAAGCATTTAGTTGTTGTTTTCAGAATGGCTTGAGTTAGAATTTTAGTTGTAGTTTACATTAAAGTATATGGTAAGTTAGAATTTTGTAATGGTATAACTTAAGTTAGAATGCAGAAATACTTTTTCTAATTTAGACTCAGCTTTCTTAAACTTAAGACTCAGCTTTCTTAAACTTAAGATTCAGCTTTCTTAAACTTTAGACTCAGCTTTCTTAAACTTTAGTTTCAGCTATCTTAAACTTTTTCCAGTAATTGAAATTGATACCATGTAACTTGTTAGATATTTGTTATTACTATCAGAACACACTTTATCTACAGGCTACTTGCGACTTGGCTGTATGGCTAGAGATAGAGGACAGATCTATGAGGCTTCAGATTGGTTCAAAGAAGCACTGCAGATTAATCAAGTATGCCTGTTCATTTTTTTTTTTGGTCGAAATTGTTTGTTTTTATCTTGCTGAATAAAATAATGTAGAAAAATTCATTTACATATTTCACATATCTGAACTAATTTAGAATATTGCTATAAAGGCAAATCTGGGAGGAAAAGTTTGCTTATAAAGTTTTATGATGAATAATTCCTTTTCATACCTGTGGTCCATAAGGCAGATGATTTAAAGCTCATCTGTTTCTATGACCAACAGATAAGGAAGATATCTTGTAGCCAACACAACTAGCTTTTCTCCGAGTTAATGTCAGATACCTGTTAGAGTTAAATGGACTCATGGTTTCTTCTAAAAAATGTTATCCATCTTTTCAACCTTGAGACCCATTGGCTCAGAAGCTAAGTGCTTGGCCACTGAGCCCAATCAGTTTTTAGGTAGAGACTATTTAATTTAGTTCAACGCTCTTTGTACATTTAGCGTGGTGGGGGTCATAAAATGTTTCTTTTACTTACTTGGTTATAATTACAAGATTTATATAGAATAGGTTTCTTTTACCTGGTTATAATTACAAGATTTATATAGATTAGGTTTCTTTTACTGACTTGGTAATAAATACAAAATTATATTTATCTTTGATTGGAATTCAGTGCTATGTACTTTAAAGGTATGTTAATAATGCTATGCATTTTTCTCAAATAGGACCATCCTGATGCCTGGTCACTGATTGGTAATCTCCATTTAGTTAAGCAAGAGTGGGGACCTGGGCAGAAGAAATTTGAACGAATCTTGCAGCGTCAAGCCACGAAGGATGATGCTTACTCCCTTATTGCCCTGGGAAATGTCTGGCTTCAGACTCTCCATCAGCCAATGAGAGACAGGGAAAAGGTTAGTTCTGGATTATTGATTTGTATCTAATAAACTTTTGAAAACTATAAGAGCAAACATTAAGTTGTCTGGAAGTGTTAACATCATCGCTTCTTTATGTAGGAAAAACGTCACCAAGACAGAGCACTGGCTATGTACAAACAAGTTCTTAGAAATGACCCAAGAAACATTTGGGCTGCTAATGGTATAGGTGAATACTAAGTATCTAGAGTTCATGGAAATTTAATGTTGAAAGTGTTGACCTAGCCCTGTGTGTGTGTGTATGAATTGCAATGAATGTTTTTTTTTCTAATTTATTATTATTATTATATTAGTAATATGGTCAGAAAGTAAATTTTTGACTTCTGTTTAATTAGAATTCCCCACATTAAAATCTGATTTAGGATGTGTCTTGGCCCACAAGGGCTGCATCAATGAAAGCCGAGATGTTTTTGCCCAAGTTCGTGAAGCCACTGCTGATTTTTGTGACGTTTGGCTAAACATTGCTCACATCTATGTTGAACAGAAACAGTATGTTGCAGCTGTTCAGATGGTAAGGTTTCATTTCAATAAACTGTACTAGTCACACTTGATTTGGTTGATATGTTATATTCTGTTGCAATTAAGTCTGTCTGAGTTTTAAGAAAATCAATAGTTAATTTCAAAATATAGAGTTTGGAGTGAAGCATAAGCATGTCTAATTCTTTTATATTGTAATGTGTCTATCAGTACGAAAACTGCCTGAAAAAGTTTTTCAAGTGTCACAACATGGAAGTTATGATGTACCTGGCCAGAGCTTATTTTAAATGTGGAAAACTGGCAGAATGTAAACAGACTTTATTAAAAGTAAGGCCTTTATTTTTTCTTGAAAATATTTCAATTAAAGAATCTTGTGTTTAAGAAGGAATGTCCTTTTTTTTTATTATTATTAGTCTAACTATGATGGTCTCAAAATGTAGACATGAAGTGTTATTATTTCCAGGCCCGTCATGTAGCCCCTAACGACACAGTACTGTTGTACAATATAGCTTTGGTGCAACAGAAACTGGCCACAATGATCCTCAAAGATGAAAAGAGTAACTTGAAGAAAGTCTTGATAGCTGTGAGAGATCTGGAGCTGGCTCACAGGTATGTACTGGAACACACAACATTTTATGACTGGCTATTGCCTACCTAGTGATGCAAAACCTTTGTTTTTACTATTAATGTTTTATTTATCAATTCTATGATGTAACTATTATGTAGTGTTTCTTAATTTGTAAATTTTTCATTGTTCTGTTTTATTTGTGTCTAGATACTTTACCTATCTAGGTCAACATGGTGACAGAATGAAATTTGACTTGGCTCAAGCTGCTGCTGAAGCTCAGTAAGTCTCATTAGTCATCTGCATTATTACCAGTCAACTATGTTATTGACCACAATACAAACAGCTTCCTATCAAGAGGGCGTTTGTTCACATTCCAACTTCAGATGAATGTGTCTTTGCTGAGTGCCTAAAGCGGCATTACTGACTACATCTTCTCCCCCTCCCCTCCATTGCTCAAATAAGTGATAGGACTTTACGGTACTTAGTAGGCTAGAAAGCATGAAAGATGCAGAATACAAAAACAATTTTAAAAAAAAAGAACTATCCATTTTATCTCAATTAGTTTATTACAGTATAAACATAGTCTTATGAAATAAACTCTTCCTTAATACTCAAAGGTGAATACATCGCTTTATTACTATTTTATAACTACTTAACATGTCCACACAAATTTGTTTGGGCTTATTAAAATCTCTATGATTACTGTGGCAGGCCTTAGTAATGTATTGCTTTGTATCCTGCCAGACAATGTTCTGACTTGTTGAGTCAGGCTCAGTACCATGTAGCCAGAGCTAGAAAGATTGATGAGGAGGAGAAAGAGATCAGGAAGAGACAGGAAGAGGAAATGGAGGCAATCAAACAGAAACAACTCAGTGAACAGGTGACTTCACTTTTTGGTTTAGTTCAATAGAATCTCATGGTTTACTGGAGGTTTCTTTTGACATGCACTTAGTCCTTTAATATAAATGTGAAGGATGTTCATTATTTCTATCAAATGAACAAAAATTCATAGAGCTTGATATATAAGAATATATATATCTGATATATAAGAATTTTCACAATGGCTTTAACAACCTCATAGTATGAATGGCAAAATTAGGATTTATCACAAAAGAAGGTCCTAATGATGTATTATTAATCTTTAATCATCTAATAATAGACTCCTGTGTCTTTTAAAACGAAACTCTGATGGTTTTTCAAATTTGTGTTATTGACATATTTAAGTTTTGCGTAAAAAGTTGTAATAGTAAATATTTTACCATTTTGTATTTAAATGCTTAGAAACATTTATATTTAATAAATTAGACAGTAAGTTCTTGACATCTAAAAAAAAACGGGTTTCTTTGAGATTTTGTTTTTAGGTTAGGCGTACGTCACTTCCCTCAACAATACTGAAAGAGAAACTACATTTAACCAATCGTATCGCTTCATTCTTACAGTAGCTGTTAGGCTTAGTGATGGCCTAGTCCAGAGCTATGGTACAGTTATATATAACCAACTCGATAAAAAAGTAACATTTTTATCTTATCCCCTCCCTGTCCTAAATAGTAAATAGGTCGTTTGTCTGACTCATTCTAACAAAGTGGTCAGTGTAAGGCTAGTCTAGACTACATGACAAGACAACTAAGCGATAGTGTTTGTGTGTATTGAGTGGTCAGGCGAGAAAATACACACTGCCGTGGTTAGTCAAGCATGTAAACCTACTTTCAACATGCATTTTTTTCTTTGCTTACAAGATCTAGATCTAACTGCTTAGACAAAGATATATTTCTTTTACGAGAATGTAAACTTTACTGTATGGTCTCCCCTTATACAATAAGTCAACAGATTAAATTAATAGGTTAGTGTGACATCACATAGAAACCCGGTAAAAATCTGATCATTTTGGATGTGCAGAAAAAATGTCAGAAAAGCATCAATTACTAAGTTATTATTGCAAATTTTAAAAAAAGAATAATATATTCATTATCTGTAAATCAAAACACATATTATCTCAAAAATTGTCAAAACCATGGGAGTTTCCCTTTAAGTCTGAGATTTAAGGCTTTGGATTATTTATTGTTACTAGCCTTTCCATTTCAATTCAAAATTTAAAAAATTATGGAAGTTATATTTAAGCACACTTATGACTGAGGTGGAAGTTGTCAACATGGTGGATAGGGCTGATAAGAATCCTCTGTTTATTTTGACATGAAACAATCTTAATGATTTATGCACAGAGATTATAGAATTGGCAATAGCTAAATGATATTGATGATCTAAATAAAAAGCAATGCATATATTATGATATTCATGGAAGTAGATTTGAATCTCAAGACTTGTAGCAGGAAGTTTTGCATAGAATTAAATTAATGAACATTTTAATATTAATAGATGTTTTTTTTTTCTTTTTTTTTTTGATAGCTTGAGAAACTGAAGCAGAAAGAAGAACTGGAGAAGAAGATGTTGGAACAGAGAGCTGTGTTTGTGGAGAAAGCCAAGAAAATCAACTTGGAGCCAGAGCCAGAGGACAGACCACGAAAGTCTGGTGGCAAGGTCAGTATCTGGGTCTAGATTAATGTATTTGCTGTAAGCTCTTTCTGAACCAAATCAGCAAGATTTCCATCAGTTGATAATTTTTTTTTAACATTGTTAAAAAATAACTTTTGTTTATGTTCTTTTAAGTAGTAAAGTTTCCCTTTCAGACCTTGTGGTCTATAGGGCAGATGATGTAAAGGTCATCTGTTTTAGTCATGTGGCCGACACAATGACCAACCGCCTTTACTTTTCCCCAACTGCCTTTACTTTTCCCCAACTAATGTCAGGTACCCATCCCAGTCTTCACCAGGATTCGAACCCGGGACTCCCAGTTTGGAAGCCGAGCACTTTACCACACTTTACCGCTCAGCTTCTATTATTTTCATTGCTATTCTAAAAATTTGTAGCTTTTTCATTTCCATTTAAATGGGATAAACATACTAAATATATACTTTATTCTACTTTTGAAGTGTAATAAATGTGTTCCTTATTGTAACTATCCAGAGGTCCAAAAGAGCAGAGGATGGTGAAATCTTGTCTGAAGGAAGTGAAGATGACAGGCCTAGGAAGAAAAAGAAGAAGAGGTCTTCCAGTATGTCTGGGGAAGAGGAGGAGGAAGGTGGAGAGAAGAGGAAAAAGAAGAAGACTAAGAGGAGGTAACTAGCAACATTGGTGTTTGTTTTATGTCTTTGGGGAGTTTAACAAAGTGAAATTCAATTGATGACAAGTGCAGCATCCAGCATTCTTTTAGACACTCTCCTCATCTTCACCTAGTCTGTTGCATCACACACACAAGATCTGCTGACCATCTTTCTCATTCCTCTCTGTAAGCCTTGGATAGAATCTCATTTTAAATGACCAGTCCGTCCATTCTTACTTTACTTTTATTATGTGTTTAATTTCATTCTATTTTTTCCATTGTCACCCAGAGTGCCCCAAACCATACTCTGTTAAAGTAATTCTCCTATTTGTTGTTAAATTTCTATATTACTTGTTAGACATGAAAAATATATTCTGATCAATTAGATCTAGATTTATTTCAAGGTGTTTGATTACCTTGGGACATGAAGGTTAAGTAGAACATTACTTTGGGGGTCAAAGGTCACAAGCTAGACTGTTAGGAGAAAGTTTAGTGGCTACATAGACCTTATGACTTCTTGGGTCTTGAGTTGCAGATCATGCATGTGTAAGAGAATGTTGAGTGAACATGTTGGCTATATAGACCTTATAAGACTTCTTGGACCTTTATTGTAGCAGATCATTGCAATTTGGGGGGGGGGGGGGGGGGGATTTTTTTATACATTGACCCAACTTTATTGGTAATTCTAACCTTTTGGGGAAAGTGAAGGTGATTGGTGGATATGCTGGCCTCATGGCTTATCCATGACCTAAAGATATACTATACTTTACCTACTCCAATTACATTCTAGACAACCTTTCTGGCTTAAGGGCTTAAAGGGAAATAATTATTTTTAATGAGAAATAGCAGGTATATTATAGTTTGTGAACAATAATATATAATTTCTTAATAATGTTCACTTGGTTTCTGATTTTAGATCAAAGAAAGATGATTTTGTCAATGACAGCGATGATGAGAATGATGACAGAGGTGACCGTAAGAGGCGCAAGAAAGGTAGAGGAGAAAAGAAGAAAAAGCAGAAAGACGAGGATGATGGGCTGACAGCCAAACAGAGACGTAAAATTGTCTCCAAAGCTGTCATCTCCTCCAGTGAAGGCTCTGACTCAGACACCAGGAAGAAGAGATTGGAAAGGTGAGCTTGTTCAGCTGTGTATGGAAATAAGGCACTAAACTAGATAAATAGTCATCTGCTATACATACATAAATAGTCAGGCGCCATTGCATCAAAACAGAATTAATTATTCAGAATGGCGTCTAACTACTGACATTATCCTGACTTTAATGATGCCTTCTTTTCATGAGACTGTCAGATTGTATTGACCTTGACATCTCTACTAAAATCAAGAATCAGGGTTAAATGGGGTAAACCAAACAAAAATCTCACAAACAAATCAGCACAGTGCTGATTAATTGCTCTCTCTGAGAAGTTGATTTAAATATTGTTTCTGGATCTAGTCAATTTGAATTCTGCCATATTGTCATCAAAGCGCCCATGTGCTGTTCAAATGATTAGGTCATAGATCCTTTCTAGATCATATGAATTAGGTGTTGAATTTGCGTGAGTATGAGTGACATAACTACCCACAATTTTCTGTTACTAACATAGATCAAATATATTGTTTAAAAATTATAAGACTTAACATATGCTTTTTTTTTATCAAGAAATTTGAAAAACAATTTAACTTGAGAGTTAATAAATTTATATTTTAGAAAACAATCTTTCCTTCAAGAGACTAGGCACCAAATTAATAAAAATCTAAAAAAAAAAAATATTAACCAAAAAGTATTCATTTTAGTCAAGAAAATATATTTCAATAATAAAGCATTATTTTTTTTTAGGCTTGAAATATTTTTTTTTTCTTAATTTAACATTTTAATGCTACAATGTTGATACTAGGTCATATTGCTTATCTAATAACATGTTAAGAAATCTGTAGCTTATCATTATTTTTTTTTTTTTAGCAGTGGAAGTGAACGGGAAGAGGTCGGTGTTCGAAGGCGAAGAATTCTGGGAAGTGATAGTGAAGATGGTGGAGGTAGTAGAAAATCTGGCTCTGAATCAAACAGAAGTCGTTCAAGATCTAGGTCAGGCTCAGAGAGAAAATCCAAGTCAAGATCTCGATCCAAGTCAGGTTCTCGGTCCAAGTCTAGATCTATGTCTAGATCAAGGTCACGTTCCAAATCAAGGTCTAGATCTAAGTCCAGATCACGTTCCAAATCTGCTGGAAGCAACAGATCTAGATCAAGAAGTGGCTCACGGTCTGGGGGAGAAGGAAATAAATCTGGGTCAGAGGCTGGCAGGTCACCTCCTAGGTCTAATGCTGTGTCAGATGCTGAGGGCAGTGACAGGGCAGCAAAGTCAGGTAGTGAACGTGGAGGTGGCAGTGAAGCTGGCTCTGGTGATGAAAGAGATTAGATAATCAATGAAAACTTTTTTTTTGTATTGCTTTAACTGTCGTTTTAACTTTGTCTTTAAGTGTTTTTTTTTGTTCAAAAGTATACAGTTTTAGAGTAAATAAATTTTACCCGTATAAATAATAAACCAGGTGGATTTGAGGTCCCTATTTGTTGTTTGTTCCATATACGACTGGAAATACTAGTATTGGCTAGAAGATTGTACACTGTTTTTGTTGATGATTGTAAATTGACTGACCAAGTTTAATAAACAGTTGATATCTACAAGCCTGGTTGACTTGTTCAAGATTTACTTTATCAGGTGGAGAGGGACTGGAAAGTAGCTAATGTTACACCATATTTTAAAAGAGCAATCTGATCCTTAAACTAGAGCACATAATATGTAGCAACATCATAAACCTTTTAGATAAAAACATGTCCTTACTGCATACCATCATGGCTTTAGCAAATTTAGGTCATCTGAAATTCAACTAATAGGTCTAACTGATGACTTTTTGAAGTGCTTGAAATACATACCATTCTCCAACCTATTTGACAAACTTACAACCATAGCTTTCTAAGAAAACATATTTTGGCATATTGATCTGTTACACCAATGGATTCAGGATTGCCTAATAGAGATAAAATTATTATAAATTGCGCCAAATCAACATTAATAAAAGTAAACTCCCAAACTGTTTTAGGCTCTCTTCTATTTCTAATTTACACAAATGGCCTACTTAACTGTATTAGTTATAATTAACAGTTAAAATCTCTAACATGCACTACTAGGTTGGTACATGGATAAGCATATGGCATAATTATCTTCTTAGAAGAAAAGCCTGTATGTTGAGGTTATACACATAATTCTAGGTAATTCACTATGTCTGATTTAATTAATTATAACAATATCAACCAACAAACCAAGTTGAACATTTTATTTATTTATAAATGAGACCATTGAAACTAAAGTTTTTCATAAACCAGTACAGGGATGGAAAGAAACTTCAAAATATTGTAAGACATTAAATTCAGCAAAAAGTTTTAATGTACATCAGCTTCAGTTTGTGGTGATTAATGACATGAATTCATGATTTAATGTACAAGAATATTGTAAGAAAAAAACAAACAAACCCTGCAGGACTTTGACTTCACAAAGATTAATGAATTAGCTATTAACAAGTAAAAGGTGGTTGTTTTTTTCTAAACCCTGTCATGTGGTGCTTGAAACTCCAGTCAGTGGTGCAGACTAAATGTTTAAGAACACCGGAATTAAAAAGTGAAACTGTCATTTGTTTACTTTTGCTAAATGATCAAAGGCATTTCTACACAATTCAGGTCATGACAGGTTACTTCTTTCTTAGTTTTTTTTTTTTTTTGCAAAATTGAAAATGTACAGGCTAATAAGCTTTTCAGGTGAACAACTTCAAAGCATTCATCATTTATAAAACTTTCTGAGAGACCTCCAGCCTTTTAATGTACTCAGATTATGAGCACCACCATAAACCTAATCAAAATGCACACAAAATAAAAAAAAATGTGGAAATATAAAATTGTGAATGAATGTTCAAACCCGACATGACAACACATTTTTAAAGGGGTTCTACTGATGAACTCATTTGAATAAAAAAATTGTTTGTGATAAAATATTTCACCTAGTAGAACATATCTTTCACATGAATATCAGCTTACATTTATCAGCATAGTGTTTGGAGCTGTTGGTTGAAACATCTATTTCTCATATCAATTAAAACAATAGAATATCACTTAAATACATATAAATTAAAACAATAGATAACTGTTCACTTATGTTATTAAAAAAAAAAAAAAGATGGCACAATGATTGAAATATGACGTGTAATATTTACTAAATGAATATAATGCACATATACAAAGAAGCTTTCAACATAAAAACTAAGGTAAACAGAAACTAAATCACAGAAACTAAAACTTAACATGAGCAGAAAGAAAAACCCTGATTGAATGTACAAATAGATCCTTACTTAGAGAACCGCACAATTTAGCCAAGAATTTCAAGGTAAAATCTTTACAGGTTGTGAAAACTACTGATTACAAAATGCCTGATACTGCACACATGGCTACTGTTTTTTTTTTTAAAATCATTAATTCTTATTTTAAAAAATTATAGCTAAATTTAAAATAATGAAAAATCAGAGAATCTAAAAAAAGAAAAACATCTGACATACCAAAGATGTATGCTTTACAGGTGAGCCTATGTGGCAAGTCCAGATACATTAGATGACTGTGCACATGACCTTCCACAATGAAATGAGTTTTATAGTCAATAAATCATGTCATTTTTGAGCTGCTTGGTGTTTTTTAAGAGCATTTTAATGTTGGTTTCAATGTAAAAAAAAAAAATAAACCAACTTGCTTCAATTCTGACAAAAAATATTTCAAGCATGAAAGTTTGACTGTAAACTTGAAAATTTGATTTCTAAATAAAACCCACCAAAAATGTTCTTAACATAATTTTAAAACATATTTTTTTAGGCCTTCGAAAATATTTTTTGTGTGTTCCTGTTGACAAATCTTAAGTTTATAGTTGAAATAGTTCTCAAATAAGGATAATACATTACCAAAGATGACCACATATAAGAAAAAATGTAAAAAAAAATAAATTATTAAATGATTTAGAAGTATATGTGAGACTATCACCAAAATTGAACCACACTGCATCTCAACTAGTGGGAAAAGCTAAGTCAGAGATTTCCTTTCCAGTCTCCCACATGCTGATATTTCTTTGGTAAAGTCTAAAAAAAACAAAAACAAGTGAAATACAAGTCATTTGTAATGAGGAAAATAAATTTGATAATTAAAAATGTATTCTTACAAAGGAGAATGAAAGGCACATGTCTAAAGAGATGTTCAGAAAATCAGCTTATTATGTCTCACAAAAGTCACACAGACAAGAAAATGTTTTGATACCATCAGAGGAAAAAAAAAAAAATTGGTACTGGCTAAAACCCGCCTATTTAGAGAAAAGCATACATCAAAGACAGCTAAAACAGCTGTTGTACATTTTGTTTCAAGTGCTCGGTCAACTATTCAAAACAATCGACATGTCTAAAAATTTGGTTGTAATAAAAAATGACCAAACCATTGAATATCTTTATTGAATCACATCCTCTAAAATGGATCAAAAACACACAACTTAAAGTGGATGTCCTAACTAGAATTATGTAATTGTTTTTATTGAATCACATCCTCTAAAATAGATCAAAAACGCACAACTTAAAGTGGATGTCCTCACTAGAATTGTGTAATTGTTTTTATTGAATCACATCCTCTAAAATAGATCCAAAACACACAACTTAAAGTGGATGTCCTCACTAGAATTGTGTAATTGTTTTTATTGAATCACATCCTCTAAAATAGATCAAAAACACACAACTTAAAGTGGATGTCCTAACTAGAATTGTGTAATTGTCACAAAATGTTTTATTACATTTTAGATGTAACAAAAGTCATGATTTCCATTTGATTTTTCATACCAAAAAAAATAGTTCAAACCATAAAATGTGACATTTTTTAAGAAATATTGTTTTAAAGATCTAGACTATTTGAAGGGCTTACCTTGTTTACATTAAATATAAATATTTTTACATTTAAGAAAAATAAAAATATAAAATACTCCAACATGCAGACAAGACAATTTTTTAATGCTGCCATCTTTATCTTTGCAAAACCAATGGAAAAGTTAGTCCATTCCTTGCCCTATCTACCATTGGGAAGCCAAGATTATCAGAAGTATTGTGTGTAATCTTTTTAGCATTAGCTCAGACAATGGAAATCATTTAAACGTCTTTATGCATGTTGCCAAAAGGGGATCATGGGTTTCCACTGAAGAGCAATGCAAGGATGACTGTGTACTACCCAATATCCCTAGAGCTTCATTTAAAAAAAAAAAAAAGGTTTCTTTAACATCATACAACCATGGATGTTTAAAAAAAAACAAAACATCTCATCTAGTATTTGTAAAAGGGTTAAGGCAGGTGAATCATTGTTTTAGCATTATAAAACTTTCCTAATGGCCACACCAGCTGAATACCAGCCTCATTCTGGTAAGGAGCCCTGATAACAGTGGATACTTGTCATGAAAATGCACCGACTGTTCTCATGGCAGAGAGATAGATGCACAACATTCTTATTTCAACATCTACTTTCTTCATGCAACTTTCCACAAATGACTTTATTATATGAGAAAAAAAACAACAACTCAAATGTGACATACTATGAAAATGATCCAGACAAAAGTGATATTTTCACTAATGATTACTTCATTTTCAATCTCCAGCTTCACCATCTTCAGCAAATTATCTTAGGGATAAACAGAAATAAAAGTTACTAATTATACAAAAATATACAACTTTTGAAAAAAAAATGCATAAAAGGTTAATAGATTATGTTTTTTCTTGCTTGCATCAATAAAAACCTGGCACATTCCAAATTTTGCAGAGAAAAACAAACAAGAAACAATTTATTTTGACACTTGACAAAAAATGTTTGTTTCACATTTAAAGAGAAGAAGAAAAATTAATTTTGACAACCATTAAGGGAGAAAACTATTGAGTTCACTGTCTTTCATCTTCACAAAATACACAGCACAAAAATCTGAGTCAAGTCAATGTCTAAGTAAATACACAGCACTAAGAAATCTGAATCAAGTCATTGTCTAAGTAAATACACAGAATTAGCATTTGAATCATGTCAATGTCTAAGAAATATACACAAATGAACTAATATTTGACTATTGTCCATGTTGAAGAAGTGTATACAGCAGAACTAATAAATGACTTGTGTCAATGTCTAAAAGAAATGTCCTGACCATCCAATAAATACTGTTTCTCTTTCACAGTGCAATTCATAGTCTGAACAAAGAATAGACTTCACTTTAAGACCTTCTTAACAATGAGTGTCTATGGATGACAATGCAAACAGAACACTTTTGATTAATTTCAATGAAATCCTCAGTAGAACTTGCTCTTGGCTGTCTGGCAATACAAAAGTGTTAGAGAAGAAACTACATACAGTAACTGTTCAATGCCAACAGTTTCAACAAAAGGCTGTTTGCTGATGAGAGAATGGTCCATGGCCATTGGCAGTGTGAAACTTGTGGTTGCTTCCTGCACTGGAGTTACTCTCTTTACTGCCCTCACTGGTTGGGCTGGTGGTACTAGCAGACCTGATGCTTTCTTCAGTGTTGCCAGCCAGCCAACTGGCTATCTTGCTTTCTTGGACAAGTGAGGCCAAGTTTGACAAACCATTGTGTATCCCTCCATTCCTTGGATAGCTGGGTAGGTTACCTTTGTATTTAGAGTCCTCCATGTTGACCTGCCTTCCCTGCCACAAATTAGGTGCATACTGGGAGGAGGTGGAAGGGGAGGTGGAAGGGAAGGTGTAAGAAGGGGATAGAGGGTCTTTAACAGACACAGCTGGGGGAGACATCAAGGTGTATTCTTCTGTGTCTGTACTGTTTCCCAACTTCAATGGAGTAGGCAGAGCCAGGGAGCCAGACTTGCTCTTCTGGCTTCCTGAGGATTCTGGCAACAACTTCAGCATTTCTGAGGAGGATATGGCATCTTTAGGGGACAGCATAAACTGGCTGTCTCTCTCAACCACTTCACCACTATCAAAGGCCTCAGATTCATAATCAGTGTCTGAATCACTCAAATCAGCATGGAGACTTGGCTTGGAATAAGACTGACTTTGTCCTCTGGACTCTGGTTGGTGGTGGGACGATGTGGAAGGAGTGCTGGGTGAAGGGGATATTTTGGCTGGACTTGAGTCTATCTCTACATTGTCTTCTTCTTCACTGGACACAGTCCTGACAAAAAAACAAAAAACAATATCTAGTCAATTATTAAAAGAACATATATCAAGCTTCAGAAATATTTTAATAACACAAATTATAACTTTTTAAAATCTGACAATAAAATGTAAAATTGAGATTATTCCACAACATTTTACATATTTACATTTAAACATTTACAACTTATATACTCCATTCTCTTAACATAGCTATCAATTGTTATGCTTTCAAATGCTCATTGTATAAAATCGAGCTTAAAGGAGGAAGGCGAAACAGACAAGCCACCAGTAAGTGCTATAAAGATCAACTAAGGGACGTAGCTGGCAGATGATGGCCTCTCTAAGAGACAGTTTGAGAGCTCTCACAAAGACAGCTGGACACACAACTGAGGCCCAGAGGAAAGCTTTTGTTAAAGACATGCATAGAAGATGTAAAGAAAACTTAAATAGGAAGTAAACACATTGCCATTAAATTAATAGTTAATAAAATAAACTGAACAAAATCGATGTAATTTAAGTTTAAAAAAAAAATCTTTCTTTATATCCAATTTCAACTGGTTAGTAAGTTTGGATTGTTATCCTAAACTTTATTCCTTGGATGTAGTTTGGGAAATGATGTCAAGAGTTTAATGTTTAGTCAATGAAAGTTTGGTGGAAGGGAGGGGAAAAAAAAGTTCTTATTTGTAAATGTGACCTGGAATTATTAACAGCTAATCTCAATGACAGCATACAATTAATATCAGACTGTAGGAGAGTTAATAAGCAAAAAGGTAAATGAAAAATGACTTTCAATATGTGTTTATACTTTCTTTTTATTTTTACAATTAGATGTGATTTTTGTTTAAAGGAAAAGAATTCTTCAAAGAGTGATAATTTTCTGTTTTCTCATATATGTTTAAATTTATTGTGTATTACATACTGTTATAAACCTGGTGGTGACACAGATGGGGGTAGTGGTATGAGTGTAGTCAGCCGACGCAAATCGCCCCAGGCCAGCACTAGACGAGCGGTCAACCGTGACGAGTTACGACGGTCAGCCGAGTCGAGTGTCAACAGGACAGTTCGGGAAGGATCGCCGTCGTGAACAGAGCTCAGGCGCGTCATGAGAGTTGTAGTCATCTGACCACCTAGAAACGTCGAGCGGCGTTCTGTCCAGTTCGAGAAGGCCAGTAGGGACCCTATATAAGAGCGGAGGTGTCGCAGTCAAGACGGTTCAGAAAAAGAGTTCACGACAGAAGGTTCACTACAGCACAGTTCAATGGTGTGGTTCTGTACGTAACATTACGACGGTTCAGTGGGGAGTACTGTCAAGTACAGTTGAGACGACCTGCATCTTGATCTTGGTCTGTGATCGAGTCCGACACAACGAGCCTAGAGTGCGAAGTCAGTCCTGAACTGTGGAACGCAGTGCAAGCCCGGAACGAGACGGAGAGGCCAGTGCAAGAGTTGATACGGCGGTACAGTGTTATCTGAGAGATATTTGTACAGTCTTGTGTTACGTGCTGCCAATTGTACAGTATTGGCTGTTATTTATTCAACTATTAAAGTGTTACGTTACTTTGGAGCCCTGAGTTGTCAAGTTCTTTAAGTTGGTGGTGTATGGTGCAGTTTGCAGAGAGCCTGGATAGTGAGATTCGCAACAATACAAAAGCAACAAAGATGATCTCAAGTACAATGTGAGCATATCCCCTAAACTTACCTTGCCTCTTTACTAGACTTTAAACTTCCACTAGCACTGGAACCTTGTGCCTTTAGCTTCTGAATTCTCTGGAAGTTGTTGTCAGGGTCCTGATAAGCCTCAGTGGGAGCTTCTTCTACTTCCATCACACATGGCTCTGCTTGCTCCACAGTTCCAGCAGCTCCTGCTTCAGGCTCTTCATCTGATCCATCTTTGGACATCTCTTGAAAGAAGAAGGAGACTTGTTGGAACCTTTCATTCATATGTGGGGCCAGGCATTCAATCAAGTACATAAAAGTAGGTCGCTTTTTTGGGTTGTATGCCCAGCAGCTCTTCATTACGTCATATCTGAAAAAGACAGACTTGATTTAATAGCAATCAAGGTAACCATCCAAATTTGTCACAGAAATTGGGAAACTATTTGTCCCTAAGTCTAGAAAGTAAAATTAAAACTTTAAATTAAAAATGTGACAATTTTGAATTTGACTTGCAAACATATGGACCAAAAGATAAAATTTCATTAAAATGCTCAGTGTTTTTAATAATGTATGCACTAACAAATCCACAGGACATCCTATAGGAGCATTCATAACTCTTCCTTCTGATACAAAACGTAGTACTTCCTCATTGCCAAGGCCTTGATAAGGTTGTTCAGCCAAAGTTACCATCTCCCAAAGCACTATTCCATATGACCTGAGTATAAAAAAAATTCTTTTACATCTTCCATATAACAATTATAAATACAGATTTGAAATAATTTAATTTACACCAAAGTTGAATATTCGACTAGTTTTAAATCTCCCAAAATATTAAAATTGTGTTCACTATTTCAGCCCACCAATTATCTCAAACTTTGAAATCATCAAAGCAATAAAAACAACAACTTTCTTTTGAGAGCTAATATCATTTCTGGTCAATATGCAAATTTTGGTTAAGTATTAGAGTGATTTCCCAAGAGTGTTTAGTACTATTATTCAAGATGGTTACTACAGCTTATATCATAAGATTGAAGAATTAACTTTAGTCATTAAGAGATTTTAAAACTATTATCAAAGATGGATAATTACAGATTGTACCATAAGATTGAAGATGAAAATTTTATGGTTAAATATTTTGAAAACATTTACCAAATATCAGACATGGTAGTAAAGATGCCATCCATCAAAGACTCTGGAGCCATCCATCTGACAGGAAGTAGGGCCCTGTTATCCTTGCGGTAATAGTCTGTCATGTAGACATCCCTAGCCATCCCAAAATCTGTGAGATTAAACCAATTTTTGTATACAATATAGGTATGAGAGGAGAAAATAATTTGTGACTATGAACTATGCTGATTCAAAAACATGAATAAAGGAAACAGTCACTAATAAAAAAAAGGTTGTGAGTTTATACATCCCAATATATGGATCAATTTGACTAAGACAATATCTTGAGTGATTTCATCTATTAAAAACCTATGCAACAACACACCTGCAATTTTGACAGTGCCATCTTCTGCTACAAGACAGTTTCTGGCAGCCAGATCTCTGTGAACAATTTTTCTATGTGCAAGGTAGGCCATGCCATCTGCTATTTCTCCTGCCATCTGACGAATCTGGTTAGCAGTTGGAGGATAATAGTCTGGATAGTCCTATTATAAACACAAATTGTGGTAAGAGAACATCTTCAAATAATGTATGCAAAGCAGGAAATCATAACAACAATAAACAATAAAGGTTAAGGTAATCATACTAATAAATGCTTCTCTAGCATTCATCTAAAATAGAGGTTCTCAAAACTTATTTGAGACATGCTACAATTTTTTAAAAGACGTTGAAAGCTAAACATTATGTGTGCTCAGGTTTGCTGATCCAATTAAACATGCTTCAGGATATGACTTTTCTATTTTTAATGCCAGCAAATTTCTAAAAAAAAAAAAAAAAGGTTTATGAAGATTTTTGGAATATAAGACTACATAAGACAGAGTTTCTGTACATTACAAAAAACAAAACCAAATCACTAAGGAGGGAACATCTGATCTATATTATTTATGTGATTAGACCAACGTCAAACATCAAAGTTGGTCAAAATATAAGAAGACTAGCTATGTCACTTACATATTCATCTACACGACACTTGCGCAGGTAATTTCTCAAATCACCATGGGACATCAACTCCATGACAATGAAGGCAGGCTGACCCTTGGAAACCACACCTATTAGCTTGACCACATGAAAGCACTCACAACCCCTGAATAAATTTAAATGACAATATGGAAACAGTGTTTGACATAAAGATTCAATGAACTATGAAAGATTCAATGAGCTATGAAACACGTATCCATAAGTTGAAAAATCAGATGATGTTAGTGGAATTCTCTTAAGAATCCTGCAATTATATTGTAGCATAAATGATGCATTTCAAGAAATTCTAAATACCATCAAGTAAATTTCTTAAATAGTATTAATAAATTAATTTTAGGACCACATTTTAAAACTTTTTATTGAGAGGTAAGACACTGGATATTGAATATTACTGGAATTGAGAAACAAAAGATTTTGTGTGTGGAAGGAACAGAAAACTATATAGCTTTTCAGCTCCTAAACTACAATCTTTTTTGTTTTGCAATTCTTTCATTTTTCACAGCTGCTGTAGTATTCCTTTCTCATGCATTATTTTCATTGTATATCCTGTTTTTAAGTGATGTTTACTTGATATTGTTTTGTTACCCCCACAATTCTAATTTATGATCTAATTCTTTCCAATTAGCCAATGAGAGTTGAACTAGTTCAAGTGAAGATGTTCACATTATATGTCCCTCACTCTTATCTTCTCCAATACTAAAAGTTCACTTACTTCATAGTTGTTGCCTCCTTTAAGATCTTGAGGCGCTCATAGAAATCTGCTTTGTCTCCAAGAGTCTGTGAAAAGAGCAGAATAGTGAGCAAGTTTAGTCTTTGCCACTACAAGTTGAACATTAGAATAACAATAATACAAAGT
The DNA here is from genome assembly GCA_030265305.1 of Biomphalaria pfeifferi. NCBI lineage: Eukaryota > Metazoa > Mollusca > Gastropoda > Planorbidae > Biomphalaria > Biomphalaria pfeifferi. The sequence continues at coordinate 1,148,873 of JASAOG010000072.1, forward strand.
GAAAAACATGCTCAATACATAAGGATAGATTTTAAAAAACATTATATAGTCTTTACAATAAACCCAGTTTTTTAAACATAAAACCGCAGGTTTGGGTTAAAATCCACATAGCTTAAAATGCTTGACATATTCAAAAGCTAAGAGTCTAAAAAATTTATTTCTGCCAATAACATAATGTGTCTAATTAATATGGTAAGATGTATTTCCAGAGGATTCAAAAAAAAAAAATATTACTGACAGTTTTTAAACATAAAACAACAGGTTTGGGTTAAAATCCACAAAGCTTAAAATGCTTGACATATTCAAAAGCTAAGAGTCTAAAAAATTTATTTCTGCCAATAACATAATGTGTCTAATTAATATGGTAAGATGTATTTCCAGAGGATTCAAAAAAAAAAAATATTACTGACAGTTTTTAAACATAAAACAACAGGTTTGGGTTAAAATCCACAAAGCTTAAAATGCTTGACATATTCAAAAGCTAAGAGTCTAAAAAATTTATTTCTGCCAATAACATAATGTGTCTAGTTAATATGGTAAGATGTATTTCCAGAGGATTCAAAAAAAAAAAATATTACTGACAGTTTTTAAACATAAAACAACAGGTTTGGGTTAAAATCCACATAGCTTAAAATGCTTGACATATTCAAAAGGCTATGAGTCTAAAACTTTATTTCAGCCAGTAACATCATGTGTCTAGTTAATATGGTAAGATGTATTTCCAGAGGATTAAAAAAACTTACGACAGTAACTTTTTAAAATCTAGACTAAGCAATGACAAATAAAATGCTAGTGACTAAATGTAATTCAAAACAGAAGTTTAATAACAACTTTTAATAGATCTAGATCTAACCTATTTAAATAAAAAAAAACACCAAATGCCTGAGCCTATCAACATACAAGTATACTTATGGATTGTGAATTGTTTTTAAAATGTAAGCTTCATTAATTCCACTCAAAGATGGGTGTAGCATTAGTTTGTTGCCATAACTATTTCATGTTATTTTATTGCTCCCCCATGGGAGATTTAGATTAGGATGTAATAATTATGATTTATGAAAGGCAGCTTGAGTTTGACACCCAACTCACAGCTGAGATGTGTTTACTGAGCCCCTAAAGGCAGCATAGAATACCTTCACTCAGATACCCTCTAGCCCGAACTCAGGGCCGGTCCTAGCAATGGCGGGGCCCTATGCGAAACGGATTGCGCGTGGCCCAGTATGGGTAGGGATTAGGTTAATATGTGAAAATAAAGGTTTTTAAAAGAAAAAAAACATTCGTCTTTGCATTTTATTCATTCTTAACAAAGTACAATATCACGATCTAATTAACTTCACTTTACGAGCCTTGCGTGTAGCGAAGTCTTACAGTATATCATCAAAATTCTGTTTCCTACATTGATCACGCTCAATAGCAAGAATTGCCAAAATTGTTCAATCTCTCGTGAATTGTTGACCTTTAGTAATTCTTGATTAGCTTGTGGCACGACAAACTTCTTTCACAAGATACCACAGTTAGGCCTACGGGTATTGTTAAACAAATTCTTAGTGCAACAAAGTAGTTTGGGAAAGCAGTGTAACTTTCATTAGTGGACAGATAAGCTAAAATTTCTAACAGGACTTTGGTGGTATTTGGTAGAATATGCCTTAAAGATTCCATTTTATCTGCTAATTCTAGCCCACACATATCTGCTGACTAGTCTGTTGATGATATCAATACTTGCTTGAAGCCCGCTGTAAACTTTCGTATGTCATCAAGCTAAAGGCTCTTGAAGCTGACAAGAAACCCAAATAGATTGTAATTTGATTTCAGCTGTTTATATCTCGGCTGCAAGGCTTGAATTGCAATGTCCACAATTCTGTTGAAGCAACTTATCCTGTAGTCATCTTCAACTTTTCCAGATATGACGTTTTCCAGAGATTTATCATATTGCCTTTTCCTTTGACGTTTGGCTGGAAAGATTGCACAACATCCATGTTTTTAGCCAACTCCTTTGCCAAGTCATTAAGTTGTTGTACAAGTCCATTGCAGTGCTCAAATCTACTGTTTCACATTGCAGTTCTTTACTCACAAAATTGACTTGGAAGAGCACGCCATACCATAATACAAGTGACACTTTGTACTGCTTCAATGTTTCATACAGTGTTTCTGATTCACTTTATCGCATCATTAGTCTCTTCAGCTAATTCATCGAGTGCATCACTAATTTCAGGTAATTGATTACAAAGTGCTTTGACACTATAAAGAATACTCTGCTGTTAATATTTAAAAGCCGTTTTTGAATTGACCGCCTTTCATGTTTGCACCATTACCATAACCTTGACCACGAATATTTTCAACATTTAATTCAAGCGTCTCCAGCTCATTCACTAGAACATCGTGTCCTGTCCAGTTGTACTTTCCACTGGAAGAAACTTAATAAAACGTTCATGTACAACCACAAGCTCTTTCACATTAACTATCTCATACATACCGGAAAGTTAATGACATCTGCTCTTTGTGACTTGCGTCTGCAGTACAATCCAGTATCACTGAAAAATACTTTACATTCTTGATGTCTCGAAGGATAGCATTCACCACAGCCACTGCTACTACATTAATGAGTTCTTTTTTAATCTTCTTTCCCAGGTAATGATCATGAATTTCTGCATTGGTAAACACGTCGAAGATGTTTGCCCATTACTGGATCAAATTTTGCCAGTAATTCTATTAGACCAGGAAATTCTCATTACTTGCTCTTCAAGTCTTTCAATGGTCCCTCTGAAAGCTAAATTGTGCTTCGCTAGAAATTGTACAATCGCAACTAGTCTTTAAAAAACTTGGATGCCAACGTTTAAGTCTCAGACTAAAGCATCTCCTGGCGAATTTTGTCAATGCCTGTTTTTTTTATAACTTAGTCTCCAGCATCCCATCAACTAGTCATGGCGTCTAAATGCCCTTATTTAAATGTGAAAGCTGACAAAGTTTTATTTTTCGCGTAAGATTTGTATTTTCAATATCGAATTGCAGCCCAAAATAACAAATTTGTCTATTCTCTTTTTTTAGGAGATGCTTTCAGCATGAAAGTTGGCAAAAAGAAAAAAAAATATTCCAAAAAAAAAATCAAAACAAAAAAAATCATTAAATAAATATTGACTTTTTAAAAAGCATATACAACAATTCTGTAATTAGACTTTGATTATTCCCTACATCAATTTCAAAGATCAGCTTAAAAAAATACTATTCACACTATTACTACCTAAAATTCTATTTCAAGGTTTAGCATATGCAACAAACTGTTTTAGCTCACTCAATGTATCACTCAGGTCCAAGCATTTAATTAATTTATTTAAACACAGTAAACATCAATTTTACTAATTTAGCCAATCAAGCGCTAAAAACACAGCCACCACCCCTCCAATCCAACCCCACTCCCTTAGGCATCGATGTCACATTTTACTATCCCCACCTTGACACATGCCACACTAGACTCTTGACGAGAGTACGCTCCCCTATCTATCTTGGCAAACATCCGTTGACCCCTCCCCCCCTTTTCAGGAGCGGCTGGTCACTTCAAAGAGCCCATTTAACTCAACACCTCGGGCAACGCTGTTCGTCTAGCGCTAGCCAGTATCAAGATGTAATCTATCTTGCCCTGGCCTCCTCCACTCATCTCCCCCTCTCTCGTCCTCTGACTACCTGGGCAGAATACAAAGGGACGGGAGCCAACCGATTTCCTAATCTTTCAATTCGTGCCTTCGCACAATGTCTATCTCCCAAAGCGTCCATCACGGTCAAACAGGAATCTCCTTGTCAAAAGACACCAGATAGTCTGGGCACATTCGAGGCCACACTCCGCCCCTCTCCACGTGTATATGGACAAAATTCCATCGTCCGATCTCATTCTTGATGGAGAGCTGACAGGGAGCACATCTATCTCTTGCTTGAGCTCTGGATTATTTTCATTCCCTTATTTCACTTTGGATTGGTAGTTTTATTTACAGGCAACATCCGCCTGAAGTCTTAGCAACCTAAAGCTGATACCAGATTTGTTGGCACTAGATCTGCAGATACCAGTCTTACTTATCTTCATAAGTGTCCAAGCAACAACGCTAGCCACAGACTCGTCACTGGCTTGACTGAATGGTAGACGCAGCTTAGCCCTGCAGCCATACATCGTTGGACTGCACCCAGAGCCTGGATCCACCACGCCAGCTCAAAGCAGACAGAGTCAGTACCAGCCACACCCATCTCATCAGTGCAGAACTGGACCTAAAGCTAAGCAACCAGCCTAATGACACTCAGACCACTTGGTTCTCAAATCTAATGATAATAGACATACATGTAAATACGCTAGATCCCATCCTAGCTACTGAACAGCATTTCACCTTTTTAATTATCTTCTTTTGTATAATAAACTGTGCATAATTTTACATCTTAGTATTTGTTGTCTGCATTATAACGCTCTGCCTGTAGATTATATGTGCGAGTGTGGGTTCTCAAATCATAAAATCCCCTAGACACTTAAAACTGCCAAATTCTAATCCACCTTGTCACAGCATAAATGTTTTTTTTTTATTTTAATTTTTTTAAGATGCTGTATAAAGTCACAGTATTAAAATAAGCTTTTAAGGTCAAATGTGTTTTTTTAAATGTTACTTTATACTTCCTATAAAAATAGATACAATAAGAATAAAAAGGGAATAATAATAATAATGACATTAAAAAGCTTTATTATCCTGAATAAAAACTGTCAAATCGCCCTAATCTATATTTTGTTAAAACTGTTAACAACAATGACATTCAAGATAGTAGTTAATAAAAGCTATTAAAAGTGGCCATGAAGGAAAGAATTAGGTACATATATCTTTTTTTTTTTTTGTGGTCTGTCTGGCTCCAGTGCATTAAATGTTACCTTTATAGCTACAGATTTGGTGGTCTTAGTTTTAGGATCCTCCAACAATCCTTCATAAACAGTGCCAAACGACCCTTGACCAAGCTCTTTCAATAGACGCAAGGTTTCACGTGCTATCTCCCACTCATCAGGGCAATACACTGTGGATTATTGAGAAGAAACAAAAAAATGAAGTTCCTCTAAAATGTGTTGCTGAATCCCAGTTTTGTTGATGTTCAAGCAAACAACTCTTAGTATTTTCACCAGGACTAACAGGTGATTTACAAACAGATTAGGGCACTAGAACTAATAGAATACTACATGCATGACATAAAGACGAGTTAACAAAGTTAAAGGCTTTCAGTCAGTGTAGAGCGTGAACAAAACTTTAACATTTACTGATACTCCTTTATAAAATGTCTCGCAACTTTTGTTAACCTAATCTTCATGGTAGATTAGACTAATGATTTAACAACTTTTTGGCTAGTTTTCATGATAGATTAGACTAATGATTTTAACAACTTATGCTAATCTAGTCTTTATGGTAGATTAGACTAATGATTTAACAACTTTTGTTAATCTAGTCTTTATGGTAGATTCAACTAATGATTTAACAACTTTTGTTAATCTAGTCTTCATGGTAGACTAATGATTTAGGCCTTGTTAATGTACAGTATAAGGGAGAAAGAAAGTGGTGGACTAAACAGGGTCACTTTTAAATAGTGATTGATCTCTTATTAAAAAATGGACACTAATGATGATTACTTGTTTCAAATAATTGTATATGCAATGATCACTTCAACAAAAGATGAGCAGTTTATGCCTGCACATTTTTAGTATAATTATTTTGTATAGATGTGATGTTGCTGCACTTTATTGTATGCATAATCTTACGATAAATGAATGTAACAGAGACAGGCAAGAGCAGCTAACTGTGCCTGAAAGTTATAAATAGGCTCAAGTAGCTTGAAAGAGTCAGAACAACATAATATTGTAATAACTTAAGAAAGGCAACTCAACGAGATATAAATGTTAATTTACACGGAGACATAACAAACACATAGGACATCTGCCTTGAACACAGCATCTTCATTTCGGTTCTCGACTTGGGCAGAAAGCGTTTTCTAATGTCAACATCCTTTTCTGTCTAGTTTCTGGCAGTGCGCACCTTCTGCACTATCTTGAATGGCTGTGTGCATGGCGGGGTTATAACACTGCCCCTTTCTTAGCGCTTTTCGTCCTGAAAAGAAACAGTGCCGTGGAGGCTCAGAAGTTCAGGTGGAGGTCAATCGGTGGGAGCCACAGGCGTCAGGGAGCGTGTTCTCCACGAAGTCATCTGCATTGTTTTCTGCAGCCGTCACTTTCTCTTCTTCCAGTTGGCCAGTCTATTCTTGAGACAATGACTTGATCATTTGACACATAGAGAGATAGTGTCGAGCACTGTTTTCGTCAACACAGCCATTGATCGGACACACTGTTTCAGGAAACCTTCCCGACAGACGCCTCTCAAGGGAGCTGCAGGTTCACATGTAGCCACGTTGCAACAAAGTCCAATGCCCCGCAGTCATCATCAGCTAACAGTCTCACGTCCAGGAGATAGGCCTTTTCAAGTTCGAGTTGCAGAGGTCTTCCTCTTGTCAGCTCAGATTTTGCCTGGATTGATTGACATTCGTCTCTTGCCAATGTCGATGATGATGGGAGAAGCACACATGCCCTGTTGGTGGTTTTCTTGGCATCTACATTCCCTGTGTGAATTGCCATAAGTATAGTTCATGCTAAACATCTGGATGCAGTTGTCAAGCTTCGAATTTCTCTCGTGAGCACCAGAAGATAGGCAGAGGTCTTTAAGGTCCACAGCAACAGGCTTGGACGCAGACCTTACATTGTCATGGTCTGCCCGGTTCATTGAGGTGCTCGTTGCAGGTATATCAGGAACAAACGCTTCAGGCACATAACAGACTTCAGTTCCTTCATTGTCTCTTTCATTTCGATTCGGTAAATTTCGTTGAGATTGTCGCAGCAATCGCCATGTTTCTCGCCTTGAAATTCACACCCACAAGACTTGCCTACAACACAGCCACAGACGGCGCTCCAATCCCCAGCACCTCCATCACCACTGTTTGTGCAGCCACAGTCCTGACCAGGTTAACTGCTCCTTCACTAACGATTTTATTCCTCCTTTCGCTTGCAACACAATTTTATCAGCTTCGCCTATTTAACCTTCTACTTGCAATACACTTTCATCTACCTTGTTCCCCATAATGTTCATTTGTTCATTAAATGCATCCCTACAGTCCTGAATCCTGACCTCAACAATCCCAGGTTCAATTTCAAATTGGTAAGTCTCTGTATCTTCTTTTTCATCGATCAGGGCTTGCAGGAGATGAGCCATGAGCATTTTCCTGCTGCAGACGGGTTTTAAACCTCTGTGCCGAAGCTCTTGTCTTAGCTAAGAGTTGATGCAATATCTTCAAAGATGCCATTGAGATCGAATCCTACCTCCTCTCGTTGAGTCGCTTATGATCCCACTTCGGCACCAATGTAATAACTTAAGTGAGGCAACTCAACGAGGCAAGGATGTTTATTTACAAGACATCAGGGGTACACAAAACAACATCTTCTTCAGCACAGTCTCTTCATATTGGCTCTCGACTTGGGGGGAACGTGTTTTCTAATGTCAACATCCTTTCTGTCTAGTTTCTGGCAGTGCGCACCTTCTGCACTATCTTGAATGGCCGTGCGCATGGCGGGGTTATAACAATAAATATAATAGGCTGTAATTTTGTTTGAGATACTTACAATCCTCTGTCTTTATGTAGATTGGATTATTGGACACAAGAACATTTGATTTGGATTTCCATCTAAGAAAAAGAAACACAATTCAATTAGCTTTATGAAGCCCTTTGACATGTTTAAAAAAAAAAAAAAGTGTTGCCTTCACTTTAGAAGACACAACTAATCCATTAAATGCAATTACAAATAATTGTATAATTTTGGTACACTCTTAAACATTTTGAAAAACTTGTTTAGATTTATCATATCCTGATGGTTGGCAGCCTGGTCATGTGGTATGTGATCTTGATTGTCATCTCGATGGTCCTGGGCTTAAAACTAGTTTACCACCATCCCCTGCTGCCCGGTGGGAGGTTTGGGCTAGAAACTAATAACCTTAAATTTTGAAGGAACATGACCATTTAGCTGATCTCTACCAATTAAAAGCAGCAAAAAATAAATAGTTTTTATTTATTTTCTTAAAAAATGCATTAGTAATAGAATAATTGTATTTGAATCTAGCTCATTTTCAAATAGCTTTAAAATATTTCTTGTGTTTAAATAGTTAATTAGGAACTATAAAACCCGGTCAATATTTTTTTTTGTAGAAATTCCTCCTAGAGCTGATTTAGTATAGCTTATTATCAAATTTGTTTTCAGTAATAAAATTATTTAGTCAATTAGTTTATTCAATATCGAATTTCCCATCAACAGTAAAGTGCAGGGTGGATCAAAACTGTTTGAATATAAATTACTGGAATACATTCTATTTACTGCAGAGCTAGTTTCTTCTTAGCTTATTTCATTGACAATGATTAAAAGCATCACTTACTTGTATGCAATATAGACTAACACACCAATTAGAATGATGACAATTACAATCGGACTTATTACAGCACCCAGAATAACACCTGTGATATCAGAACCTGAAACAAAAGAATTGGTCTCTTAGAAATGATTACAAATAGAAATGAACAGACATGCAAGAGACATACACGTAAAAGAAGAAATTCATCCATTGGTTTTCTAGATAGTTCAGGAAACATTTTCATGACTGGATTGGGGGAGATTTTGAATAATTTAGTTTCTCTTTAAGTAATGAACAGTTTTTCTTAAATAATTTTTAACACCTCTCCCAAAAACTTCTGACCCTTATATTTGGCATAGTGGCCAGCTGATAAGCACTTGCCTGTAGAATTAATAGATTCAATGCCCGATAAAGAGAGTGATTTTTTAAAGATTTTTTTTAGACATTTCTGTTTTCAAGGTGTTCTACTCTCAAAGGTTGTCATGGCCAAGGGTGTCAATGGGGTTAAGCTCCCATTGTCTATAAAATACTCCTAATGGCATGCATCTCAAATAGCCTCTGACAACTAAGTCCAGCACCTGGCCTGCTTGTGTGGCTTAGACATTAAGCCTGGCAAAACTGCTCATACTAACAGGTGAAGGGGTGAAGGCGAATACCTGGCACCACAAAACCGGGAGCTTCGGGCAGATGGAGCTCGTCAGCCTAGTAAGGCAGTTCATCTAGGAGAGGGGTACTCTGACTTCAAAACCCAGTTGCCTTGCGGTACTGAGGCTTCAGGAGACAACCTCGAGGAGAAATCAGTAGTGAAGCCCCTTAGGCGTTGGGAGTATCAGCTATGAAATTCCCTCCGGCAGCTTCTGCAACTGAGTTGGTGCCAAATGTAATGCAATGCGTTCCTTTGGATCACATCAGCAAGGTCGAGAGAGGGATCATGATGCATGGGCCACCCATGACCCTTTTATTCAAGGCCCAGGAATGTGCCCAGGAGAGGAAACGCCTCACTGATCAGCTACCGCCCGCCTCAACCTGGGCAGCCCCCAGTCAGTTAGGTGCTGATCCACCACAGCCTGCCTGCACTAATGGGTGCTTAGAGCTTAGTTTAAAACGACAAGTAGGCTGGAAACTTGCACCAAGAAACAAAAGAAGAAAAATTAAACTGAATAAGAAAATCCCTGTCATGCGACTGGCCACTTAAAATGTCAGGACAATGTGTCCTGGTCTCACTGATGATCTTAGGCAGATCGACAACACAAGGAAGAGAGCAGTTATAAACAACGAGCTAAAAAGGCTACACATTGACATTGCAGCCCTGCAAGAAACCCGACTGGCCGAAAACGGCAAGCTCTGCGAGACTGACTACACTTTCTTTTGGAAAGGGAAAGCACAGGATGAGACTCAAATACATGGTGTGGGCTTTGCTGTCAAGAATATTCTTCCTCCCATGATACTCCCTCCAGTTGGTGGCTCGGAACGGCTACTAAGCATAAGTATGATAACAGCATCTGGAAAAGTCACTCTAATTAGTGCCTATGCCCCCACACTATGCTCGCTTCAGGAGGACAAAGACAAGTTCTATGAAGACCTCAAAGAAGCCATTGCAACATTCCTCAAAAAGAACACATGATCCTTCTAGTTGACTTCAATGCCAGAGTAGGATCAGATCACACTACCTGGCCAGACTGACTTGGGCTTTTTGGAATCGGAAAGATGAATGAGAACGGACAAAGACTGCTTGAATTCTGCACATACCATAAGCTCTGCATTACCAACACATACTTCAGAACAAAACCACAGCACTGTGTCTCATGGAGGAACCCTAGGTTTGGTTTGGGGACTGGCACCAGCTGGATATGATACTGACACGAAAAAAGGACATTGGAAATATACTGCTGACACGTAGCTACCAAAGTGCGGATTGTGATACTGATCATACTTTAGTGTCCTGCCGGACAAGACTGCTGCCAACTAAGATCCACACATCACAGGGAAAAAGAAAATCATGCCTCAATACCACTAGCACAAAAAATCCTGATCTTTGCACCGAATTTGAGAACAAATTAGAGGAAGCTTTTAAAAACTTCTCTGTGACTGAGGTAGAAAAGAGTTGGACGTTTATGCGTGATACAATATACCAAACATCATCACTGGTCTTTGGAAACAAAACAAAGAAAAGCGAAGACTGGTTTGAAGCTAGTCTACCAGAATGGAAACTGCCACTACCAACAAGAGAGCAGGCATGCTAATCTACAAGAAGGATCCCATCCCAAGCAACTTAAAAAGGCTCAGAGCTGCTCGTAACAATGCCCAAAGAGTAGCGAGACAGTGTGCTAACAAATACTGGCAGGAGCAATACGAAGATATTCAATCTTGTGCAACTGTGGTAACAGAAGAGGACTATATTGAGGGCATGAGAAAAGCCTTTGGACCTCACACCAGCAAGTGTGCTCCGCTCAAGTCAAAAGATGGCTCAATCATCAACGATAGTGCGCTGCAAATGGAACGATGGGTAGAACACTATGTAGAACTCTAGCAGATTGAAAACGCCATCTCACCAAATGCTGTTTCCAGCTTCCCATCACTTCCAGTTTTGACGGAATTAGACGGAACTCCCTCAGTAAAGGAGCTGAGCATAGCCACTGACATGCTTGTACATGGGAAAACACCCGGAGGAGATGGCATTCCTGCTGAAGTCATTCAGGTTGGAAAACATGCCCTAATCAAACCACTCCATGAACTGCTAAACTTGTGCTGGGAACAAGGAATGGTCCCCCAGGAATTGAAAGACTCCAACATAGTAACAATTTATAAAAATAAAGGCGACCGCTCTGTAACAATTACAGAGGCATCTCACTACTTAGCATAGCCAGAAAGGCTTTTGCTAGAGTATTACTAAAGCGATTACAGATCCTGGCAGATCATGTTTATCCAGAGTCGCAGTGTGGCTTTAGGGCAGGTAGATCTACAACCGATATGATTTTCTCTCTGCGGCAGCTACAGGAGAAGAGCAGAGAACAAAAGCAGACCCTCTTCATAGCATTTATTGATTTGACCAAGCCTTTGACCTTGTTAGCAGAAGCGGTCTGTTTGCTGTACTAGAGAGAATCGGCTGCCCAAATAAGTTAAGAAAACTAGTGTCAGATTTTCACGAAAATATGCAGGGCACTGTTCAGTTTGAAAGTTCTTCCTCCAGGCCATTCTCCATTAAAAGCGGTGTAAAACAAGGATTTGTACTGGCCCCTACACTATTTGGCATCTTCTTCTCAGTCGTACTAACCAGTGCTTTTAAATCCCTGGAAGAAGAAATATACATCCATAGCAGATCCGATGGAAGGCTCTTTAATCTGGCACGTCTTAAAGCCAAAACGAAAAGGCGCCGTATCTTGATAGGGGAGCTGCTGTTTGCTGATGATGCGGCACTCGTATCTCACTCACAAGGAGGTCTACAGAAGCTAGTGAACGCCTTAGCAGCTGCTTGTCAAGAGTTTAGCCTTACTATAAGTCTCTCCAAGACCAAAATCCTGGCACAAGACGTCGCAAAAAAGTTTGGGAACCACACCCTTTCAGTGGTGCAGGAATTTACCTACATGGGTTCAACGATTGTCAGTAACCTAGACTTAGACATCGAGCTGACAAAAAGGATAGGAAAAGCTACCACAGCATTGGCAAAACTCTCCAAACGCGTCTGGGAAAATGGTAAATTGACCACAGCGACCAAAATCCTTGTCTACAACGCCTGTGTTGTGAGCACTCTCCTTTATGGCAGTGAAAGCTGGTCAACATACATGTACCAAGAGCACAGATTGAATAGTTTCCACTTGCGCTGCCTGAGACACATAATGGGCATCTCTTGGAGGGACCATGTCTCCAATCAGGAAGTTTTGAGATTGGCCAATATGAACAGCATGTATGCTCTCCTGACACAAAGAAGATTATGCTGGCTCGGACATGTCACCCGCATGCCAAATGGTAGAATCCCAAAAGATATCTTATATGCTGAGCTTGTGGAAGGAGTCAGACCCAAGGGCCGCCCAAGACTAACATCTAGAGATGTCTGCAAGTGAGACATGAGAGCCACAGGCATCAGTGAAAGTATGTGGGAAAACATAGCCAAAGACCGGAGTGCATGTAGACACTGTGCGTGCTGGGACAACCCTTGCTGAGAACAAAAGAATTGACGCGGCCTTTATCAAGAGGGAAAAAAAGAAAGCTGCTCTGTCCGCTTGCCCTAAATCAGAGGCAAACACATGTACGAATTGTGGTTAAGTCTGCCGTTCTAGAATTGGCTTGATTGGCCACACCAGATTCTGCCCCGTCTCAAGATTAAGCCAAAACCAGTGACTCATTTGGGCGCATCCATTGCCTTTCGAGACAAAAGGAGCCATACAACTCTCAAAAAAACACTTTACATCCTAAATCCCATCAACTGCTAAACCTCAAAAGGAATATTGTTTCATTAAATGACTCAAATATAGCTCAATTATCCTATCAAATTTACCTTTGACATCAGGAATGAAAATAAACTTTGGTTCTGAGAAGTTTCCTTTGCCTGCTCTGGTGACTACCTTGATTTGTATGGAATAGTTTCCAGGCAACAGCTTAGTGAAACGATATTCCCGAGTGTGGTTGTTGTTGACACAGTAGGTTTGGTCCTGCTGTGATATTACACTTTAATTTAAATAGATATATCACAGTGGGTAATGTAAGACAGAAACAAAGGCAAAATTTTGGACCTAAAAGTAAAGACACTCGAAACATCAGGAGCCAAAGACAGATGAGTCATGGACATATGAAAAAAAGACACTGGAGTAAAAGGGAGAAGAGAAAAAAAAAAGATGTGAATAAAAACATAACTTAAATACACAGGAGTAAAGCTGCACAAAAAGCACAAGGCAAGCAAAAAGAATGTCACAATAAAAGAACATATTTAAATCCATAAAAAGAACATGTTTAAACCCACAAAAAGAACATAGACAAAGAGATTCACTATTAAAATATACAATACACAAAAAAATAGATACACATGTGAAAAAGAAGAATAAAAATGAAAGACACACAGACACAATTGTCAAGACATAAAGAAGCAGAAAAAGAAGACATACTTGTAATAGACAATGCTTATATACCTCTTTAGTAGATTCTCTGCTCAGTTTTACAAAGTAGTTCAGAATTCGGCCATTGGGTTCCACAGGAGGCTCCCAGGTGACAAAAGCCTCGTTAGTCTTGTTTGATATGAAACCTACATAAATCTGAGAGGAATCTAGATTGTCAGCTGACGCTGGGGAAAAGAAGGAAATTTATGCAGAGAAATATCCCATTCAGACTTTAGTCTAATTGATTTCTTTATTTTTTTTAAGAAGCTCATCATTTTTGTTGTTAAGAAAATGTGAACTTTGCTAATTCACTGATTTTCCTGGTGAGCTTAGATTCAATGTTGGAATGAGATTTGGACAAAGTTTTGTATGTGATTGCTCTAGAACGTGAAGGAAAAAAAAAAAATTTTCTTCTTTTCTTTAATTACAATTTTTTTAAATAATTTTTTATTTTACTTTTATGTTGAGATGTAATGGAGGTGGGTTTTGCAACATTCACCATCACAATGTGGGACTTTTATATTGAGATGTAATGGAGGTGGGTTTTGCAACATTCACCATCACAATGTGGGACTTTTATGTTGAGATGTAATGGAGGTGGGTTTTGCAACATTCACCATCACAATGTGGGACTTTTATGTTGAGATGTAATGGAGGTGGGTTTTGCAACATTCACCATCACAATGTGGGACTTTTATGTTGAGATGTAATGGAGGTGGGTTTTGCAACATTCACCATCACAATGTGGGACTTTTATGTTGAGATGTAATGGAGGTGGGTTTTGCAACATTCACCATCACAATGTGGGACTTTTATGTTGAGATGTAATGGAGGTGGGTTTTGCAACATTCACCATCACAATGTGGGACTTTTATGTTGAGATGTAATGGAGGTGGGTTTTGCAACATTCACCATCACAATGTGGGACTTTTATGTTGAGATGTAATGGAGGTGGGTTTTGCAACATTCACCATCACAATGTGGGACTTTTATGTTGAGATGTAATGGAGGTGGGTTTTGCAACATTCACCATCACAATGTGGGACTTTTATGTTGAGATGTAATGGAGGTGGGTTTTGCAACATTCACCATCACAATGTGGGACTTTTATGTTGAGATGTAATGGAGGTGGGTTTTGCAACATTCACCATCACAATGTGGGACTTTTATGTTGAGATGTAATGGAGGTGGGTTTTGCAACATTCACCATCACAATGTGGGACTTTTATGTTGAGATGTAATGGAGGTGGGTTTTGCAACATTCACCATCACAATGTGGGACTTTTATGTTGAGATGTAATGGAGGTGGGTTTTGCAGCATTCACCGTCACAATGTGGGACTTTTATGTTGAGATGTAATGGAGGTGGGTTTTGCAGCATTCACCGTCACAATGTGGGACTTTTATGTTGAGATGTAATGGAGGTGGGTTTTGCAGCATTCACCGTCACAATGTGGGACTTTTATGTTGAGATGTAATGGAGGTGGGTTTAGCAACATTCACCATCACAATGTGGGACTTGTATGTTCCTCACATAAATGCAAATCAGATTTTTAAAAAAAGATACTGTTACTCAGGCAATTTAACCTGAAATTGAATTAGTTTCAGCTTAGTAACAGTTGTTTCTCTGAATAAATTGATTCAATGTAATCAAATTTTCTACATGGAAAGAACTGAAGTTCTCTTTTTAGCAAACACTTCATTTCCAGAAATTAATAGGCATAATTGTGTAGTTTTTCAGCCACAACACTATATCATGCCACTGGAACATATCACTACAAGGAAAGAATGTCCAGCCTCTAGCATCTAAATTCAAGAGGACTTACATTTGGGCTGAGTTTGACCAAAAGCTATTTCGGTTTCATCTTCTGTGCATAACAAGCCATAAAATGGATCAGAATCATGACAAGCTTTGACCTGTAGTACATGATAGAAACAAATTAATATATTTTTATGTGACTTTAAAAAAAAATAAACAAGTCCAAACAGATTAATACGGCATATAGTAACAATGATATTGAGATGAAGTCAAAGCATTTTGAGTTGCTGCTGCTGATTTTATACATTGGAAATCTTACCCAAAAAAGAAGTTGTACCAAGTGGTAAAAGGTTAAGTCCACTAAATTCTACTGGTACATAACATTTTAAAAAATAAAGACAATCATAATTTTGCTAATTCAATATTAAACATTACTAAACAGTTGGTCACAATCATTGGTAACCTTGACATTATCTGCTGAATTTATCACTATATCTCCAAAGGCAATTGTTCTTCTTGATGTAATATTTAAATTAGGAACAATCCAACCAAAATGAAAATGTCTCTCTCTGAACTCTCTCCCTGCGCATCATAATGTTCTTATGACTTAGATAGATGACTTGATTTGGAACGACCCTCTTCATAACCCTCCTCCATGACACACACACACATCTTATCCACTCCCTAACACACACACACACATCTTATCCACTCCCTAACACACACACACAAATCCGCTTTCACACTTTTGGCTCTTTTTATTACACTGGCCACCCCTCCGATGGACAGACCCTTCTTTACACACTTTTCAATTTTTAATGGCTCATTTCTGTTCCAAACACTACATTTATTTTGGCCCAAAGTGTTCTCTAAATAAAAGGACATTTGGTTTTTATTCATTGTCATTGTTTATTTGACACCATTTCAAAGTAGAGAAACTACAGCACTATAAAGTATCTTGCTCTCTCTCTCTCTCTTGAAAAAAAACAACAAAAAACACTAGTTCAATCTTTTTTATGCTATCAGGAATTTTTTTTTTTTTACTGGCTGTCTAAAAGGAAGCAGAAATGATGTAAGACCTATTAAAAATAAGTTGACTTAAGGAAAAAGAAAGACTTTGATTTAAAAATGTGGAATTGGTGTGCTATTTCTTTTTATGCTTTATATATAGGCTACAGCCTTTTGGGGAGTAACCAAAAATAAAATACAAAGGTTTGATAGAAAGCTTGCATTTTTATTTCTCAAATAGCAGTCGTCAGGTTACAAATCTGTCAAAACATTTTCTTAGCAAGCACCTAAAGAAGTAAAAGGAACGTGTGTAAGAAATTGTATGTGAATCCATAAGACAGTTGATGAGATCTGTTGTACATACATGAGTCAGTCAGTCAGTAAATGTAATTGTTTACTAGAATTTTACAAATATAATAAGGATAACTTACACTTATCTGGTACTCCTGATAGTGCTTCAAATTGGGTAATGTGATCTTTGTGTCCTTCACCTCTACTTCCATAGCAACAGTGTCACTCCCATTGTTTGGCAAGGAAAGTGTCCTGTTTATCTGGGTGCTCTCAGTGCTGCTCAGATTGTCAGCTAAATGCTTGGAAGTAATGGGATTGCTGAAGAGCAAACCCACAGTTGAATTTGTGATGCTTCGTTTTCTTCTCTGATTCAATCTAGCTGGATTAGGAGCTGGGGCTACAGGTGGTAACTTATGTGTAGGCTCCAAGTTCACAGACTCATTGGATGTTTTGTTGTGACTGAAGAAGTTAAAACAAAATGAAATACATTGTAGAGATGAATACACTTGAATCAAGTAAGGCATCTACAAAGCAGTATCCATTAAATACTTAGTGTACACTTGAATCAAGTAAGGCATCTACAAAGCAATATCCATTAAATACCAAATGTACACTTGAATTAGTTAGAAATGAACAGCGTAAGCATATTTTGTGCACTGTCCTAAATAAATTTAAATTATTATATTTCTATTGTATTGCTCATCCTTTTGAAACCGTTTGCTTCAGATTCTGTACCTAAATGATTTATGCACTATTCATGAGAGAGCGAAGCCATTCAATGGCCATTACCGTAGAGAAAGAATTTACCATGTTGCTGTAAAGGCCAAGCTGATTAATTTATCCTCAAACATAATATTAGACATCTTATCTTCTTCACTATCATCACTTAAATTGGGTAAACATGGACAGCAGCTGCTATTCTCAGGATGGGATTTCTCAAGCAGTGCTTTTCCTTGGGCAATACTTTGTTTCCTCTTTTCCACAGCAGTCATCTCATCCATGGCTGTTGAAAAAAAAATAATGAGTGCTTTATAAGCTATGCACCTAAGCTTACCCAATGATTTTGGTTCACTGCGCAGCTACAAGTCTCAAGCTGGAGACATTTACACCCAAGTCTGGGTCAAGGTATGAGGTGTGGTTGCAAAGTGGCTATGTGCTGGGCTTTCAAACAAAGTGGTCTCAGGTTGGAATAGTAGTAAAAACTGTGATTTAGAACTTAGGGATTTTAGGATGTCCATGAGTCCACCCAACTCCAACGGGTACCCGACATTAATTGGGGAAAGTAATAGTGCTTGGTTGTTGTGCTAGCCATATGACATCCTCATTAACCCTTGGCCATAGAAAGAGATGACCTAGATAGCATTTTTTGTCCTTGAGTGTAATAAGGAAATGGATTTATTAAGAACAAGTTTAATTACTTTTTAAAAACATCACTTACGTTGATTGAAATTACATCAATTATTTTAAACTGATCATAACTGTACACTAATTCACAAGTTAGTCTTCTAGTCTTGCAACTTTTACCCATGTGCTCTTTTGCATATTGCGTTTTGGGAAGAGAGCACCATTTTATCACTGCCATAGCTTTCTCATTATTGCAAGGCTTATATCCCCTTAATACATTTTCCATATGTACAAAAATTATTTATGACTAATAGATCAACTAAGTAGTTAATTTTGTTACGAATCATGTCTGTCATCGACAATGAATAATTGATTCAAAAATGGGACGTAGAAGAAATAATGTGTCAATTTTGAGCAGGCAGTTGAAAAAGAGATGATATAAGTGAGGTACACATTTTGGCTTGTCTACAGTAATGTCCTAGGCAATATTTGAGTTTACTCCTCATATCACAGTCCCTTGGCAAATCCATTTTTCAAGTCCATCATGGGTGAAGCATGGGTCTCTATATATGAAATGAGAAGTATAGGTCTCTACATATGAAATGAGAAGCATGGGTCTCTATATATTAAATGAGAAGTATGGGTCTATTCATATAACAAATGACTTAAATTTTATAGGTAACTAGCCATATGTTACCCCCGGCCCAAGTAAAGCGAATGCGGAATGCATGAATGTAAAAATTGTATAAATGGAGCTATCAAATTAACTAATCGGCCTAAATCCATTTTTTGAAATAAAAACATTTGCTTGTAGGCCTACATATATTTGATTAAAGTATGAAATGAATAGACTTTATTTTGTACCAGTTTATCTGTGGGGTCAGAGCATTTGTCTTAGTGTAGACTGCTATTAAAGAATGTATTTTTTTAAAAATTATTATGCATAAAGTGTAAGTTAATAAGTAGATCTAGACATTTCTAGTATAAGTATCATCTAAAGGCGGAGAATGAGAGTGTACAGATCTATATTCTTGACCTAGATCTAATTGACTTATAAAATAAATTTTTGTTTGTTTTTGTTTCAATTATGAAAGCTATATGTAGACAAATAGAAGTTGAAATGTTTTCTGTATAATAGTGTATATCTATAATTAGTAAAAATAGTAAAGATCTCGCTGTCTTGTTTACGTTTTATAAATGTAAGTAGGTTTTAGATTTATTTTTAAAATGTGTATTTTTCATTAAAAGTATAGACAAATTTATATTTAAGAGAGTAAAATATTGAACTCTCAATGATTTAAATCTAAAAATAACGCAAAATAGAGTTTATTCAATTTATTAGTCAAAAGCCAACATCTGTTTTTAATTTCATTTAGAGCCGAAAGTTCATGACCTCAATACGTGTTGCCTTGGTGAATACAGTAAACTGTAGGTGACAAAAAGCAATAAAAATATATTTAATAATCAAATCCAAGGCGCAAATGTAATTGTTTACTAGACAGTTAAGACCTGCTGCCCGCAGGTCTTAACTTGTGAATTGCTGATGTAGTCACTGATATAGTGCATTAAAAACAATTAAAGAAAATAATAATGTTATAAGTAAAGCGAATGCTTGAATTCATGAATAAAAAACATTATGAATGGAGCTAAAAATAGCTAATTGATCTTATTTAACGATATTAAGAATAGAGTTACACTCATGTAAAAATGCTTTAGAAAAACAAATTTGAATGTTAATTTGATCAAAATATGAAATGAATGGACTATGTACATGTGTTAAAGTATAAAACTATCTTTGCGAAGAGAAGTTATATCATCTTAGAGTTGAATTAAGAGTTTTAGAACTAGGAATGGAAAGTTGTGTAACATTATAAGATAACCAATGAGGAAGTGCTACAAAGAGAAGGGTGCCAGGAGATCCGCTCTGTTATCAGCAGCAGACGGTTTGGCTGGCTTGGCCACGTTCATAGAATGCCAGTAGGTTGACTTCCACAGGACATTCTGTATGGCGATCTAATAGAAGGCAGGAGAGCCACTGGTCGCCCACTTTTACGTTATACGGATGTATGCAAACGCGACATGAAGCTCCTCAAACTCCACACTAGCAGCTGGGAAGAGGTGGCACTGGATAGATCCACATGGAGAGAGAGCATAAAGGAAGGGTCACTTATTGCAGATGTCACACACAACAGAAGCAGAAAGAAGGGTGAAAATGCAATGGCGCCTGGTGATTACATATGCCCAACCTGCGATCGCAGCTGTGTATCAAAGATTGGCCTCTTTAGTCACACAAGAAGTTGCAAAGGGAAAAGATCGTCTCTCGAGACGTAAAATGCCACAGAGTAACATTACGGTATTGTCTAATGAAAGAATGTTCGTCAGGAAATTTGAATTCGCAGATATAAGGAACGCATTTATGTAAAAAATGCTTTTGAAACACAAATTTAAGGTTAATTTTATTAAATAATGAGATCAACTGACCTTCTTTTGTATTTTCATGTGTCAATGTAAAAAAACTATCTGCACAAAGTGTAGTTCTTAAAATTAGATTTAGATCTAAATCATTTCGATCTTTTCTCATTTCAAAATTGTAAACAAAGCCTAGATCCATAAAATACTATAGCTTTCATAGAGTTGGTCAACTTTTTTTTTTTTTTTTGAGGGTCTTAAGTTTGTTTTAGGGCTACAATACATACACTAAGGTCTAAGTTAGTACCCAAGGAACATTTCTGCCAAGTTGTATCAAGATTGGTCAAACGGTTTTGATTTCTATTCGGCACATACATACATACATACTTTCTACTTTATAATATAGATATAACATTGTTAGTTTAATTTTATTTAGATCTAGATCTAGAATGTAAACAATTTGAATGCCAAAGTAGTCTAGTCAATAAATAGAAACTTTAGCCTATTATAGTAAAAGACTATACACTTTGTGTTGCCCTAGAAAATAGCCTAGATACAGTAGGTTATAGTGTTGACCTAGAAACCGCACTATGACTAATCAAATTTTTGTTGACACGGCTAATGTATATGAGTAGCTTCATTGTTAATTAAACCTAATCGGTAGTTGTAAGGTAAAACAATTAAGAAATTTTCATCTCTGTGCATGCATGACCTCTCCGTCTTGTCTCATCATTTAGACACATCATGTAAACATGTCCTAGATTTATAAGATACTATACTTTCATAGAGTTGGAAAACTTTTTTTTTTGAGGGTCTTAAGTTTGTTTTAGGGCTACAATACAACACTACGGTCTAAGTTAGTACCCAAGGAACATTTCCTAAGTTTTATCAAGATTGGTCAAACGGTTTTGATTTCTATTCGTAACATACATACATACATACGCCTTACTTTCTACTTTATTTATAAGATTGAAAACTTTACGAAAATATACATATATTATATCACAAAAAGACAAATATCAGATTGGTATTTCTGTAAAAAGTGTCTTTGTATCAATACTTACGGTTTAAACAGTAATCCTGATTTACAACTCGGAAATCATTTTTGATTGGATAGTACAATACTTTGTAGAATCCAATGATTCCATTCGACTGGAGAGGAGGTTTCCAGCTTACATGCAGTTCTTCATTCCCTGATTCTACTCTAAGTTCTTGCACTTTTCCTGGGTCTAACAACAAAAGAAAAGAACACAAATGTTGAAAATAAACTTTTATTTCACACAAAAAATGAAGTTTAATTTTTTTCCTGACTTTTCAATGTTTGTTAACCTAAATTTGAATGTTTTTAGCCTCTTGAAAGCCTCAGCCTCTCGAAATAGAGACAGTGCATTAATTGGTAAAAAAAAAATAATATAAACAAACAGTATATTTAGTGTATTAACCTTATAATTGGATGAGAAAATGGATTACTTATTTATGTTAATTTAGGTTGGTGGAAAAAAAAAGAAAATTATTCTAGTTTAGGAGATATGCTAAAAAGAATAAGAAATCACATAAAAAGTTAATCTATTCGAAGCTGATGAATTGCATTCTTCCAGTGTTATACAAAAAAAAATGTTAAGGTCAGTGTTCAGGCCATTCTATAACGATTGTTCTCGAGTGGGTGGACTAGATTATTTGGTTGAAGACAAGGTTTGTATCAAACAGATAAAGCAAACATTAAACTGTTTTACCTAAGGGTTAACTGCATTTAACCTTCACTTTAACCTCACTTACTTCTTGGAGAGGTCTTCATGTACTTGATATCAGAGTCAGCTGTGTAGCCAGTAGAAGTCAGTGTCCTGGCACTAATCAGTACTGCGTAGGTTGTGAAAGGCTCTAGTTTCTCCAGCCCAATAGTTATTTCTTGACCCTTCGAGCTGAAGTCTAGATTGACTATTGTAACATTCTTAGCAGCTAATATTGAGAAGTTTGGTTTAATAACTGATTCAATTTGTACTTCTACAGACATCCAGTCATTCAATGAGCACCTGTCTCTACCTTCATTCTTGTCTATCAATGGTGCAGACCTAAGATGAAATACATTAGCTACTAAAGTAAAATTCCACTTACAAAACTCCCTGATTTTTTTTTATTATTGTTTGGGGACATTTAGATTTTTTCTTTTAAATCTTAATTTGGATGTTCTCTGTGCTACTCTGATATCTGCACTACGCATGTCCATTATCTTTACGTTTTTAGTACCACATAGCTTAAATTTTGAATTACAATGCAATGGGTTTTTTTCATGCCAAAGTTAAAAAGTAAATTTTTTTTTTAAGCTTTGCATGATTAAGGAACAGGGACCACTGCTTAAGGCAATTTTTCTACCATGTTTTCATATAAACTGGATGAGCATCTAAATATTTGGCTTTCATTTTGAACTAAATACAATTGTATTCCATTGTCATAGGCTAGCCTCCACAAAAATGGCTGGGTCAGACTTCTTATCTTATAAAATACATCAAAAGAGAAGATGATTATGTCCTAGATGTGTCCCTAGGTCAATCTAGTCATGCATGCTAATGAATTACTTAAATTCTGCCAAGTCATTGGTTTTCCTGGCTGACTCAGACTTTTTCTATCCACTAGTTGACACCAATAAAATATTATGCAGGGTCTGAAATGATGATTGATATTTACTCTACAGAGATTCTTTCTTTTCACCAGCATTATTCTAAGCTATCTATCTTATATAATACAGACGTTACTTCAAAAAAGATGACTATGTCCTACTCATCATGCATCAAGTCATGCATGTTAACCAATGACTTAAATTCTGCAGAGTCATTGGTTTTCCTGGCTGGCTCAGACAACCCATTCCATACTCTATTTATAATAGCACTAAGTGTCTATTTATGGTGTCTTTAGGTGTTCATTAAAACAAAACTCAAATCTGGGATTATAAATCTGTAGTCTACATTGGGATTCAAACCTTGGATTTTTTTTTTTAAAAGAATACATCTAACTTGTTTATGTATTAAGCATCTAGATTGATTTTTTAAAAATAAAAATAGATTGTAATTCTCTATATTCGCCACCATGTTAACATAAAAAGACATGACGCTGGACTTATAAATACTGGTTCTAAAAGTATGAAAATAATATGTCAGTTCTGAATATAGCAAGAGGCTTTAAAATCCTTATTTCAATTCTACAAGACAAAAGATGAGTAGCAATGGCTGGATTTGGTAAGACAAAAGATGAAATAAGGGAGTCAGCACAGACCATCATCACTAGTTGCAACTCTACACCTTAAAGCTCTAATAAAAAAAAAAAAAAAAAAAAGATGGTTGACAAGACTAGGTTTAAAGTGTGGTCATCAATAAATGACTGGAATGTCCATCTGTTAGACTGAAAGGAAATCAATTTATTATCAATACCTAAATTTTAAATGCAAGCGGTTCTAAAACATTAATAGGTGATTAATAGTGTCCCCAAGTGGTGGTCAAGTTGAGCACTTGTAAAGCATGAAATAAAAACTTGAAGTTATACACAACACTTATGTCCAGCTAGGGATCAAAATTTTTTTTTTTTTTTAACTATTTTGTTAATATAGCGCAATGGTTTTAGCACATTCTTGTTTATCCCCCTGTATTACTTCTCTCTATAAATATATTATATATATATAAGGTTTCAGTACCAACAAAAAAAAAAAATTATAAAATAAAATTTGAAACAGTTTTTATGTGAATTTAAAATAAATTTGATCTCTAGTTATTGATTTTAACATAATAATTTGATCCCAAAGGAGGTAATACTTCAACAGTGACAAATCAATCAAGGACCTACTTACACTTTCTTGTAAAGAGCCATATACCCTGTTATCTGTCTGACGTCACCAATCGTCAGTGCATTTAAAGTAATAACAGCACTCTTGTCAGTAATCTTAACAAATTGGAATGGAATCTTTTCCTCAACACCTGTAAATAAATAAATAGAAACATCAGCCATTTTCAACCGCTTAAGAAATGGACTCAGATTCAACATCCTGTCTATGAGAGCTTTAAGTATTTAAGATTTACAACCTTAAGATTATAATTAATTTAAACATACAACCAAGCATAAAAAACAAAAACACAAAGAAGCGAAACAAAGTAATTCTTTACAAATAATCCTTTCTATGCAGCCTAACCATCAACTCAAATGATTAATTTTTAACTTTTTTTAAAAACTCATATGTCACTTAAACTGAAGAAAATGTAACATGCACCAAAGTCTGTAATATTAATGAGCACCATGTAAACCAAGATAAATTAATAAAGAATGTATATTTTAAAAAGTCTGAACATCAAACATTTTGCCAATAAAATTAAGCAAAAATATTGCACAAACAAGAGAAACAAAAGACCATTAGACAAATGTTAATAATAATTTTCTTACAAGGGTTCATATCTCCATTGGGTTTGATTGTGCCCTCAGTTGCTTTAGTTGCATTGAAAAATGCATCAATCCACTTTGGACACAACATTCTGTTATGGATGATGTTAACGCTGCCATTTAATATCTTCATTTTTTCTGTTTGTTTTTCTCGAAACAATCTCTCCAGATTGGGGTTGTCAATGATAACAAGGCTGTACCTATTCAGGAACACAAAATGTATTATTTCAGTAATTCTTTATTTTCATGATTCAATATACAGAATAAAGTGGCTTTACTGTTGAGTACGATCAAAAATAAAAGGGGGACTGGTGGCTAAGTGGTAAACCACTTGACTTCTGAACCAAGAGGGTCTCAGGTTCAAATCTTGGTGAAGACTGGTATTTTAAATATAGGGTGGAAGGCCCCCCCCCCCTCCTGTGTCCACCTAACTCTAAAGGGTACTGACACAAGTTGGGAAAAGTAAAGAGAGTTAGTTATTGTGCTGGCCACATGACATCCTTGTTAATAAAACAGATGAGCTTTACATCAACAGCCCTATAGATTGCAAAGTCTGAAGGGGCACTTTTCTTTACTAATCAAGACAAAGGACCTTCAAGTAATTAGAGCTCATGTTTTTTT
Organism: Biomphalaria pfeifferi; assembly: GCA_030265305.1. NCBI lineage: Eukaryota > Metazoa > Mollusca > Gastropoda > Planorbidae > Biomphalaria > Biomphalaria pfeifferi. Next base: position 1,174,266 of record JASAOG010000072.1, read on the forward strand.
TTTTAGTTTTAAGACCTTTTAGTGTTGTGTGATTATTTTCACCCTTTCTTTCATAATTTATCGTTATATTGAACAGACAATTGAAGCCTTCCAGCCTTTATTCATCCCATTTTAACTTGAAATAATCTTTTTTAGTATCTCCAGGATAATTAACTCTCATATTTTTATAAGCTTTTTCAAACCATGTCACTAAAGTGTGTTATTTTCAAGCCCACTGGGTTTTTTTTGTTTTTGGTTTCTATTTTTCTTTTTTTGCATGCTGGTTATTAGCATAAGTAAAACTTTTTAGAATAGAATTACTTTAAAGTATAATTATTTTTAATTACTTTGAAAATTATAAATGAAGCACAATGTTGTATCGAGTATTAAAATGAAATTAAAATTTTTATGCACAGATACTGTTTAAAACTCTTAAATAGACATACTACAAGCCCAATTTACAAAACAAAACACTTCCTAATCCATTAAGGGAACTAGATCTTATAAAACATTACATCACAAATCAATATCCTTTTTTCTCTAAAAAAAATAACACAATACATCTGAGCACATATTCTATAAAATAAAACAATATATTAGCATCTTCACTTATAACACTATTATTACACATCTAATACATAATTTTTAAAAAAAGTATGACAAAGAAGACTAAAAATATATGTCCTAGTATGTGTGCCAACAGTCATCAGAGCCATCCATCTGAATAGTTAGATAGTAGTTCACAGTGTTTCAGTGACTCTCCTTCATCACCACAGCATCTCTCAGGCTCCTGAGTTGTCTCCCATTCAGTGTCATGTTGAGGTGGTACCTTCTTAAGATCTGTTTTTGAATCCTTTCACCTCCACCAGAGTTCTGTCGCAACCTTTTCATATTCTTCACATAAACATTAGCCTTTTCACTTGGTTTTGGACATTGTCTATTATATTGGGACAAAATATGATTCAATCTGTGTAGCATTCTTTACCCCTGGCTGGGCAAACAGTATTTCTAGATAAGTGATACTACCAACAGCTTCTACATTTCAAAACTATACCATTATTTGCTTGTCCTCTGAGGCATTTGTATGAGGATCTACAACTACTAGCAATAGATTAGATCTAGACGATTACTTATAGTTAATCTTCTGTGACATTTCTCACACTTGAAACAAGTTTACCACAAAATCTGCAGTCTTTGGTACATTGCTTTCTCAAGCTTCAGAACATAATAGGTTTGACTGACCTACCTATTCATTTCCTTTAAACTATTAGGCGTTTGTTAGTAAATTTAGCATGTTTCTTTTTCTAGTGTTAAATCTGTACACAATCTAGTCTTTCTTGAAACCCTTGATATGCAGAAAAAAAACTAATGTATCTGTAATCTTATTTATCTCTGTCTTTAAAGTTACACTTCTCTGCCTCTGTTCTCAAGTATGAAGACACAAAAGCTATGTTCAATAACCTATTAGCTTCAAGTTCTTCATTCTTCCTTGGATGACAGTATTTGTGTAGCTTTGTAGCATTACATCTGGATCATTGCTATCTTCATTTTCTTCATAAATAAAATGACCACACACTTGTGCTCCAGTACAATGAAGTATAATGGCCTTTTGTTCGGCCATCTGTCTCTGACATATCTGGTAATTTTCAGCAATATTCCATCTACCACATTCAAGTCTATGGGTGGTTTTTCTGGCATTGGTTCAATAAAACTAGATCTGCTTTGGTTTTTTAAATTATCATTATTATAGCTTTTATTTAATTATCGGGTTTCCACTGCCACCAAACTAATAAACTCTTAATTAATTAATGAATAACAATACACTTCCTAATCCACTAAGAGAACTAACTCTTATATAACATTGCATTACAAAACAACAGATACTTATTTCAAAGTTTCCAGAAATGTTTGAAAATTACTTCAGTAGATATTGACACATAAAACAAACAAAAGTAGAATTTCAAGCTACCATTATATCATTTTGACTACATAACAAGATAATCCAACTCTAGTTCAGCTTCATAGTAATTAACTTATCCGATGATCTATTTTATCTATTTATCTACCCTTGTCAATAAGGTAGAAAGAATTAACAAAATTAATAAATATACCCCAGAACTTACCTGTCATTGACCAATCTCTCCCCTCTGATAATCTCTAAGTTTTGCAAAAAATTCAAAGTCACCAGACCATAAGATCTCATAATTTTCACATAACCAGTCACTTCTTTAATAGACAACAAGTTCTGCTTCAACTCTCTATCTATGTCAACTGATTGGAGGAGATTGAAGTAAAATATAAAACATCACTTCAACAATATCATAAATCTATTCTTAACTACATGGCAAAAGTCCAATATTAAGAACAAAAAAACTAACAATTTACTCATACAAACCTCCGCCATAGTATAAAAGTATATCTAAATTTCCTTGCACCTTGGTGCATCCCCTGAGCTGTTCAGAATCTTTAGTATTATAAATTTTGGTAGAGTTGCATACTGAGGAATGAATGAAGATTTTATTTCAATATATGGCTACAGCAAGCGAATTTAATTTTAAATTAATAAGTTAATAACATATATAACCAAAGTAATGTTTAATTTATTGTACTACCAAGTCCATCAATAAAATAATTGAAGTTTTATACTTGATAAGCCAGTACTGAAACATTTTATAATTTACACCTTGCTCTATTCTGTCAACATTTCCAATAAGACATGGTTACTTCAAGGATTTAAACTCTATTCCTACTTGGGTTGTCCCAGGGCATTCAAGTGATCATTTTAAAGCAAAAAGTATAGAATCATAAAAGCCACAATACAGCAGAGCATTGGAGGAAATAACTGCCTTGTCTTGGAGGACAAAAGAAGTGATCAAAAGTCAAAAGGTTTTAACAGTTGATAATGAAATTTAGTACAATAGCCCTTTCAAATAAATCTAACAAAAGACACAATGTATTCTCTCATCTTTCCATTGACTTTCATCAAAGGGGTGCTGTGACAGTTTGTGTAACCAAATCCCTCCACTTTTACCCATCAACAGTTGTCCTTAGCAGGATATCAATAGAGCAGCCAGTCCAATTCTTTTAAATTATCCAGCCAGTACAAACTCATTTGTCTTCTTTTCCTGATGTCTGATACCCATCATTTTTCTGTAGCATTTACTTTCAAAGGCTTGAATTCTTCTTTCAGCTTTAGCTTTCAGTGTCCAAATTTGACAATGTAGGACCACTAGTGAAGAATACAGTTTTAATTTTACTAAGAAACTGATGTTACTCCTCCATATTTACCACAGTTTGCTCCTGGCAGCAGATGCCAAGCTTATCTCTTTTATTGATCCTCCATTTCTTGCTATGTTTGACTCTTGATATTGAAATGAGTCAACTTCTAATGTTTGGCCATTGAACAGCATGCAACATCTTGTACTATCTCCACCATAAACTTTGCCCTTTTCCAGCTCTGATTTCCATGCTAACTGCTCTAGCTGCAGCATCCAGTTTTAAAGTAAGATCTTGTAGCTGGTCTGTATTATTTCTCTAATGAGATCTATATCATCTGTAAACCTGAGATTGGAAATAGTCTACCCATTTATTGTGGTGCTAGGAGTAAATCCTTCTAGTGTTTCCATCATAATATGCTCAAGAAAAAAAATATGTAAAAAGAGCTGGAGAGAGAATGCATCCTTGCCGCACTCCTGTGGATGTCCTAAAACTTTCTCTAATTTGGTCATTTACAAATTATTTACTATCTCATTACCTAAAAATGGAAGTACAAATAGAAAATATAGCATTTGGAAAAAAAAGGCCATACTATGAAAGGATGAAAACTGTCATCCATACAACTAATTGTTTCTCTTACATCCCCAAAGAGTTGGTGTAATGAATAATCATTAAAAAGTGGGAGAGGAGTGCAAGAGTTAGCTGTCAGTTATCAGATCTTTAAGTTATCCAATTATAATCAATGTTTAATTTGTACTTTCAGCAGTAGACAGAAGGAAAAATGTAAAAAAAAAAAGGAATACAATATAAGTTCTTGCGAAGTAGCACAATGCACACCATATCCTTCAAGTATTCTTGCTGTATCTCAAGCATAAGATGATAACATATTGACATATTGTCTCTTAGTGGACCATAGGAAACACTGGTAATAAGAATAATGATATGAACTGAAATATTCTGATCATAGTACACAATTCACAAAATGATTGCTAATGAGATGCACCTAATACAGTGATTCAAGTCATAGTATTGTACTGAACTGCACGATTAAATTGAAAGCAAGAGTACTGAATAAAACTTTTTGGACCCAAATTACTTTCTTTTTTTTTTTATTTTAATTTCCAAGCGCTATGTTCTTCCGAAGAAATCCAAAATCCAGTTGAACCTTATGTTTGACTACAATTGACACGTTTGAATATTCTACTGTGTGACTTGTTTCATTGGAATCCCTCCAATTTGAGCTCTGTGTTACCATGTTTGACATGTGGATCAACAGCCCCAAGATATCCATCAAAATGACAAACTGTATGAAGAGCTGCCTGACATGAAAACTACTGTGCAGTTTATCTCATATAGAAGGCTAGTTATTTGACCTTCCAATGTTATACAGGAGAAAACGAACAATCCCATGAGAGTTGGGTGAGGTCAAGGGGTGTCCTAATAATAATCACAAAATTCTAAATCCCTTCGCCAAGATATGAACCCAAGACCCCTCTCAGTTCATAAGCCAAGCACTTTATCCCTCATTTACCACTCAATCAATTAATTCTAATACTGTGCAACAGAAACATAACAAAGAACTAACAGAAATGTTTTAGTACAGATACATCAATACAAGGGAGATTATTGTGCAATAGAAACAAGAAAAAAACTAACATAGAAATGTTTTAGTACAAGGGAGTTCTTTATCCAAAACTAACCTTTAGGACATGTGCCTAGACATGGAATACACTCTTCGGTTTTGTGTCCCAATGTGTCATTTACCATGTAACCATTTGGACATTTGAATACACACTCTTTCCTGGTGGGCAGTGTCAACAGCTTGGGTGTATTCTCTGTCACAAAACTCCCAATAGTATCTGGCTTCATTGGAGGCAACTTCAAACACTCTTTATCTGTCAAGCATCTGTGTCCTGCAAGCTGGTAGTAAAATGGTTACAATTTGTGAACACTCGTTATCTGTTACACTGCTACAAGCAGTAAGTTTTGTATCAGAACAGTAAATCTGGTGTACAATAACTTCTTCTTGTGGATTTTACAAAAATGTAATTGAGGAATCAAGAACTTATTTGTCACAGTGGCTTATTTGATAAATACAGAAATCTTTGGGGTTTAAATTTATGTTTATCTTATCTTATATAATACAGATTTTACTTTTAAAAAAGAAGATAATTAGGTGCTACACATTTTAAGTGTCTATCTAGTCATGCATGTTGATCAATGACTTAAACTCTGCTAAGTCATTAATTTTCCTGGCTGATTCAGGCAACACATTCCATCCTCTAATGGCATTAGGGAAGAAAGAGCACCTGTAGGAATTTGTTCTAACGTATGAAATAAGAAATGTGCCTCCATCTTTGTGTCTTTCTGAGTATTTCATTAGGTTTGTTTTTCTTTTTGTAAGTTACAGTTTAGTGTTTTATGTGTTATAGCTACTATACTTTTTATTCTTCTGTCCTGAAGTGTCTCTAAGTTTAGTGATTTTACTAATGGCGTTACTCTATTCAAATTGGAATATTCATTTATCAAACCATAGAGCATTATCATTGGCCTTACAATGTAAGTATCAGCGGGACACTCTGGTAGACAGGCTTGGCCCATCTGGTAGTCCTTGCAGACATGGCAATGCTTGGTAGTTAGTCCAGAGCACCCACCAAGACAGTATTCATGGCAACAAGTTCCATTAACCATACAGGACAAGCCTCCTTTACAACGGCAGCCTGTGAATAAAAGAATAGGTCTGGACATTGGTTTCATATTCTGAAAATACCAATAATGTCACAAAGTTTATATCACAGGGTCATAGAAAACAGCTTAAATATTTGCACAGTCATAAAAAACAATTTGTCCACTCTATCTCAATAGAGTGAATCTTCTGACCCACCTACTGCAATACATATTTCATTGATAGCCAGGAATGGGATTGAGATCTTTGCCATTTTTCGTTCTGAGAAGTTCTATTAAAAGGGAATTTTTTTTTAAAGACTCTTATAAGATAAGCATAGTTTGATTAGAATGTTTCATGGATTTTTATGCTCTAAACAAAGTTTCATTACAATGTTTCACTTGATTTTTAAAGCTAATAAACGTTTTATCTTAATGTTTCAATAGACTGCTATGCACTTTACAAAGATTGATGAGAATTTTTAAAAGACATAAACGAGCTCAACAAAGTTTAATAAGAACTAATCGATAGGCGGGGTAGCTATATTGCAGGGCTAGCCTTAGACCACTGCAACCTATGCTTCCGCAGTGTGCCCAGCACTTTCATAATTCTAGGTGTATAAGTTATTAAATAAAACCATTTTATAACTTATAACAGATTTACTGCAGGCGCCTGATTTACCAGAAGCTCCTGGAAATCTGAAATTGCAAAATATACGAAAAAGTCCTGGAAATATCCAGAAATTATTAAAATCTTTTGAAAACTCATACAATATCCGAAATTATTAAAATCTTTTGAAAACTCATACAAATCTCCTGAAATATATAGACAAAAATTGTCATTTCAATATGGGAAACACCAATCCTACATGAGATAAAAAAAAACAGCATCATGCAATTGTGAAAAGTGAAGTAAGTGAAAGATGCTTCTGGCACCTCAAACTAATGAAGAATTACTTGAGGTCAACAATTTTTGAAGATAGATTGAAACATTTGATAATTCTTGCTATTGGCGTGATCTATGTAGGAAATAGATGCAAGGCTCGTAAAGTAATTCTGTATGTAGTAAAGAATGAATAAAATGCAAAGGCAAATGTATTTTCGAATATAAACTATTATTTTTCACTTATTATCCCTATCCGTACCCAATTTTGGCCCCTCAATGATTAAGTCCGGCCCTGCTATTTAGTGACGGGTGAATACAGAGTAGATTACTTGTTCTCTTTCCATGACTTCTTGGTCACAATTGTTAAGTCTGGCCCTGCTATTTAGTGACGGATGAATACTACTTGTTCTCCCCACCCCCCTTTTTTTTTCGCCTCTAAAATTACGTGGGGTAACTCTAGTCCGTCTAACTTGCAGAAATAAAAGAGTGATATTTCCATTACTTGGTGTCCAAACTCTTGAGCCATGAAGAGAATTATATATATAGATGTTTTACTAGACTTCTATGCACTTAGCAAAGTTTGATATGAATTTTTAACCAGAAATATATATGTTAAACATATTTGATCAGAATGTTTCACTTGACTTTTTTGAGCAATTCAAAGTTTAGCTAAAATGTGTCATTAGACTCCTATAACCTTTGGATAGTTTGACAGGTACCTGACTTAAGTAAAGGCTGTTTGTCTTGGTATAGCCACATGACACCCTGATTGTTTACCATTAACCACAGCAACAGATGAACTGAACATAATCTGCCCTGTATATTACAAACTCAGGAAACTCTAAGAAGAGAACCTCTTTTTTTTTACTTCTATAAGATAAGCATAGTTTGATTAGAATTAGATTGTTATGCTCTAGTCAAAGTTTTATCACAGTGTTTTACTGGATTTTTATAAGCTCATAAATGTTTCACTAGACTCCTGTGAACTAAACAAATTTTTAATTAGAATGTTTCACTAGGCTCCTATGCACTTAGCAAAGTTTGATATGAGTTTTTAAATCAGAAATACATAAGCTATACAAAATTTGATAATTTACAATACTTCTATGTTGAAAGCACAGTTTGAATCTTTCATTGAACTTCTATGAGCAATTTCAAGTTAGGTCAAAATGTATCATTACTCTTTTGCCCATAGGATAGTTTGATAGATACCTGACTTTAGTTGGGAAAAGTAAAGGATGTTGGTCTTTGTGCTGGCTGCATGACACCCTACTTGTTAACCATTGGCTACAGATTCCGATGACCTTAACATCATCTGCCCTATAGATTGCAAACTCTTAACTGATTATAAATACTAAATCACACCAGCTAGGGAAGCCTACCCCAGTCTTGCTTTCATGAACAGAGATCAAGGACAGGGTATGGAACCTACTGGTGAACCTTCCTCTTCACTGCCACTACATGCAATGTCTCTACTCCATGCGGAAGCCCAGTAACATTCACTTTCCTAGAGAGCCACTTTATTTTTGCTTTTATAGGTATGATTCTGTCCACAAAAAAAAGTCAACTTCTACAAAAGATCTGAAAAGAGCCTATAACATTATGGTGACCATTAGCCACAAATATCTGACACTAAAGAATGGAACAACAGAAATATGAGGATGATACTAACCCAGATTTTTCTGGCAGTCTCTAGATGTTGAAGACCAGCAATACTTCTTCTCATCATACATCTTGCAAGCTTCATGACAATAGTCAGGACATAAGCTTTCTTCTCTATTGTCCTGGATTGATCCAAAGTAAAAAACAGGATTGGAATGATGCATTTAAAACCAAATAACTGCTTTGTGTTATATAATAGCCAACCTTAAGCTAGATGGAGTGTCTTGTATTAGCTAAACACAGTATGATGAATTTAGAACAATAAACACTTTAGAATTAGAACAATAAACATCTCTAGAACAATAAACACTTTAGATTTAGAACAATAAACATCTTAGATTTAGAACAATAAACACTATAGATTTAGAACAATAAACATCTTTATATTTAGAACAATAAAAAATACTTTCAATTTAGAACAATAATTACTTTCATTTAGAACAATAAACACTTTAGATTTAGAACAATAAACATCTTTAGATTTAAACACTTTAGATTTAGAACAATAAACATCTTAGATTTAGAATAAACACTATAGATTTAGAACAATAAAAAAAAAAAAAATCCAACTAAGCATTAGGGTTTATTAAAAGAAATTTCTATAAATCAAATAAGAACATAAAACTAAAATGTTATTTAACCTTGGTTAGGCCAATAATAGAATATGCATTCACCGTTTGGGACCCCTCAACTCAACAAAACATTAAGAAACTGGAACAAACACAAAATAGAGCAGAGAGATTCATAACAAACGAATATTCACATTTGACTAGAGTAACACCATTAGTAAAATCACTAAATTTAGAAAGCCTTCAGGACAGAAGACTCAAAAGTAAAGTAGCAATTATACATAAAACACTGAACCATAATCTTCAAATACAAAAACAACACTTAATAAAATACTCTGAAAGACACAAAAATAAAGGCACATTCCTCGTCCCCTATGCTAGGACAAATTTGTACAAATACTCCTTCTTCCCTAGTGCTATTAGACCATGGAATGGGTTGCCTGAGCTAGCCAGAAAAACCAGTGACTTGGCAGAATTTAAGTCATTGGTTAATATGCATGACTAAATGCATGACGTAATCATCTTTTTTTTTTGAAGTAACGTCTGTATTATATAAGATAAGAAAATAAGATAATAAACACTATAGATATAGAACAATAAACAACACATTAGATTTAGAACAATAAACAACACTTTAGATTTAGAACAATGAACAACACTTTAGATTTAGAACAATAAACAACACTTTAGAATTAGAACAATAAACACTTTAGATTTAGAACAATAAACACTTTAGATTTAGAACAATAAATACTTCAGATTTAGAACAATAAACATCTTTATATTTAGAACATTAAATACTTTCAATTTAGAACAATAAACACTTTCATTTAGAACAATAAACACTTTAGATTTAGAACAATGTACATCTTTAGATTTAAAACAATAAACACTTTAGATTTAGAACAATAAACACTTTAGATTTAGAACAATAAACACTTTAGATTTAGAACAATAAACAGCACTTTAGATTTAAAACAATGAACAACACTTTAGATTCAGAAAAATAAACACTTTAGAATCACAACAATAAACACTTTAGAATCACAACAATAAACACTTTAGAATCACAACAATAAACACTTTAGAATTAGAACAATAAAGATCTTTAGATTTAGAACAATAAAGATCTTTAGATTTAGAACAATAAATACTTTAAATTTAGAACAATAAACATCTTTAGATTTAGAACAATAAACACTTTAGATTTAGAACAATAATCACTTAAAATTTAGAACAATAAACATCTTTAGATTTAGAACAATGAACATCTTTAGATTAAGAACAATGAACATCTTTTGTTTCTTCCATAAAATATTTGTGAATGTTCTTGTTCACCATATTTGGTTATTATAATTTAATATATGTATCATAAATGTGTTTTTAACATTAAACATGAATTAAATAGGTGCTGTAAAAGATTGAAATAAATTAAAATCTGACTGATCCAATTGTTACCTATTTTATCAATGTTAGAAGTTTTGTTCTCTAATAGAAATTTAACATTGAAACCTTATCATTCTGTCAGCCTTTTTTTAATATGGTTTACGCATCTAGAAGTCAAAGAAAATGATTACATAAAACATTGATTGATTCAATCATTACATAAGACATTATTTAATGCCCAGGGACTCACAATGAATGTATGGTCCGCCTTGGAGGCATTCTTGATAATCCTAGTCCAGTCTATAGTGTTGATGTAGCACATTCGGAAATTCTTTGAGATTCGCACAGTCCCATTCAAGATGTCAGTCAGCCCAATTAGTCCAATCTCTTTCATATCCCTACACTCATGGATGAACAGAGAGTAAGTGTTAAAGTAAACTGTTTGACCTCGTATCACAGCCAAGTTGGGGAACATGTTTCTCAGGGTCTCGAGACCAAATACCTTGAACATCATCAGATGACCAGTGATTTCTTTGAGCTCTGGAAACCTGAAAAAGATAAACAGTTTTACAGAGTAGAGCAGGGCTTAGTAAGACCTCAATAATAAAGTAAAGGTACCCCTTTCAGAACTTGCAATCAATGTGGGCAGATGGTGAAAATCTCATCTGTTTCTATGGCAGACAACTAACTAGGGTGTCATGTGGCTAGTACAAGGACCAACTTCCCCAACATATTTCAGGTAACCATTAGAGTTGGCTAGGCGGAGGGGCTTCCTAAAAATCCTGAAGTTCTAAATGCCAGTCTTCCCTGGAATTTCAACTCAAGGCCTTTCAGTTTAGAAGCCAAATGCTTTACCACTTGGCCACCACACCTCTATAATCTCAATAATCTGATAAGTGAGTGATAAATATTAAAGTGAATAAATGCCCAACACCTTTTGCAATGAAGCAATTTATGATGTAAAAAAATGTATATACTTAACTATGTGGCCATATTACGAGGCCCTCAGGGCCCAAAAAGACCTTTCACTAGGGAGCAGTACCATGGAAATGAAAGCGAGGGATTAAGGGATTTGAATATTGACAACTATCTTATTTTAATACATACATAGTAGATAAACAAGAAATAATATCCATGTTGTAGGCCAAACTTACGTGTACATATCATATACAGCCTGTGGGACATACTCAATTAGTGTGATATGTAGGTCACCTTCTATGACAGTACAGTTTCTCAGCAACTCCAAGTTTCTGACATTGTAACGGATGTCCACATCTCTACACACTGAAAAAGAGACAAATGGAAAATCCCATAAATGTAGCATATTCACAAAAAGTCAAAGATCTTGGTGCATTAATCTATATGTTAAGCATGTAATGGTTAAGCTGTGATTGCTTCTTTTGTTTTGTGGTAAACATCTCTACCAAAGAGTTAAAAGTAATCTCCTCAAAAGAAACTTGGTTTGGAATGAAAGTGTCTTAAAATTATGTTTGACTGGTAAAAGTAGTTTAGTTGGGAAACATGGATGGTTGGATTTGAAACATCTTTGGTTGGCTAGGTAACATTTTTGAAAGGCTATTTTTTTTTAATCATTATAGATTCCTACAAAGCTGGATCGAACCCTGGTACTATCCTAGACAAACTAAATTTTACTGCAAATACTGATATATCAGCAAAAAAGGGCAGCAAAGTTTATGATTACTAAGAAAACTGTCCTCGTATAATGTTAGCGAAAAGGCCTTGGCTATGTTTAATCACGCTCATATCTGCAATATTTTAAGTTTCAATATCACTGCCTGGTATGGCAATCTGAGCATTAAAAATAAAAATAAACTTTATAGAATCCTAAATGCTGCTGGTTAAATCATTGGCAAAAAACAAACCTCATTTGGGCAGTTGTTTGAGACAGACATCTATAAAAAAGCTAACAAGATCCTTGAAATAAAGAATCACCCTTTGTGTCAGGATTTTGTGATTTTACCATCACAAATGAGATACAAGACACAGATAGCAAAGACAAACAGACACAAGCACTCTTTTGTTCCCCTGGCAATCAAATCATTAAATAAGAACAATCTGGTATAAACTTTGTTACATGTAAATTATGAGTGAGTCTGGTGTGAATGTACACTTTGGTTTCTTATAGTTATGTTTTTTGTTTGGTGTAATGCACAAATTGTAAGACAAATTTCCATATGGACAATAAAGATTATTATTATTATTATTATTATTATTATTATTATTATTATTATATAAAATGAATTTTAATTATAGAATTTTATTTTTAGTTTGAGTTGGACATCATAATGATCTATTTCTCACTATGAAACATTTAAAAAAAAAAAAGCATTAAATCTACAATTCATTCCAAGAATTACTCTCATGGTCCAATGGACAAAGTTGTCTGTACAAAACTGACATTTTACTAAATAAATCCTGGTAATGTAATCTTTACAACTGTTAGTACATGAGTGTATTTCTTTATGTGTGAAAATATGACAATACACAGCATGACCCAATTATTATAAAATAGATAACAAAAAAGAACAATCCTTTAAAAGAAAGAAAATTTTTATACGCCTGCCTGCGATGTTTCAGGGGAAAAAAGAAGAAGAAAAACAATTACAAAGAAATTACCATTAGCTCAAAATGATTTCAAGTTGGGTTTTTTTTTATGCTTATGAGAACAAGATAAATAACATTCACGCTGTCATGACAACCTTAATTTAAAACAATACACAATTATTCAGAGTCACTTAAGACAATAAAATTAAAGAGCAAAGTCAAAAAGCTGTTTATTAAACTTGAAGTGACTTCAATGTTTTAACAAGGAAATACAGCCTAAGCCTCAGAGTTTCTTAAGCTCTGTACAGAAAATTGTTTTGTGTTTTGAGTATCATATTTTCAAAAACCTAACTCCTTATAATGTAATGCTGCTTAGTCAGTTGTTGTTTTTCAAATATTACTGTTTGTGTCTGATGTTGTAAACGCACTCAAATCCACATACATTTTTTCTTTCTTATTAAGATTGCTTACAAATAGTTGATCATATAATGGAAAATGTGTTTTGTCATGAGAAGTGGTAGAGTGAGGGGGACTGTGGAGAGCTGTACTTCTCTAACATTTGTAAAACTAAGCCCTGTGTAAAAATAATAAAAGTGTCCAGAATTACACAAACTTGTCAAGATTACTTTTGAAAAAAAAGATTTACAATCATCTCTTTAGTGGCAATATCCTTCTATGAACACTTTGAAGTGGAAAAGAAATCAAGGGAACACTTATTAGTTTTCTTGGAACTCTTACATGTTTTGGAAGTAATTCTCATAGCAGATTCCAAAAAAACATTCACAAACTATGCACGAATGTCAGTGAGAATTGTTCCTTGGTAATTCTGGGCTTTCCTAAATTACTTTTTGTCTAGCGTGAGCCACTTATTGAGAACCCCAAATGTACTTTCAACGATCAACAGCGACCTCCTACAGAGCAGTATGTGAGATAACTTAGACAACGACCACAAGTGTGAACCAATAAGACATTTTTTATCTAGGTAAGGGAGGTGGTAAGGGAGATAAACAAATCAATACTCCCATAATTATCGGCCTCGGGGTAAAATAAAAGTGCAAACCGTTTTAACTCCCTTAGACAATAGAAGAAAATTGAGAAACATAAAGAAGAGTGTATTGTTGGAATATGGGAAAGGGGTCGGTGAATTGAAGACCATCTGTGGTCAAGAAACAAAAGTACAATAAAATGTCCACTTCATCACGATGCTTAATGTGTTTAGTCATGATATCCCCTTACCACACCCAACCCTTTTTGTCAACACTTCTAAATAGTTCACTATCACATAGGAAATCCCTGTCATCTTGGCAAAGTTTGATCGTTGTCTATGATGACATGCGCATGGGTGTGTAGACTACAGTGCAGACCTGCAAAATGCGTATTCGTTACGCAAAATCTTTCAAAAATGACCGTCAGTATGCAAATACGCATTTAACCCGTCGCATTACGCATTTCGTATCCTTTCCTCCCCCCTCTCTTGACGGTCACGGAGGTCACGCTAAGCCGTCCTATGGGGTGGGGGAACAGAAAAGGTGGGGGAACACTGTGTCCAGATCTATACGTTGATTGGTTCTTAAAAGCAATTGGATTTAATCTAGAAATGAAGAACGCGAGTGTGAGGGAGTGGCAAGTTGGTACCGTCAGCTGATACACCAACGTGACTTTTGTTTTTGTAAGTTCATAAGTAGAAATTAATTATGATGAATCCCTGTATAGAAAAAAATATTGAAGTGCTACCGATTCAAAACACATTCAGTGACATTGTAGTTATCTAGTCTAGAGCTAGAATCTAGATAACTTGTTATACAGGAATAGATCTAGCTAGTCATTACGTTATATGTCATGATTCTCTTCATTACTCTACAATCTAGATCCAATTTAGTTGTAGTATGATTTAGATCTAGATCGATAACATATACTACCATCTAGTCTAGAGTCTAGATCTAGACTAGATTCTTAGTCTTAGTATAGAATGGATGAAGGATACATAAAACACTGAACCATAATCTTCAAATACAAAAACAAAATTTAATAAAATACTCAGAAAGACACAAAGATAAAGGCACATTCCTCGTCCCATATGCTAGGACAAATTTGTACAAATACTCCTTCTTCCCTAGTGCTATTAGACCATGGAATGGGTTGCCTGAGCTAGCCAGGAAAACCAGTGACTTGGCAGAATTTAAGTCATTGGTTAATATGCATGACTAAATGCATGTCGCGTAAAACGTAATCATCTTTTTTGAAGTAACGTCTGTATTATATAAGTTATATAAGAAGGTAGGCCTATGAAAGTTTGGAGTAGAACTACGTTTGTAGCGGATCCACGGCATCGGTAACACTCTTGAGCCTAGATCTAGAGTAGATTATATTCATTATATAGACATAGATCCAGATCTAGTCTAGATATCATCGTTATTGTCGTATTGATCTAGATTTAGATTGTAGATCTAATCATGACATCTAGATCTAATATTATATATATATATATATATATATATGACAAAATAGTGGATCGCGTAAGTGTTACGCATTCTGGTGCCAAAATACGCATTTTGACCATCAGCGTTAGGCATTTAAACTTTTTTGGTAGGCAGGTCTGCTACACTCTAGATCTAGTGTACAGCACAGAGATGTCTACACACAGTAGGGTCCATGGCATGGACACAACCAGCTCTACTCGACCACACAACCATGGTCAGTCGCACTAAAAGGGCGAGGAGGAGTTCAGTAGAACCATTCCCATACATGTACTTTAATTTCAGTACAATCATAGCCATACATGTACTTTAATTTCAGTAGAATCATAGCCATAAATATACTTTAATTTCAGTACAATCATAGCCATACATGTACTTTAATTTCAGTAGAATCATAGCCATAAATGTACTTTAATTTCAGTAGAATCATAGCCATACATGTACTTTAATTTCAGTAGAACCATAACCATACATGTACTTTAATTTCAGTAGAACCATACCCATACATGTACTTTAATTTCAGTAGAATCATACCCATATATGTACTTTAATTTTAGTTAAATCATAGCCATACATGTACTTTAATTTCAGTAGAACCATACCCATAAATGTACTTTAATTTCAGTAGAATCATAGCCATACATGTACTTTAATTTCAGTAGAATCATAGCCATACATGTACTTTAATTTCAGTAGAATCATAACCATACATGTACTTTAATTTCAGTAGAACCATACCCATACATGTACTTTAATTTCAGTAGAATCATACCCATATATGTACTTTAATTTCAAAAGAAAAAAAAAGGGTGCTGGAGGAGAGGAAATCTTTATGCTGTTCCAATGTTTTCGTTGCTTTATGTCTCTCCATTAATGAAGTACTTGCTCAGTGAGCTCTAAAGGAAAATGGAATGAGAGGTAAAGGGGTGGTGGGGGTAGTGGTTAAAGAAATCGAAAATACAAAAAAGTGGGGAAACAAAGGATGCCTCTTTCATTAGTTTCAAAACAAGAGGAAACAGCAGCCAATTGTTTCATCTCGCTGTGTCCTCGTTGTTTTCATGCACATTTGTGTCCTCGTTGTTTAGCATGCACATTTGTGTCCTCGTTGTTTAGCATGCACATTTGTGTCCTCGTTGTTTTCATGTACTTTTGTGTCCTCGTTGTTTTCTGTACATTTGTGTCCTCGTTGTTTTCGTGTACTTTTGTGTCCTCATTGTTTTCATGTACTTTTGTGTCCTCGTTTTCATGTACATCTGTGTCCTCGTGTCTAGCAGAGTTCAAGAAAGAATCTTTGACAGAATGCATTTTTTCTTTCAAAGTAATAACTGCTTTAAAGTACAAGTAGTAGAGTCAACTGATACTTCTAGTGTAAACCAAACTGTACAACGTCAGAAAGTACGATGAACTACTCAGCTTTGTGTATTCTTACATGAACTAGAATAAAAGACATTTTCGGATGAACAGATATCGCTCCAAAAAGGCCAAACCCTGGCGATATGGAAATATGTCTAGAGAAATATTTCCACAAAGAAAATGATATAAATTTGGAAGAAAATTTAGTTTCCGTATTATTCTATATTTCTTTTTAATATAGATGCCTAATCTGGGTCTGTTTGTACTGATCAGATGATTGATTGCGTTTTTCTGTACGCGTAGTATTACTCTTTAGTTCTTAGTAACAGCACTTTAGGTGACTGTTAGTGAACGCGCAATTGTGACGACATTAATCAAAAGCGAGACTATAGATATCAGCGGTCTTCAACCTTTTTTTTTTTTTTGGCCTACAGCCCCCCTTTTTGTTTTTGTATTTTTACCTTTAAAAAAATCCGTCAGCGCCCCTTGTAAGAAAACTAGTACTATCTTATCTTATATAATACAGACGTTACTTCAAAAAAGAAGATGATTACGTCCTACGCGTCATGCATTTAGTCATGCATATTAACCAATGACTTAAATTCTGCCAAGTCACTGGTTTTTCTGGCTAGCTCAGGCAACCCATTTCATGCTCTAATAGCACTAGGGAAGAAGGAGTATTTGTACAAATTTGTCCTAGCATAGGGGACAAGGAATGTGCCTACTAAGAAGCGAGAAGCTACAGTTTATCGTCGTAAGCAGAACTACCGGGGAACCAGTTATCGGAGCGGTTTTGTCACATCTATGCCGGAGGACAGTATTGCCCGCTTATATATGTAGACCTATATTTGTTTCTTTATAGATGTAGACCTATATTTGTTTCTTTATAGATGTAGACCTATATTTGTTTCTTTATAGATGTAGACCTATATTTGTTTCTTTATAGATGTAGACCTATATTTGTTTCTTTATAGATGTAGACCTATATTTGTTTCTTTATAGATGTAGACCTATATTTGTTTCTTTATAGATGTAGACCTATATTTGTTTCTTTATAGATGTAGACCTATATTTGTTTCTTTATAGATGTAGACCTATATTTGTTTCTTTATAGATGTAGACCTATATTTGTTTCTTTATAGATGTAGACCTATATTTGTTTCTTTATAGATGTAGACCTATATTTGTTTCTTTATAGATGTAGACCTATATTTGTTTCTTTATAGATGTAGACCTATATTTGTTTCTTTATAGATGTAGACCTATATTTGTTTCTTTATAGATGTAGACCTATATTTGTTTCTTTATAGATGTAGACCTATATTTGTTTCTTTATAGATGTAGACCTATATTTGTTTCTTTATAGATGTAGACCTATATTTGTTTCTTTATAGATGTAGACCTATATTTGTTTCTTTATAGATGTAGACCTATATTTGTTTCTTTATAGATGTAGACCTATATTTGTTTCTTTATAGATGTAGACCTATATTTGTTTCTTTATAGATGTAGACCTATATTTGTTTCTTTATAGATGTAGACCTATATTTGTTTCTTTATAGATGTAGACCTATATTTGTTTCTTTATAGATGTAGACCTATATTTGTTTCTTTATAGATGTAGACCTATATTTGTTTCTTTATAGATGTAGACCTATATTTGTTTCTTTATAGATGTAGACCTATATTTGTTTCTTTATAGATGTAGACCTATATTTGTTTCTTTATAGATGTAGACCTATATTTGTTTCTTTATAGATGTAGACCTATATTTGTTTCTTTATAGATGTAGACCTATATTTGTTTCTTTATAGATGTAGACCTATATTTGTTTCTTTATAGATGTAGACCTATATTTGTTTCTTTATAGATGTAGACCTATATTTGTTTCTTTATAGATGTAGACCTATATTTGTTTCTTTATAGATGTAGACCTATATTTGTTTCTTTATAGATGTAGACCTATATTTGTTTCTTTATAGATGTAGACCTATATTTGTTTCTTTATAGATGTAGACCTATATTTGTTTCTTTATAGATGTAGACCTATATTTGTTTCTTTAGATATGTAGACCTATATTTGTTTCTTTAGATATGTAGACCTATATTTGTTTCTTTAGATATGTAGACCTATATTTGTTTCTTTAGATATGTAGACCTATATTTGTTTCTTTAGATATGTAGACCTATATTTGTTTCTTTAGATATGTAGACCTATATTTGTTTCTTTAGATATGTAGACCTATATTTGTTTCTTTAGATATGTAGACCTATATTTGTTTCTTTAGATATGTAGACCTATATTTGTTTCTTTAGATATGTAGACCTATATTTGTTTCTTTAGATATGTAGACCTATATTTGTTTCTTTAGATATGTAGACCTATATTTGTTTCTTTAGATATGTAGACCTATATTTGTTTCTTTAGATATGTAGACCTATATTTGTTTCTTTAGATATGTAGACCTATATTTGTTTCTTTAGATATGTAGACCTATATTTGTTTCTTTAGATATGTAGACCTATATTTGTTTCTTTAGATATGTAGACCTATATTTGTTTCTTTAGATATGTAGACCTATATTTGTTTCTTTAGATATGTAGACCTATATTTGTTTCTTTATAGATGTAGACCTATATTTGTTTCTTTAGATATGTAGACCTATATTTGTTTCTTTAGATATGTAGACCTATATTTGTTTCTTTAGATATGTAGACCTATATTTGTTTCTTTAGATATGTAGACCTATATTTGTTTCTTTAGATATGTAGACCTATATTTGTTTCTTTAGATATGTAGACCTATATTTGTTTCTTTATAGATGTAGACCTATATTTGTTTCTTTATAGATATAGACCTATATTTGTTTCTTTATAGATGTAGACCTATATTTGTTTCTTTATAGATGTAGACCTATATTTGTTTCTTTAGATATGTAGACCTATATTTGTTTCTTTAGATATGTAGACCTATATTTGTTTCTTTTTATATTGTTACGAATGAACAGTGAAAGGTAGAGGTCACTATGTGTGACCCCGGCGAGATGACAGCACCGAGTGTTCTCTGGAATCTATGCGTGTAAACAAAGACAGGATGTGACGTGCCCTCAGGTGTTGTTCCAGAGGACGAACAGATCTACGAAGGGGGCAGTGTTATAAATGAACGTGTGACCTCGGCGAGATGACACTGCAACAGGTGTTCTCTGGAATCGACATGTATAAGCAACGACAGGATGTGATGTTTCCTCCCTTGTTGTTCCAGAGGATACTAGCAGTGTTTTTGCAATATTGGACAAGTGATTAGGGACTCTATATAAACCAGAGAGTTAATGTGAAAAGAGTCAGTACAGTCGTCGTTACTGTTGTCTACTGTGCGAGACAGTAGAAGAGAGTGAACTTGAGCCGTTACAGTCGATGTAAGACGTATACGCTACATGTTACAGTGACGAATTGTTATAGTTAATATTCAATAAAGTTATATAAAGCTGAAAGTTGAGTCGTCAAGTTCTTTGCAGTGTTTTTATTTGTGTGCCTACTAGTACATTTAGCCAGAAGATTCAGAAATACGTAACAATATGTAGACCTATATTTGTTTCTTTATATGTGTAGACCTATATTTTTTTCTTTATATATGTAGACCTATATTTGTTTCTTTATAAGAGTAGAAATATATTTGTTTCTTTACATATGTAGACCTATATTTGTTTCTTTATATATGTAGACCTATATTTGTTTCTTTATATGCGTAGACCTATATTTGTTTCTTTATAAGAGTAGAAATATATTTGTTTCTTTTTTCTAAGTGTAGACCTATATTGCGTGAGGCTTGTGTGTGTGGGTTAAGAAACTACCTAAAATTATAATAGAACCAAATTTAATAATTATTTTCCTTTTTTTCTTTTTTCCAGTCCTCTGCTCAAAATTCCTTCTAAGTCTCCCAATACTCTTTTATTGTATTCAAACATCAAACACTGTCCTATTTCCTCTCAAACAAGGGAAACAATTTGCCGATATCTATCAACTACTAGATGTAGATAGCCCCCCACCCCCACCCCCCCAAAAAAAAGCAACTTTGTCCCAAGAGCCCTGACCATCGAACTCCAAGCACTGAACACATTTAATTGCTTGGATGAAGACAAGGTTGTGGTCATGGCCGTCTACTGTCACAAATAATTGGTCTGAGTGAACTGAACGTCTTAGTTTGGGAATCACTTTGGAAATGACATGGGGATGCGGCTTTGTAGGAGAACGGGACAAATGCGTCAAGGCAGAATACTGATTAGAGTGAACTACTGTTGGAAATGTTTCACAAGTCAAAGTAACTTGAAAATAAGCTTTACTTTAGTGTTACATGATCCTATTCAAATGCATGTAGTTAACATTTTAAAATTCATTTAATGCTATTTAAGAACTTAAGTGTATATGCTGAGTTCTTGTTTGTTAGGATACGTGTATGTTTTATTTCACGACCAATCAATGTGAACACAGAGGTTTGATTTCTAGTCTGGGGTACCCATTTCAACACACCGATTCCTTTGGTAACTTTAATGTATCATAAAAAAAGAAGTCAAATGTGACAATCTGTAGCTTCAAATAAGAAAAAAAATGTATTCGCTAGTATTAAAAACAAAAGCTCGATTGCAAGAAAGTGGCAAGAAAAGCTCCTTGTAAGACTCGGCACTGCTCCTTTTATTTTTTACTTGGCTCTAATTTACACGAGGAATTAGACATGTACAGATGACTAAAAAAAATATAGGCTTTAACACAGCTTACGGACATGTATGTTTTGGAAAGTAAAAGTCGCACTCTATTTTAAATGATCTCAATATCTGACACTGAAATTCGGAAAGATATAACAGAAATATAACCGAATAAGTCGATCAAGTGTTTAACAGTCCGTGTGAGAAAATTGAGGCTAGTTAGAAATCAATAGTATAGGTAGAAATTTCATTTAGGCGAAATTTGTTAATTTAATAGAGAGCGCGAGAGAGAAACAGACAGTGGAGAGAGAGAGGAGAGAGTGGGGGGTAGAATTTTTCTTTAAAGTGATAAAAAAAAATGAAAGAGGAGGAAAGCTGAGGAGTGGTGAAAATGGCTGAAAACCAATCTTGTATGATGAATGTAATGTTATGGAAGATGAAATATTACTGTCAGCCAAATATTGTTAATGTTGGTCGCCTGCAGTGGTAGAACGACTGGATCTATGGTTCGTCTCGTAGAGCACTTCTAGATCAAGCTGAAGACCTATTCTGGAGTAATACGTAGATCAGTGTTTTCTGGTTTTGCTCCCGGTTGGGCTCTTACCTCACACTCTCTAGTTAAGTGTCCCCTCTTCTCTTCAGGCTCGTCTTCCCAGTAGTTCACATTGAGGCCCACCCTTTTAAATCTTGATAGTCCTTTCATCCATATTACTGAAGTCAGGGCGACCAGGTATTCCTTTTGTATATTGCAAGTCGCCATATAGGAGAGACATTCGTCCTACATACGGCAGACACGACCAAGGCATCTGGCGGTTATTTGAGGATCGGAAATATCCGACGAGCAAGTATCCCAGTTTTTCCTACTCTGTCTTGCCATGAGATTTTCAGAAGACTGCAGAAAAAGCGCAAACGGTATGAATTTCATCGATGAATTTAATTCGCATCTGTAGTCCATGACTTGCTACTGTACAGTACAGACCAGCACTCGAAACGATGCGTTGTAGAACATTTTGTTTTTTCTGGTGAGTTTAGGGTTTTCCTCAAACTCGCAAGCTTAATCTGTCAAAAGTTAAGTGCACAATATCAAACATCGATGAAGATAGATGGTATTGGTCCAATTTAATTTGTCTTCTTTTGGGCTATCAAGTTAGCATTGATTGAATAGCATTAACGTATTAAATATGTGTTAACCAAAAATGAAAGATTTGACAGAAAATTGAGGGAAGAGCGAGGGGAAAAAAAAAAAGAACCGATTCCATGACTAAACAACTGACCTCCGATTATGCTCACTAGTGCCCTCAGGGGGGCCAAAATAATGCCAGCAATCTGTCCACTACTGAGTGGCTGGGATGACGTCAGTGTTAAGAAACGCCTCCCTATCTACCCCCGGGCAGCTAAGGATGAATAATCAATACAACAATTTGTCGGAGAATTAACTCATTCAGTCCAAGGCTGAAACAAGGGGAAAGAATACAGTCAACAATTGACTGCAAGAGTACATTGGAAAGATTCAATGGTACAAATCACGACAGCAAGACAGAGGGGAGAAATGTTAGTCTCGTAAGTGTTAATTGGAACTAATCTGCTTGTCAAGAAAAGTGAAATGTGTTTAAAGGTTAATGTCAATAAAGGTGCGCGCTTTGTTTTGACTAATTGATTAACAGAATCTTCTGTACTAACTCTCCTCCTCCAGACACACACAAAACACAGCTCTCAAGATTTAGTGTCTTCTTATCTGGGTTTGTATATAATTCTAGAAAATGTGAATACCCCACCGACAAACATTGAAGTGATATGCATCTACAGATCTAGTAGCATGCTGACAATGCTTTCATGCAATAGTTATTATTAATTAAACAACAATGAATATCCGCGCTAATTCAAGTTATCTATTTCACTCTAAGAGTCTATGTCGTCTTTACAGTGAATGTATGGAGTTTGTGATTTCTACCACTGTCTACTATATGTCAGTGTGTGTCATTTTAAAGTCTTTTTACCCCGAATGTGAACCTTTCAATCAAACTTTTTTTTCTTTTATTAAATGTGTCTGTCTCTTAAGTGTTATCTTCTTGTCACTATGTGTGTCACAGTCAATGTGTGTGTGTGTGTGTGAGTGTCACAGTCAATGTGTGTGTGTGTGTGTGCGTGAGTGTCACAGTCAATGTGTGTGTGTGTGTGCGTGAGTGTCACAGTCAATGTGTGTGTGTGTGTGTGTGTGCGTGAGTGTCACAGTCAATGTGTGTGTGTGTGTGCGTGAGTGTCACAGTCAATGTGTGTGTGTGTGTGTGTGCGCGTGAGTGTCACAGTCAATGTGTGTGTGTGTGCGCGTGCGAGTGTAACAGTCAATGTGTGTGTGTGTGTGTGCGCGCGCGAGTGTCACAGTCAATGTGTGTGTGTGTGTGTGCGCGCGTGAGTGTCACAGTCAATGTGTGTGTGTGTGCGCGCGTGAGTGTCACAGTCAATGTGTGTGTGTGTGTGTGTGCGTGAGTGTCACAGTCAATGTGTGTGTGTGTGTGCGCGCGTGAGTGTCACAGTCAATGTGTGTGTGTGTGCGCGTGCGAGTGTCACAGTCAATGTGTGTGTGTGTGTGCGCGCGTGCGAGTGTCACAGTCAATGTGTGTGTGTGTGTGCGCGTGCGAGTGTCACAGTCAATGTGTGTGTGTGTGTGTGTGTGTGCGCGCGTGCGAGTGTCACAGTCAATGTGTGTGTGTAGCACAGTCAATGTGTGTGTGTGTGTGTGTGTGTGCGCGCGCGTGAGTGTCACAGTCAATGTGTGTGTGTGTGTGCGCGCGTGAGTGTCACAGTCAATGTGTGTGTGTGTGTGCGCGTGCGAGTGTCACAGTCAATGTGTGTGTGTGTGTGCGCGTGCGAGTGTCACAGTCAATGTGTGTGTGTGTGCGCGCGTGCGAGTGTCACAGTCAATGTGTGTGTGTGTGTGCGCGTGCGAGTGTCACAGTCAATGTGTGTGTGTGCGTGCGCGCGTGTGTCACAGTCAATGTGTGTGTGTGTGCGTGCGCGCGTGTGTCACAGTCAATGTGTGTGTGTGTGTGCGTGCGCGCGTGTGTCACAGTCAATGTGTGTGTGTGTGCGCGCGTGTGTCACAGTCAATGTGTGTGTGTGTGTGTGCGCGCGTGTGTCACAGTCAATGTGTGTGTGTGTGTGAGTGCGCGCGCGCGTGTGTCACAGTCAATGTGTGTGTGTGTGTGCGCGCGTGCGAGTGTCACAGTCAATGTGTGTGTGTGTGTGCGCGCGCGCGAGTGTCACAGTCAATGTGTGTGTGTGTGTGTGCGCGCGCGCGTGTGTCACAGTCAATGTGTGTGTGTGTGTGCGCGCGCGCGTGTGTCACAGTCAATGTGTGTGTGTGTGTGCGTGCGCGCGTGTGTCACAGTCAATGTGTGTGTGTGTGCGCGCGTGTCTCACAGTCAATGTGTGTGTGTGTGTGTGCGCGCGTGTGTCACAGTCAATGTGTGTGTGTGTGTGTGCGCGTGTGTGTCACAGTCAGTGTGTGTGTGTGTGTGCGTGTGTGTGTCACAGTCAATGTGTGTGTCACAGTCAATGTGTGTGTGTGTGTGTGCGCGCGTGTGTGTCACAGTCAATGTGTGTGTGTGCGCGCGTGTGTGTCACAGTCAATGTGTGTGTGCGCGCGCGTGTGTGTCACAGTCAATGTGTGTGTGTGCGCGTGTGCGCCACCGTGTGCGTGTGCGCCACCGTGAGTGTCTCTGCCACCGTGAGTGTCTCTGCCACCGTGTTTGTCCCGGTCACCATATGTGTCTCAGTCAGTGTGTCTTAGTCTCTATACGTGTTTCAGCCACTATGTGTGTCTTGGTCGTTATGTGTGTCTCGAACAACTGTTTCAGTGTCAGTTTCTGCGCTGCTCATCGATCAGTAATTCAGTGTGTCATTTTCCTATTATACAGCTCTAGACAACAATCAACATGTCCAATACTGCCTTCATGTTTCACCAAGGAGAAAGTGTGTCAGTATGAATAAATATATGTGTGATAGAAGGGGATATGTACGTGTTCGTATGGGGGCGCGTGTACATGGTCTAAACTCTCCCACGTTTCATTATGTCACTAGTTAGTGGCTACCCAGCAGGATTATCTTCTGACTGGTCTAGTGTTTCTAACTATGAACCAAAACAAGGGCTTTGTAAGGTTTCAGTAAAGATTTCCGGAACAAACTACTAGTTAAATAGCTCTTTGAAAATACATGAAGAAAGAAAAACTATGAACACAGCAGTGCTACAAATACGCTTTTTGTTTTTTACATTTTAAA